>JAODLC010000133.1:20385152-20406423 GCA_026781145.1 Hippopotamyrus pictus
TGCTTAGCCGGACAACTTGTCGGATTTAAGGTACCTCAGTTTAAATGGTCTTTATCTTCGTTCACTTACAATTAGCCGAACTACCGTAAATCCGACGAATAATCCGACTAATTATGAAATACAATTCTAGCCCGGTTAATTGCCATTGTTAGCAATATCAGTTGATAACACATTAGGCGCGGTGCTTTACATATAAAACTCCGTAGCAACACGTCCACAGATAAGTTGGATGGTATAGTGTGTGCGACCGATTTAATGATCCACAAATGAGAAGTAGTGCTTGAACAGTATAAAATTGCAACTTTCCCTTCTGTTGATAAAAAGCACAGCCATCTTGGATTCTGAACTCGGGATCCTCTGTGCTGCTCTGATATTCTCGAATCTCCGAGAAACGGGAGCGCGCATGTCATATGTCATCACTTCCGGCTTCAAAACTCCGGAATCCGACTCGGAATACGAGTTTCAAGGGCAAATGGAATGCACCAAAAGTGCCCAAAATGGGTTGACAGAGACATTTCAGGGATTTTGAGTCATTCTGCGCTGCAGATGGGTTAATTGTGTTAAAAATTTTAATCAGATTAATCATGATGATGGATTAATCCGCGTTAACCCGTTAATTTTGACAGCCCTAATATATAAAAATCCCACTGCTGACCATGAGATATAAACCTGCTACCTTCTGATTACAAACATAGCAGTGGTTTGGATTGCTTATTGCTCATCTACAGGTACAAATCCCAGGAGTGTCAAAGCTTTGTATTCTAATCCAAGCATGGAGTCAAAGGCTGCTAGATTTGTTGACCTGTCCTAATAAGACAGGCTTTGGTGTTACTGTATTGCACCTATACAATTAATATAGTTTGCTTGTGTTTTATCACTGGATGACAAATGGCTGCTCAGTGGGTACTCTGGTTTCTTCCAGCAGTACAAAAACATACTGTTAGATTAACTGACCTCTTTGAATTTCCCATAGTGTGTCTTCCTTGTGAGCCTACTGTTATTTTGTGTTTTAGGTTTTGGTTTTTTTTTTTCCTAGAAGCCACATACCTGCACATCACTGAGGTATTTGTCAGCCTGTGATTCTGCTTCAGATTCATCTTTCCCAGTGTGATTTGTCACATATCTATAGTTATGCAGATTGCAGTGTCTGGCTCAAAAAAGCTTCTGTCACAACTTCACGGATGCCGGATGTTTTTTGTTGCGAGCCACTTTTTGGAAGCTTGTTTTAACTGTGATGGCCACCTGTCTTGCATTTTACTTGTTTGCACATCTGCATCTGCACGAATAGGTCTGCCCTCCCCCCCACAGCCCTCTGTCTCTTTTTTTCACTCTCACTTGTGCCCCCTGTATTTCCTTTGTGCCCCATAGTTTGAATACCTCATTTCAAGCTGCAACCTGAAATTCGGGAGCCATAAATGCCACCTGCTGTTGATATTATACACGCCATTGCAACTCCATTTCATAAATTTTTGTTCAGCTGAACATTTGGGAACACAGCACACTAAATTCTGAAGTGTCATAGAGCAGTAAATGTTGCCGTTTCCCCCAGAGTTCCAATCCCAGTTTTACACTACATCTGACCGTGTTTTACACCAAATTATCCATTTTGAGAAGCCTTTCCCACCTCAGAATCCCATATGAGAACCAATGGAAAACTTGAATTTTGGAATCCAAGGTGCACCCATAAAAGGAACCACAGTGTCATTAATGTTCCCTGTAACTTCTCTGTAATCAGTATTAAATTGATCAGTTCTAGAACTATAGGGCGCCTCCACCACTTGGGAAGGCGTCTCTTCATCCTAATCAGTGCCCCAATGGTTGTCCAAATCTTGCCAACTACGGCAAATTGGGCGCGATACAGGAGGACTGAATTAGGAAAAAAACTGTAAATGGCTTTATTTCATTTCATTAAATGAAATGTGAAACGCGTTCCTCCTCTCTCATCCAAACACACACCATAACCCTTCAATAAGAAAATATCAAACAGCATTCCATATTTCATTACCACTCATTGACCAAACCAAACTACAACTCAGTAAATTATGTAGTAAAACCCGATTCAGACTCACAGGAGCACCACTCAGTGACCGTCACACTCCCCACTGCAGACGCTGCCATATACTTGGAGGGAATGCTGGCCACGTGTGACTGTAAGGAGAATTCCAGTAAGGAAATGCAGTTAAAAACGAACACAACAATCAGGGTGTTGCCAAGATCTGCACCACCTTCCTGCATCCCCAAAGTAATGGTCGCCCAGAGTGACTGAGACCGCCATCTGACCCTGGTCCAGTGGGCGTATCGAGCGGCAGTGCAGGAGAGCATTCACTGCAGAACAGCCTCGCTGAAGTTCAGGCAGGAGCTGCGCTTGGCATTCCGGCATTCCGCCCTCCCCCGAGCCGAAGATGCCAACGAAGCCAGGTATGAAGTACCTGAGGTGCCTCTGGAAGCGTCTGAAGGATGTGCAGAAGCTGGCCCGGCAGCACCAAGGCGCGCACTGCACAACTGAAGCACACCGATGATGCAGGCAGCTGAGGACAGGCCTTTGACATTGAGTACCTGATTTGGGTGTACTGACCGCCCCAGAAGGGGTGGTCTCCCAACCTGGACAGTCATTGGAAGGGACCGGGGGAGATCCTGGAGCAGCTGTCCAATGTGCGCTTGCCGGAGTGACAGAAGGCTGTGGTCCTGCACAGGGATCAACTGGCTCAGCATCGCCCCCAACCTAACCCCCCCTGCAGCCAGAGGAAGGAGGCTTGCTGGGGGATCTGGGACTTGTGGCACACAAGCCATGATCACAACTGCACTCCCCCGGGGTTGGGTTGTGCTGGATTCAGGGTTGTCAGGGATGGTGGACCCCTTGGCGGGAGGTGATAGGATGGTGGGGGGCCAGTCAGCACGACTGATGATTCAGATCACTGGCATGCCTTGTGAGGCCCAGCTCCTATGTGTTAACTGTGTTATTTAAGTGTGTACCATGCATTTACATTGTAAATAGTACTGTATCCATGTAATACCCGAGTAGTGTTTTCCATGTAGTTGTGTGTTTTTCAATAGTATCTTCCCCTAGTGTAGATTGTAGAGTTCCCCTATCTGTGCCGCAGCTGATTGTCTCTGGCAGTGAGCTGTTAATAAAAGGGGAACCTCCAGTTCTTTTTATGAAGAGCTGTCTACTCCTGAAAATAATAGAATGCCTGATTAGGTTAGTTATGTATTAATATGTATTTTGGGGACCAGGATTCGAGTCTCTTTCAGGGTTCCGTGGGTGGAGTCTGCATGTTCTCCCTGTGTCACCATGGGGTTTCCTCCAGGTACTCCAGTCCCGCCCCAAGAATATAAAGAAAATAGACTGATGTATGTAATGTGTAAATAGTTGACAATCTGTTTTTTAATTGTTTTTTTTTCCATTGGCTCCTCCAAATACCACATATGATGAATAAAACAAACTGACGAGTAGTGCTGAATGATTATAGGTAGAATATATGAATCGCAATATTTTCATACTCAGACTGGAAATCGCAATTTTCTCTTGTAATTCATGAGCAAAATATTTCTCTCTTTATTATATTTTTACATTACATATTACCCTTACTGCGATGGGCTGGCCCCCTGTCCAGGGTTGTTCCCTGCCTCGTGCCCGTTGCTTCCGGGATAGGCTCCGGATCCCCCGCGACCCAGTAGGATAAGCGGCTTGGAAACTGGATGGATGGATGGATATTACCCTTATTGTAAGGCTTTGCAACCAGGGAAGAGGCAGACCCCGAAATGCAGGAGAACGCTTTCAGAGAACGATTCAGAGAACTCAAAAGAGAGGTCGGGTCGGTCGCGGTGGGTCTGTAGCCGGGAGGGTCAATCCTACGTTCAGTGACGGGATGAGGAGACGAAGGGACGGGAGGAGCAACAAGAGCAGGCAGGGAAGGCAGGCAGGGCAGGGAGGCAGGGCAGGACGAGACAAGCAGGGCAAGCAGGAGAAACAATGGATAAAGTAACACTCAGTTTATGTCATTACCATGGCAACAATACTTCACGAGTTCAGAGAAGTCACTTCCGCATTAAGTAGAGCACTTAATTAGGCGGTGATTGCCTGCCACTGTGCTGCCTCACCCCTGTGGTCGTGACACTTATGAAGATGGAACAAACAGTAGGCCGATTTAGAGATGCACAATAGGCCTAAATCAATGAACATGTAAGTTAGGCCAGCAGGCCTATATTTAAACTTTAACAATATTCAAACTTAACAGCACCAGAGCTAAAGATACAGTACAACTCCACTTACTGCAATAAAGGAGATCAGCCATTTGCCAGAGCGGAGGACGAGCTCATTTTTCACTTATAAGAGGAACCAGAGTAGCGGCCCATGACATGTTTATAATTCAGTATTAAATCCGGCCCATAGATTGATCTTTAATTTTCCACAAAATAAAAAACTGCGTAACTCTAAACCCCTGCGTTCCTAAACATACACGATATTCCCATAATGTTGGATGGTGGATGGACTTACCGTCTGTACCCAAATCTGTGCCCTTGATGTAATGACATTCCGCTATTCTGGGCCTGACAAGTTTCACAGATGTCCGAGTCGACTCACCGGTCTTGCTCTAATGAACATTCATCTTGATGCGCATGTGTGTGTGTGTGTGTGTGTGTGTGCGCGCGTGTGTGTGTGTTGGGGCGGTACATATGCCGAGGTACAATCCTGAAGGTGCCTCTGCATACTACAACAACATTTTTGCTTGCTTCCCGCGGACAGCAGCGCCAAATAAATATGACAATACGTACAGTGGTTGACAATAAATATCAGAATAAGTAATATCACTGCAGATGAACAAATACTCGGAATTTACATGCGCAAGAGTTGCTTTGGAGGCAGAACGTGGGGAACAACGCATCACGTTATATAATCCATTTTATTACATCACAGATCGTTAATGTCAGCCTGGAGTGGCTCGTCTCATAGGGAGGCATGTTAGTGCGCACACCGTCGACAGGGGCCTGACCTACTTACTTGGATAAAGTGACCTACTTCCAGTGTCACAATTAGTTCAATCAGGTGTGATAGTGTAAGTCTAAAAATAAAGACAGCTCATTGTTTTTTGTGGGTTGGTGGTTCTTCTCTCTTTTCAAGGTAGCAGAGCCGGTCCAAGCCTGCTGTAGACCAGCTACACCACTAGCATTTCTGAGCACTACAGAACTCGATGCTGTCTTTGATGTCTAGATAGCACTTCTCTGATCAAAAGAAAATACAGGTATACAAGACATGGTGAAATTAACTGGCTAGGTTGGCGTGCATCCTTGTGCAGTTTGGACCCTAAGCAACTGCATCATTAACCATTTTTAAATCACAATCTCGATTCATACCTGAAGGCTATTGGGCTGCGTGATTAATCGTTTTTGAATCGCGATCCTGATTCTGATTCTTTCATGACAACGATTCTGCCGTGTTTGCATCAGCGGGGAGGTTTGTCGCATCAAACCAAGCGCTCCCTTTTTCTCGCTAAGCCGTATCGACAAATGATAGGACTGCGTTACGCCACCACAGAGGAAGAGGGTGCATATAAACATGTGAGCCTACAAGGTTTCAATTCATTTCTTCCATTTCTTGCATCAGTAAATAAGTTGTTTGTTAAAAACCAGGAATGTGCCCTTTCTGTTCTGCAAAGTTACCGTACCAGTGCCATTTCAGTAGCGATCACATTGCTAGCGATGTACTGATACGTGCATTTCGGCCAACACCGATTAACTTGCTGAGCTTGCAGGTGCAGATTAGCAGGATGTTACATTGTCTCTGATTTCTGTAGAAAACGGAAGATCAATCTGAGCGGCAGATTTAATAATGAATTCTGAACATTTCGCAGGCCTTGCAAGTGGTAAATGAGCCAACAAAATTCCTCATTCATCACTATGGACAATAAAATAAAAGACAATATGTAATGCATAATAATAATAATAATAATAATAATGAGATAAATGTTTAAAAATCGTGAGGGAAAACTGTGATCATGATCAAAATCTCGATTCATATTTTACCCAGAATTGTACAGCTCTTGTGTTTGCCCAATCAACAGGGGAAATTATTCCATTTTCATCTGTTAGGTTCCGGACCATAAGAAGGATAGCAAAGCCGTGGGCAGACACTGGACCTGTTCAAGAAGGGGTCTGTCTCCATCTTGCTGGTGGCACTGGCGTTGTCTGCAGTGCTCCCTGTGTATGTGCTGGACCGGCCCTTCCTGGGGGGTGTGACTTGCACGGCCCTGGTGCTCCCTACTGCAGGACCTGCAGTGGTGGCTGGGCTCGTACCTCTATGTGCTGCGGGGCCCCCCAGTGGCCACACTGCGCTAAATAATATCCCAGTGGGGATTCAAGTTCAAGTTGAACTGAGGGATCGATGGCTTGTTTCACGTTCCCCCACAAAGCACCCAAACTACTGCGGACGACGGCGAGGAGGAAATCTATGAGAGTCACATGCTACAGGGTAGCGGTTAAAGATTAGAGTCACACCGATAAGACAGAGGCAGAAAATCAAACCTGGCTGAAGCCACAAATGTGTCCCTGTGTTTTTATTCTCCTGCCGTCCCCAAACTCTGCATCATCCCCAACTCACTGTTGTCCAGCCCTACTGGCCTCTGCCTGTCAGCCAGTCTGCCTGTCTGCCTGTTATCTAATATATCACCTGATCTATCTATCTGTTGCTCTAATCATCTAAATTATCTATCTGTTTGCACACGGTATGGATGGCTGAACTTTCCAAAGCTGGTCGCAACGACTGTCAAGAAAACAACCAGTCGATAAAATCTTTTCTTTTTTGGCTGTTGGGTGTCTGTCCTTTGACTCCCCAACCCTCCTCTCACCTCCTGTACCTCCTCCCAGGCCCAAACTGGCTTCACCCGGATCGACCAGAGCTTTGCAGCTTTCCCCTCATTCCAGGGAGGTCCAGTGCAGGCAGCAGCCACCATGGCTAATAGCAGTTTTAGCCCCATAATGTGTGAAATTTATATTTGTAGCTACGATGAACAAAGGCGTCCAGTGAACAAGACTGATAGGTGTCTTCCAGGAGTGTGGTCAGAGCTGGTAGGGCTCCTACGAACATGGAGAAGGAAGCATGTGTCCTCATAACCAATTCATGTTGACTGAAGGAATGCAGGATTCAAGAAACATTTACTGAAAAACAGTGGTGGTTTTAGATCATTTTAACTGGGGACAAAATTTTGGCCCACATATTTAAATGTAAATAATAGTAATAGTTATTATAACATATTTATTTATTTCAGACCCAAGTAGCATATATATCTATGGAAGCTACTGTTGTAAAAACACACTTTGTTACTTATAGTTGGTATTGTGCAGCCTTATTTATATGTTTACAATAAACACCGCGCACACAAATTACGATGTCCTGTGATGAGGCGTACGGCTCCATGGCTCCCTCTATCAGACAGACACAGTCATAACAGCTACACCATGCTAACGCTGTAAATATAAACAGTCCGCAATCCATGCAATCTTAAACTCTTCCAACAGGTCATCGTTAAACTGTGAGTGTTTAGTTTCTGGCCTGTCTCACAGAATTTATTATAATGCTGTATAAACTGCGGTTTTGCTCGCTGAGGTAAACCACCACAGCACCAGCATTTCCTGTTGGAAAACATCCCTGATGTTCCGCGGCCTGTACAATGTCTATATCAGGGATGTTAATCTGTAGAAAATTATGTTGAGCTAAATGATAGGTCTCTTCAGGCACTATGTGATGGTCATGCGGGTCAGACAGCGAACCTAAGGTTCAAAGATGCCCTAAGGTGATGTTTGCCCCAAGCACAAATACCCCCCAGGCATGGAATAAGCAGAACCTCAGTGATCTGCAATAATGCTATAGAGATAAGACGGACATACAGATGGCAATATTAAAGCAGCGCAATCAGCAAAAACTGATGTATGACGAAAGTGACGTCTGCTGTGCAGCTTTAAACGATGAATGAGTATCGTTTGTATCGTCTGGATTCACGAACTAGAGCATCTGTTCCTCTTTTGTGAGGAATTAAGTGAAGACAGACATCTTGAATCACAAATACTCTGCTCAGATCTTTAACACAGTTGAATGTTTTCTGTGCACGAACAAAGTTCAACAGAGATCGCAGAGTTTGATTGAACGCAGCACCATTGTTTCAGACTTCCTTAGTCATTTAAGTTCAAGGGCAAAGTGGAGCGCATCATGTTTCGCCGCAAAAAGATCGAAGCCGCATTTAAGTATAAAGCATGACGCAATAGTCATCTGCCTTCAGACCATCACACTCATACACTGGTAAGAACTGAATGTATGTAGTCCATGGATGTATATACCTACATTATTATTAGCCTACTATTATTATTATTAGAATTTTTGTCACACGTTGTTAAATGATGGCGATGACTGTTATATGATTGTGCCAGGTACTGTGACTTGTATTCCTTGTAAAAATATAATTAAAAATAATCACAGTCGATCGTGTACAAAACAATATCCCCCCTTCCAGCAAATCGTGGGTGACGCAAGATCCGGAGGCAGAAGTGCAGCCTTGGCGGTCGCAGAGCTCGAATCCCGCACTTTGGGTTATGATTGTACGCCTATAATGAGCTGGTAGCCAAGGGGAGCTGTTCGCTGTGATCTGAACTGCCAAGGAGACGATCTCCGATTATCGCACTCAGGTGTGTTTGGAGCACAGCGCCGCAGCTACTGGGAAAGTTCTGGAAATCATGGTGAAGGTAAGAACTTTGTTTTGCTTTCATGAACTTATCAAACAGTTATGCAACTATTTAGATTAAAATTAATTATGGTCGGTTTATTGATTGACGTGCATCGTTGAAATAAATGAATGCCTTTGTTGTTAACTTTAATAAACACTCTGTGCTCATACACATATACATGGTTGCTTATTTCCCCCCGAAAATACAATTCCACGTACACGTTTAATATAACAGTTTGTACGAGAACCTTCTGGTTATCGATCATGCATCCAGATCTTCTGGAATGAAAATGAAATATATATGCTCGCTTTTCATTTCAGTCGAGTAACGTGATCCCTGGCTCTTTGCCTGGGAGCATTCCTGTCAGTATTAAAAATATACCGAATAAATGTAATCGTAAATAAATGTAATGTAAAGGTTTAATCCTTTAAAGAGACAGGCAGCACTTATAATTCTTGCGAAGAGTGTTTAAATATTTCCATTCATAATTGTCATATATCAGAAGCGTAGTTCAAGTACACGCAACGCAGGCGGTGTTAATTGAATGGGGTCTTAAGGTAAAATCAAACTGCCCATTTTACTGGTTAATATTTAAATATCACGCATAAGCCATGTCTTCCTCTTCAGTATGTTTTATCAGAAATGCAGTCATGGCTGAGTTCATTGTTCGAAATATTATTGATTCCTCATTCTATATCTTTATTAATACCTGTAGTAATATCTGGTGCTTTTTCACCCCATCAGAATGTGAACAACGAGATTATTCAAGAAGGTTGTTACGAAGAACCACAACCCGACTTCGATGCCGACGGACGCGCTGGGGGTGAGAGCTCACTAATCCTTCTTTAGTGTCAACAAACGAATGCCACCTAGTGGCCATCCTGACAAAGTACAGTGAAATTGTTTTTATCAGAATCAGCTTTACTGGCCAAGTATGTTCCCACATACAAGGAACTTGTCTCCAGTATTTTTTCGTTGCTCTTTATCTACTTACACAGAACAAACATTCAGAAAAAAGAAAACTGCAAAAATGTATAGCATTTGTACAGATATAGATATAAGGCAATGAAGTACAGTAAACCATCCACCCATCATGGGATTTTTACTTCAGTGTACACATTTCTTTTAAACCTGTGTGTTGGTTTCTGGAGTAACAGTTTTTCTGGGAAAAAAAATCTGTGGGAAGCCAATAATTACTTGGCGCCTGCTCTCCAAGAATACTTCTTACTTAATGTGTAGTTTTGTGTTCCCGCTTTCTGTGGGATTGGCTATAGTGCCATTAGAAGACTGAATGCTAATGGTGTCTGTTCCTGTATGGCAGGTCATTGAAGAGAAGATTATTTGCTCTAGTGACGATGAGGTAATCCCTGTGTGTGCCTGTTCCTACACACAGATGGCAGCAAAGAGCACCCTGCCCCACCTGGCATGATCTGGCGAGTGACCGGTGGCCTCTTCAGCGCCACCAAGGGGGTGGTAGGTGCCACTGTTGGCAGTGTGGCCTGGCTGGGTGGCAAGGGCCTGGAGATCACAAAGACAGCAGTGGGCGCTGTCCCAGCTGTGGGCGTTGGCCTCGTCAAGGGGGGCGTGTCTGCAGTGACTGGGGGGATGTCTACAGTGAGCTCCACAGTAGCCAGTAAAGTTCTCACCACGGGAAAGCAGAAGGACAAAGCAGAGTAAGGAGGGTTGGAACTTCAACATGCCCTGAGTCAGAACTCTCAAAAAAGACTTAAGACCGTCTGTGCAGCCATTCTGAAACTGGATTAGATTCGCCAGGTTGAAGCAGGTTTAAAACTGTCTGCCTTCCTCTTACTGGGAAATGTAGTCAGATCCCACGGTGATGATTGTAAAGCTGTCTTTCTCCATGTCAGAGGTGTCTGTGCTACCAAGCCTTATCTCAGGTCATTCTTACTGCTGTCACTCTGCTGTGTGTAGTTGTTAGTATTCCTCGGTCACCTTGTTTTGTTTTCTGGAGACAGGAAGCAAACTCAAATTTTCCATCCTGTATCGCATAAAAGCCTGTTTACTTAAGCTGATTTGTCAAGGGCTAGAACACGTTCGTGTGCGTAACTATATGTTAATGGTTTCTGTAATGCGGCTGTAGACTAGTTAATTTTGTATATTGTCTCTATTCCTACCGCAATAAAGTCCCACAGCTGTTTCGGTGCAGGTGCATGTTTGTTTATTACTCCTAAGTTGCAATGTTGCCAAATAACAGACCCATTTGCCTGATTGATCAGACAGATGTCCCAGTGGGGCTTATGTCGAGAAGGTTACCTGTTAATTACTTCAAATGCGGAGGTGCCATCAACCATAAGGAACATATCTGGGCGCCTAAATTAGGGTTCCACATATCTGGTCCTGGAGGGGCAGAATCCTGCACAGTCTGCAGATTTCCCTGCTCAAACACACCTACTAAATCTGGTAATTAGTTGATTAAGATGTTTCAGCAGAGAAATCTGCAGACTGTGTTGGATTCTGCCCTCTGGGACTGGAATTGGGGAATAGGTTTATCTAGAAATACAGAGCCCAAGTAGAAGGCTGATTTGGCAGTTTTAACATCTTTGATATGCATTTCTGCGTTGACCTCATTATGGAATAATAGATGCACACTTGCTCAGAGAGTTTAAAAAAACCCTCATGCCCCATTTGTCATCACTCGTAGGTTTCTGTCGGTCATCATGTCTTTCTTTCAAGCACCGTCCCTGTGATGTGTTTTTCACGGCATGCGGTGGGTCAAATGGTCACGTCGTCCCGTGTCCATGCACTTGGTCTCGAGTCGTTACTTTCGCCAGTGGAGGAGGACAAACTTCAGAGGAAGAAGTTAATTGGATGGTAAGTTGACACCAGACTGTAAAAATCCCCAGAAGCAGGGGTGTGAACATAAAACTGTAATGTCCGGCTGAGTACTTGTCAGCGCGGTGCCATTGAGAGCAGTGTCACCATGGTGAGATACCTGACTGCTTAGAATCGCTGCAGCCTGGATGAAGTTTCCAAGATCAGTTAAATCTGAGAGGGCAAAACTTTTGTATCACAGTCAATCTATGCAGTTCTCGTTTGTTCTTTAGTTGGGTTCATATCTGGAAATTTCAGATCATATTCCCTTGTATGCTATTCCTAGTACACTGAAATATAAAATTGAGGAATGATGATAAGATTGATGAATTCATCCAAAAAAATCCATCATAATGACACCAAGCTTACAAGCCTCTACCGTTATCGATAATTCCTGATTGCATACTGTAGTTTTTTGAAAAGATTTTGCAGTATTCCACCTTGATCAGAACACACTGGACCTAAGGAGTATTATTGTTACCCAGCAGGGGGTGTAATGGTTAAAGGTACATTATTCCAATTCCCATTGCATTGTGTCGAAGGTATAAGAATGACGACTTGTGAGTAACATTTATCCTCAGATCAGTGAGCTTCAAGTAGAAGGTGGACAAAAGATGGCAACTGCGACCTGCAGGACTGACCAGAAGGGAGCTGCTGTTCATCTGAATCCTCTGGAAGTTGGTTCAATGCACCTTGGCAGTAGGTCAAGGTTCAGGGTCAGGGAGCGCCCATTCCAATGCTGCTTCTTTCTGTTCAAAAGGGTTTTACTTCATAAGATACATAATGATCTTGACCTTTCTGCCCTTGTAATAGTCTAAGTTCTCAAAAGTTAATAAAAAAAGATACATGACTCCCCTTTCAAAATTAAACCACATGAGCAACTCAGCCTATTGTAATTCGTCCATATTCACTTATCCTGGGTAGGGTCACCAATACTTTGGTCTCAGTCTCCACAAGCATAGGGCACAACTCTGTATGGGATGGCAATCGGTGACAGAGCACACATCCATACATAATCATATGCTAAGCAGTTAAAACCAGGTAGTTATATTAAAGTCAGCTAATTTATATTATTGTCAATCACGTGTATTAAAGGGGGAACAGCATTCATAGGATATATTTTCTAATGTCTATAAAAGTGAGATAAATTTGTTTAGTAACACAGCACACATACACATGCAGTTATAATCGTGAAAATAGCATTTTACTGCTATATAAAATTCTGATCTGCTTGAGCATTAGGTAAAATTTTACTTCATAAATATAAAGGACACTAGAATATCTCTAATAATCCACAAAAAAAGTTTCAAGAAATTCACAGCTTTTTGCATAGTCATATGTAGTGTCTGCTGCTTAAATTACAGAACATATGGACACAAAATACTTTTATGCTTTAAATAGGTCACAAAAAACTGTTGAAAACCCTTGGTGCAGAAGTTCACAGCTTTCACATTTTCCTGCTGTAGGTGCCTCACACCATCTGCGTAACCTCCCAGGAGGGTGTTGGGCCGTCCGTCAGTGCGGATGGTAAGGCAAATGCACTAGCCAGTGATGGGTGCTGAATACAGGTAGCTGGGTACGGCCAGACAGCTAGACGGCCAGTCCGGAACATTGGAGAGAGATGTGGGGCACCTCACATATCAACTAACAGCTTTGGTTGGTCCCTCTCCAGCCTCGGGGGGGGTGACTCATGTTTAATTCATCAGCATGGATGCACCAAGATTCTAAGCTGCTGGCTGTGTTTTCGCACAGGTGGCGAACAGCACAGACATCATAGATATTACACTCTGAGACAGCAGAGGCTTGTTGAGAAGCAACAGTTACAGTTCATTTTAAGGAATAATGAGACTCTGTCCATTAGTTGCTGTACAGATCCTGTTGGATGCACAGGGGTGCTGGGGGCTCTGTGTTTTGTCATCTTCACCTTCTTTACGCCGTTCTTCCTTGTAATTGTTGCAATGCCAGCATGTTAATCTAATCAGACCAGACCTGCGTCCAGCTCATTTTGGGGGATCTCCAGACATTCCCCAGCCAGCTGGCAGTAAATCCTGTATGTTCTGGTTGTTCCCCTGAGCCTCTACCCCGCGAGACGTACCTGGGAGGACAGGGGTCTTGGGTTGTCCATTGTTATGGGTTATTAGGTTCCTATACAACCAGAGCAAGAGTTTGGTTCGCATTGCCAGCAGTAAGTCAGACACAATCCTAGTGGGTTCTGTGAATGATTTTTGTATGTTTCAGTTACAATGCATTTTAGTTAAATTTGAAAAAAGTGTCACAACCCAATCCATGTTTGTGAAAACTCATTTATAATTAATGATCAAATTATATATTTCATATACATACACACAAACAGACACATGTATACACACAATAACTGAGATGTCTGTAAGATAAAAGCTACATTTTTATAGGTGAAGGATAATCCCACAAACTCCTGGTATAAAATGTATTTAAGATCGTATTTAATGAAAATCTAATGAAAATCTTTCAAATGTCAATATAAATATCGTCCATGTAAGAAAAGCGAAGAAACGGACTAAGTCGCTTAAGACGCATTTGCTACATTCGGTTACGCAACTGCGGTTATGTTTCAATTAATGAACCGAATAGATGACGAACACTAGGGGGCAGCAGAATGCTGTCAAAACGATACTACTTTCCCATGCGAAGCTATTTTTGTGTACTTTTTGTACTAAAAACCAAATCGACTCGAATGTACTTGCAGGTCTGCCAAAAACATGTACGTGTTATCAAGTAATTTATGCTCTTAACGTGTGCGCTTAGTGGTGGTGTTTTGTAACTATTTTATACCTGGTAATAGGGCAGCAGTACGTCAATGGAAATGTCACTCACCTGAGTTGCTCTGAGATGCCTGTTCTAAATATGGCAGTGTACATTTGTTTCCCTGATATAGCTGTGAATTTTGCAGCAGTAGAGGGCTGCGGCGCCTTCACCAAGAGAAAGCTGCAAGTGAAAATCAACGAAAGGCTTCTCTGCAGTGAAAGAGGATCGACCCAAAGGATGGGAATAATGTCAGAGGGAAGGTACACCGCACCTGCTACAACTTGTAAATGTACAGGTGCCTCCCTGTCACGATCACATCTCGAGAACCAGCAGAGGAGAGGATGCCCCCTGAACTGGGAAGACCCCAGTCTAAGTCGCAGAAAATGCCACCGTCACACGTCACATTTACTGGTGTCGCCATTTCACCTTTTATTACATCCACATATACAATGTTTTGATGAAAATTCTAGATAGCAGAGAGAAAATAGCTTAAGTCTTTTTTTTTTTTTTTTTACAGCAGAGGGGGACGTTGTCCTTTGAGGGAGGGGCTCAGTTAGTCAGATCGCAGTGACAATGTGAAACGCTGGTTGGCGGCAGTAACGGGCGAGTGCCACAGAGCCGCCCGGTCTGTATCCGTGCAGAGCTCAGCGACCTGACTCACGTCGCAGATGAAGGAGGCAAAGAGAAAGCTGGGCTGTACTCAGCTCGCATGTCCTCCTCCTGTTGCGTTCACACCGCTCGGCGGAGATGGCTTCATCCGTATCTCCAGTCATTCAGTTATGTAACTTGCAATGCGCGGGCTGTCCAGTAGGTGGCGGGCGAATGCTGGCATGGTGTCGCTCTCACGGAGAGTGCTGCGCTCCCTCGCCACGTCTCCCACACGCCGTGGACCTGCGTTCCCCTCGGTGGGAGGTCCCGGGTTTTCCCCCTGCACGCCAAATTGGCGTCCTCCCTATATGCCGGTACCTCCTGGCCAAAGGCGGGCCTCTGGGCTGCCACGTCCCAGCTCCTTAGCGCCCCCCAGGGAACATTAGAGTCGGGCTGACAATGAATTAACAGTCGTCTCCCAGTGATGACATCAGCAACCGGTGCAGCTCCAAACACACGCAACCGTTGCCCCGACGTTCAGACTGGGTGAATTGTCATTTAAGTAACGTTGAGTTTAAATAATTGTAGTGTAATAAAAACAAAGTTACTGAATGCCTTCTTGCTAAAGAAAGTGACTTATGAACATATAAAGAAGAAGAAAAATATACGAACAACCACTGTCAACAGGATATAGGTACAAAGGGTTCATCTCCTCTTGTTTAAAACGACAAACGTAGTAAAATGCAGGAAACATTTCTGCATACTATCAGTGGCCAGTTCATTAAATGCACCTGCCTGTTAATATTAACACTCTGCTTTAACAGCCAGTCATGGGGTTGCTGAAAACATATAGCACTGACAGGGAAAAGAGATTCAATATGGCTAAGCATTACAATGGCTAAGACGCATGATGTAGATGATTTCCATTGTGGTGTGATTGTTGGTTCAAGCATCTCAAAAACAGCCACCTTCTTGTGATTTTTGCACACTAGTGTCTGGAGTTTACAGGAAATAGTATGATAAAAAAATATCCAGTCAATGGTGTGTCTCCAAAACACGTTGTAAATGTGAGTGGTCGGAGGAGAATGACATGTCAAAGCTAACAGGACGGCTACAAGCAAAAATAATGGCTCATTAGAGCTGCACTGTGCAGAATTGCGTCTCTAAATGTTCTCGTTTACCCTTAAAGTGGTTCTGGATGCAAAAGTGGGCTGTACCCAGTACTTACTAGGTGTATATAACAAACTGGCCACTGAGCACAAGTCACAAAAAAATCCCTAAACTGCAATAAAACGGACATGAGAAGAAAAACTGTCTCAAAACACCCAGCTTGGCCAACCCTCTCACAGACTGTTGGCCTCAGAGGTCTTGACAACAAGACGCACTCACGTTTCAAGGCAATAAGATCTGAACCTCAGGCCCCTCACACATCCTGTAACTCGTTACGCACCTAGAAGTAAACGTGCTCCGTCATTAGTGTGTAGCGCGCAGCGCCGAAATATCCAGTGTGCTTTTATTTTTGCGGTCGACGCATAAGCAACACAAGGTTGGGCTCGGTGCCGGGGGGGCTCGGTGCCGGGGGGGCTAGACCGTGGTGACGGACAGCAGGGAGCCTGGGCAGCGCACTCCGTCCCGGCTGCTCAGCCTGGTTCCGTGGGTCAGCAGCTCCTCCACTGTGGTCCAGTCGTCCAGCAGCTTGCGGTTACGCAGCCGGCTCAGTTTGCGATGGCTGAGCTCCAGAACGGTCGTGGGCCGGGGCCCCCCGTCGCAGGGCCCCGCCCCCCCACGCGCCAGGGCCTGCAGCCGCTGCTCGCGGGCCAGCTGCAGCTGTTGTCTCCGCTCTGTGCGACTCCAGTAGCGGCCTGCCTTGGACTCCGTCTCCTCGTCAGTGGTGACGCCGCCACGCTCATCTGCCAGCCGCAGAGCCCGCTCCCGCAGCAGCTGGTTCCGTTGCGCCCTGGGGTTCGTGGGGGCGGCCCTTGGCACGCCGGGGGCGTGGCTGTCCAGGGTGCTGTACAGCCCGGGTCTCAGGCTGCCGCGGCCCGCTGACTTGGGCCACGTGTCGTGGATGTCCTGCGAATGGCCCAGAGTGTGAAACCAGTGGTCCTGCCGCTGGTCCTCCCTGGCTCTGGCCCGGGTACCAAGTGGTACCTCGGTGCTGCTTGGCTGAGGGGCGGTGCTGCCACAATACCCCCCTCCGGGCAAGTACCCCCGCCGGACCTCGTCTCGCTGTGGAGCAACTCTGTGGTCCAGATCTGTCTCCTGGGAGAGGTCGGTGCTGAACCGGAGACTCGGGCGCACGGTGGCACTACAGTAGGTAGCGGACGTGGGGTGGCTTGCCCGCCTCCTGTCCATCACCTGAGGGGGGCAGCGGTGCAGTGTGCAGCTTCTCCTCAGAACCCCCCTGGATGCGTGTGGGTGCAGTAGCACCCTCTGCTGGCAGGCAGTCCTACAGACAGGGGGAGCTGCTACTGGGTAATGCAAGGTGTCCATCCTGGGGCTGTGCCTGGGGCTCTCGGAGCTCCGACCCTGGGCTAAGGGTCCTTCAGCTGTGCACCTGTAGGAAAGTCCTGGGGGCGGGTAGGCTTCCACGGGCTGGAAGGTTAGTGCTTCAGGGATGGATTCCAGCTCCCGGCGGTTGCGCTGAGATGCCCGTCTCTCCCTAGAGCCTGGCTTTCCATGTGGTGCCATCCTGGAACGGTACAACCGAATCTTCTTCTCCAGAAGCCTCTGGAAACGGCGGAATTCACCAGGGCCCACACTGTAGAAGCCGGAGTCGCTGAGCTCTGAGGAGATGAATGACTCTGAGGAGGAGGACCCACCCCGGCTGGTGCACTCCTCCACGGCTCCCTCCTCCTCTTCCGTCTCCACCCCGGATAGCTCCCCCTGGTGGAAGCTGCCGTCGGTGCAGCCCAGACCGCTGTCCAGCTCATGTAGCAGCAGTTGGGGACCAAAAGGAGGCTCCTCTGTCTGCAACACAAATGCAAGCTGTGTTAGCCAATCAGAGCACTGCTGCAGCAAAGAACACTGATTGGGCCAATTTGTAAATATTAAATTAATTCTCATAAACTTTCCCCTGTTGCTCAGGGAAGGTCCGATAACTCTCTTGGGCGTCAGGCTAGAGGGAGGTACAGTGCCTACCTGGCTTCGGAATGGGGTGGGCTCTTCCAGATTGGCAGTGCAGCATCCAATCAGACAGCTATGGCGCTTGGAGGCGGTGTTAGTTGCATTGGGGTCCTGGAGCTGATTGGTCAGAGAGCATAGCACATCTGAGCACAACTTCACTGGGTTTGTCAAATAACACAGCAATAGTATTCCTTGGGGGGTGTGAGGTATCGCTTTTTCCCTCTCAATGCTTTTTGCACAGATTGTTAAAATTCTCAGAAAAGAGCCACCCTTTTCTTTTTCGACGATGAAATTATAGCAACAGAAAATTTCCAAGGCAGAATCCCCCCCACCCAAGGTGGCAAATCTCATCTGCGTCTCCCACCCACTCTACAGTTCCCCCCACCACTAAAGCGGTATCCAAGCCAACAGAGCGCATACTGTAATTGTAGCCAATGAGCCTGTTCGACCCTTTACCGCTAGTTCACATGGTTTCAATTTTAGATCCAAAATGAATATCTGTGCCCCCCAGTGCTGCTGCCTGTCAGAATGGGTGAGGGTGAGTTCCACACCCCTAGACTGATGGCGATCTTGGTGACAGCTCTCCAGGCTATAAAGAGCTCCACTGCTAGGCATTTGAGCCTTTGACCCAGATGTGAAAAGAGCGTCTGTAGCGGGAAGCGCTCACCCTGTAAGCTAGTCTGTCCACAGCTTCCATCTCCTGGGAGATAGTGGGCAGGAAGGGCTCACCCGATGGGGTCATGTGACTGCAGTGGGACCTGGATAGGACACAGAATGGTTGCAGTACCACAACATTAGCAGAATGTTTCACGAAACATGTTTAAATTAGGGGCTGGACACATACATATAGGCACTGAGGAGGTGTTGATTAAAGTAATTTGTAATGTAGTTATGTAATCAAGAAATCTTAGCTGTAGTCCCCCTACCTGTCGGTACAGGTATGCGGCTTGGATGTGGGGCCTCTGTTGATTCCTCTGCTTCTGAGGGCCTCTCGCGGCCTTTCTGTCTGTGTGCTAATGTCTGACACGTCCCTCTGCCCCTCTGTCTGCAGGGCAACCGGCTGCCCGTAGGCACCAAGGATCCGGAGAGCCTCCCATTGGCTGACCTGAGGCAGATCCCGCCCATTCACCTTCAGACAGAACCAATGGTGGACAAGTTAGGCCAGACTAGCTAATGCAGTCAGAAATGGTTAGTATTTCAAACAGAGGTAATTGAAATGGTTATTCTAATTACTTTTCCGTCAAGGTCTTTCGGCATATTCTGTATTTATAATATAATAATGTCCTTGTGCATTTAGCCTCTTCTTGAAAGCAGGAGGCTCTTGTAAAGTTTCTATAGTAACACACAGCAGTAACCAGTTTCTTCAGCCTGGGCATTTGTCGTCTGGAAGTGGGAATGAGATGCGTGTGAAGAGCGACTGAATCCCGGTACTGTGACAAGACGGGAGCTTGTGCTCTGCCTTAAGAGATCTGGGCACCGTGTCACCCACATACATACCACATACTTCATTGTAGACGATCCCGCGCACGAGAACGAGGCACGCTACACACACCAGCATGCACGCTACACACACCAGCATGCACGCTACACACACCAGCATGCACGCTACACACACCAGTATGCACGCACACACGGCAAGACAGGCGTTCGGATGCGTACAGATACAGCCTGTACCTGTGCACACATTAATTCGCTCGCATACATGCGCACAACACACACGTTTAAGGGCTCCATCCACAATGACTCATGCCCCGCATCTCACCCTAGGTGGGTGTCAGAGAGAGAGAGACAGAGAGAGAGAAGGAGAGAGAGAGGGAGGCAGAGGGGGAGTGAGTGAGAGGAAGGGAGAGGCTGGTTATAAATAAATATATGTCCAAATGCACGTGTTTGATCTCTGTCTGTGTGCAAGGCTGACCTCATGCAATTCTCCCTGAACATCCTTGCATTCAGGGCTCTCCTAAGCTCACACTGCTTTCTTTCCTGACCGCCAGAAGTACCTGCCATGCTCTCTACTTATTGTCCCAGACTGGTGATGGTGTCAGAGGCCTTTAAGCCAATGAGCAAGCCCAGAGTTGGCCCCTGACCCCCTAGCTCTGCCGACATGGCGTGCCATAGCGCTGGGCCTCAGCGGGGCTCCCCGGGCATCCAGTCGGGCTGTCACACCATCCTCCCAGCCTTAATTCTGCCCCACGGTGGGGCAACAAGAGTTGAAAATCTGGCTTCGTCACTTCCATTTATTGTCACAGTGAGTCATGCGCATGCGCTCATGTCGATTCGGCTGTGCGCACACACACATGGACACACGCAGTAACACGCCTGAGGTCGCAACACGCATGAATAATGTGTGCACGCACGCCCACACACACACACACACGCGCACACACATGCACATCGAGAGGTGCACACTTTATATACCTCTCAGATTAACATATGCACAGATTACTTCAGTTCACAAGTACAACTGTCACGTTGTGTGATCTTTCACCCAACTCCCACGTGCACACCCACACACACACACACACACACACACACCCACACACACACACACACACACACCCAAAGGACAGGTTCATGGATATTTCCATAGATGAGCACATGTGTGTACGCATACGGATGGGTACAGCCCCTGAACATGCATGTTTCACGCACTTGCGCAAGCTGTGAACCTGAGTGTGCATGCACACACACACACACACACACACACACACTCCCACACTCACCCCCATTCCGTCTCCGAGCCACAGCCCAGAGAGCCGGCAGCCCATTCCCACGGTAGGCGGGAGCAGGGGCTTCTGGGAGTCTGTGCACACAGGGGTCCAGGAAGATGAGGACGAAGAAGAGGAAGAGAGTCGGCTGGTGCCAGGGGCCAGGAGAGGAGTACGCTGGCATGGGACGTCCCCGGAGCAGGAGCCCGCTCCCTGAGCGAGGAGCAGCCCGGTTGCCGTGGGAATGATCCAGGTGTGGTGGACGCAGCCCAGATGCTTCGGATACAGATGTCCTCCCTGGTGGTGTGCAGCCTGGGAGCCGCGGGAGTGGCTGCGCAGCCGGCGTGGATGCAGCTGCCCGGCTGTGTGCGTCTGCAGTCCAGGCACCGTGGATGTAGCAGAACAGCCCAGTCAGTGCGGCTGTCAGCGGCACTAGGGAAATCTCTGCTCCCTCTCGCTCTCTCTCCTTCTCCCTCTCCACCTCAGAGCCTGGCTAGCTCCCCCCCCTCCCCATCCCCCCC
>JAODLC010000133.1:20431928-20439428 GCA_026781145.1 Hippopotamyrus pictus
TTTATGCGCAACTGGTTGGTTGAAACAAAATCCTGGTTTGGATTTTTACTTTCTGGACCTGAAATGTCCGCCTCTGTGCCAAAGCAACAGATGCTGAACTCTCCCCCTCCCCCCCCCCCGCACCGCAGGAGGTTTGAGCTATTTGCTGCCGGTCCGCTCCCCCGCTGCGTCCGCGTGGATCTGATAGCGGCCAGCGTCCACAGGGAACCTCGCTGTGCTGGAGCCACAGCAGCTGGCCCCGTGGCTCGTCTGCGTGGCTCGTCTGCGTGGCTCATCTGCGTGCCTCCAGCGGCGTGAGGTCACCCCCAGGCCTCTGCCATGACCAGCGGCCCCCATCTCCGCCTTCAAGATCCGCATCGAACCAATGAGGAGGAAGGCAGCCCGCGTCTGAAGGGCTCCGGGCCCCATCCGGCCCCGGGAGGGTTCCGCTTCCCCGGCTGCCGTCTACAGGCTGGGTCTGTATCATTTCGCTAAACAGAAAAAAGGTTCACCTGAGGATTCTGCTGACGCTGCAACTCCTGGGAGAAACCAGCAGCCCGTTCAGCCCTCGGCGGCGTCTGCAGAGCCGAATCGAGCACCATGACAAACGGCCTCCTCGCGGGGTCCGATCCTCTACGTGTGTGTCTCACTGCCATTTTTCTGTCTCTTCCGGTTTCTCAGCTTTGGGATGACGAAGCGTTGCGATTACTTTTTAATGTTGTAACAAGGTCACATTAACTAAAACTGACTGACCTGCAGCCATAAAAGTCAGCTAGAATCTTGCAGAGAATAATCTTTAATGCCTGAAATGCATGAGATTGCAGAAAAATCTCATATCAAACTATTACAACATTCCTTTGCCAAATGTTCACCACTCTACCTTCCCAATTTCTTCCCTTATAATAATAGGGAATATTTTGACATATCACGATTGTTTCATTTGAGTGAATGTTAAAAACTGTTTTTTTAACGGCGTTTGAGATGATTTCCCTCCGGTCGCTTCTAATTCAGCGTGCTAACTTACAGTAAGTACATACTGCCCTTAGGTTGACCTCTTAAAGAGGTAGTATGTTGTGGGCTAGTCCTGTTCCGCTTTTCCGCCCTCAGAGAAGCTTGGCCCACGCCTCAGTACCGCACGGCTACAGCTGCTGCGAAGCTAATTATCCCTCGGGGTTCTAAGGGCGTGACACCCTCGGCACTAAACAGATGTTCGAGTCGGGTACGTTCCCTCGCACGCTGTCCAGGCTGCTGTTTCAAAGTCAGCCTGTCCCTGTGTGTGCGGGGGGGGGGGGAGCAGCCTCAGAGAGCCAGCCCACAAGCAGGTTTTTGCTAATCTGATCTCTAGCACTCCACCCCAGCGGCATCTCAACACATCTTATCGCATGAGAACCGGGTGTACACCAGGTAGCGTACGTTTGTTTAAATCCCTGTACAGGCTACAGTATCCAGCTGCCCTGTGCTTAGCCTGAATGGGTCAGTGAAATGTTCACCTTTATAAAAGTCCACTCTCGTGCAAAACTTTTAGAGTAACAGATGCTAACAAAAATGGCCAGCGACCTTAATCACTGCCGAAATCATACATCATAAGCGAATCATAAGTGATTACTTCAGGAGAACAACAAAGCTGAGTGCAAACAGAGATGGTGTGTACAGGTTTGTAAATATATTTGGTTGATCATTTAGCACAGGGTCGTGCCAAACCAAAATGCAGCACATCTGAGTCATGTTTGTCCGGGGTAATGTGTCTGGGGTAATACCGCCTATTCAAGAAAAGGTCCACCTGCTATAGTTAGAGTAGGGTTTGCTGTTGGTTTGCAGGCACAGCCCATAAATCTAGTCGGCACTGGCAGCCATTTTGGCTCACTTACTGGGGCAAACAGCCCGCGGCCCATCCATGGAATAGCAGGACCCAGGAGGCATGTAGAAAGAAAAACCTTTGCGAACAGAGATCTACGGTTAACCTGGACAACTGGAAGGTCAAATACCATCTTTTTTGGGAAGCACGCATTGGTAGCTAGCTTCCTGCCCCCGTCGGGGAATGCAGACTTTGACTGACTGTTTAACATTCACAGTCATAAACATGAACAGCCCTTACAAATGCACCATCTTGCACGTAAGGTTTAAATTTTTTCGAGGAAATCAAAGTATACATAGCCCTACGACGACCACCACAAAATAACAATGGCATGGCTTTTTGTTTTATTCTCCAAAAAACCTGTGGTGTTTTGGAGAATAAAACAAACCGAAGACCAGGCAGTGAGAGTGGCGGCAGGTGCATGCCGTTTGCGTGACACTAGTGCGACGGCAAACTGTGTCCAGCCACCTTCCTGTAAACGCGGCATTCCTGAGCACCATGAGTACACGTTCAGGCTCTGCCAGTTTCACCGGCTCAAGCACATTGCAAGCTGTCAACAGCTGCAATGACTAACCTTCCATGGAACCACTGCCTGGTATCATTCCAGATCACTTCAGCACATTATAATAAAACAGTGCAATTATGAGCCATTTTAGGTGGCACATTACGACTCATAGGACTTCTGATGATCAAAAGGTTTCAGGTTCAAATCTTGTAGCTGAATGATTTCACTGTTGGTCCCCTGAACTGGGCCCTTAACCCCCCATTTGTTCCAGAGACTCACTGATGTGTCAAAATCATCTGCTATATAAACAAACTGTTAATACAAAACACGCAGAAGAGGTAGGAATGCATGCTGAATCATACCGGCGGCTTCTGAATCACACTAATTCAAGTTCGTATTGCGTTGCTTAGGATGGCGAAGCCGGCATCACACAGGGAGAAGCCGTTAGGAGCAGGGGAGGACAGGGGAGGACAGAAGGCGACCATTTTGGCTACAGAACAGGCAGAGAAGCAGGGGCACAAAACAGGCGTCGTGCTTGGGGACGTGTAAGGAGGTCTGAGCTACTGGACAGACAGACGAAAAGCAGATCCATTTATATATTACAGACACTGCATGTTTATAGTTTAGAAATAATATACAAGGGGTGAAGCTGCTGGTCACCTCATCTCGTCCAGCCCCTCCCTCATCCCTCACTTATCTGATTACATTTCAACTCCTAATCGTTACTACGGTAACCAAAACGAACGCAGGACACTAGTGGAACCAGAACTGTGGTTCGCACGGGGAAAGTTAGCGTCCGTGGTCTCTTCAAGTAGCTACGCTTCATACGCACAGCTGCCATCGAGCGTGCTAAACGTTGCTGTCATCCCTCTTTGCAAACCCTTCAGTATAATCAGACGATTTGTTAAAAATCAGAGGTCGGAGGACACATCTCTTCTTTTTAATGCCGGTCTCTGTTAGCTTTATCCTCCGCAGGGGTCTTCCTGCTCACACGGGCAGCTCGCTGCGGCCGGACGCGTCGAACGTCCGTACCGAGTCGCAGAAGAGGGGACTTCTGTGGCTGGCTGAGCGGGCGGTTCACAGAAACGGCAGCCGGGAGAGGCAGAGCGTGCAGCAGGCTACAGACATGGCCGGCTAGCTTAGACGTCAGCTACCTTAATCTCCATAAACTCACCACGAATCCCAACCCCCCGTACGCACTCCAGCAGCAGGGGGACACCCCAGGAGAGGCCAAGAAGTATGCGACATGTAACCTCACTTATGTCACCTGTGGACGGCTGACCGCAACCTCCCTGCCCCCCCCCGCAACAGCGTAAAATGGTCTTTTCAGGGATGGAGAGTTTCCCGGACAGTGTCTGCTCTCAAAAGGGGAAGCGATGCGTATAATGACATCGACGGCATGCGAGGAAATGACTAAACTATGGGAAATGGCTCTGAGCCGCGGTAGGCTACCGTTCACACACGTTTCTTTAATCTGTGGATAAATATACTTCAGAATTAGCATAAAACTGCGACTGTGAGATGACGTCACGGTGGACATGGTGATTTCTTAGCGCGGCACAGTCAGACTTATTTTGCAGCTCAGCTTCACCTCAGCCACATGTCGCTCACGGAGCAGTAAAGCCTCTGAGATCAGACGGCCCCGTCTCCATTTCGTCTACACCGCCCCCCACCCCCCGCACCGTCAGCCGGGACTAGAGACGTTGCCCCCCACCCAGCCCCAGGCCCAGCATCTGCTGAGTCAGCCCAGCCAACCAGGCCATGGGGCTCCTGTTCCGCAAAGCAACCCCCCTCCCCACCCCCCGCGCTGACCGCAGCCCACATAGCAGGCATGGTTGCCCCCTGCCTGCCCAGGCACTGAGGTGGGTGTGCGGGGGGGTGTGTGCCTGGGTGACCTATTGCTGAAGTGCCTCTCATCTTACCTCTGGCAGCATCGACCATCCCAGCTGAACCGCCCCCACGTCTCCCCTGGCCTCAGGTCCGGGTCTATAATATTTGCAGGGTGGCACATTCACACCCCCCCACCAGCACACCTCCCTGCCAGCAGTACCCAGCACCCACTTTCCACCAGCGCAAACACCCTTACTCTCAGCTCCTCTGTCCCTTGATATGCCCATATCTCAGCTCGTACCGACAGCCGCAGTCAGCGTGAGGCCTTCGCCCCCCTGTTTCCACATGGCAACCGCAAGGCTGCTACATCACTTCCTGCCTGGTGAATCAAGAATGAATAAAACAAACAAACAAACAAAAAGCCCCAGGTGACTCATTCGCCGCTACGCCTGCATCAGTGCCAGGCGAAAGCTGAGGGGAATCCCCGCTTTCGTAATCTCTCTTACAGGCCTTGCTTTTGCTTTCAAATTAGCTTGGAAATCCCGGGCACAGAAAGCTGTTATCTATCCCAAAGTCAAGGACAAAAACGTGTACCTGTCACGCGAGAAAAATGCACACTGGGGGCGTGTGAGGAGGCCCGAGATAAATAGTCAGAAGATTTTAAAAAGGCATCGTTCTGGGCTTAAGGTATAGAGTAACAAAAATTAAATGAGAAAAGCAAAATGAAAGAAATGAGTCTTGAATTTCAAAGTTGACGGACTTATGGATCACTTGATAGCAGCACCGGTAATTTTTGCTGAAATGTTCCTTTTTCTGAATGAAATGCTTATTGCTCCCGAAAGGGACTGAGCCTCCTCCGTCCTGCCACACTTGACTGTTTCCTCTCCTCTCCTCGATTCACAGCTGATTATATTCTCTTGTTTGAGCAGTATACTCTTACCTGCTATTATCTCCGATATTAATTTAATTGCTTTAATTAAACCTATAGCACAATGCCGGGTCTAAGGCCACAAGCCTTTTGGGGACAGCCATAAAGAATGTGTGGATAATTAAAAATGAATTGTTTTGTTTAGTGCAGTTATAGATATATATATAAACACGCACACACACACAGCGAGCTGGAGTTCAGCTTACAAAGCAGGCAAGTACAGGCAGAGTGTCTTCCTCACTGTTCACACACACTGGATGTAATGGTAACGTTATCCTCTGACTGTAGGTGTTTGGCTGTGTGCGACGTGAGAATGGCTTCTGCTCTTAGCTACCGTGTCACCTAAGCGAGTTTCACCCCCAGTGTCTCCATGGCTTGCCATTGGCGCTGTGGGTGTGGGGGGGGGGGGGAGGGGCGATTTGTCTGACTATGACAACATTCCAGACTGCGTTTTCCCGGAATACATCCTTAACATGCCAACTTCATGTCTGCAAAAGCACCATGAAGCACCTTGGCAGTTTGGTCTGTTGCACAGACACCCTGACTGCAGTCTGCTTTTTGCTTATCAAATGAGGTCACAGTTTACAACAGCCGCAAGAAGTACTTTAAGAGAGATCTAACTGGCTCAGTGTCATATAATCATTAAAACCCCAAGACGCGCTCCTTTCGTCTTCTAACTCTAACCTCGGTTGTGTTCGAAATGCCCACTCACCCACTATACAGTCCACTATATAGTGAATTGGCCATTTTGCAGTGCTATTCAAATTCTCAATCATAAATTTCCTTCACCATATAGTGCACTACAAAAACATTACGAGTCACACGAAAATGTAGTGTACAGAAGTTGTATGCTACATCAGTTGACTTAAACCACCACGCATTGCCCCCCATCACGTGAGGGTCAGAACCATATCTGAGAAGCTTTGTTCAGTCTGAGCTGTGACTGTTAACCTGCGTTAAGTAGCCCGCTTATGAAATAGTTGCCCGTGAGATACAGTGACAGTGGTAGGGCTACCGTTGCTTTAAAAACAAAGTTATTTTAATAAATGTCGCTGCTTTACGTGGGTAACATTAATTCATAATTAATACAGTATATTGAAGATTAGTATGAAACACCATAGTTACAACTGCAGTCCACATCATGCTTGTGTAGGTGGGTACAGTACAGTCAGGTATGTGGTATATTAAAAAGGTACATATGCACAGATCTTTTTTTTCCTTTAGCCTGGAAGTAATAGCAGAGGACATACAGCACATATGAAATGTAAAGCGCATACGAAATGTACAGCGCTGTAAAGCTGTCCAGTTCACTGCTCAACTAAAGGGCACTTTTCCACCACACCGGGTACCGTACTTTTGGTACTTCAAGAAGGAGCCAAAAGTATGGTACTTCAAGGTGGTACCGGCACTGAATGACATCACAATGCAAGGCAGGGTTTTTTGTACTGAATTCGAAAAATGGCTGTTTGTATTATAAGGGCTGGACAATGTACAATATTAATACCAACATCGCATGTTATGCACATCCAATTCTGACATCGCTAGTCAGCTAAATTATGATCGGGCTTTTCTTACGTTTAATTTGGTACGGATATTATAGTACATTCTCGCTAAAACATTTTTACTCTGTCATAGGAAAAAAACTTAGCAAGTTTTTTCCATTTTAATGATTAGTCCTTTTCAGGATTATTTAGCATGTGTTTGAAAATCAGTTTAAAGTTTACCTCCGCTGCTTTTGATAAATGCCCCAGTATTTATTACAACAAAATCACATTGTGATATTTGAAAAATTCCCAAAACTGTGCAGTCATAGTATATTAAACAAAATACTTTATTTCTTGTTATGCCATCCAAATCTTCTTGTATCTGTTCTTCCGACCAGATCGCAATTAAACCTTGTGTCACTTCGTTTCTCCTCGCACCCATTATTATTAATAATCTGTGATGTGATAGGTCAACCGGAAAGAGCCCATTACTAACAAGCCGTGTTGTACAAACCTATTGTAGCGCAGTCGGACATACTTCAGTCAATAAATCGATCCCCTCCCATGGATGCATACTCGGATAAGGACAGTAGTCAAATTAAATGGGGTAGTCGAGCTATAAGTGTGGCTCGACTTAGCTGTGCATGTAAATGTACTGACTATATAGTGAATGAGTGCGTGAGGGGACATTCCACACACAACCCTTGTTAGGGTATTGGTGGGGAGGGGGTATCCCAGGCAACAAAAGGCATAGGGCTGGGGAGCGCACTGAACAGGATGCCAGTCCATCACAGGGCCCCAAAACGGCCTGTAAAATGTAACTAATTGCTTAAAAACAATTACCTACATACTAGAGAAATATAGTGCCTCACTGAGTAAGTGACACTGTAACACTGGCTGGTTCTGTGTGTCTGGTCTT
>JAODLC010000133.1:20444428-20453135 GCA_026781145.1 Hippopotamyrus pictus
GTTCAAAAACTTACAGTAGTAACTGGTGGGGTATTACTGATATAACACTTTCAGGCACAGACTCTTCAAGGAGCACAAGTGTAGTTACGTCAATGAATTACATCATTCTCTAGATACTAATAACTTTACAACCGGTAGTCTAATCGCTGCTAACCACGCAATACACACACAAACCATGACAAACATACATCAATTACACAACATTTCCAGTTTTAATGCACACGTTTAGGTTTGCACAGTCATACTAATACTACTAATTACTACATTATGTTAGTATTCAGGAAATTTATCAAAGGCGTTTTGATGCTGATGATCATTCAGTTTAACCACTACAAGCACATAATTCATAGAAAAAAAGATAGAAATCGATTAACCAGTCAGTGCAACTTGCAAGTAATTTATAGTGCTTGAACGAGTTTATAGTTAATAAATAATGATTACAAAAAGTAATTAATTTACGTATAAGAAAACTGATATTTAAAATGCAGTGCAATGCGAACGGGATTCGGGCTTATGTGTGCACATGGAAGTAGGACTTAAAGATTGATTTCGGTTTAACCAAGGGTTCCTTTTAATATAAATGCTCGGACCGCTTTATTTGGACTCAAATGCACAACCTCAAGTTTTGAAACATGGGAACCGGAAGCTGGGTGGCCAAATTTATTTAAAGCGGATAAGCACTTACATCTTTTTACGTATTGGTTTAAACGCAAAGTAACCATGGCCCAACATAGAAATATTTTTAAATTACTTTTAAGTTGGAGATTGACTGCAGGGGAGCTACGACAACCTTAAGCTTTCAGACCTATGCCAAGCTTTATAACGCTGTGCGGGAACGCAAAGGGGACTTAAAATAGGCCGCGTCCATCTTAACTCTGCCATTTTAGCTTATGCACGACTGACATCCGGCTACACAGAGACGGACACCCCCCTCCCGTCCTGCTCTCTGTCCCGAACCGGAGGCGTTTATAATAGTCGCTTTAATCGCATTAAAAAGCAGGGTAAACCGAAAACCGGCTTCCCGCAAACGACTTTTGCATCGAATCTCTCCCTCCTATCTTCCCCCCGCCCTCTCCTCCTCCAACACCTCCTCCCATTTTTCCTATCCCATCTCTCCCTCGGTGCGAGGAGTTGCAGCGCAAACTGGGATACTCACCTCCAACAGACCGCCATGCACCAGGGAGCGGCGGGGCCCCGTAACATGAATATGCAATTCTTCGTGTTTTTTTTCCTTACTGGCGCGAAACGTGGGGCCCGGTACTCTGAATATCCAAACGTCCCTGTTTTAGAGGAGCATGTAGCAGGGATCCGGTAATATGAATATCTAATCCTCCGTGCTTTACAGGCTCAGAAAACGGTGCCCGGTAATCTGAATAGCAGATTCACAGTGTTTCACGGGCTCAAGAAGAAGGGTCCGGCAATCTGGATAAGCTGTTCTCCATGATCCCGGCTCGGACGTCGGCGGTATCCAGCTGCCCACCGGAACGCGGGACTGCAAATCCTCGGTCAGCCTCCTGTCTCGGCAACACCCTTCGTTTCTGTAGCTGGATGAAATGCCGAAAGTGTGCAAAACATCCTACCTGCATCTTATCAGGCGGGAGGGGGCAAAAAAAAACCGTGGTGGCGCAGTGTCACGCTGTACCAAGTGCAGCGTTGTGTGTATTTTTTTGCGTTGTGAAGTTATTACCAAGATGCAGGTGCCTTTGAGACCATGTAAAACTCCTGGTTAACTGACAGTGGCAACCAGTAGGTCCCAGCCCAAAAGAATGGGAATAGTTGTCGATAACTACGTCAATTTTAAATTATATGATATTTATATACGAGTTACTCCTTACTATGTGTATCATTTCCTCCCAAACCTTTCCCACCCATACTCCATGTTTTGTCGATATACTATAAGAAAAAAACGCAAATTATAATTCTTTTTTCCAATATTTTGAAGGGTGCATCACGAAGTGACTTGACCAGTCATCTAGCTTTTTAACTTTTAGAGAGAATGACTGCATTGAAGCATTTGCTAATTTTACAGCTACCGTTGACTTGTTGACTACGTTGAAGCTGCTGTCCACATCGATCCACATGACGTACGAAGCTTTAATAGTCCATGATGTAACTTTGTAAGCCATCATCTAGTCATTGGTATGTCCACCCCACTTTCCAACTTGATGAATTGCCATTCTGTATATCAGATTCGACCCTGATATTCAATATCCAATTTTACGAGTAATTAAACTTTTTTTGGCATTCAAAACACGTTGTTTTGTGAAAATTTATCTAGGGTAGATTAACAGCTAAATTTCAGTTAATATCGAAAGAAAAAAAAAAAAAATCCATCTCATAGCCCATTAAGTTTATTCCACAGTCAGGGTGGATTTAGTCTTTCATAATCTTGACTATTATCTGAAATGGCATCTTAATCCAACCTAATAAAACACATCATAACCCCTCTTGCCCACAAAATGGCTATTATAACCACAGAATAGTGAATGATTCAAAGTTAGGGAAAGTGAGCAATATGTGTACTCATGCAAAAACATAGTGACATCAAATTAAACATTTTCAAATATGTTCGATAACTAGTGTCTAATGCAAACAAGTGTCCTAGGAATCATATGAGGGTGATACCTTTAAATTTAAAATGCCATTATAGAATACAATACTGTAATATTACTGTGACTTTGTAAATGTACACCTATCATAAGAGTAGGGTGGGAATAACTCCGTAAATTAAAATTAAGAGAACCACCTAAGCAGGACTTTTGCACCCTGCTGAATAAATATCTGAAATAAGTTGCTGGCAAGAATCAGTGTTTTAAGTACAGGAACCGCTGGGGGAGGGAAGATCTGCAGGGCTCATCGCTGACGAGGATTCCTTAAACACTATGACATCATCAACACGAGCGGATTGTTAAAGTGCATTCACAGGCAGCTGTGCAGACAGGCGACAGGATGAACCCAAGACCTGCAGCAGCAAACAAGGATGCGGATAGGGGCAGCTTCGGTTCTGCTAAAAAGCATGGCACCGAGACGGAAAGGACGACGTCTGCCCCAGGCGGAACGGTAGTTCTACCAAAGTATTTGGTATAGTTATCAAGTACAAAGGTTTGATTTTCATTCTGACGCAAGGCCAGTCACAAATGCAAAATTAAGTACATCATTACAAATCATCTTTTTGTTAGAGCTACGTTGAACTTTACATTCTCCAGTAAGGTTTGGTCAACTGGAACATTTTCAAAAGTCACATTTCCATTGAGAGTGTAATTGTATTACAGTTGATTTTAATCGTAAGTGTAATTTGCATTAACCTGTCACTGAGGTCAGAGTACAGGCCAGGGTGGGGGTGGGGGTGGGGGGCAGATTCCACCAGGTGCAAGCAAACATGCCAGTTACAAGGGTTCGTGTTGTGCTTTTAACACGCCTGGAATGGCAGTCGCAGGTGTCACACAGCTGAGTCTGCATGAGAGTCTCCCACCTGCTCCCCTGACGCAAAGCAAAGATGTAACAGCAATTCGGAGAAGCTCCAGTGATGCAAGGCTGCCATCACCGATCAGGTGCCGTTTGTGTTCTCAGGAGGCCCAACTCTCCATCTCTCACCCAAAGGCTTTAAATGCAAATAATGTATGATGAACTGGCGAAAGTGGCAGCTCAGCCAATAGGAGTTAATGGGGGCGGTGGGGGGAGGGCTTTGAGTTCTGCCGCCTCCCCTTTTTAATTCACCCTCTTCTACATTTACATTAAAGGCAGAGCCAGCTCAGCCAATGGAAGCTACAGTGACCTCTCAGCCGTCTTCTCTCCCCAATCTTCAGTGCTTATTTCAGGGGGCTGAGCCATCACAGATGATATTCTGCCCTTTGCCAGGAAAAAGCTCCACCTGCCAGTATCGTGGGTCAGCATAGACTGCAGAGAGACAGTAAAGATTAGTCCCACTGTGCATGTTCCTCAGTTAGCTTGTTATAAAAATGACGCAATGCAACCAATACAGATGAAACTGTGTGTTGTGGAGCTGTCAGGGAAATCAGGTTAAGAACTGCCCAGCTCTGTGCTTCCAGAATTTTCAGAGTATAAATGACATTCGGCATGTGCCTAACAATCTTAGAAAGTTACCATAGATATGGGCAGGAGGGTGATGCAGTGTATTTGTGTGCGTCTTGCTCACCCAGATCCCCGGGGCCTAGCCACAGGCTGAAGGAGCTGCAGTACATGTGACACTGTGAGACAGGCAGCAGTCGAGCTGTAGGGAAGCCCTTTCCAACTAACAGCCAGCCATGCAACCGCAGGGCCTGCAACGGAAATGACTGATCACTGACACACACAGAGCACCTGTAATGAGGCAGACACCAATGTAGGGCCTGCAATAGAAACAGGGACCACGCACACACACAAATGCACAAAAGCAATGCCGGCCAACACACGCATGGTCATGCACCGTACATGAAACACTGGACACACTATCAGCACATTTGTGTTCTGCCTGCTGTCGTGCATATGCCTTAGAGCAGGGGTGGCCAATCTTATCCGCAAAGGGCCGGTGTGTATGCAGGTTTTTAGGATAACCTTTAGGTCAGCTATTCAAACCCAGGTGTGAGGACTCTTCAGCTAATCAGTCCTCTAATCAATAATCTAATTAGGGAGTTGCAGCGAAAACCCGCACACACACCGGCCCTTTGCAGATAAGACTGGCTACCCCTGCCTTAGAGCTTGTGTAATGAACAATGTCTATATAGCTGGAAAACTCACTCTGCTCTGTGTCTCTATGGTGTGGGACACAAGGCAACCATGCAGAATTGTTCCTGTGAGGTCCAGGAGGGGGCAGAGTTCTACTCCAGGAAAGAGCCAATGCAGTACATCCTGCCCGCTGCCTGGCACAGACCTCCTGTCCAAAGGAAGGCATAGATACAAAAGTTTATTTCTTCAAATATTTCTTCTTCAAATCTTCAGGGATATTTATAAGCTCAGAAACATCCCACCAGGTGAAGGCACTCACAAGAGCAGAGTGAAGTTTGCAGGCTCTGGTGGGAATCCCTGGGAGGGAGACATTCTGGGATCTCCAGGTAAGATGCTGAAGTCTTCTGGGTGTGCGGAGTAGAGCAGCTCCAACTGGTGGTACTGCAGCCATAGTGCTTCCCCACCCTAAGCACACAGAGAGGAAGTGATGTCACTCACTGCACAGAGCTAGAAAGCGCAAAGGTCATCACTCATTGCATGGGGGCGGAGCCACAGACATTAGGGGATTTACACAAAGGCCAATAGCATTAGCAGCAATAACTTATTAATTCATGGGGCAGGGTCAGAAAGAGCAGGATGAATTGCTACAGATGTGAAGCCACAGAGATCAGAGGCTACCATTTACACAGTTGGCAGAGCAATAGAGAACAAGGAGCTGTCACTCACACAGGGGGCGGACCCACAGAGAGAAAGAGCCGTCACTCGCCGTGCACATGGAGAACAGCCACAGATTTCAGGGGCTGTCATTCCCAAGGGGGGGTGGAGCCAAAAACAGAAAGAGCCGTACAGTGTGGGCTGAGAGCTGGGACCCGTCACTCACGTAACACTACTTGCAGTGCACAAGCAGCAGACAGACATCAAGCGACAAGGGGGTCTCATGGAGTTCATGACAGCATGCCATGAGGAACGTGACACGTGGCTGACCTTGAACAGTATGGGTTGCACACCCCTGCGCAAGGTTGTGGGACCAGACAGCGACTGCACCACGTCCAGGATGGTGGAGACAGCCGCACACCCAGAACAGTTGACTGACTCTGCCCTTGGGTGTCCAATGCTCCACCACTGGTGGAACCCTGTGGAAGCACAGGTGCAGGTTAAGCACAACCTTTTCTGCTTTACATATGCCTACAGAGCTCCTTTCCAATAGCATATATCCCAGGGAACTCCTTGGACAGCACTGATATCATCTGCAGTACCCACAATCCCTTTGTTCAAACCACTGTCCTTCTCCCTCCACGTAACACCCACAATACCTTGCAGGTTGTACTTCTTGGCAATGGGCAGAGAGAGGAGGCGCACATGGCTGAGGGGGGAGGACCAGTTATGGCTCCCAGTGATGGCCCAGCCCAGCTGGGGGTGGCTTTGTGGATATGTGAAGGCCAACACCACCACCAGAAGGAAGCCCACTGCAACTACAAACTGGAGACAATGAAGTTAAAAATGTTAAGAAGAAAAAACAAAACACATTAAATACATCCCTGTAATTGAATGAGTCGAGACTTGTGGCTCAATTTTCCTGCTATTACTTATTAATGAACAGCTGGAACACGCAGTTTAACAAAGTCCTGCATTTGTCAGAATCTATTCCAGCAATTGATGGGCCACACTTGGGGGGAGGGGGGTCAGAGATATTTAGTTATCAGATTACTGTATTTAGCATACTATAGATGTATTTATCATGGCTCAGGGTTTTGCGGATACGGGCAGTATGACAATCAAACTGTTGTTTTCGACCTAACCAATCATGATAAAAGGGTAACGGGGTCCAGGAGGTCTCACCTTGACAGTAGCCAGAAGAATGGGGAACTGTGGTGGTTCCCTTCGTGGCTCATTCGTTTCCAGCACCTGCTTGATGAACCTTTCTATCTCCTTCTCTGACATGCCATACCGATATCCAGATTGGCGCAGAATATCAATACTTTCCGACAGTTTGTCATAGATGCAAGGCTCACTCAGTGTCATTCCCATGGCCAATGAGGCGGTTTTAAAAGGCGTTGTTGGATTCTTTATCTTCTTTAACTAAACCGAGAGCATGTCGTTTACATTTTTATGGAAACGACGACGGACATGCAGTGTTCGTCACATTTACCCGGTCGAATCAATCATACTGAGTATCATATACAGGCAGGTCACGCATTTGACTTGGTCGACGTGGGCAGAGAAGCTTAGAGTCGATTTTAAAAAACACGCTCTCGTCAACATAAGGCCATTATTTTTCTCCTCACAAATAACCTAATTAAAACTTGTCTGGTCACACTGACAACCTATGCAATTTGTTGCGAAATGAGTGTAGTACCAGGAACAATGACTAAAACGCAAAAGTCTATTAAGAGAGACCCCGTTACAAGGTCTTTTTCCATCGCCGACGGTGCTGCAGAAACAAGACAAATCGACCAGAGTTCACGGCGTGACGTCACCGGGCTGCTAGTCACGGTTACCATCGAGCCTGGCCAAACCACTCATCTCACCAGGATGTAACTTATGCCATATTACGCCTCGGTTAATGTTAACAGAGCCTCTTCTCAGCAGTCGGGAATCACTGCCGGCAAGAACTAGCTATATGTCTAGTACTAACACAACGTCGCTAGCGAGCTCACTAACTAGTGATAGCGCCCGATACTGTGCCGCTGCTATAGACAAGCATCTAGCTACCCTGATCTCTAAATAATCAGAGACTCGAAAGCATTTGTGCAGTTTCCTAAACCATTACAGCAGAATCTGCGTCCACAAAACGCTCGCCTCCAGTAGTAAACACCTGACGTTTACATTTCCGCATCGCCCACCACCTGCTGGGTTTCCCACTCCCAATGTTATTACTTCACTTCCTTTTTATAAGGTCTGCTGACCGTCGATTAGTATCCGCAGATTCGACAGTCCGTCTGAGACTTGTCCCCGTTTTTCGTCCAATGTGCGGCGTTTTAACAATGTTTTTTTTTTTTTTTAATTCAAATGCACAAAAATAAGTGTTACTGGAATTTATTTTATGTTCATACTCTGGACCTCACATTTCTTTGTTCCATTTTCATTATGTCGAAATTGCTACTTTTAAAAGCAATAACTTAAGAAACATGCAGGTAAGGATGGAGTGGTAGTTTAAATGGGAGGGTTACATTTTTATTATATTGGCTTAAAAAAGAAACATATTGTTCTTATATTTTCTTCTTCTTCTGGCAACCTACCCCAGGCCACACAAACACGCACTATGTGTAATTAGTGGAATATGGTGTAGGAAAATGACTTTAGAAATTGCAGTTTGGGTTACGGTGTATTTGTACGAATTATTATGCGTCCAACACAAGCCATTAATAGATCATAATTGAGTTATATCAAATAACTATAATCGTAATCCAGGAGGATTTAAAAAAATGTTAAATAACACACGAATTTGCATATCTGCATATCTGATAAGATTAAATTCAGTTACCTGTTTCAGGCAATCACAATCACTTTAAAATGTCAGCGTTTCATTATCAATTCATGCTTCTTTCAAATCAAGAAATTAATAATAATAATAATAATAATAATAATAATAATAATAATAATAATAATAATAATAAACTTCTTTTTGATATGTTGGATATATCAGTTTGACTTCTGTGAGTTTTATGTGATAGATGTTTGCTGTCTATACCAAGTACAAATTCAGTTGGACTTGTATCTACATTGGCATTCATTATTTTTATGCCCATATTACATACTAAGCCAAGATCTTCATTAAATGGTAAATGGACTGCATTCATATCTTCATTATGGTAATCAAATACTATCATGTGATGTCAGTAAAGGTGCGATAACATATAAAACAATGGGGCAGCAGGTACAACAAAAGTATGATGCTTCAGAAACTGGATTTATAATCAGAAGGCTGTGCATTGACAACCCATACAAAATATTAGCTATTGCCTTTCTCTTGGAGCATCTTTAGCCGCTACATTAACTTGAAAATATTCCTCACATATGTAAACCCTTAGTTAATATATAT
>JAODLC010000133.1:20475052-20494009 GCA_026781145.1 Hippopotamyrus pictus
GATATTGATTGACAGATATATGGCCAAAGCTTTGATGACGTAATCCTTTAAATACAGGGTATTGTAAAACTATGTAACATTTCTTGCTTGTGTGCCGTTACCCCTGAATGCACTTACATTTCCATTTAAAACATAATTGATGTAAAATAGGCCTATAAATAATCAGCAAAATTCAAGCCCCTTTCTCCACATCTCTGCCGTTATTTATGTAACACAATAAAACAAGTAATAGTTTATCGGTACTTATAGACCTGTGGCCTCATACTACCATGGAGCCAATTAATTAGTGACCACTAGTTTTTTTCAATATTTAAGCAGGAGTGTGCAGACATTTCAAAGTACTCTCAATTCACGCAGTGAACACTGCCAAACGGCAGTGTTGCCCGAACTTGGACAGCTTCAAATTAGCTGTTTTTGTTGTCTGGAAATCTGTTGTATAATTACAGATTGGACCTTTCACTTAATGTGAAAGATGAAAATGTGCAGGTGATTTTTTGTTTGTTTTATGTAATGATTTTTTTTCCCCTCTGAATTAGGTCAGGGAAACATATCTAGCTCAGAATTTTTTTCTTTTTATTTATTTTTGTCCTAGGTTAGGCTTGTCTGTTAAGCCCCCGTAGAGACCTGAGGGATAATGTGCTATTTTTAGGGCTGTCTATTTTTGGAATACATGCCAAGGTTGGCTTGTGTCCAGCAGGTTGAATCATGCCGTTTTTGTAAGAGGCACTTGTTTTGTGGACATGAGAAGGAAAGGAGCTGTGAGTAATGACTGAACGAACTAGAGGGACGGTGTGTGGCTCACCAGGTTCAGATTAAAGTTTCTGGTAAAAAAATAAAGTAAAGTAAATGTAAGACGTGTAAACTAGGTAGCGAGTGCAAGTGGCCCAAATGAGGTTTCTCTGCAGAGTTTCTGGGGTCAGTCGGGTCACTGTCTGTAACAGGGAAGACTTAAAATATCCCGAGGGACCTTAAAGTATAACCTCTGCTCCATTGGATGGAGAGGAGTCAGTTGAGGTGGCTCATGATGTCACCATTTCTGCTCCCAAGGGAGCTGTTCTGGACATGTCACAGACAGACGTCCCTCCCGGGGAAGATCCAAGACTCACACTAGGGATTATATTCCTTAGCTGTCTAAGGATTCAGCAGAATGAAATAGATCCTGTGACCTTGAATGGAGAGCTCTGGTGTAAACCGGTTCCTTTCAGCCACTGCCACCCTCACTAGGAGAAATGATAGAACGATTTTGTATGAATTTTTATGGGTTTCATTAGACCATTGGCTGCATTGCCTCTCGTGTCCACAAGAGGACAGTAGAGGAACAAGGCCATCTGCACAGTGACATTCACTGCCTTCTTTGATGAATTGCTGATTTCTCTGTAGGTGCGCTGGGAACTGTATTAAAAAACAACATTCTGTGACATACCACAGAAAATCCATGGAAATCTTGTTTTCTTGATTTTTACTGCCCCACAGCTGGTCTGACATTTTTAAATGACCTTCTCCCTGAAAGGAAATTCAGGAAAATTTCTGAATAGCACAGGCTTAGAGCCACTTCAGTCATACATAGAATCGATTTACACATGTAGCTTACAAATGTTGAAACTGCACGCTTTTCTCATGATATGATTTATATTATGGTTTGACCAGATTTGGCTGCTTTTCTGGCTTATGACTACCAACTAAGAAGAGTGACAATGTCTGGTGGTATTTTTTTTGCTTTAATTAAAACACCTAATGCGTCGGGAATGTGGATGATCTGGTTAGGCTTTGTGTGGCCCGTGAGGTAAGTAGGAGTTATAGGAACCAGGCCCACCGGTTTCCCCACCGCTTACGGACAGTGCCGTTTGTCTCCAGAACTGGTCCTGCCTGATCCATACATTGGCCCACAAAAGAATCCCCAGTCACATGTGAGCGTTTAGACAATCTATGACCATCAAAAAATAACTGTTGACAAGATGTCACCTACCCCACTGCTTAGGTGCTGTTCGCAAAACATCCTCTTGGCCAGATACCACGCCCCGGTCAGCGAACACTAAACAGTGGCTAATCTTATCTTCCAGTTTAATTAAAAACAAACAGCCAGGCTTACTGGTGTAATTGTCACCCTCATGTGCTTCTGGGATAACGGGTTTGACACGTTACCTGCAGTCTTTTGTATTATGGGCTAGGCACTCTCTCACACGCTTAACTGAGTGCTTAATTATAATAGCCTAGTTTATTTTCTAATCAGGTCACAAAACCAGGGATTACGTTTCTGTTTGCCCTGTTGGCCTTTGAAACGGACCTCTCTTCTTGGTGTCTATCCCCACCTCGGCTGCTTTGGACATCCAGGCATTGCCAGGATCCTTACCCCTCTGCTTATGGGGTTTGGCTCACGGTTTACCAGCCTCATAAAGTTTTTGTTTACGAAACGGTGCAGGCATCTGTGCTTTCAAGAAAGACCAAATGTTGTCACATGCTCTGGCTGTATGATGGTAATCTCTGGCCAAACCAGGCTAATTCTTCTGTCTGGAAGACCCATCCATCAGGAGAGTGTGCATTTCTCTCATATTTTTCCGAGCCGCTGACAGACAGGTGCCTGTGCCAACCCTTCGATCAAAGCCGGAGGCAGGTGCTTGGTCCAGCAACAGCAACCGGCAAGTTTAATGGCTTCTCTCGGACATGTTGGTGCGTCTGAAGTAAAAGATTCATGGCCTGTGTGTCCATATGTGTCATCATAGATCTGGTCACTCATTGGTCACTGCTTGGACTGGCGTGGGGTGAAGTCTCCAGGTTGCGGTATGCAGGTGATGCTTATGTCAAGAACTAGTGGGATCAAGACTACCCTTTTTCTCCAGGGGTGGGAGAAACTATGGATAAGTCCATAATTGAATACTCACACAGTATGCACAGAATTTCTGTAGAAGCCTGTTAATGGACCATTAATGTAAAACATGCGATGAGTATGCGTGACAACAGTACGAAAGCACTTGAGCACACTGTGGTTGCCATCTTGCACATTACCCGACATAGATGTGTACCAATGACATAGCTTGAAGAAGTTAAACACTGTTAAAAATGATCAAGGAAAGTCAAGTTATGTAACTGGTAATTGTTCTCTACTTAAATTTGTACAGAGATACCACATCCTGTGCATGTGTGAGTGAATGTCGTGTGAGTGAATGGTGTGTGAGTGAATGAGTGTGAGTGTGAATGGTACCATACTGAGATATTCAGACATACTGCTCACTTTGCACGTGGCATTTCACCTACTACATTGCAAGTAAGGATTCGGTTTCGGACGCAACTTAATACAATCCTGTCCATCTGCCTTCCATAACCACTTCTGAAGTAGAGGGAATGTCGTGACCCTGCAGCCGCTTCCAGGAAGTATAGGCCACAAATTCACAAACCACAGGAAATTTAGAGACTCCAATTCACTTAACTGTGTATCTGGATTGCCGGATTGCCTGGAGAAAAGCCATGCAGACATGGGGAGAACGTGCTAAGATCACACGCAGGTCAGTTTTCTAGCTTTAAATGCAAGATGTATGGGAGTCTTGTGGTCTGTGCTGTCAGGATCTGAACAGCCTAGGACACGATGCCACACTGGAGAGCTTGGAATACTGGGAGATCTAATGGGTTTGGGTCAGGGACGTGTAGTCTCTTCAGCCTGAATTATTTAAAGTGCCTTAACTCTTGTAGACCAGCATTTTCACAAATTCATAAAAATAATAATAAACCATAGTGTTGTTTAATGAACTGAGTGCATCTTGCGCCTTTCCACCTGACTGACAGACTGCACGCCCGGGTATGGTTACTCCGGAGATACCAGTATGTATTGAGGTGCAGCAGTGCATTAATGCCTGGCTCTGTGTGGTTCAATAGCGTGTGCACCCTTCACAGACTGTCACATGCTCCAGTAAAGGCTGCTGTTGTCGTATCTTGGCTCACCTACCTGGATGCGTTCCCAAATATTCTGCGTTTCATAGCAGACCAGTGGAGCACAAGTGGGGAATTTGCAGTGTTATGTTAACGCTCGTTAGGTTGCATAATCCTTTGCAACATTTTATGGGGTTATGAGTGACCACTTGATGGGAATACCGGTGAGATGTAGTGATTTACCCAGGAGATGAATTTCATGGCACTCAAGGGAATGCTTGACCACAGAGCCTTTTTTCTTACTGTGCACAAAAAAGTATTCAGATATCCAGATATCCGTCTGGGGGGTGAGTGTGCGTGACAGTGCATAAAACCAAAGGGGGATGGTATCGATTCTATGTAACCTGCGATATGTTTGCAATGCATTCATAAATCTGGCCTGCATATCAACCATTTGTTTTCCACAGATAACAATGACAACGTAAAGACTTTTGGCTAATCTGCTAATCTCCACCCCCAGATAACCGAAGAGGTTTACCGTTTATCAGTATGATGAAAATATATCAGTTAGAGATTTTGGTCAAACTGTCCATGTTGATGCACTACTGTATATTGTGCTAAATTTCCACAGAATGGGGTTTACTAGTTTCTTAATAGGTTGGAGTCTTCTAGGGTTGGGGATTCGAACCCCATTCGTGCTGTGTGTTTGCCTATTTTCCCAGTGTTGTATGATATCAGCCTCTCTTGCCTGCCCTACTATGCTGGTCTTTCCAGGCAAGGAACAACCCAGGATGGGGCACCAACCTGTCGCAGTCTCAGATACCGAAAAACACAAATGTTCTTTGTTATCTCATAATTCCTAAAAATAAACTATATAAGGTTGCATACTGTTGCGATCATAAAAACAAAATATCCTGCAAGTTATTCATTTTTCCTACCCATCGATGCTGTATCCCAGCCTTGTGCCTTATGCTGCCTGGGAAGGCTCCAGCCAACCCCCCCATCCCCTCCATGACCCTGACCGGGATAACTGGTTAGAAGACCGATGGATGGACGGTATTCTGAATTAATTACCAATTCAAAAGTAAATTTTGCTTCCAATCATAAAAAATATGTGATATCATTTCTGCACATTCATATTGAATCTTGAGTCCCTAAATGTCAAACGTGTCTCTTAGAGAGTGTTCAAAGTATTTTGAACTGATGATTTCTACTTAGATTCAGTTCACACAATGAAATGAATGAATACATTTCTTGACACAGGCGAAACCTAACAACTGTGTAGCATGATAAACATTATGCTAATTGTGGCTGTGAGTGGATATTGGCTAGCGCTGGATCGGCCACAGACCCTCACACCTCACGTAAGTTAGTAGTTTGGGAACATTTTGGTTTCCCAATAAATTGCACCGACACCGGGAGGAGGACTGACTGCCTGCCGACGTCGCTGCCCCAGATTCAGACATGCTGCTGGAAACACATCCAACATGCGAAGTTATCTGAGACGATGCCATCCAGGTATGTGTAGAACTGGAATGAGACAGAAACAGCATCTGCAAGTCAATCTCCCTCTGGCATTTAATGTGTTTTTACCAGGAAATTCAAATCAAGCCAAAAATAACCGTAGGGTGTTTATCACTAGAGATATGTGACTATACTCGTTAGTAGACCACACAGGATGTAGTTCATTAGAAGTGTTATTATTTAGTTAGTCTTTTATTAATTTTAAGTGTATCGTTCACTATTAAGACAAGCTTCTAGAACTTATTTTGGGGGTCCATCCATCCATTTTCTGAAGCTGCTTAATCCCAAGTGGGGTCACCGGAGCCTATCCCAGGAACAATGGGCACAGGCAGGAACCAACCCTGGGCAGTTGCCAAAGCACCACAGGGCACACACACTCACCAATCAACCTATCCTGCAAACTTTTGGACCATGGGGGGAAACCAGAGCCCCTGGCGAAAACCCACGTGAACAGTGGACAAACTCAGAAAGGACCAGGAACCAAACCCAGGACCTTCTTGTGGTGAGGCAGCAGCACTAACCACTGCACCACCATGCTACCTCTGGTTTCGGTATCATGGACAGAAGATTCTGGGTTACCATGGACTAGTTCATCTACACAAGACATGGTATATCTGTTGAATCAAGATGCCTCATTCAGCTGGTGGAAGTTATTACAGAACTGGACGGTTATGTAAAATCATGATGGGGTTGAAACAGGGGCTTTGAGATTGCTAAATTAAACCCAGTTGCTGCATCTTCTCAACCTTCTCAACTTCTTCAACCACCTGCTGTCATGTATGGTCTTTAGAAGATGGTGAGCCCTAGAGGAAGTTGAATGTGGTGCTTGGTGGATACAACTTAGAGGCTGGCAAACACGTCTTTGTTATTACCAATGGCTTTCCACAGTTTCTGAAGCTGGGCTAGGCTGAAGGCCTCTCCCATGTGAACTTTGTTTCGTAGCCCCATATAGAGGGCTGGGAGGAAGAGTTATGGCTTGATCTACTGTTTAAGGAGGTTAATGTGATATACAGTACTGTAGTTGGTCAGGGGAGCTGCAGCTGAGTTATCAAACTTGATAGTTCAGAGGGCCAACTTTTCTATCATGGTATAAGGCCCCCTGCCAGGAAGCCAGCAACTTGAAGGAAGCATTTGGGATGAGGACTAAGATTTCCAGGGCGGAGGTCCCAGGATTGGGTAGGTCAGTTATCGGGTTGTTGCTGGGCTGGCTGGGATTGCTCCGTGTGTTCCCTGATGATCAACATGATCCTCTGAATCCTCCCCCTGATCTTCTGGACGTTACAGTGTCTTCCAGGTTTAGATATGCACCAAGTCCTAGTTTTGACTGTAATCAAGCATTTCCTAGAGTAGTGTTTCCCAACCCAGTCCATATTTTGCTCCATCCCAACTCCCTGCCTTACAGGCTATGTTTTTGCTCCATCCCAGCACTCTGCCAGGCAGTCCACATTTTTGCTCCCTCCCAGCTGGAAGGGTGCAGTAATGTGGTCTGTCTGGGGGTCCCCAAGGACTGGGTTGGCAAAAATACTGTCCTAGAATGTCTTCCTTCATCAGTTTATAGTTGAACGTTAGAACGTTATACCCTGTTCCATGAGGATGTCTTTGGGTTATTCCCTTGCGACTGAACTGCTGGAACTTTGGTTTGGAGCTTGGTCGACTGGGGCGCCATCGACTCAGCACAAGTAAGGCCCCCCCCCTCAGTGCTGCTGGGACTTTTCCCAGGGCTCCCAAAGCCCCAGCCAGTCCCACGGTAGCAATAGTGGTATCCACAGGTCAGGGGCTACGCCGAATGTGAGAGTCTAGCCTTCTTGGAGATGTGTAAACCTGTCCTTCCTGCCCCCCCCCCCAGATGGGTGGAGAGTGATCTTGCCTGTAGCCGTTCTCTGGTGATGGCCTCCTTTTCATTGTCTTGCTCTTTGGCCCCAAATCAGAGTGTAGCAGCTAAGCACATGTTTAATGTTGACGAGTTAGTCATAAGATTTTGAAGGCCATACTGGATGTTGGTCTTCAACTTGCAACACAGCTCATATTCTCTCCAAAAAGGTGGGGTGAGATTGATGCGCTCAGATATAAAGTTAGATTCTTGTAACAAAGAAGTTATTGTGTAACCGGAGTCACATTTATCTCACAATGAGCAATACCCAGAATGCCTTTGAGTGGTATTATTCATATTCAGGGTTAGGGGTTATTGGTCGGGTGGGGCTTGTTCGCCGGGTTTCATATTCTGTGCTTTTATGAGTGAGATTGATTCTACTGTTAATTTTGTGCCATTTTAAGGGCTGTGTTTCTTGTTCCTGGACCCCTTGTTAGAGGACACCAAGGTCTCATAATAGATCCCACCACCCTACCAAGAATAAAAAACACCCATACTCCACCACTCCAAGCCAAGCGTGGAATCAGGCTCCACCCCCATTTTTGTGAAAAGCGTGATTCACCCAGCTGTGTAACAGTGCTACCTCACCTGCTCCAGTGATAGTTACCTTTACTGTTAATGAGGATGCGCAGTGTGAATCAGGTCAGCAGGGCGGACACAGTTATCAAACCAGCACTTTGCTTGTGTCTGTCTGCTGTGTCCTGAAAATATAAAAAAAAATTCCAGCTAATAATTTGTCATAGTGCCTTTGACACTCAGCTGTAATTAACGAGGCATCAAAACACTCATCATCTTTCTGGAGTGAAACTTAGTTTGTTTAACCAGTTGGTTTTTGGTTTCAAAGGGGAATCTGCTTCTGCTGTACTGTCTGGCTGTCTGTGCCAGGACTGCGACTAAACGAAAAGAAAAAAAAATCCACCCCTCCCTTTATGACATGGGTGATCAAATTCATCATCCACTTCAGCCACCTGTGCTATTCATCACATGGATTAGGGTATTTAGCATCATACGTTCTGCTTAATTATCTGGAAGGCCAAAATCTCCCCAGGTATGAGTCAAATGTTTTCAGTGAGAGAAGAAAACGAAAAAAAAAACATGAGTTTGTGTTTGTTTTGAAAATGGGACATGATCACGGTAAAATAGGCATCTTGTTTATCAGTCAAGCAGATTGTTATATTATTATATTAGATTCCATTTCTAAAGCATAGATGATAAGTCTTCAGACCTGGTGTTCTGCTTGCGTTCTGATCAGCGTCTTAAATATCAAGGTTTGCCTATTAAGAAACAACGATATAGTTGTTATGTCTGCTTTTAATCAAAAGGCATAAGTCTTATTAGCATGTGTATAAAATAAAACTATACTAATAGATTATTACAAATCAATAGGGAGGGTTTAGGTCCAAGTGGGGTGGGGTCAGTTTTGCCATTGTTTTGGACCTGGAAGTCAAAATATATGCCGAACCAGTTGGGGGTGCAGTGGTTAAATAAACGGACATGTGATTAAACATGCTGCAGGGACTCTGGCAACCCCTACTGATGTGCTATTTATCCTCAGTCAGCTGGTTAGGGCTCTGTGATTGGAAGGTCACTGGTTACAATCTCCGATCTAAAACTCACCACCTTAAAGAATCGCAATTTGTACCTGGAACCATTTTTTCTCCCACCCCTAATAAGCACTGGCACATACAATTTACAGGCGAGTAGATGTTAATGTTTCAAAATAAACATCATAATGTCAAAGGCAGGCTGGATGACTACATGTTATGGTGTATCGATTGAGTGCTGATCACATACCTTATGGCAGGGGACAAAAATCAAGTACCTCACAGCACTGGATAAGTGGAAACTCGATATTCAGCTACTGGGATCAATCCTGATTTAAACAAGAAATACAAATGATGCCAGATTGATGATCCACCTGTTACAAAAGGTTTGGGTGCTTTGGCAGATGGGGCAGTACTGGGTAGTACTGGGCAGGAATGGTGCATTCTCTCATGTTATCAATCAATTTTTTTGGAGATGTCTTTTGTCCAAAGGTTTTTAAGAATAAAAAATTATGTTTGCCATTGGGAACCTAAGGTTGTGTTTGGTGTCATGTGCTTTAGGGCAAACAGGTTTTTGCGATTTCTCAAATTTCTCATCCTGTCTTTTTCCAACCTTGAGCAACTCGGCAGCAATTTAGCTTTTGTTGTGCTGCATGACGACAGCGGAATTGCCTCTTTGGCTTGAAGAGGCTTCACTGAAAAGATCAGTTGTTGTCCTGTCAGGTGGCCTCACCCCAGTTGCATGACGTTTCTCCGAGTCTCTGACAGAGGAGGGTGTGAATGAAAAAGCAGAATGCATTTTGATTGGCTACCCAGAAGTTAAAGCTGCCAATAGGGGATGATTTTTTAATCTCTTACGTTTTTATGAAAAAAAAGCTTCTAATGACCTACCAGTACAGTCCACATTAACATGCAGCACCCTCCACAATTATTGGCACCCCTTGTAAAAATTTGTAAAAAGGGCTAGAAAAAATCCACCTTTTGATGAAGCAGCTTCATGGCACGCTAAAAAATTGAGAAAAATCCAACCTTTCATTATCATAAATTTATTGCAAGAAAAAAAAATCCTTCATCAAGAAATAATTATCTTTAACAAAAACACATGTGAAATGATAGTGAACATAATGTAACTGAAGCATGCTTCTCCTGTAAATTGTACACGAGTGAATAGGAACCTTCAGGCTGTAATCCATGACTTCCTAGTTAACAGGGATACGAACATGAGGTGACACAGAGCCCAAATTCCCTTAGCCATCCATCAACGTGGGAAAGATAAGAAAACACACAGACCAAATGAGGGAGAAGTGTGCTGACCTTCATAAGTCAGGGAATGGGTATGAAAAATAGCTACTTGCCTTAAAATGCCCGTTTCTCCTGTTAGGGCAATAATAAAAATGTGGACAACAACGGGAACTTACAAACCTGCCTCGAAGAGGACCCACGTTTATCCCCCCCCCCATGTAGAGTGAGGAGGATCGTAAGAGAGGCAAAAAAAAAAAAAAAATCCCCAGTGATGACAGTTGGTGAATTACAAGACCAAGTAAAATCCTGATGTTACCATATCTGAAAAAACTATCAGACACCCCCTTCATGCGAACGGATTATTTGGAAGATATGCCAGAAAAAGTTTTTTATGTCAGTTAATCACAAATATAAGCACCTGGAGTCTGTGAAACACTACTACAACTTTGACTGGAAGCAATTTCAATGGTCTGATGAAACAAAAATGGAGCTTTTTGACAATGAACATAAGGTGGGTTTGGCGTAAAAAGAAGGATGGCTATAATGAAATGAATCTTATCCCAAATGCAAAATATGGTGGAGGTTCTGTGATGCTGTGGGGCTGGTTTTCCTCCAAAGGCCCTGGAAACCTTGTTAGGGTACATGGCATTATGGACTCCATGAAATACCAGGACATTTTAAATCAAAAACCGGGCTGTCATTGGATCTTCCAGCTGGACAGTGATCCTAAGCACATGTCCAAATCTATACAAAAATGGGTAGCTGACTGCCGAATCAGGCTTCTGCCATGGCCATCTCAGTCCCCTGACCTAAACCCCTCTGAAAACCTGTGGGCTGAGCTGAAGAAGAGAGGGCACAAGAGAGGGCCTAGGACCCTGGATGATCTGGAGAGGTTCTGTAAAGAGGAATGGTCTCAGATGCCGTGCTCTGTATTCTCCAACCTTATAAAATGTTACAGGAGAAGACTCAGTGCTGTTATACTGGCGAAGGGAGGTTGTACAAAGTATTAAAAGCAGGGGTGCCAATAATCGTGGCACATGTGTGTTTGTTGAAAATAATTATTTCTTGATGATGGATTTGTTTTTCTTTCAATAAATTAAGGAAAGGTTGGATTTTGCTCATTTTTTTCAGTGTGATATGAAATTACTTCATCAAAACGTGGATTTTTTTCTAACCCTTTACAAATCTTCAGAAGGGGTGCCAATAATTGTGGAGGACGCTGTATGTAGAAAGTGTGTTTTTTCCCCCCAGATTAGCATGAAAGGTGTGCTTTCTTCAGGACCAGGGTTAGTATCTGTGCCTCAAAATAATAATAATAATAATACAAATCGTCACCTCACCCTTTTTGACATACCTGACCTCATTATCCACTTCAGGCACCCATGCTATTAATCATCTGGATCAACGTCATGCTTTTGACATGATGGTTTAGATACCCAAATTTATCCCAGGTGTGACTCAGGTGTTTTTCACAATGAAATAAAAAAATATAGGGCATGGTCACAAAGAAACATGCATCTTGTTCTACAAACAACTGGATTATCATTCTCAGAGACTTCAGACGAGACAATGGCCTACAACGATCTGGGAATCAAAGTTTACCAACCTGGCTTTTGTGCTGCATGATGTCCTAATTATGGCGGCTTGATTAGTCTAAATATTCATAATACTGTAATAAAAAAACTATAGTATTAGTGATGCATCTGATACTAGCCGAATTCACTGATTATTTAAGGACTATGTTAAGGATACATTAACAACAAAAGCTATTTTGTTCATTTTTTATATTTCAGATGGGTGGTCAAATTAGTATTGGTGTAGTTAGGATGCTGTGGCTTAGAGATCTGTACCTGTCTGGTTGTGGGTTCAAATCCCCTGACCAGAAGAGTAACTCTATCATTACTAGGTTCTTGAGAAAGGCCTTTAACACCACTTGGGCCAAACGTGTTTGGTAAATAATAAATAATGTTCTTGATTGGGGTTTATTTTATTCCCCTTGTTCGGTATGTTTGGGATTCGTTCCGTATTCCCTTAGTCTATGCCACTTTCCTCTAGCAGTCCTACAAAACTGTCTCTGAACCACAAGGTATTTCTGTTTTGTGCCCTGTGTTTTCTCAGTAGACTGCAGGCTCAGTGAGACCCTGCATTGGGTTAGTGGTTATGAAAGACTCATTGAAAACACTTAGACATGTTAGATACTGCATATGCTCAACAGTAATACAATTGTAATGCATGGGGATTTGATACTAGTGTCAGAATCAGAATTCATCATATCCAAGTAGAACTTTGCTGGACCACTTCCCAGATTAGCTAACGCAGTGCTGCAGGTGACCTGACATGCTCTGGTCTACAAACCTGCTTTTTGTCACCTCACCCACACTGCCCTGCATTTGTTTACCCGTCCTTTATCACACACTAACAGAGATATGCCCACAAACAGGCCTTTTCTAAGTTCCCCTTTGCCCGTCGCTGCCCACATATGAAGCCTTCATCTGCAGGCTTTATCAGTGAACCGTGTAAAATCTCCTTTCAAGTCGCCGGTGATGATACTTTGCTCCAGATAATGCCTGACGACGCAATTTTCCATTGGGTGACGCAGATGGCACTAAATTTTGCTCACTTTCCAGTGAAATTGAGTCTGCCTCCTTAAAATCCCGTTCCTGTTGCTTGTTCTCCCCAGGACTTAAATAGCTCACGCTTTGGCTCAATTGAATACTGTATATTGCCGATTCTGTTCAGATTAAATAACCTTCTTTGTGGTCCACTGTCTCTCATGCATGGTAAATTTCATCCCAGCCAAACGTCGCAATTTCAGCAGAACCAAAGGCCACAAGAAGCCCCGGATCCTTGGAATCTTCCTGGCCATCAAAGAGTTAAAGTGAGGAGGCCCACAGTTTGCACTTCGGTGAGGGCAAACAGAAATATGTTTTAGAAAACCAGTTTGCTCGGTCCTTGATAGGCTTTGTGTGACTTGTGTGAGAGAACAATAACTAAATGGCTTTAAATGACCTCTCTGTGATGTTGAATCTGATAACGGCATCGTCACGTGTCTGAGCCACCAGTAGTAGGTCAGTTCCCATGGATACCTTGTTGAGAGGCAGTGTACACTGAGCTGGTAGGTTTATGGCTGCAGCGGCACGTGAAAACAGCCAGTGGATGGAGAATTAATATCCTAATATCAGCTACTTTTATTGTTCTTTTTAGTGTATTATTATCAATGGCTAGCTTTAAATATAGTGCATATCGGTATTCCCTATAAACCTGCTATCAGTTGTCGCTGTAGATTAATAGGCTTGAAGCAGAAGCTGATATCTAATGAATTTGCCAGCTATGACACTGAGTATCTGAACTTCCTCTGATCGGTCAAATTAAAATAAAGCAGAGAGGGAGATTGAAGAAACCTGATTCGAGCAGCGTTTTGTTACAGCTGGGTGAAATCGCAACGAGGGACCCTCCCTACAATTAGAAAACAATGCAGTCATGGTGCAAGAATGGGAAACGATGACCGAAGTAGTCACACATTTGATGTGACAGTCACGCGACACGCATGGTCTGTGAGGATGGAGGTTCTCTTGGCTCGACTGGCCCTCATGTGACCTTTGTTTCCCAAGGGAGGGGTTGTCAAGCAGTGAGGCATCGATGCTGCTTCGCTACAGTCTGTCAACAAAAACACAATAGAGGTTTTCCCGCCTGTAATAATTCTTTATTATGGCCCCCGTAGAGCTTGCCAGACATATTTGCCTTATTACCCTGGAGATCACGGGCTTTTATCTGTTCAAGGTTTGTGTTATAAAGGCCCTTGGCGAAAAGGTGAGGTAGATTGAAGTAGATGTACTTGAACAGTTAAATGTGAATTCATGAGGCAGTCTGCCTTTGCTGGAAAACTTTCACCAGTTTGACTTACGTTAACCATAGCAGAGGGTGCTGTGAGATTTTGTTCCATCCAGGAACTGAACCACCATTATTTTAATGGACTCGGCCTAACTCTACCCAAGCTACCACTAGGGCTCTCAAGGGCGGCTATGCTCTGACAGCGGATGGATGCTGGATGGATAGAGCCTGGAAAGATGGAGAGATGGATGGAAGGATGATGGGAAGAATATGGCTTGTGAATCTGAAAAAAAAGCTGCAAAATGCAGAGTCCTACCTCATGACAGCGTGCAATGTAATGATACGTGAAGAATGGTTTGTGCGACTTGGCCTCCCTCTCGAACCTCAATCGTGGAGAGCTGCCAGGCAGAGGATGCTGTTTCTGAACACGTGCGGGCTGATCAAAGTCTCCTCGAGCTTCCTATCTCACGCTGGAAGAGGCGAGGCTGCCAGGAAGCAAGGCAGTTTCCATCAAAGTCCCATAAAAATTAAGAATATCAATGGCAGCCAGAAAAAAAAAAACGCACTGAAGTGGAAACTAGGAGCTGCACTGAGGACCTGTGGATGAGAGCTACACAAGCTTTGCCATTATGCATCTGGAGATAAGCCTACAATGACCCGTAGGCTGATTTTTTACACTTTGCTTTAAGGTACTTTATTTGCCATTTTCACAAGTACTTTAGAATGCTTCTTTTCACATTTTGCAACCTGCTCTCCTTTGAGATACAGATGCGTTGAAGGTGATGCACTGTGACTGCAGGGTTAGCCGTTTATCTGGCACCCCTGGAGCATGGTAGGGGTGGGGTGGGGTGGGGTGGGGGTTACGGGCCTTGCTCAAGGGCCCAACTATTCTGCTAAAGGCAACATTTGAAACAACCACCTTCCGATCACAAGCACAGAGGCTGAACCTACTGATCCACACTCACCATCCCCCCTGTGACCTTACCCCAGTGCAAAGCAGAACAGCCACCTCTCTGTGATTACGGCCGGCAATGTCATTTGGGACTCCCTAATTTGGGGTAGAATGACCCACCACAACTAGATCTTGTGTTGCCTTTATCATGGGTGCAGCTCTTTAACCTCCTCGCTGTTTGATGACACTATGGGGCAGACCTTCTTCAAAACAAGACATGCACATTACTCAGAAGATAGCCCACAAACCCCAACCAGTACCATATGCTCACCGAATTTACTACTGATGATAGATCTCTGAAAAAGCTGTGTTAACCGAAGCTCAAACAGAACATCCTAATTCATCAGTTCGAATCCTTACATCTAATTATGCAATAAAGCCACACTTTGTATAATTATATCTGCGTGGGAGAAAATTTGGGGGTGGCCCGGTGGTTAGCACTGTCGGCTCACAGCAAGACGGTCCGAAGTTCGATCCCTGGGTCACCCAGGGTGCCTTTCTGTGTGGGGTTTGCATGTTCTCCCTGTGCATGCGTGGGTTTCCTCCCACAGTCCAAAGATATGCTGATTTGGTCAACTGGCTACTCTAAATTGCCCATAGGTGTGAGTGTGAGGCTGTTTGTCTGTGTTGACCCTGTGGTGGACTGGCACCCTGCCCAGAGTGTACCCTGCCTCTTGCCCAAAGATGCTGGGTTTGGGTCCAACTTCCCTGTAACCCAGATGGATAATGGAATGGGAAAAAAATTGTTTTGCAACTGCTGGTCCTTATGGGGGAAGAAATTACACACGCTTGGAATATTTATAGTAGAAAGAATTTCTCTGGGCAGTCATTACAAAGCATATCACAATTTGAAATGGCATTCTGTTACACGTCAATGCATTGCATCACATTTAATTATACAATAACTATTGCATTATTCTGCAGCTTAAGTAACAACATACTAATAACTACGTAACATCCTTTCATGCACCTACCTGTGTTTATAGCCATCAGATTCTGGCTTTTTCTAAACTATTTATAAAGCCAAGTATCACCTTTGCATGGTATCTTCACGTGATCAAGGGCAATGATAAGATCTCTGTTGCGGAAAAAACAAGGGCAGAAGAGTTGAGGGAAATTCAATGGTTTGTGTCAGAAAACCCTAATGCACAGATTTATAGAAACAATTTATTCAACCACATCTTTTACCTAAAAAGAAGGAGCCAGCAAGTGCTGGGAGTTTTCTGCTTTTTACTGACAGCTTTGGTCTAGTTCAGTGTTTCTCAACCCAGTGCTTTGCGCCCCCCAGACAGCCCAGGTTTTTGTTCCCTCCCAGCTCCCAAAAACACTGACTGTCTTTATTCCCCTTGCGAAAACATGGACTGTCTGGTTGGGAGCTGGGATAGAGCAAAAACATGGAGCATCTGGGGGTCCTTACTGGTATAGTATTACTGGTATAGGTGTTTCTGAAATGTTATGAGTAGATTCATTATAAAATCAATTTCATTAAACAGATTTAGAGGAGACAGGCCCTGGGGGGGTGACACTGTGGTACAGTGGGTGACCTGTGGGACCTGCGTTTTAGTCTCCGCCAGGATTCCATGTGTGGAGTTTGCTTGTTCTCCTCATCAGAATCAGTGTGTACCTCTGTGAAGAAAAAAAATAAAGGCACCAGAGTGGAAATTTATTCTGAGACTGGATGTATAATAATTGCACAAGACATTACTCTCTCAGTGTGTCTGCCAGTTTGTGGGGTCCAGGTATACATTATATCGTGGGGACCAAATGAAATTTTACAAAAATCCGTGATTGCAATCAAAAAACTAAAAATACCAAAAGTCTTGTATTTCGTTTAGTTACTTATGGTTAACATTAGGGCTGTTATCGTTGCATTTAGGGTTTGCCCATAGAATTGAATGGAGAGTCCCCACAAAGATATGAGTACAGGTTTGTGGGCCAGTGTGTGTGTGTCAGTATGTGTTAGCTGAAGAGGCTTGATGCAAGTCCCCCAATACACCTATGTGTATCTGTGCCTTGGGGCAGCGTCACAACAATGTGAAGCCAGCCCCTCCTCTTTTGACAGCACACTTACTGGCAGGGCGTAGCGGAGTTTCCCGTAAGGTACGTGCGAAACTTGCTTTCTGGCAGCTACCCAGCCGCCGCGGCTCGGCAGCTAAGGTGTGCGACTCTGGGCTGAGTCAGGCTCATTTGCCCTTCGCCGTCATGGTCAGGTGCATGGGCGTGAAAAAGGGCGGCACTTTCAATATAGGGCAGCTCGAGAGAAGTATGCAGTAAGACTTGACATTTTTTGAATGTCTGAGTAGAATTATCTCACACCTCTCATCTTGCCTAAACTTCAGTGTCTGATTAGAATAACATAAACAGTCATGCATATCAATTAATCGACCTACTTTCAGTCGCTGATTTGGTTCAAGGCTGGGGGGCCGGTGGCTGGGCCCCGGGCAGCAGCCAGCATCGGATGGTGACACACACGTGCATCATATAGACATATGTACAAGCACATACAAGCACATACATAAAATGCTCACAGAAAGTCCAGGGATGCTTGCTAAATTCTGTAATAATGTTTCAGATTTACTGGCTTCGTAACAAAATGTCATTGACAAGCAATGTTTAACATACCTGCACTTATCGTCCGTGTTTTTATTAACTGTCATATTTTTTGTGACTGACTCATTCAGTTCTGTTCTTACTATTTTGCTGTTAATTCTAGTTGTAGTCACTGGCTGCCAACGGGACACCAAACACAAAGGTGTCGCTAATTAAAAAGAACCCAATGATGTTTGTCATTGAACTTATGAACCCAGAACAGCTGTTTTAGAACTATAATTTGGGTTACAATGTATTACAACTTCCTGTTGTTTCTATATATTTATATATATATAAAATAAATATTTGTAAGCAAATTCATGAAGTAATGACTTTGTTATAAAGCCAATAAATCTGCAAACATCCCAAGACTTTCTGTGAGCTCTGTGCCTACCCATGTAAGGTCGTATAACCATGCATATGTGTTTCGTCTCTGTGACCGTTATCACACCTTGCCACGGCTCTGGTTTTACAATTTCCTTAAAGATGCTGAGTCACCAAAGGTCAAAGGGCAGAAAAGCTGTCCCTGCCGCAATACTACCCCCGTCACGCTTAACAGCTGGGACGTGATCATTACGTGCTTTTATGATTTCACTGAATAGGGCTTTTCTGGTTGTGGCCGAAATATCTGTTTTACATGTATCCTACCAAAGAATAACATTATAAAAACTTAAGATAAATAGCTTCTTCCTGGCTTAGCTGCTATTCCTTCCACTATCCGTCTTGTGTATACTACAGGGGCTAGTGTCTGCATTTCATTGGATTTGGTACTTGGGTTTCTGAAACATCCTCCATGATGTTATTTTTTACTTACGGCTAATAATTATTAATTTAACAGAATCTTTGCAGGCTTTTTCTGCCCCTAAGGCCACAAAAAACTGCTCTCTGCCCCAATCGTAAATTATTTGACTTGAAGTAGACTGAACAATCCAAATATGTTTTGAAATGGTTATATATATGTATGGGGAGCAATTTGGAATCTCAGGTGTTAGGGTTAGGGTTATTTGTTAGCTCCATCCATTCCTTGTTCTTCTATGTGGTATAAAATGCTGTGCTCTTTTTTTGGTTGGTTGGATTAATAAGTCCTCTATGCTGTTTATTTTATTTTGTCCTTGGCACACCCACCTGAATCCTTCACACAATGTCCTTCTCCGGACTGATTAGAACTTAAGTCACTTCTTCCTGAAGTCCTCTGAGGTCGCATTTAAGTGAAAAGTCTCCAGACCTTTCCTTCATAACCCAGAACAGAAGTGTTTGAGAAGTGGAATGAAAGATGGATATTTATTGATATATATATCGATTACCCTAAAGTTCCCATATAAATTTTTTACTTTGGTACTGTTTCGTAATGTGTGGACTGGTTTTTATTAAACAGAAATGAAGGAGTTTGGCATTGATCTGCATTCCAGCACTCAGGTCTTGCAACCTGTTCTGAGGTCTTCAGATCACACTACGAACAATCAGACTATCCATCCATCCATCCATTTTCCAAGCCGCTTATCCTACAGGGTCGCGGGGGGTCCGGAGCCTATCCCGGAAGCAAC
>JAODLC010000133.1:20494109-20509049 GCA_026781145.1 Hippopotamyrus pictus
CAAACTCCACACACATGTGACCCAGGCGGAGACTCGAACCCGGGTCCCAGAGGTGTGAGGCAACAGTGCTAACCACCGCACCACCAAGCCGCCCCTACAATCAGACTAGCCAAGGGAAATTTAATTAATGTCTTTGAACTATTCAACTGGCCGAAGACCTGGGTTGTAAGTGGACAATAAAAGGACAGCAGCCGAAAATAATTCATTCACAATTACACACTCATCCATTATTAAAATGAACAGTGGCGGATAGTGTGTAATTGTGTAATACAGACTTTAATCCATTATTAAAATTAAAAGTGTGTAATTGTGCTTCATTATAATGGCTTAGAAATGCAGGTAGGTGTGTTTGAATGCTGGCACCCTCCTGCAGCAGTTGTTTGTGGCCTCAGCTCTCTGTATGACCGGTTTTTCCACTCAACATCATGCCGACACAGAAACGCCGTTCTCTTGTTTTTCTTAAGAACATTTTATTAGAAAACAAGAACTATATAAAGGAATTATTGCACGCTCATATGTAATAAAGACCACACATTTACACATTCACAGAGTAATGTGCGGTAAAACCACCGACAGGCTGAATATTGAGTAAACACAAAGCAGCTGATTAAGGGAGGTCTTTAAAACATTCGTCTAGCATGCAGAATCCGACTTCATATCACCAAAGGATCTAACTCCGGTTTCGTAGCGTGGTCCTCCTTCGCTGCCCTGCTCTTTGACAGGACTCATTTAAAGCCAGGGAAAACCTGGACTGAGGTGACTGATGCTCCTGTGTTCCGGGACGGAAGCAGGTGAAACGGATCAATCGCAGAGATGCGGAGAGACTCGCTTCACAGCACAGCACAGATAACACTAATGCTGTCAACCAGTATAAGACTTTATGGGAAAAATGTATTCATTTGATTGACAACAAAAATAATAATAATGATAAATAATAATAATAATAAAAACAATAATAATAATAAAAACAAATAATAATAATAACAATAATAATAATATAACAAGAACAATGTGCAGATACTGTGTCATTATTGGTTCATACAACCTACTTTAGCCAAAACATTGGCATACATCTTTTTGCAACACCTCCCTCCACACAGAAGGAGAAAGCAGATAAGTTTTTGAACTGGCAGGAGGTTTCGCCACCCCAGGTTTTTGGGCACGTATCTTACACCCCACGCCTTTACTGGGGGCTGTCAGAATCATCACTACTTCTCCCCAACAATGCCCCATCACATCCCTGGTCTTGCATCCTCCAGCTTCCATCCACTTGAGTTCTTTCCAAACTTATAGACCAGGCGTCTCCCATCCACTCGCTCCAATATCCCCCGCTTGTAGTAGTACCTGTTGGCAGAACGAGGGAGACGGTCAGAACCAGGATATTGGTGTCTTACGTCGGCGAAGGTGAGATGCCTGGTTAACTCAAGCCGCCGAAGAAGGAAGAGACTCCCAGCAACACCACAGATTCAGGCCTCAGCTCTCACCTCATGGCACGGCTAAGCTTCTCATACGTCATGCTGCTGTTCCTCTTCTTCTGGCCCCAGAGTTGGGCAACGGCTTCGGATTTGAGGAACTTGAAGACCCCCTCTTTCCGGTCCTCCCACTTCATCAGCCCGTGGTTCAGCTCCGGATGGATCAGGATGTCACGGATAAATTCCCAGAGGTGAGTTCCTCGTGGTGCTAGATAGAAATCAAGGCATTTTTAAGCACTGAGACTCAATAACACCACCAATGTCCCTATAATTACCCCTTCGGTACTGCAGAGCTTAAGTTTCTGTGATACTGAGAAACTTTCTCTGCCTCTTGAGGAAAACACACTATACATTGTATTTAATAAAAAGAACCAGTGAAACATGTTATTATCGACAAAGTCATTGTTGAAGGGTTCTCAATGTAATTCTAGAACTTTGTTTTTCAGCTGGTGGGTATGTCACAATGCTAACACAATTAAGCAGCTCACAATGGAAATGCTACTTGTAAACTCTCAATGCTTATGTTACTAGGAAACTCCCTTTCCTAGTGATACTGGTGAAGGGAAAATGTTGTATCTTGTACTCACAGTGCTTGCCTTTTGCCGTCTCATAAAAGTGTCCAGAACCATGGCTGATTTTCCTGGGTCTTCCCCTGCCTCGCTTGTAAGTCTTTGTCTCTCCCTTCTCATCCTTTGTGTGGTCCACTATTGGAGCAACCAGACAAAGCATCAGGTCTGAACAATGATGGAAGGCACCGGGAAATAGGGAAAGCAGCGGTCATGTGCAAACACCTACCCATAGGGAGGGAAGACTGTGCATCATGGAACTCTGGGTCAGAATCGGATCCACCAGACTCGGGAGAGCTTGGTATCAAAAGGATTCCTCCTGGACATCAATATCATGTTGTTTAAGTATCATAAAGCAATATAAGACAATGTTAATACTTTGGCCTTGTTTAGCATTGGAGAGGTTCCATGGGGTACTTACTTGGAAAAGAGCTGTCCAAGGAGGTAGACCCAGACTCATAACCGTTGTCACTCTGGGGGGTCATCCCTCCTGTCATTCTCAGCCCATCCTGGCAGCTGTTGAAGTCGGCCCCTTGGGCTGCATCATACAAGGATGGAATATGTGAAATAGCATATTCATGCTAGCTTTTATAGATCTTGGCTAACCTTCATCTGTTTTAATTGCTCTTGGCTTACCATTAACTTTACCTATTTATCTAGCTACTTATATTACAGTACAGTTAAAATTAGGGTAAGGGGTGAAATAGAACGTGTGGCAAATGGATTCGATGGGGTTGGAGTGTAAGAGAATGCTATACTTTGTGGAATAGTACACATAATGAGAGATGTTCTGCATACCGTCATTCACCACGACGGTTTTCAGAAGACTGTAGTCTTCCCCACTTTGGCTGTTCACAAGATCTGGGATATCATCCCAGAGTTCACCAAGAAGGTCCAAGGTCAAGTTCAGGTCATCGGCACCTAAAGGGACAGAGTAGAACTTTCATGAGGAGACCAAAGTAATCATATCCCAAGTGACCTGTAATGTTTGAAGGTTGTTGTGGTATCTATACTTTGGGTAGAAATATTTTTATACTCCTTTTCCAAAGTTTGCACCTCAGAGAAAAAAAATTGGAAACAAAACTTGATGAGAGTCCAAAAAAGGATTGAGGACCCCCCATGATGTTAGAAGCTACTCCTCAAAAAACATGTCAATTTAAATGTACAAAAGAAAATACTGACATATTCTATTTCCAACTGGACGCTAGTGGTGTCTCACCAGGTTTAGCTTTGAGCTCCTGCAAGCTTTGGTATAGCCTGTGTCCCAGGGAGCCAAACAAGGCCAACAGCATGTCATAAGTGAGCTCACACAGCACGGACCCGTCCATGGAGCAGCAGGTCATGTTCAGTGAGCTGGCGTCAAACTGGTTCTCCTCTACGTGATAGCTGATCCACTCCAAGACGTGCTGCTTTGTCCAGTGCTGAGGGGAGAGCTGGTACCACCTGAGAGTTCCTGGAGAGCCAGATGGGTTTATCAGACACATTCTGTTCTCTAGACGCCTGGAAAATAATCTTCAGTGTTCCAAACAGCTATCTGCTCTACATAGCCAGCCAATTATGTCCACCCATTCAAATAGGTAGATATTCACGTTAACATGTGCAAGAAATCTGTATGGCTAATCGCCCACAAGGCACTTTGTATGGATAACGTTCCTGAAGTCTATTCCACCCTCTGGTCTTTTCTAAGACTCCCAGATCACAAGAGACCTTTACAACAATGAAGGCCGAGTTAAACTTTTCTGAAGACAACCATCACGAGACAGTGAACCACGGAGCACGTCCTGCTTTAGTTCAGATGGCTAGCTCTACATCTGGGTGCATGTCGCGACTGTCTGTGCCAGGCACCACGCTTACCTGAGGCATTGGCGGAATAGGATGCGTCACTCATCGATAGCTCGGGTTCCCTTGAGATGAGATCGGCATGCAGGATCGGCAGTGGATCCTCAGAGCCAATCCGGTACATGGTCCAATTGGCATTGTTCAGTATGCTACTAAACTCACTGGTTACCGACATTGGATCTGCTTGGCAGAAGGGTACAATGGTTGGATTGAAAGAGACACAAAACATAGGCATGTTAGAAGGTAATGTATCATACATCCATCCATCCATTTTCTGTTCCCACTTGTCCTATGCAGGGTCACTGGGGTCTATAGCCTATCCGGGAAACTACGGGTGCAAGGCAGAGAATAACACAGCGCGAGGTGCCAGCCCATCACACAGAAGGTGATGTACAACGAATATAAACATTTACACAAGGGGAGGACTCCTCGATCACAAATATATGCAGCATCTACGTCATCATGATGACAACAGCAAGTACGCAGTTAATCTGTATTATATTAATTCATATTTTAGCATTATACAAAATAAAAAAACAATAACACAACAACAAGTAAACATTTTAGACATGTGGGGACTTAGTAGAAATAAACTCCTATTTTTGATTTTATTTCTCAGCCCCTTTAAGCATGCAGAGTTTCTTTGTAAAGTTAATCGAACCCTGTACCTACCTGTCAGTGAAGTGGCGGTAGTTGCCAATGAAAAACAAAGATGTTGAACAGAAAAGAACTATCCACTTTTAGAGGCCCTCTCAGCTCTTAGGATTTCAGCTGTCACGCTCTATAAAATCTGCTTGACTAACTCCAAGGCACACCTGATTCTTACCTGTGCTATATCCTGTGCTATATACTCACGGAGGCGGGGCCTAGTTGGGGAATTCCACTGACAGGGCCACGCCCCCCACCATCTATGCTCTAAGGAATAAATAAATCTGACCTCCTCAGTGCTCTTTCCAGGTCAGACAAAGATGATTGATCTCTCTCAATAACAAACGTATGAGTCTTAAAGAAAATATGTCATTGACATCTCAGAAAGTACTCTGCTCTTGTGCCACTGAAAATCTCATGCTGGCACTGCAAATAGTGGAAGAGCAAAGCCACATCGTCAATGTCAGCTAATATAAAAAAGACACTAGATTGCTACCAGGACCCTGAAAAATGCACTTCAGGTGCCTTTCTGGTACATGGCAGGTTTGCGGTGCTATGACAGTTTGTATGCTATGACAGTTTGTATGCTTTTGACCTGCTACAAGTAGCGTTCTTGTTGTAGGAGATGTTAAACATTCACCTACTTACTAGAAAATTAGACCCCTCCCATACAAACAGGTAGCATGGATAATACAGTATCTATTTGTGGTAGGTTGTTGAGTCAGCTTGGCTCACTTCTCCCCCTGGTGGCTGCAACAGACATTTTCATAGGAGGATTATAGTTATTCTCTCTCCACCTGCTGTATGACACATACATGCTGCCCATTGATCGGGGCAGCGGGTGGCTCAGTGGGCTAAGCCTGTGTGTCTGTAATAGCAACGTTGCCGGTTCAAACCCAGCCTCAGCACGTCTTCAGGTCCTTCCCAAAGACCCTTAACCCCCAGCTCCCTGGGCACTGCTATGGGTGGCTGCCCTTTGCTGACAACTTACTCTGCAAAGAGCAAGTTGAGGGAAAAAGGATTTCTCCACAGGGACAATCGATTGATAATACTGTTACCTCCAAGAACGACTGCATGCCGTGTTGCGATCTAGCGCCTACAATGGGCTCGATGGGTCCCTGCGGGTTGCGAGGAAACAGCAGGCAGCAGTCGCATCATTCATGAAGTTATTGTTTAGGTTTATTCTGTGTGACCTCTAGTACGTACTAGCTTCAGAATCTCGGTCTGAAGATCACACTCACCACCGATGGTGTGAAACATGGCATCTTAGCTATTTCGACTGAACTGAAAACTGAACTCAAGACATTGCGCTACATGAGAGGGTAGGGAAAAGCCAGACTATCATATTTTGTGGGTAACTTTTGTGTGTGTCTGTGTGTGTGTGGACTATGTTTATATTACATTGTGGGGACCAAATGTTCCCCACAATATGATAAAAACCTGCTATTTTGACATTGCAGGGACCATTTTTCAGGTCCCCACAAATACCTGTGAATGCAATCAAAAAAATAAAAATCCAAAAAGTCTCATATTTTGTTTGATTACTTATGGTTAAGGTTAAGGGCTGGGTTGGGGTTAAGGTTGTCATGTTGGGATTAGAGTTTTCCCCATAGAAATGAATGGAGAGTCCCCACAAAGATATAATTACAAACCTGTGTGTGTGTGTGTAAGTCTACTTTCTGGTCTTTCTATCTAGCCAACAACATTACCACCCCCCCCCCCCCCCCAGGACATCAGCATCTCCTTTCCAAGATTGCGTAATGCATCCGGCCTTCTCTTCTCATAATACATGTTTAGGGGCGTGTCGACTGAGGCCTTGGGAATGCTGGTAGACGGGTCCACACACAAATGCGGTGACGTTCCAACACAACCTGGAAAAAATGGGAAAATCCCCCACCTTATTTTCCATCCCCTTCCTTGCTCTAGATGCCTTTGAAACTAGGAGAACTCAAAGAACCAAGAGATCTTAGATTACAACAGCAGTTACTTGACCTCTTGTAGAAATAAAACAGCACTTCACTGCTAGGTGTAATTTGGTCTAATTACTCCTCTCTACCACAGAAGCGCCTCTTCTCTCCATGGCGTGACAGTAAGAAGCGAAACGTGTGCTGTTGCTCTCACAATATGTATGTCTTGCCAGATAAGAGATTTATGGCGTCAGGCTGTTTGGGTAATCTGAACCATCGATCTAAGTTAATTTTAAATTCCCGCATTTCGTCACGAGAAATATTTGCCATCCAACACACCTGCTTAAATGACAGCATAGATCCGCATTGTTAAAAACGCATTTCACCACTCCAGAAGGAAAATTAATATATTGTGCTTATGTTTACTTCTTGTCACATTAAACAGTGACTTTTATGAGTCTAATATAGGTTTTATTGCTTGTTTGTTTAATCCCTTTTGATCCAACAAGCCCAAGAGCTACTTTCTCACATTTTTAATGCACAGACTTTTGCCAAAACTCTAAAAATTATTTCACGACTACCTGAATTATCATATACGTCTTTGTTTTATGTCAATGGTTTTCATCTGCTTTACTGTCATTTATTTCCATTTAGGTGATCGCGAGTGTCATGAAATGCGCAATTAAAAAAATGTATAATAATAATAATAATAATAATAATAATAATAATAATAACAATACAGACACTCCTCATTTAACGACTGAATTCCGTTTCTAGGTCGTTAAGCGAATCGGTGGATAAGTGAGGAGCCGTCCTGTACCGATATTTCAAGCATAATGTTCTGGTAGTGGGTTTGTGTCGACCACCTTTAGATTGTTTTAATGTCACATTTGCACCATTCATGCCATTTTTATTATGTTTATAAACGTTTATGCTGTCGGGTACTGTATACTGTACTAAACAGAATAGAGGAAATCAGCTTTTATACACATTACTTAGGTTTGCATACTGTAAATACAGGCATTCAGAGATTGGGAACTCTAGTGTAGTGACTACTGAGAGACTGCGGGAACGAGACTGAGACTGAGACTGAGACAGGCTGATGCGAGGTGCCTGACGCTGAGACGCCGTGCTGCCGTTTCCGCCGCTAAAGTTATCGTACGGTGTACAGTACAGCTGTCGTTAAACAGGTAGGTCGTTAAGTGAGGAGTGTCTGTAATAATAATAATAATAATAATAATAATAATAATAATAATAATAATAATAATACAAATAATAATAATTAAGTGTTTTGTGAATAATAATTAACAGATCTGCGGCATTGACCTACTTAGTTCTGAGGCCATGGTGATGGCTGAAGATTTCTAGAAAACAGAGCTTAAGCTACTGTAGGCTGGAGGCCCTTCCTTGAGCTTCGGTCCAGCATGTAGCTCATACTGTCCTTGTAATTGGGTGTCTAGGCTGGGGGTGTCCACCCCAGAGTCCCCATTAAAGATTAATCCCATGGCCTTTTATATCAATACACATCTGTTGATCATTTACTAGGTCAAGCCCTAAATATCTAACCTGCAGAAGTGCCTGAGGCTGCTGGGGTGCTGGACTGTGGAATGCGTTTGTTTGCAGTTCAATCGTCCCTAACCAACATAGGCTGAAAATTCTCCAGGAAGAGCAGAACAACATGGAGGTCTCCACAATGCCCCTTATTGGGCAGAGCGATCAACATGTGACCACACTCAGGCATTCTAATGGAACACAGAGTATGGCCAAAAAGATTTGGCCAGCATAACTTGGCAGCATTTGTTATTTTAATGTACGCCTTTGCTCACAACCATTATTAAATTTTTAGAAGGATGGTTTGGAAGCCAAGGCAAGGCTAGAGGGTGCCTGAAAGAACTAGTACGGGCAACACTATGAGCGGTTTAGGGTATGTCAGCAGTGGTGTATGATAATTCACCCGTCTTAATTGGTCTTTTTTAACTTGTTTAGTCCTAAATGAGTACCAGTTGTGTTTAGGCTATTTCCTGGGAACTGAAGGCCAAAGCAGGGTCAAAGGGGATTTTAACGAATGACTATGGCATTATTACTGGGGAATTATTGAAGAGAAATGGTGACCTCTATCAGCAAGCGCAGGGTTAAAAGCAGAAAGTGGATAAGCAGGTTATCGCTGCCCAGAGACTTATCAGACTGGAAAGAGAAATCCTTATGGTCTCCTCTGGGTCTCATCTCTAGCAGAAAACCCATCGTGAGGGAAACTCAAGGCAGTGTGTACGGGTTATTGTTTCATTAAGGTAAATATTGTTACCTACAGACAACCATCGACAGCAAGCTACCGAAATTACCCACAGTCATCTGCAATTACGCATGTGCCACTTAAGACTACGTGGCCTAATCTATACGTGCACCCTGCCAAAGTTATTTATACTGGTAGGGCTGCCTAAGTGTCACAGAGGAAAAAAATCTGAAAATAACATGTCATCCTCTCCAGTGAGGGCTGAGACGTGACCTTGAACGGGGTCTTCAGACAACCTGACAGTCAGATCGGACAGATTTTTCAATTTTACCGCTGTTTTGCTGACTAAGAATGTGATTCCGTGTTTCAAAAGAGCACAAAAGCTGCGGTGAAGCAGAGAAATAATTGGCATAATTGGCATAATTTATGTTAGTTACACAACTCATTGTTCTCACGCTTTTCTTGCCAGATGGGTGTTTGCTTAGGCAATTTAGGCTAAGCCCCTTTGCTCCGTGCTGCGATGGCAGAACCTGTCCAGACAGGGCAGTGCCTTGAGCAATCAGTGGGCAGTATTGACTGCATTCTCCCCTTAGGGTAAAAAGAACTGGCAGTTTTTAATGAGTGCATTTACAACAACAACGAGAAATGTTCCAGGCTAATTGCATTACGTATTCCGCATACATGTTCCATTAATCGTTCAGAAGCTCAAGTCAATATTTGTGAAGTGGGAGGCTTCTCCTTGCATAACATTTATAAACCAGTACTTGACTGATGACTCTGTAGCTTGAGTCCTACTGCCCCTTCCCCCCCTTCCCTGCTGACTTCTGCACAGGGTGTAATGGCTTCAGTGGGGCCCATGGTCAGCATGCTCTCTGCTTCTCTTTTTAAGGCTGGTCTCCATGGGATGCTGCTCACTGGGACCTGTTTGATCAGCGTTGTCAGAAACCCAGCGCTCTCCGGGAGCTGCAACTGACATCTATGGTTCCCTTCAGCACTCACGGCTTGGAATAACCAAGGCAGCATCTCACAGACGGCTGTAATCTGTCAATCGACTCATCTTGAAAAGTTGCAGTTAACGTGACTTTTACTTATGGTCAGTTCATGCTCCTCTTCTGTCACCTCAACTGAAAAACCATCCTGAGTTATCAATGGGCTGAAAATCACAGGAAACATCATTGATCCCAGAACAACGTCACAACGTCATGATTCCAGGTAATTTTAACAACCTCTAAGACAAAATGATTCTACTGCCCCTCCTCCATGGATTGGAAAAAAATACAACTACAATACATTAGTTTTTAAGTAGAGCATGAACGAATGTGGTCTGAAGTCATGAATGAGGCAAGAAGATTTGAAAAGCTATCATGACTGAGGAGCTTGCTGTTTTGTGACTCAAGATTCAAGATTCAAGAGGTTTATTTGTCACGTACAGTTGTACACATACAACATGTGGAATGTAACCCTGGTCACTCTGAGCAGCACTGCATGATAAGAGAAGTAACAAAATATAGAAAAAAAAGAAAAATAATAAGATGAGAAATATATGAAATGTTCAGCTGTACATAATTTATACATGTGATAGGTAAGAGGTATTTTGCTGTGCAATTTAAGTGCAATGTGCAAGAGGCCTGAGGTATGTGCCAACGATTTAGACAGTGTGATGCAGTACCTAGAGGCATTGAGTATTGTCCTGATTTAGGAGCTTAAATTAAGTGGGGGGGGGGTGTTGATGTCATTTGTATTCAGCTCTGTACAAAATTAAGAGACCACTCTGTGAGTTGGAACACTTCCAGGCTCCAAGTTTCTAACACAGCAGGACACAAGAACAGAGTGAAGCAAGAGACACTGGCAATGACCAATAACCAGCCAGGTAAAAATGCACTCAATGGCTTCATTAGACATTATTACAATTTAAAAATCATGCCGTGATGGTCACGTCATTATCAGTCCAGATACATGACCTCATGGCTATAGGTGGAAATTAACAGGAGATCATTTTAAACTGGAGTTGAGAAAGCACTTCTTTACACAGCACTCCGTTAGAGTATGGAATAGTCTTCCTGCTAGTGTAGTGCAAGCTAAAACCTTGGGTTCCTTTAAATCAGAGCTAGATAAGATTTTAACAACTTTAAGCTATTAGTTGAATTCTCCCCAGGTGAGCTTGATGAGCTGAATGACCGCCTCTCATTTGTACATTTCTTCTGTTCTTAGGTAGAGGGCAGAAGCAACTTTGCAACACCAGAGATGACCGTTAACTTATCCGCAGTGCCTCATAAATCGGAAGGTGACCTCAAGTGACCTTCAAAAAGAATGGGAAACATTAAATGGTGTGAAGTGCACTGCTAGAAGAGTTAGGACTCCTAGAATCTCTTAAAGACCCACAAAGCAAGGAGGAAGCCCTTCATCATTGAGAAGCAGAGAAGAAGCAAACTGGAATTTGCTAAATATATATATATTTTACACAGCTGCATACCCATAAACTGTTTAGTGCAACTAAACACATTGCTGTGGTCTCTTCATTTTTTCCAGAGCTGTATTTGTATGATCTCTCCCACCATTTACGGTCCCTTATCAATGTAGATACGCTAAGAACCATTATGTTACTATATGGAAATAATAATAATGTGGCTTTAATGTGTAACATTTATTTAGGGGTAGCTGGTACGTCGGGCCCTTCATGGCACACATAATCAAAGGCAGCGGGGCAACTTCGGTAGAATCCTAATAATAACTCCCTAAGTGTGCTAACATGCTATTACAGGTGTGGGGTGTAGGGACAGCTGGGAGGGGGGGGTAATGTGAGAAAGAAAATGGCTGCCACCTTCATGCATACACTAGCCCTTCTTGCACTGACCCCCCACACACACCCGAGTATCTTTGGAGCTTTTTTTAGCAGAGTCTGGAGGGAGGGGGACAGCTGCCAGGGGGCCAGCCACTTCCATCCCCCAAAACCCTCCTCCAGTGCTTCGTGGCATTCCGTCCAACGTCCCTGTGCCCCGTGCACCTCGTTACTGTCTCTCCTCCTGGGTTCAGCCCCCAAAGGGACCTCATCCTCACCATCATCCTCACAAATGGCCGACAGCAAGGAGACCAGGACCGCGGGCCGGCCGGCCGCCCGAAAGCAGGCCCAGAGGGAGGAGGCTACGGGGCAAGCGGTGGGGGCCCCGGCAAAGGGGACAGACCCGCAGGGAAATGGAGAGACCCCCCAGCCGCCCGCGGCCGGTGAGGAGGGGGCAGAGCTGCAGGGCGTCCCAGAGCTACCGCCCTTCGAGATTATCAGAGGGTGAGTGTGTCGCTGCCACCTTCACAAGGGATCCACGTGTGGCCCGAAAGCGCCGGCACCGGACAAGACGCGAAACCCGCGAGTGTAGAGCCGCCTTCCAGGCGTATCCGTAATGTCAGCACGATGATGTAATGGGGATATTAACAATATCCTACGCATCCGCTAACAAGTGTCATGATTTAAAACGTTAAGAAATATCTAAATCTGATACTTGTCGCTGTCAGACTCTGTCAATCCATAAAATGAGGGTTAAGCTTTCTTTGAAGAGGAGGATGAAGGATGTGGTACTTAATTCTTAGCCAGTGTAATTAAAACATGGTATGGCAATCGGGGAACACCGTGGTATTTCAGTGACATTTGATAACATCAAACCACATGTTATTGTTAACAAAGAAAAAATTGCCATGGAAAGATATGTTCTACTGGGTCTGGATAAAGAAGAACTAGCTGTATTTCATTGCTGTATGGCTTGTATTACAGCGAAGATTTATTTGGGGTTTTATGCCATAGCATAAATATTTTAATTTCTTTCATTTTAATGCGATTTATATATCTCAGGCATTGTGAAGCTTGCTTCATGTGAGAAAATGAATGTACTTTTGTATGTATGGTGACACCTGCTGGTCGACACTGATATTGCATGAAATCTAAGTATAGCTGCCATTGCTAAGTCAGGAGGAAGACCGCTATTGCGCTGACCCAGGGAACCACGTAAAGGGTGATTTTCAGATTAGTAGTCCAAGGCACTTGCTGCATTCACAGTTCTCTCTAGCCACTTCACTGTCCCCATATTCAAATTGCCATTTTCTCAGAGCAGAGGCAATATATTTTATTTAATTTTATTTTTCAAACCACGCACTCCGTGAACCACTGAAAATGTCTTTGGGGTCGCAACCCGCCAGCTGAGAAACATTGCCTTAGAATTCCCTGTGATGGACTCTGCGGGGTCCTAGAGCCCTGTGCGTCCTGAGATAAACTCCAGGGTCACTGCAGTCTGCACTCCATAAATGGCTTTGTAAGGATGGAGAACACATTCTTTCACTAGTCCTGGCATGGAGGCTGGTTGATCTCATAGCAAACCACCCGTTCTGCTCCCTGAGGATGACCAGGACTTTCAGGACTGGAAATCAATGGTTTCTGGGCACTGCAGCCCAATAAAAGCCAAACGACTAGCCTCTGATATCATTGTGCTAATTATAGCTGTCTGACAAGCCAGACATACTGGGCTGTTGGCCACATTTGGTGTGGAAGTACCATGCCGGCCCCTCCCCTGGAAAAGGCGCCATCTCCTCTTTCCTTCAAAGTCTCCAGAGCCTCAACAACCCATAACAACACAACTTGCAAATTTATCCATTGCAATAATTACTTTTGAATTATGCGCCAATGTAGTTTGATATTTTACTGTTGTAACTGCTGGAGTAAAGTGTTTTTTTTAAGTAAATGTCAGCAGGGGTTTCTCCTGGCTCGCAATCTGTGTCGCTAACTCATCAACTACCTGCTGCTCACATATAATGCCACAATATCACTGATGCGGTCATGGAGCCATATTAACGTTACCCAACTTCTTCTGAATTAAACCTTACGAATTATCACCATAATTTCGAACCATCTCACTACAGTGCCATTGAACATTTAATTCTTGGATGAGAGGGAATTCACTGATGATTACCACCAGAAAATTACAATTCTTGCTTATTTTAAAAAGTCCCATCTTTTCTTGCCGCTTTTCCAGGGACCGGATGGACCCCTTCTTCTTCAAGTTCCAGTTTAAGAATGTGGAATATTCCTCAGGCCGCAACAAGACCTTCCTGTGTTTCCTTGTGGACTCACAAAGCAGCAACGCCGTGCTGCAGCGAGGCTACCTGGAGGACGAGCACGTGGGCAGCCACGCCGAAGAGGCCTTCTTCCAACAGGTGCTCCCACAGTGCGACACCAATCTAAATTACATGGTCACCTGGTATGTGTCGTCCAGCCCCTGCGCTTCCTGTGCCGCAAAACTGGTAGAGATCCTCCAGGCCCGCAAGACACTGCGCCTCGCCATCTACATAGCCCGCCTGTTCATGTGGGAGGAGCCTGAGATCCGGGCGGGGCTCAAGGCGCTAGCGGCTGCGGGCTGTAAGCTGCGCATGATGAAGCCCTTGGACTTTACCTATACCTGGGATACCTTCGTGGAGAATGAGGAGCAGAGCTTTGATCCTTGGGAGGACTGCAAAGACAACTACGAATACTACCAAGAAAAGCTGGCTGAGATTCTAGAGTAACAGGAAGTGCTGCCCCCTAGTTATAGTCCTCCAGTAGAGTACAGCTCAATACCATTATGAAGGCAAAATATGTTACCTTTCACATGGACAAGTTCTGGAGTTGTATCAATTCATTTAATAAATTATTTGCTCATCCTACACTTGACTGTCTCTAATCTAATATAGTTTAGTAAAAAGAAAGTTTTGAAGAAGAGTGTTTGATTTGAAATCCTCTGTCAAGTCACAGTTCGCGATCTGATAGACATCCATCCATCCATCCATCCATCCATTCATCCATTAACTATACTGTTTTATCCATCTGGGTCACGGGGAAGCTGGAGCCAATCCCAGCATCTTCGGGCGAGAGGCGGGGCACACCCTGGGCAGGTCGCCAGTGATCTGATAGACAATACTTTTTTTTTTTCTTGGGAGTTGAATTGTTAAATAAGAGTAATTCCAGGATGCCGAGAATGAAATTCCTTCAAAAGCAGTGTCGTTTACAATGCTGTCTGAAGAACTGTGGGGTAATTGGAACTGTTTCCTTTAAGTGCAGTTCAATGTAAGATAACAGAGATGTGTATGACGTGTAAAGATATATCATGTCATGCAAACACTGACACAGAGTTTTTTCCAGTTAGTTTTGTTTGTTATTGTATCATTTACTGAAAATGTACTTTCTGACCTACGTAACTCCTTCCAAATGCCACTGATAGCTGGTTAATTATTTCTGGATGTGTATACGCAGGGTGTGGAGT
>JAODLC010000133.1:20528527-20552956 GCA_026781145.1 Hippopotamyrus pictus
CATTTTACTGGTATCTTCCTCCTTTATAGGAATGTGATCTATGCAGGCAGAATTCCTGTTAAAGGTTTCCCAGTGAATGGTGGAACATGGAAGAATTCCATGAGGAGTCAATCCACCAGTTATTCTGCATTTTAGATGGCTCTTGCTGTAAAGCGACTTTGTTTTCATCGAGATAAAACAACCTGTATTGCTACAGTCTTGTAATTTTTTGCATTGTCACACATCAAAGCATCGAAATATTTCTTATTTACGTCATTGAATGTTTGTGACGTAGACCACAATAGCCCTGATGCCACTTTCCATTTTGTCTTTTGACTTAAGTTCTATTTTGAAATCGATACTTTCCATATGATCCCATTATTGACACACAATGAGCTATAGCTATCTTGTGGAAGTGTATTTTACGGTACAAGATCTTTAAAGTAAAGAAGGTTAAAATGATAGATTAGGTACCTTTAGGTATGTAAACACAAAAAACATTGTACAGTTTACAAATATGGAGGTTAAATCTAAGACATTTTAAACTTGCATTTATCTGTTTTCAATTTTAACATTTGCTTATGACTGGTGACAAATGTAAAAACAAAAACAGATTTTATCCGGAGTGGAGAATGAAGTCGAGGATTTGTTATACTTCCAAAGTTCATGGAATGAAATGTAAATATACAAAATCCTACATCCAGCCCTTTTCTAAATTCCTATCCAGAACAGGGTCACCACTTCTACTTATGACAGAAATCACAGCAGACGCCCTGAATGGGAAGCCATTACATCAGAGACTCCCTATTGCAAACTCCCTATTTAGACACTTTCCTGCTTTTGTGAACTATTTTTGTAGTACAAAACTATGAATAATAGTTTAATAGTTGACTATTACTAAAGGCTAATGGCCAGATAGCTGGTTAGTTAAGCTTCTGTGGTAACTTAGTGCTACTATACTGATGTAAGTTTTCCCAAACTATTGACGGCTAGAATAATGACGGCTACTATGTCCCTCCTCAGCCCCCATCTAGCGAAAAAGGATGAAGCTGAATAGTTAGTAATATCCCACAAAAGTCTAGGAAAGTGAGTAATCAAATATTCAAATTTTCAAATTCTTATATGGAAACTTACCGGTTAAGGCTAAATGAACGCACTTCACTCCGTGCCTGACTTAGGGACTGTGTGATCTACTTTCATTTAGCAAACAAGTTAAACCAGTTAAGTGGTGCTTATCTATAACCAGCATTTCCTCTTTCCTTTTTTTGTGAACTATCCAGTTGATTATGGTAAACAAAAAACAAAACTACAAACATCATAATTAACATTACTATTGAGTTTCTGTGTACATTCTGTGTACTTAATAATTAACCATAACTAACCATTCATCTATTTGTGCCAGATGGGTGGATAGATGGATTATCAAAAATATGCATAAGCTTTTGCAGTAAGTTTCTCTGTTATCCATGTACAAGGGTAAGGAGGATCAGATGAGGAAAAGGGAAGGCCTGCAGGGTTCTCTGCTGGCCAAACAGAAACACCCCAAGAGTGATACAGTCAGGTCCGCTATTACACGTGCGGGGAATTATGAACAGCAGGAGCAAGACAATCTGGAAGTTTAAAGCTTTTAACAACAACTAGTAGCATAGTGATTTGCAATCTTTGTAAAAACTAAGGTTCCAGAGGTGGAAGTAGCGTTTAATGTAAAATCAACGCGAGTAACATGAAAAAAGCAACGGATGAGTCGTTAGCTTGGGCTGTTTTGCGTACTTGCAGCTACGGTCTGTGATACACGGGGGTTGTTAGTGCAATGAAGTCGCTGTTGCCAGTGAGACAAAACTTGTGGGGCATTTAAAGCATCCGCCACCTGCATATACTCTCTTTGAAGATATTCAAATTGACCTGCAGTCGTATATGGAAGTAGATTAATGACTGATTAATGATGAAGTTGTTGATGCAAAAAAGCATGTTGAATTACACTAATCCAATAAAAACGTATTGCATTTACTAATGCTTGAATATTTGGGGGCTGTAATTTAATGTGAATATACATTTAAACATCGAATATTTCAAATGAAAATTTTTCAGTTGTAATTTAATTGGTAAAATAATCAATGCAAAATATTTGGCTTTCACAATTCTGTTCCAAAACATACAGTATATAAAGTTCTTTTTTATAATTCAATCACCTGAATTCAGTTCATTTTCTTTCTTCTCAAAACAAATTTGAAGAAAACAAATACAGTTGGAAACATTAGATGTGTTTTAATGCCATCTTCATAATTAAAGAGGTAATATTCAATATTTTGGAACTGAATTGTGAAAGCTACTCCATTGTAAAAGTTACTCAAGCGACTTAGGTAAATAAAGGAAGAAGTATTTGAAGAAGTACGGTATATAAAACTTGTTACCACTTACCAAAAGCTATATCGCAAACTCCCCACTTTCACACTTGACTGTTTCATGAAGTACTGTTTATAGTAATAAACAAGTTGAACCATAAATAGAAACATTGCACAACTGGGACTCGACTTGGGCCTATATTTTTGTGCCTGAGTATTCCTAAAAGCTTACCACCAGATGGAGGGTTATATAGATTATTAAAAATTCCAAATTTCTAATATTTTTGCATAAACCAGTGCGGTAACTCAATTCGACCTCTCTGACCCCGCTTGTGAAAACTTAAAAAACTTAAAACGCTTCACTCCACAGCAGACTCAGACCCAGAATTACATTATCTACTTTCGTTTAGTAAAGAAGCCAAACCGGTAAAGTGGAGTGTGCATCTTTCTTTATAACCAGCTCTTCCTTTAGCCTGTACCAAAATATAGCTGCTGAAGATGTGGTTAGTACAGATGTTTTTAAAACTAAAACAAAATATGATCTTACACAAGCAAAAAGTAACCTAAAAAACTCTAAATGGTTAAAATACGTTCGACTAGGGATTAATGTTAAAAATTGAACTGCAATAGCGTATCGATATAAAACCATTATTCCCTAGACCGCTTGTATAGGTCAGGGCCCATTTAGGACACTGCCATTTTGGTTCGCTGGTGAAGTATTTCTTAGGTTGTTGTAGGTCTGATTTCTTCTGCTTGGATTTTGCATAATTCCCTCAGACTGGCATGGGTTTTGTCCCATATTCTATAGATATAGTTTACATGGGTAGGTAGGTATCTCTAAATTGCCCATATTGTGTGTTAATGTATCCCCACAGTTAACCCAGTCCGGGAATCGCCTGCCTTCCACGATGTCCGTAATCCAGGTTCATTGCCACCCTGGGTTTTTTGGGTGGATGCCATTCACTGTATTACAAAGCATGATCAAGTTGCTGTAAATATATTAAAAGTTGAACATGCATACAAACGAATAAGATCAAATTAAAAAGATGGTGACCTTAACAAGTATGTCTCAAAGGAAAGCAACTCAGAACCATGTGCTTTGATTAGCATATTATTGATGTTCCATCATTGTTAATTTCCTCTCATTTCTCTTTTAGCTCCAAGAAATAGCTGAAATGCCCCCCTTAGGGGCCCCCGCCTATGTCAGAGAAGTTAGTCTGCCTCTGAGTACCAACATTATCACGTTACACAGAATACATGCAAGAATTCCATGAGGAATCAGGCCACCAGTTAGTCTGCATTTTTAGATGGTTCTTGCTGTAATGCAACTTTGTTTTTATCAAGACAAAACAACCCGTATTGCTACAGTCTTGTAATTTTTTGCATTGTCACACTTCAAAGCATCGAAGTATTTCTTATGTCATCGAATGTTTGTGAGGTAGACCACAATGGCCCTGATGCCACTTTCGATTTTGTATTTTGACTTAAGCTCTACTCCAAAATTGATACTTTCTATATGCTCGCATTATTGACACACAATGAGCTATACCTATCTTGTGGAAGTGTATTTTACAGTACAAGATCTTTAAAATAAAGAAGGTTAAAATGATAGATTAGGTACCTTTAGGTATGTAAACACAAAAAACATTATACAGTATACAAATACAGAGGTTAAATCTAAGACATTTTAGACTTCTTGCATTTATCTGTTTTCAATTTCAAAATTTGCTTATGACTGGTGACAAATGTAAAAACAAAAATAGATTTTATCCATAGTGGAGAATGAAGTTGAGGATTTATTATACTTCCAAAGGTCATGGAATGAAATGTAAATATATAAAATTCTACACCCAGCCCTTTTCTACATTCCTATCCAGAACAGGGTCACCACTTCAACCTACACCAGAAATCACAGCAAACACCCTGAAAGGGAAGCCATTACATCAGAGAATCCCTATTACAAACTCCCTATTTAGACACTTTCCTGCTTTTGTGAACTATTTTTGTAGTACAAAACTATGAATTATAGTTTAATACTTGACTATTACTAAAGGCTAATGGCCAGATAGCTGGTTGGTTAAGCCTCTGAGGTAACTTTGTGCTACTATGTCCCTGTTCAGCCCTCACCGCTCGAAAAGGATGAAGTTGTATAGTTAGTAATATCCCACAAAAATCAAGGAAAGTGAGTAATCAAATAGTTATATAAAAAAATTTCAAATTCTTATATGGAAACTTACCGGTTAAGGCTAAATGAACGCACTTCACTCCATGCCTGACTTAGGGACTATGTGATCTACTTTCATTTAGCAAACAAGTTAAACCACTTAAGTGATGCTTTTCTATAACCAGCTCTTCCTCTTTCCTGTTTTTGTGAACTATCCAATCGTTTATGGTAAACAAAAAACAAAACTATAATCATAATTAACATTACTATTGAGTTTCTGTGTACATTCTGTGTACTTAATAATTAACCATAACTAACTATTCATCTACTTGTGCCAGATGGGTGGATTGATGGATTATCAAAAATATGCATAAGCCTTTGCAGTAAGTTTCTCTGTTATCCTTGTACAAGGGTAAGGAGGATCAGATGACAAAAGGGAAGGTCTGCAGGGGTCTCTGCTGGCCAAACAAAAACACCCCAAGAGTGATACAGTCAGGTCCGCTATTACACGTGCGGGGAATTATGAACAGCAGGAGCAAGACGATCTGGAAGTTTAAAGCTTTTAACAACAACTAGTAGCATAGCGATTTGCAATCTTTGTGAAAACTAAGGTTCCAGAGGTGGAAGTAGTGTTTAACGTAAAATCAACACGAGTAACATGAAAAAAAGCAACGGATGATTTGGGAGTCATTAGCTTGGGCTGTTTAGCACACTTGCAGCTACGGTCTGTGATACACGAGGGTCGCTATTGCAACAAAGTCGCTGCGGCCAGTGAGACAAAACTTGTGGGGCATTTAAAGCATCCGCCATTTACATATACTCTCTTGCCACTTTCAATTTTGTCTTTTGACTTAAGTTCTATTCTGAAATTGATACTTTCCATATGCTCCCATTATTGACACACAATGAGCTATACCTATTTCGTGGAAATGTATTTTACAGTACAAGATCTTTAAAATAAAGAAGGTTAAACGATAGATTAGGTACCTTTGTGTTTACTAATAAATCCTGGCATTCTGTGTAGATATGGTGAGATGGGGTATTTATCACCCCTCAAACCACACATTTGTATGGGGCCCCTGAGATCACAAAGTTACTACACAAGGGAGGGCCCAGAAATAAGTCCTGGATGTCCTGGGGTATGACTGGATCACTATAAGCTGTAAGCTGGATAACTATAACCCACTTTCAGGTAATTGTGATAAAATGTGGCGACACCTGCTGTCCAGACACCTTCACTGCAGGCTTACTTGAGCATGTAGAATGTTCACAGATCCAATGATGAGCTGTGACTTGAACAACTTTGTACAAGAATACACTGAAAGCAAGGAGGTGAGTTTTAATGACATAAAATCAATATCCCACGATGCAACTGTAACAACAAAATATGAGTGCAAAACAGACACGTTGAACATAAAAACCCAACATGCCTTCTGCTGTTTTCCAAAGTAAAACAATGATTAAAAACCTGCTTAGACTATGCCAGACCCACTCAAAATAAACCATACAGGGACCCGAGGGCTCCGAATAGTTTTCCATCCATGTACCACTTGAGTCCTGGACTTTCCTGCTGAAACCCTTTGAGGGTCACATCTGTCTGCAGTATATGGTCATACCCAGGTCTCACGCTGCTGGTGACTTTTGACATGCAGAACCCAAATACTGACCCAGCCAAACAGCATGTCCTGAGCTCATGGCTGAAATGCATGACCTTGCATCATGGCTGTGTGCGGGGCGACAGACCCTCAGTGGAAGAGAATGTTCTTGTACTTGGTGTTGGGGATCTGATGTTTGCTCTTCAGCCTCCGCACTGCTTCACGCAGGTGCTTGGGCTGCAAGGGAGGGGTTTCTCCCCACTTCTCACACACATCCAGAGCTGCAAGGACAAGGAGCACAGAAAGGTAACCAAGAGGGAGGCGTTTCTGCATAGCAGCATTGTGCCCTCCCACCCCTAAAAACACTTTTAGCACAAAGAAGCTAATGGCATAGCGACACTGGAACAAATTACATAGTATAGTAATGAACACAGTATTGGAAGCTTGTTTCCCAGGGTTCAGTGTCCCATTACATCATTTAACCCAAGGCCTGAATGTCCCTTTTTCTAATTTAATTCATGCATGACATCAGGAGGTTAATCTGAGTCTATCCTTTACACAGACTTACTCAAAATTCCTCAGCATATAATGCCCTGCTGAGCTGTGAGACAGTGCTGAGGCAGCACATGGAGCAGGGGTGGCCAATCTTATCCACAAAGGGCTGGTGTGTATATGGGTTTTCGCTGCAACTCCCTAATTAGATTGCTAATTAGAAGACTGATTGACTGAAGAGTCCTCACACCTGGGTTTGAACAGCTGACCTACAGGTTATCCCAAAAACCTGCATACGCACCGGCCCTTTGCAGATAAGATTGCCGCCACCCCCCCCCGACTTAGAGGATTAGCAACGAGAGAAACACGGATGCGCAAATTAACTCACCTTCCTCGACAACCTCACCCACGAAGACCTTTGAGATGCCCGACATGGCAATGACCACGTTCTGAGAAACCGATGACCCAGTGATGGACTGGATCAGCTGGAATCAAAAGGTATATGCCAAGTTTAATCATATTCCTCAAATATATTGTTAAAAAAACTTTACTCATGCACCTTACATAGAGGTTTCATCTTGCATCTTACCCTTTTGATGGCTGCTTTTGGGAATGCTGAGCGCCTGTACATCTCATACCTATTGAGCTGTTCCTCAGAGAATGAGGACACTAAAACCCTACAGAAGAGAGAGAGAGAGAAGTATTTTTCACATGCTGGAAGGCATCGTGAACCAAATATACACACAATTCCTCTCACTGCCACACTTAGCAGTTGAGTGCACTTGGGTTGACTCATATCGACTCGACTTACTGCATCTTCTGGATTTCATCCTCATCGACCTTCTGTCGCTTCTCCTTCTTTTTCTCTGGCTCCACCTTCAGTTTCTTGGCAGGTGGGGGTTGAAGACCCGAAGAACCCTCCCCCTCATCTCCAGCACCTGAGTCCTTTAACTGTCCCTGTGAGGAAAGGCAGATGTTGGGCATGGACCCAGTGCCAGGTAAAGCCCATTTGGAGTCCTAGGCATGTTTCAATGCCAGCACCCCCCACCACATCACATACCATCCAAGACTAAATAAAACTGGCTTACAAAGGCACCCCTCATAATGGGCTGATCAGCACTGCAAGGACCTCAGGATCTGTATAAATTCGGCACATCCTTAATGTTTAATAAACGTCGGACTTTAAACTGCCATAGTACCATCTTTCTACCTTGTTTATCCACAATATCTTCTCTTTCAAAAGATCCTGTAGCTGTTGAGCTGTTCTTTTCTTCAGTGCCACTTCAATGCTTATCGCTTCCATGATTTATTAAAACAATAGCATGTGGTGTGCTCTGCTAACTGAATTTAATAAGCATAAGGATACGCTGAATTTATACGGACTCCTGAATTTTGGGTGTCACAAAAGGCATCTCATTAATATCTTAGGCACACTACTAATCTGCCAACCGAATTGTAGGCATAAGTAAATGCCCGTAAAGTACAGAAAAGCTGGTGCCCGGACAAATGTTTCACCCATCATCTAAAGCCCAGGTGGTTATTGTGCATGCGGCATATTAAACACGATTACATTGTGACGCGATCGCGACAGCCGTAGTTATGGCATTTGCGTGTGTGCACACACACCACACACAAAAACGTATGACTAATGATGTATGGCTTGATGATTATTTACCCAGTTACTTGAGTTCTGGAAGTGGATTATCTGGGTCATCCTCAAAGTCTACGGCATACAGAGTGGGAGGAGAAGGTATAGGCCTTGGCGCCTCAGGGGTAGCAAGGAGAGGGCTGGCAGGACTTTTTGGTTCTAACTTGGGGAAATGCAGTGAGATTTCCACCTGACTATTTTGGTTCTTAATTTCTTTGAAAACAGTTGTGTAGGGAATTAATGCCTCTTCCATTGTTTGTCATAAAACATATCCATGACAGTCTTAGCCATTTGAAGAGCAGAGCACTCTCTATATTGTCGAGTGTGAACTTGTTTTCTTGCACTTTCTCCTCCGAATCACATACTGCTTCGGCCTCAAGTCATTTCCAACAGCTTGTCCTCTTGCAATTCCTCGGTGTTGCTGTTAATGAGTTCTTACATATCTCCAGTGTCCATATCTTGAAAACCTTCCCCACCTACCTGCCTTGCTGCTGTTAAAATTTCTTTCATTATGTCCTTTAGTGGGTCAGTGGAAGAGCCCGAGAATTCACAATCACATTCTGGCTAAAGATTTCTCCAACATAAATTTATGGTCTCAGGCTTTATGGTTTTAGTGGCTCCCTCTACGACATCCAAGGCATCAGCGATGGTATCGTCTTCCCACATTTTCACAACATTCACTCATTAGGGTTTTCCTTCTACTGTCTGCAGAACCCGTTCCATTGAATACAGAGTGCAGTGTGCCTTGAATGTCTTTATAACGCCCTGGTCAACAGGCTGGAGAAGAGACATCTTGTTACAGGGCTTCGACCCCTTCTGTGTTGAATTCATGTGGTTCTGGGAGGCTGGGGGCATTTTCCAACATGAGCAGCACTTTGAATGGCAGGTTTTTACTTGCTAAATATTTTGGGCACAAAACACAGATGAAACCTCTCAAGGAAGAGCACTCTCATTGTCCAGGCCTTTTCACTGTACATCCAGTAGACTAGCAGCTGAAACTTGTCTTTTCCTTTTAGGACCTGGGGGTAGCCGCTTTGTAAATGTTTTTATTACAAACCCTACAGCACTGGCACATAAGAGAGCAAATCTAACCCTTGCTGCTTTAAAACCTGGTGCCAGTTTTTCTTCTTTACTGATATCTTTTGTGGTATTTCTTTCCAGAATAGAGTGGTTTCATCAGCATTAAAACATGCTCTGGTAGATATCCTTCTCCTCAATCAGATTTTTAAGGGTTGCAGAGAATTCCCTACCTGCTACCTCATTGGCAGATGCTGATTCTCCACAACTTTTAGTGTTTCTTAGGCTAAACCTACCCTTTAAGCTTTTGAATCAGCCCTTGCTTTAAGTAAAATCAGAAGCCCTGCTAGTACCTTCAACTCCATCTCTAGCTTTTAGAGCATTATAGAAGTCCTTAGCGTTTTTCATGACCATATTCAAATTCACAGGAATTCCCTTTTTGTGGCAATCCGCACCCACAAAAAAGTTGGACTTTCCACATGAAAAATACGGGATTCCGCACTTGAAGGCTCTTAGCACCCGATGAAGCAGCTGCAGTGACGGCATTGCAAATTTCTCTCTTGCTTCTTGATATACCTAACGGTCTACTCATTTATCGTGTCATAGCGAACAACCGCTATGACAGACTTTCCACCACAAAGCATATTTAGCAACTCTACCTTTTGTGTCAGATATCAGAGTATTCTTTCTCTTTGGAACACTTTCAGAAGCACTGGGAGCACGTCGTTTGGGATCCATCATTACAAATGCAAAATTAACTGCAATTCAAAGACACTAAAGAAAACGAGAGATTTTGCGGTCACAAACAGCTGGTTGCCGACACAAAGTATGGTGCATACCCAAGCCAAGATGCGTATGAATGCGAGTGTGTAGAATATATATTTTTTCAATATATTTTTGGCGTACACATCGTCTGCGACCTTTAGACAAGCTCCAAAAATATTCCCATTTAATTGTTCACTGGCAACTTGCGAATAATCGCAACCGCGAATGTCAAGTCCGCGAATATGATCAGGTTACGGTATGAAGGATTCACATCTTCATTCTTTAGATTACTACAGATATATTTAGTTCTCATTAACAGTCGGTTCTTTTGGTTTTTCATTTACCGCTTTGTCTTCCTCCTGACCAGCACTGGATGGATCGGCAGATTCCGCTGGAGCTGCAGCACCGTCGGTTGAAGCCTCCTGGACGCCTGAACGGGGAATCTCCTCCGGGTCCATCCTCTTCTCCATACCTTCATCCTTCACCTGCGCCGGGTCTGCCATTGTACCCTACCTTTGGGTACACCGAAACAGTCTCGGTGATCGAGGGCTTTCTAAATTACTCACACTTCTACACTAGAAAGTTAAATGGAAGTTAAAGCTTTCCACGCTGATGATAATGTCTTCATAGTTTTCTACTAAGAAAAGGTTGTATCAACTGCTTCTTAACAGTACGAGCATGGAAACAAACAAATACAGAAGCTTCCACCAAATAGCCTGCTTGTCGAGCAATCAACTGGATTTTACTTAATTTATCATTTCTAACGCTACTGACCTAACAATCACAAACACGTTATAAGCAAATCATTGAGTAAATACTTAAACAGCAGCGGCGGCTTTTCCAGCCAAAACGGGAAAAGGAACCGAGCAAATGACCAATACCTACATCCACAACACCAGACCTACTGACTTCATTGACACTGTACCGCGTTTCCTCTTCTTATTTGGACGAGCTTGCGCTTCCTCTTCTGCGGGGTTTGTGAAAGTGAATATCCTAACAGAGGTACGGACAGCGCCAACTGCTGAACCGGAGTGGTATTAACGCTGCCATTGTTGCAAGATAAATGGGACATCGGAAGCCGCAGGGGTCGGGATGGATGAGAGGGGAAGGAACCTATCATCTCACCGTGGCGCTATTTAATATTTCTTTAGCCCACAAAGTATTTTAGGGTACTTTTATTGGTACTCTTATTTTCGTTTTCTGTTTAACCGATTTAACGAACTGGTAAAGGGAAGATAATCAGAATTTCAAATTTATAAAATTATTGAAGTGTTGAAGTGATTTCGTCCCGGGATCAGGAATTATGCGCAGCGGGTCTAGTTAGACCACAGTAGTACAAGCCGGCAAGACATTACGGCACAACGACCACTGACGACCACTGATACACAGCGAGGGGCTCTGCGATGGCGATGTTTTAAAATTCAACGTAAATAATTTTAACAGAAAATATAGCGACATTGCATGTGTCCACCAGATGGAGCCAGAAAACAAATTATGGGATTGTAATTCACATATATATTATATTATATACGTTGTGTTATATTACATGTAACCATTCGCTTCAATTAATCCAAAATCGATATTTCCATCCATCCATACTGATTTATCTCTTGCTTTAACTCAATTTGCTTACAGTGCTCAATATAAAGGGGCAACATGGGGTTTTTGAAATTTGTGGTGATGAATCCCCACACACAGCAGGAAGACTAATCAACGTTTCTCAAAATATTTGAAGGAATTTGTCGGAGTAGTTCATATTACTGAGACTAAACCAGGATTGCAAGGTCAAGTAAAGTACCCTTGTGAAAACTCTGTTCAGGGTTTAGCAGGACAATACTCAGCAGTATGAGCAAGCATGATTCCAATGTGGCCACTAGGTGGCGAGGAGTAATGTAAGCCTGCAGGAGCAGTACCCTGTAGTAATGATTATCTGCCCACCTGTTACATATGAATTGTCAATTTGATTCTGATTTTATAAGTATTCTTGACTGTTAATTGTGTTTCAGTAAAAAAAATATATAGTTATATAATACAAAATCTAAAGGTATTAATCAGGTTGTTTGTGTGAAATCATGAGATCTCAAAGTGCAGTTGAAATGTAACCAATGAGAATAAAAATGAGATCAAACAAAATACAGTGCAAAGGTGTGAAGCACACGAGAGGCCATTACCATGCCTTTAAATGGCAGATCCTCTCCTTTAAGAAGCACACAGGGCTGACCCAGTTTACACAAATAACTCCTTACTGATGAAAGGCTTGGATGGAGTAAAGGGGGTGGGATTGGAGAGCAGAGCCGGCAGGCTGTGATGGAAATCCTCAGGCCCCCTTATCTGCTTGGTATTGATCTGCAAGTCAGGGAGGGGGAGAGCAGCGTCACTCTCACTTACTGTGTGTCAGTGTGTTGCCGCAGGGGAGGTCAAGGGTCGTCGCTAGGGGTTACCACCTCACCTTCAGGATGCTGGGCCCCTGTAATCCACAGCGACATCCCAAAATGTCATTATCTTTGGAAGGGGTTTGAGTGAAGTCCAGCTGGGATGTAGCTGAGCTCCCAATCCCACCCCCCCCCCACTTGTGCCCATGCCATACCCATTACACCCCCAGTTGCCACTACTTTATTTCCACCCCCTTTAATTCTGCCACTTCCTCTCGTCCAGTCTCTCAGATCAGATTCACCTCCATATTTAAGATCCACATCACTGAACCGGTGCTCCGCTCTGCTCGCACCCCTGTTTTACGTCAGTCTGCTTCCTTGGATGTGGGTCACAGGACCCTAAACTGATACATCGTTGCTCAAAATAAACAGAGGGATGGGCTTCTTTGGAAGGATGAAGGTGACTGATGATGTACGCATCAGAAAAACAGTGATTTATGACGATAGGTGGGACCATCTGGGCTGAGGCCTATCGGTAAGAGGGTTAGTAAAAAAAAAAAAAAAACAAGGACAGGAAAGGTTGAGTTGGGCTGGATTTATTTGTTTTTGCCTGACAATCAGGAATCCACATTGGGAAGGTCCCTGCAAGGTGATGTGGTAAAAAAATACAGTGATGGTTGCTGGAGTAACCCTATTTCCTAGTTCCAATATGGTCATGCGAATAAATCCCAGTACAAGAACGTGAAGAAACTGCCAATAAGCTATACTGTAGATATATCAAATGAATGAAAAGTACTGTACTTCAACAGAATAATATTGGATTCTTAATTCACATAGTACACAGTGAAACTATTTTAAATATAATATTAATGACAAAGGAGACATCTGAAATGAAGCACTAGATGACTATCTTGGTGAAAGTTAATCAACTGCATGTCAGTTTGGTTGAATAATTGGTTGATTCTGGAAGAATCTGGTCTCTGGTCCTAATGGTTCCTGCTGTGGGGTATATGATGATGGAACCAGAAACACACATTTCAGCATGACTTGGAATGTGTTGGTTTGACTCAACAGGAAAAGGAAATGGAAGGAGAGCTTTGAACCACTGGCAGACTGTGATCTGTGTAACAGGAAAGCTCTGTGTAGCCCCCGTTAAGTTAAGGTCCATGGTTATTTCGGGGAATGTCTGTCTTAGTGGGGAGGGAATCACTTTGTGCGACATGACTCCTAGTGCCCATGGTGGTACTGTCCGAATGTGACCTGGAACATGCCTGCCAAAGCCCATGATTTCAGAGCGGGGACTAGAGCAGACGGCCTCATGGGTCCTCATTGTGGCATTCATCAACGGCAGTGAGACATCCTGGTTGCTCTCCACAAGGAGCCTTTCATACTGCAATGAGGTGACGGGGGGTGGAAAGGCGGGGCGGAGACACTGACGACAGGGCCAGAATTCTTTATCTCTTTCCGCTTAAATGATAGAGGTCCTACTTTATTTCCCAACAATGTAAACCGTTGTCATAGGCACACGTCACACAACTAATTACCAAGGGAATCTCAATCCTTAGGATATGCTTGGTAGGGGGGCTGCTTTTTCTTGCTGTCAGAGTGGCATGACAATTAATTGGATTAAGGAGAACATAATTAGGGTGTCACTGCGGCTCAGCGGGGAGCGCTGTGGCCTCACAACTCTGGCTGTATGCGTGGAGAGCCCATTCACCCCCCAAATTTGTGTAGGTTATCTTCTGGTACTCCACCTTCCACTCAGAGCCGAAAAAACACGCGGTGTAGGTGGATTGCACATAGTGTGTGTTCTCTGCTGTCAGGCCTGCATTTCCTGAGATGGGCAGCAGGCCCAATATACACCCGTTTTCTGTAACCGCTTCTTGTATTCTGGGCCCGCAGGGGAAGTCGGAGTCTATGGACACAACATATGGAAGAACCCAGGATGGGGCACCGACCCATCACCAGGCACACCCACACACCCTTTAAAGCAGGGGGGGCCAATTTGATCCGCAAAGGGCCAGTGTGTGTGCAGATTTGTGAGATAACCTGTAGGTCAGCTGTTCAAACCCAGGTGTGAGGACTCTTCAGTCAGTCAGGCCTCTAATTAGCAATCTAATTAGGGAGCTGCAGCAAAAACCCGCATATACACTGGCCCTTTGTGGATATGATTGGCCACCCCTGCTTTAATGTTTTTGGACTGTGGGGGGGAACCAGTATACCCAGAGAAAACCCCATGTTGACAGAGAATAATCATAGATACTTTATTTATCCCCGTGGGGAAATTGTCTTTACACCCCCCTCAACTTCCTCTTTGGAGAGTAAGCCCTCTATGAAGAGCAGCCACCTGTTGGGGCGCCCAGGGAGCTGGGGGGTTAGGGGTCTTGCTCAAGGACCCACAGACGTGCTGAGGCTGGGTTTGAGCCGGTGACCATCTGATTACAGGCACAGCCCACTGAGCCACACGCTGCCCCATGCACACATGAGAACATGCAAACTCCACACCATGAACCCTGGTCCCAGGGGTGGGAGGTAGCACCACCATCAGGCTCACGATAACCCTAAAATGCATGAGCAGTTATGAGGATGATGGCTGGATGGCTGGATGGATGGATATATGTGTGTAATGTCATGTAATGTAATGTAATGACCAATTTACTATAATCAAACGCTGTTGCTGCAGACACTGAGAATCGTTCCAGTGGGACTCTGGCTCTCTCACCTTCCAGCACAGGATATTTTGCTGACCCCGGCAGCATTTGTTCTGGGATACATCAGGCAGTTCCCCCCCCCACCCTCCCAGTCTCCACTGTCCCGCACACTACACCCTGAGTCACCATGACTAACTGACTGCCTCATCCAAAAATGGGACTCTGACTCCCAAAGCTGTGAATGAGTCACTGTGATTTTGACAAAGTTCATGCTCTAAGTTTGGATACGTTATTGACTGAATATAGACTAGAATAATGACACCAGACACACAAACCATACACACACAAGAAGGGCAAACACAGGCATTGTTACTGGTTGCTAATGTTACCATGGGAGGTTCAGATATTACTGACAGCTGACCATGTCTGGTTATCTCCTTGCCGTCACCTTAACATTAGGTCCTTGAACTAAGCCAACATGCCCCTGAAGCTTCCAAGGAAACCCCGTATCCTGGACTCCCAGGAGCCATACTGTAGATTTAAAGCAGTGTTTCCCAACCTGGGTATTGGGGACCCTCGGACAGTTCAGGTTTTCACTGGGAGCTGGGAGGGAGCAAAAATGTGCACTGTCTGGGGGTCCCCAATAACCTGGTTGGAAAACACTACTCTTAAAGCTGAGTTCTGGCCCCTTGAGTCAATTAAAAAAGCTTTAGTTAATATGCAAACCAAGATCCATCGAGTAACTGCAAATATTATTTATCATTAAATTTCAGTTCAATTTATTTTTTATGGCGCCTTTCACATCACAGATGGCCCGGGGCACTTGACAAGAGTCTGCGGCTATCCATTACTGCTTCATTTATATAAAATGGCCCATGAAACGTGGAAATAGCTCAGAGGGAAAGAATGCCAGAAGACGAAGTGTGAGGAACCAAAAACTGCTTAGTAAGGAGAAATAAAACCTTCGGGGGGGGAGGGGGGTCCAAGGTCGACTGGGTGCCTGACCCCCCCCGGGGCATGCAACAAATATCGAATACAAAGAAAAGGACCCTGAAAAGCAAGGTGTAGATGTGGTCCTGGACACTTAATGGCAAACTCAGAGGGCATGTACAACAGCACCAGCAGCCATATCTACAGTATGCCATGGTTTAAAGAGCGGTTAATCAAGACTGAAGTATTTAGGTTTCATTTGGGATGTAGAGACTGATTCAGAATCCCACACATGAACTGGCAGACTATTCTGCTTTATAGAGACCCTGTAGTTTTAGTGCATCCAAGGCTTTAGTGCCAACTGCTATTTACTTTATACATGGGATATCAAGGAGACCTGCACTGTGTGATCTGGGTATACGATGCGGCTTGTAAACATCATAACAGCTATTAACATCTTGAAAAAAGCCTTTGATTAACATGAATTAATATTCTGTGATGCGGATATCCATGTTGTAGGACCGGAAAAGGGTTTGGATTAAAGCTGCGAAAAAAGGAGGTGATTTATGACCTGTGTTGAAAAGATCCATTCAATACGTCGACCATTAATGACTTCCATTACTGGGAAAATAGACTGGAGAAACACGTCTAGTCAGCAGCACAAGTTCTAGATGAGATTTTTTCTTTTGGATTTCTGTCCCCTGGATCAGGAGGAGCTGAGAATGGAAAGCCTCCAATCGCTCATCAGCCATTGTGATCCGCCGCGGACGGGAAGTCTGACCGGCTGCTCGGGTCACCATTGTTTTTATAGCGCGGTTGTGTGTTCGTGAGCTTTTGTGAACGTTACACTCACAAAAACACATGCACACACACTAAAATGTGATTTACACTTATTCATCCACACACAGATAGCCACGGAACACAGAACTGCAAGGTCATTGTGTGACACACACGGCCAGGAATACACCCACATATGCGTGCACATAAAGTTATAAGACCCTTCTTAAATAAATAAATGATCTCTACCGCCCCCCCCCCCCCCCAACACACACACACATCACCCCCAGCTGACTCCCATTCAGCCAGGAACACATTGCTAAGTATCACTGGTCAGTGTCACCAACACTGACCCCCCCCCCCAAAACAGCAGAAATGGCAGCTGTTCTCTGCAGGCTGCAAGCTGGTGGAGCGGGGGCGGGGCGGGGGGCTTCCCAGGCCTGCGTCTCACATGCCGTCGGATCAGCCCGCTCCCCCCTGAATGCCTGGGGCTCGCGATTTTGGACGCAGTCCTTCATTTTTTTCTTGCTAGTTTACACTCACAGCACATGGTGTGAGGAGTTTCGCTTTTCTAAACTCACCAATTAATTAGTGGGGCAGAGCAGCATAGTTCTTAATCCAAAGGTCTCCTGTCATTATTGTGGTTGTCTCTGTATAGTGGAACTGAACGGTTAATCTACCTTCAGTATGTCTTTGTTCATCTGCTTTCTGTCTGTCTCCCTGTGTTACAGTCTACATTCTGTCTGTCTCTGTGTTACAGTCTACATTCTGTCTGTCTCTGTGTTACAGTCTACATTCTGTCTGTCTCTCTGTGTTACAGCCTGCATTCTGTCTCTCTCTGTGTTACAGTCTGCATTTTGTCTGTCTTTCTGTGCTACAGTCTGCATTTTGTCTCTCTGTGTTAAGGTCTGCATTCTGTCTTTCTCTGTTTTCAGTCTGCATACTGTTTCTGTTTTACAGTCTGCTTTCTGCCTGTCTCTCTGTTTTACAGTCTGCTTTCTGTCTGTCTCTGTTTTACAGTCTGCATTCTGTCTGTCAGTTTTTCAGTCTGCTTACTGTTTCTTTTTTTATAATTTGCTGTCTGTCTCTCTTCTATCTTTCTTAGTCTCTGTGTTCGCAGGATGGCACAACGATTTGTTTCAAAATAGCAATGTCACCCAAACGCAAGCTTGCAAATTGGTAGCGTTAGTTTGTCTGAACAAGCAAATACACAAGAAAGTAATTGAAGAGCCACAAGACTCTGACCTGCAGGATCCTTCACTCACAGGGAGAGCATTTGAAAGATTATGAGAGATGTCTTAGGAGGCTTTTAAAAAGAAAAGTTAGTTCAAGGATGAAGGCATTTTAGAAAAGAACACTTGAGAAAAGCTGGTGTTCTCGAAACTTGTATATAAATTGAAGTATTTTTCTTTACTTATCTTATAAACTAAGCCGGCTTTGGAGGCAAAGTCGAAGAATCACAGAAAAATAGTGTTGCGTAATAAATGTCCATTTTGCTATAGGACACGTTAGCATGGAGGATGTGGGAGTGACGAGGGTTCGGGTGGTGCCAAGGGCAGAGTGTAAGGGGCTGAGGGGGTGGGGGTGTCCCAAAAGTACAGCTGAGAGCAGATCCGCTACATAAAGCCGTACCATTTGAAGATGGCCTGTCGCTGAACTGAAGCTGCAGTTCCGCTAGTTAAAGCAAAAGATCTCATTTAAGAAAATGAAAGTAAATAATATTATTCCCACAAATTATTGAGACTTTTAAGACACAGAAAACCAAACACTTCAATTATCATTTGAATCCCTTTCAAGTAATGTCTGCCATTTCATGACTAATCCATCCATCCATCCATCCATCTCCTAACTTATTCTGGTCAGGATTTCAGGGACTTAATGATATGTATATGTGTATAGAAGCTTATAAGCTTTGTGAAATGATATACTGGTTTCCCAAAAATGTGTGTAGAGGCATTTAAAAAATATATGTAGAGACTACTCTGTGAACACTGCATTATTTGTTTTTGATGATCATAGCTGGGCAATTCTTTAAAACCTTCCTCTTGTTTTTTTCAGACTTCGTTGGCTGTTTTTATTTAAGAACCCAAGATTAGGATCTCAGATCTCAGAGGCGTCTCTGTAATCTCAGAGCCATCAGCAGCACTGTCCAGCATGTGACCCTGATGCCCCCCCGCCCCCCCACTACAATGAGATCCCTCCCCAAATGGGTCACTTGTGCCTTGCTGCATACCACACATAGACGTGGGTCCTCTCTGCCTGCCAGTGGATTCCCGGGACATTTTCCCCTGGTAACGGGCCGGGCATGGGACTGGAGAACGCATTTACCCAGCAGTCGGGTTAGGCGCAATTCATAGGTGGAGAGGTGAATGTAGTTTCTCGGCCGACAAATGCTGATAGCGAGGAAGAAGAGTTCTGAGGAAGGAGTACAAAGAGGCGAAACAGTGGCTTGACAGAACAGAATGCCCTCTGTGAGAGACTGAGTTGCATCCATCCATTGTTTGTAGCAGACAGCGGGCGCGCCAGGCTGTATGAGTGAGCGCACATTCCTTAGAGAGCGAGCGACTCGTGTGTATCTGCTGTGCTTTTTATTATTTTCCACTACGATTTCCCATTTGAGGGCAGTCGCTTTCCATTAAGGAAATCTTCCCTGCCACGCGAGCTGTCCGGGACTAACGGCTGTTGATCAACTCGAGAGAGACAGAGGGAGAGTGAGATAGAGGGGGAGGAAATCGTGGACCCCAAAGGGAGGGCAATTAGGTACAACTCAAGGGTGGAATTCAATTTTGCAACTTATGCCTCTTGCTAAAAAACAAGGAAAGATTTGTTAGTTGTCACATGGGCGGTGTCTTACTGGTGCCGTGGGGAGATTTCTGTCCAGCCCCCTCCCCCTCCCCCCCCCCACTCCTCATTCAGCTGCCTCTCTTCCTGCTTTTCCCAGATAACACCCAGCTCGGACAGGACCAGGAGGCCAGGATTGTGCCACGGATTTCTTGACACCCGCGTGGAGTTTCGCCTGTCTATCGGAGGACCCTTGTGGAGGCGGGACCCTGATCACAGTACCCAACTGCCCCGGGAGGCATGGCTGGACCCATTACACTAACCATGTCAAACAGTCTGCCGGACTGCGACCTCAAACCCAGTTACCCTACGGCTATGCAGTCCAAGGCCCAGACCTGGGACTCACCTGAGGCCGCACCCACCAGCAAGGCAAGGTCATCGGGGGACTCAAGGCTCTCCCGTAGCTTCTCCAAGTCGGACTCAGACTTGCTGAGCTCACTCACCAGCGAGGAGGAGGAGTACACCTGCAACCCTGGGGAGAAGCGGCTAGAGAGGTCGCCCTCCTACACCTCAGAATGGGATGAGGTGAGAGCTCCAGCCCCTCTGGGAGCAGAGGGCGGGGGACACTGACACTACATTTGAGAGGGATGGAGAAGGAAGGTGGATGTAGAGAGATGATTTGGCAGGTCCTGCTGAGAAAGGATAGAGTCAAAAAAGAAAGACAGGAACAAACATGAAAGGAAGGATGCCAGAAAGGAAGAGGGTGTTCGAGAAAGAGAGTAAACTCAGGAAATTCAGGGATGCCAGAAAGGAAGCGGGTGTTCAAGAAAGTGGGTAAACTCGGGAAATTCAGGGGGATTTAATAAAAAAATAATCTTACCTTACTCACTTATTGATCTCCTGTGCCCCCCTTCCCAGAAACACTGAGATTAGATGAGTCCCTCAGGTATGCAACTAAAGTATTTGAGTTTGCCTGCTGGCTGGTTTCCAGTCACAGAGTTTAATCTGGTTCTCCTCCTTGCACTTGGAGTTCACACGACGGCTGGTTTCTCGTTTCAGGTGTAGTCTAATTCGCTTCTCCTCAGCATCATTTCAGCTCACGTGTCCCCTGGATTTTGACCACAGAGGAGAATCTGGATGTTAAGGCACTTAGAAAGCAGCGTATCTTGGCTTACGCATTGTAGCAGTTTTAGCTAGTCAACTGTGAAGTCCTGAACTATGGACAGGTTTAGATTTTGGGAAGGAAATCCCCCCCCTCCCTCACCCCACACACTTCCCACGTCTTGTTCAGAAGAATATGTTGTGCCCATAGCTCTGGATAGTTCAAAGATGGTTGTGGAAGTCTTTTTACAGCCGGAAGCTCTGACAGGAAACAAGGAGTACCTAGTGGCAAAGATTAAGTATTGCTGACTTCTTTGAAAACACACTCATCTTTTCGGTAATCAGATGCAGGTGGCTATGTATTCACTGTCTAAGCAGAAAATAAGCTGTTGAGTCAACCTAAAATTTCCTAGCTGTAATCCTGTGCTTGATGACACACAGCCCGCCCCTGGAATTTCAGCATGTACCCTTTCACATGTATGATGTCATATTTGTGTTTTCTTCTCTCTCTCTCTCTCTCCTGCTCGTCTGTGTGCATCGTGTTTAAGGTATCTGGGCAGCCATGAGCATATTTCTGGGTTATACCACCTCTGACTCGACAGACTGCTTACTGTTATGGCATACCGTCTGTCCCTTGAGTTTGAAAGCAGCCAACCAGGAAGTGATGTCAATTCCCAAAGAAAAGGAAATGAAGGAGCGCCAGCGATTTAGTGCTTCTGAGAAGGCACTATCTGATCCTGGGATTCTATGTACTGCATCTGTCTTTAAATAGGATCCATGTATTGGGCTCCATCTGGAACTTTCTGAACTTATTCCTGTGCTTTCAAGGATAGGCTCAATGCCATTTTATTGCTTACCTCATGCCTTTACCTGTTTACACAGCTGGATAATTGACTAGTTTAGTTTTTGGCTAATTTCCTTGGGCAAAACTAACAACCGCACAGGGATTCAAAGAAGCAATCTTCAGGTAATAAGCACTATAAAGGATGGTGGTTAACAGTAGCTGTGTCTAGCAGCAGACCCAGTTGTGCCCCCCCCCCCAGGATCATGTACACTGGGGGCGGGGTTATGTGTATACAGTGCCGATGGGTGGGGCTTCCTGTTCTCAGGGCCATCCTGTTTGGCAGTGCCGCACCGCCGGGATCTGTATAATTCAATAGCCCCCCCCCCCAGCCCTCTCAGATTAACCCGAAACCCTCCCCAGGGGAGACACACACCCTTGCTTTTGGCTTGCTTTCTCTCCTAACGAATCTGCTTATTCTGAGCCCTGTACATAAACAGCCTGGACCATGTCTGAGCCGTGAAGTTTATCCCCTAAAAGGAGGGGTTCCTGGCCTTTTGATGACTGGCCCATGTCACGCAAAAATTCTATGGATTATACAAATTTGAATTATACAAAAGTTGCAGGAAATGTTGTCAACATTAGCTTGTTTGCTAACTGCTTACAAATCTTTTTGTGTGCGAGATGGTACTGGTGGTAAACTTGTGTAAGTGGTGGGGGGGGGGTTGTGGTTAATGGCCATAAAATTTGCTGAAAAGGTGGGTGAGGGTGGGGCGGGGGGCTTCCAGCAATCAAACGCCGGACCAGATGGGATAAGACTGGCAGATTTTGGAGGTTTTAAAAAAGCCGTCGACCATCTCTAAGATATTCAATGCACTTCCTGGATCGGAGGCTCTTCTTCTTCAAACCTGACTGAGGCACATAATGGACTGTTTTTTCAAATGATAAAGTACATCTCTATAGTGATGCTTTAACCAATATTTTAACAATGCAGTGTTTTCAGTGGAAGGTATAGGTGGAAATAGTGTGGATGATTAATTACTTATTGGACTGTTGATACAAAAGCTATGAATTCTGATTAGGTTCACGAGGATGAATAGGGTCACTGAGGAATAAAAACCGTTCCAATTGGTAAAACACCCCGTAAGGAAGCCTAAATTCTTTTATTTATTTGTGTCATTTAATGGACAATATGCTTCCACTGTTGAGTCAAGAGTAAAACAAATGTGCTGTGTGGGCAGAGACTACACAGGTGCAGCTCAATTTCTACATGCTATATAATTATGATAAGCATATTTACCAGGCTAAAATGCATGCGGTCATATGAATTTGTGAATTTCCAAGAGTAACAACCTGTCCAGGGGGTCTGCTGCCTTATTTTCTGTGCTTTCTGGTATCCAGGGGGTCTGCTGCCTCGTTTTCTGTGCTTTCTGGTATCCAGGGGGTCTGCTGCCTCGTTTTCTGTGGTTTCTGGTATCCAGGGGGTCTGCTGCCTCATTTTCTGTGCTTCTTAGTAAAGACTTTAGCCTCATTATTACCCTGCATTGGAAAAGTGGTTATAGTAGATTGATGTTAAATGTTAAATTAATTGAATTAAGACTGATTTATTTTCTAGTTATCTTGAAAACCATATAGCTGAAATCAAGCTGTTGCCCTCTCTGTTTACTGATGTCAATGACCTTTCACAAGGCTCTTATCACGAATACCTAATTTGAACACACACTTTCTGCATGAGAAACTCTCTGTCTGGCCCTCTGGGTAAATCAGAGATTAATTTACATTTTGTCTACGGCTCGTTTTCTGAACACAGTCAGCTTGCATTAAAATTCATAGGTAATTTAGTTTGTCCGTTCTCTACTCGTCTGGGGATTCAGATGAGGTCACTTTTCAGATTTTGTGTGCAGCTGCAAAATGGGCAAGTTAACAGTCTACGACAGCGATCTGATAGGCCTTATGGGCCAACATGGACTTGCTTTTGTATCACCTACGTCTTCCCTGTTTGACATACAGAACACTGAATCGGTTCACAGAGAACCAACCGTGTTTACAGAACACAGAAAGTGTTGACAGAGAACTGACTGCCTTTACAAAACAGCAAACATGTTCAGACACAATGGACTGGGTTTATGGAGGGATGACTGCGTTCAGATTCAGCAGGCTGTGTTTGCATTGCAGAGTATAGGCTATGTGTACAGATCTCCAAACACACTTACAGATAGCAGACTAGACTGTGTTTACAGAACACCAAACGAGTTTGAAGACAATAACACAAGTTTCCAAAATTCTGAACACGTTCAAAAACAGTGGACTGTGTTTACAGAATGCTGACATCATAACAAAGAATGTATTGTGTCTACAGAATGCTGAGTGCATTCACAGAGAATGGACTGTGTTTACAGAATGCTGACATCATAACAGAGAATGTACTGTGTCTACAGAATGCCAAACAGGCTAACAGGACTGAGTGTGAGAGTGATGAATGTGTTCTGATACCGGATTGTGTTTAGAGAATGCTGAACATGGTCAGAGACAGACCTTTTACAGGCCACCAAACTTATTAAGAGACACAGCCTGCAATGTTGAATGCATTCACAGAAAATGGACTGTGTTTACAGAAGTGTGAAGGCATAAAAGAGAATGGATTGTGTTTACAGAATGCTGAATGCATTCACAGAGGATGGATAGGGTTTATAGAGGATGGACTGTTTTTACAGAATGCTGAATGCATTCCCAGAGATTGGGTTGTGTTTATAGAAGGGTGAAGGCATTACAGAGAGTGGACTGTGTTCACAGAATACTTAAAGCATTCACAGAGAATGGACTGTGTTGACAGAATGCTGAAGGCATTCACAGAGAATGGACTGTGTTTACAGAATGCTGAATGCATTCACAGAGAATGGACTGTGTTTACAGAATGCTGAATGCATTCACAGAGAATGGACTGTGTTTACAGTATGCTGAATGCATTCACAGAGAATGGACTGTGTTTACAGAATGCTGAAGGCATAATAGAGAATGGGCTGTGTTTACAGAA
>JAODLC010000133.1:20571651-20584122 GCA_026781145.1 Hippopotamyrus pictus
TTGACTTAAACTCCACACACCTAGAGATATAACCCAACATTCTGTTGGCCTTTTTTATTGCTTCCCCACACTGGCGAAGCTTACAGAAGATAGACTGTGGGTTCCTTGTGCCTCCATTTATGAGAATCCAGCCCCAGAACTTGTATTGGTTTGTTTTGGTCACCTTGGCGACATGGGATGGAATTGGGTACCACATGTCCCAGCAGGAAGTTAATTCTGGGAATTGAAGATACCAGCCATTTTACACGCACCGCCTCTACTAAACACTAGTGTTCAGGGGCTGAACATGTGGGACTGTTTTATAGCAATAGTAACTGGCAACAGGAAAATCAAGGGGCCAGTCACCTGCCTTTGCCCCACCCCTGACAGTCACCTGCCTTTGCCCCACCCCTGACAGTCACCTGACTTTGCCCCACCCCTGACAGTCACGCCCTGTATGACATCTCCATAACTGGTTGGTGTCACAGGTGAGCTGGACTTACTCAGGTGTCTTGCCAGGGACACTGTGGCAGATGCCTGTGGCTCATGGCTACCAGTGTTGTGGTTCCCACGGCTAAACGCGGAATGCATCTCCTTCGCCACTCAGCCATTTTTCACCCTACGCCGGTCCGCTGGTCAAATCGATTTGCTGCCTGTCGGTTCTGCCTGAGAGCAGCTGGGGGGGTGGTGTGAATGGAGTTGGAGATGATTCCAGCACCTTTCAATTCTCTCTCTCTCTCTCTCTCTCTCTCTCTCTCTCTCTCAATAACACTCATGTTTGCTTGGTGTCTTCTTCTTCTTATTGAAATTATTATTATTATATCAATCATATCAGATTGGTCGATGTTTATTTTGATTACGGCTAGATTACAATCTGGCGGTATTACATGTTTAAGCTGAAAGACGCCCTTAAGTAGCTCATTTTGTGTATTTTGCCAAAGGGCCCAGTTGCATGACGTGTCTGGCGTCGAGCGCCCTTGCAGTGCATGGTACGCCACTCTGTGTGTTACTCCGTACCGCACATATCTGCGCGTGAGCATGACGCACACAGCTATTTTTTGCGACTGCAGGGCAGCAATGTCATGGAGGACCAGGACCTTAGGGAGATAGGCATCATAGACCCAAGCCACAGGAGGAAGCTCTTGAACTCAGCACGGTCATTGCCAAAGGTATACAACGCCCCCCCTCCCCCCCAACCAGGCCAGAACCTCTATCTCCATAGCCCCCACTTTTAGCTGTTATAAGAACGGCTAACAAAGCTTTCTTTAACAACTCCGTGTTCTGCTAGCAGAAGTGGAAAATTGAAGTCTAGAAAATAAAAAGACAAACCAAGATTTTGTTTCAGTCAGCCAGTTGAGTACGCTGCGGCTGTGGATTCTTTATACTCAACTGGTGAGTCGAAGCAAAATCTTGGTCTGGATTTTTACTTTCTGGACCTGAAATTTCCACCTCTGTCTACTAGACATGACAGCCTGAGAGTTCTGCTCCAAATTGGCTGGTGTGTGTACTGCTGTGTATAATTAGGCCTTTGCCCTGATTGCCTAAAATGATCTACTTATGGGTGCTGTTTACAGAGGCTGGACCTTTGCACCATTCCTTCGCTATGCACATTGATGCAGCTTCACATTTTAATGCACCATTTTGCTCAAGGGACCTGTTAGCACTGAACATCTGTATATACGCATTCGAGTGTCATTTTCTCAAGAGGGACGCTTAGCAACTCAGCACTTAAGTATTTACAACCTATATTTGTGTGCATGTGAGCGCGCATGCATGTGTTGGACTCAGCATCGCCCCCTACAGGTGAAGGCCTTGGGTTGCGATGGCAGCACCTCGCTCATTTCCTGGCTGGATGCGCTTGGCTTGCAAGCATACCTGCCCAACTTCCTGTCTGCCGGTTACCACACCCTGGACTGTGTCAAGAACCTGTGGGAGCTGGAGATGATCAATGTAAGTGCAGCATGCCCAGTTGGGCAAAGGGAAGCGCTCACCCTGAAAAATAAAGGCGAACGGCCAGGGATCAGATTACTGTGCCTGAAAGGTCAATCCATATACTGACTTGTAAATACAAACTGAATAATTAATGAAAAAGTAAATGATCTGAAGAAATAATGCATCCCCGGTTGGTATCTATGTGACCCATGAATGTATGCCTGCTTGCTGACGTGTTTTTATACATTCACGCCTCCCCACGTGTCCCTGTCGTAACACCAGGTGCTGAAGATCAATCTGCTCGGCCACAGGAAACGCATCATCGCCTCGCTGGCAGAGCTGCCCTATGAAGAGACCCCCGCCAAGCCTTCCCGTCTCTCTCAGATCAGGGTCAGTGGCCCTGGACCTAATATCCGACCCAGTACCTACACCGACACAGCGGAAGCGGCCGCTCTCAGAGTCCGAGGAATCTTGGCCGTAATCTTGGGTCTCAGAGCCCGTCTGGAGGACAGTGCTGACATCTCTGGGGACGGGACTCAGTGTCTCATCTTGTCATTTCCTTTTATTAATGTTTTTTTTTTTTTTTTTTTGCCTATGTGCACAATAATGAGAGATAATGGTGCAGATAAAAAATGGATGGTTGTATATTTATTCTGAACATTACATTTATTTATTTTGCAGATGCATTTGCCCAAAGTGACTTACAAATGGAGCAAATTATTGCATAAATTCTGAACATTGTTTAAAATAACGTGCTAAGATAAAAGTTGTGGGTTTGCCATGCTGATGACTCCTGAAGTGACTCACACCTGTCTGTCTCGTCTTCCTGCCGCGTCCCAGTGTCAGGACCTCATCTCCCAGCCCTCCTCCCCCCTCAGCTACATGGACTCCTATGCCAGCCGATCCATGGACCACCTGCTTCCCGCGGGCGACTCGGCCCGGAGGAGGAGGAGCGACCGGGAGCAGACCCCCTCCCAGCGTTCCCAGAGCGAGAGACCCCGGTCGCATGTGAGTCTCTGACCTGCGAATGAAGCAGTCACAGAATGGGGGAAAAGCATTATATTCACAACAACGGCAGTTGTCGTGGCTTTTTTTACTGGAAGAGAAGTTGAAAGATGGATGAATAGACAGATGGATGAATGGATGGGTGGCTGGATGGATGGATGGATAATAATTTAAAAAATGATAATAGTGCATGACCAGGTAGCTCAGTGGGTATGAATTTCACCTCCAAGGTTGTATTCCTTAACCATTCTGCCACCTACTGGCAGCTTTGCTTTATGCCTTATAAGAGCTGGCTAAAGCATGGAGATTTTAACAGCATGTCATAGACGTCCATCCAGCCGGGGTCCTTTAAACCCTGGGCTACTTCCGCTATGTGTCTCCCAGGACAGGCAGCTCGACAGGCAGCTCGAGCGCCAGAGAGAAGGCCGCCTGACCTTGCGCCCCCCCAGCCAGTCGACGCCTTTTGCCCCTGTGCCTGGCTGGCACCACCAGCCCGAGAAGCTCATCTTTGAGGCCTGCGGTTACGAAGCCAGCGTAGGGATCCTCCGTCAGTCACTCCACTCAAATCGAGGCACCTTCTCATTTGCCCGTTCACATTACTTCTGCTGTACTTGTCATGGTTTGCCCCGTGTCAAGGCTAAGTTCATGAACGCTGTTTGTGTAAATTTTCACATTTGTCGCACAGTAATGCAAATTTTCGCTTTTACTATGATGCATTACATTGGAAATGGAATCATTAAAAGGGCCCTTTTCATGATGATTTTATATTGTATGGCTGTAAGATTTTTAAAAAAGCAAAACACTTCTTCGTGGGAATGTTCTGTTAAAATGAAGATCTCAAAGAACATCTCGACCACTGTCTGCTGATCTCCGTTGGGGTTTTTTTTTCCCATCTAGTACTTGGGGTCGATGGTCATTAAGGAGCTGAGAGGCATTGAATCCACCCAGGAAGCCTGTGCCAAAATGAGGGTAGGTCTTATCTTCACGCTCCACAGCCTTTTCAGCAATACAGCTCCTTCCTATTAAATGCCTGCTATATGCATTTTCTGGTGACCAAAGATCAAGCTGTTGAAAAGTGAGGACTGGAACCAACATTTAGCAGTAATGAAATGATGGCTTTGCACTTAAAGAACAATTATAATGAATTTGTGTCCTTTCATTTTCTGTTGGTCATATTTATGATGGTGTGAATCTACACCAAGTTATCTTGCTTTAGTAAGTAATAAAATTAATAAGATCTGTGTTTTGTGTTACATTTCCTAGCATATGGGTGACTGGCAAAAGCTGGCAGTATCGCACCTTGCCTGCTGGGTGTTTCACCATGATTCATAACATTTTTTAACCTTTTAATAGCACCAAATTATTCATTAGAACCTGAAAATCATGAACAAATGGGTCACTGAAATGTTGATTAATTCCTCTGCTATGACTCTTCTCTGACTCCTCTGGCCATTTTCTCCCCCTTGTCTCTCCTCAGAAGACTGCAGAGCAGAAGAGGAAGGTCCCCACCATTGTCCTCTCCATCACCTACAAGGGGGTCACGTTCATCGATGCTGCCACTAAGGTGGGAGACACGCCCCTGTGTTTTTCCGTATGGGGGGTAATTCAGCTGAAGGCTGGGAGATGCTGTGATTCAGGCCTGCTCTGCAGCTCCTCCGTTGGCTAAAATGTGAATGGTGCAGCTGTGTGCTTTTTCTAAGTGCTCAAATGCGCAGCTGTGTGCTTTTTCTGTGTAAGTGCTCATATGCGCAGCTGTGGACTTTTTCTGATTAAGTGCTCATATGCGCAGCGGTGTGCTTTTTCTGTGTAAGTGCTCATATGAGCAGCTGTGTGCTTTTTCTGTGTAAGTGCTCATATGCGCAGCCATGTGCTTTTTCTGTGTAAGTGCTCATATGCGCAGCTGTGCGCTTTTTCTGAGTAAATGCTCATATGCGCAGCTATGTGGTTTCTTTGTTGGTGTTTCCAAGCCAGCTTTGGGGTTTATCTGCTAACAAGCAAGTATGAGCAGCTGTGTGGATGCCCCTTGATTAGGGTGGTCAGATTTTCTTTTATATGTCTGACATCAACAGAGAGGGATCAGAGGAAAAATCATTAACACAAATAAATGCATAAACATGCATATGTTGTTTTTCCAAGAAACACTGCATAAACATTTACTATGGACAAACTCACTGCATTTGAATAGTGCATAAACATTCACTATGGAAAAGCTCACTGCATTTAATAGTGCATGATAATATACTATGGACAAGCTCACTGCATTTAATAGTGCATAATAATATACTATGGACAAACACAGTGCAGTTAATAGTGCATAAATATGCACTATCGTGGTATTGGTATGAGAACACTTGCCGCAGCCCCTGACTGAAAACGCATTTTCTCTTGTGCGTGGTTAATTTGACAGGTCCATGGCACGGATTACTATCCTCATCTCTGTATTTTCCTCATCCTCATATTTTTTCTTGGCAGATGGGAATGCCTTCAGGCCATACCCACGCCGCTTGGGAATATAAATGACCAGTTGTGGCTGACAGCCTTTATTGGCAGCCGTACGAGGCAATAGAGGGTGTGGCTTTTCCTCCGTGTGACTGGTGGTTTGATGTGTGCGTTGGCTGAGTTATGTCTGTTGCCATTAAAAACTTTTTTAGATGGGCAGCATTTGAAAACTGGGACACATTGTTATGGTGCAATTATTTCTTGGGACACATAACTTAAAATTGGGGCTGTCCCAGTGCAAACTGGGATGTCTGGTCATCCTTCCTTTGATGTTCTCCAAGTCTGCTGAGGGCTTTTTCCCTCAGATCTGTGGCTCTTATGCAATATGGCAGCTGTGTGGTTCTTCCTCCTGGGATCCAAAATTCTATGGCTGAATCATTATATAGCCCTGATCTTACAGTACATGTGATTTCCATACTTATGTGGTCAACTTGCTGACAGCAAACGCAGGAGGAAATAATCAATTGTTGAAAAAGCGCTGCTTTAGTTTTGTCATTTGTCACATCCAGAGTGGAAAATGCAAGTAACATAAATGGCTTCGGGGTGCATTTCCTGAAACCTTAACGCTTCGTAATTCATCAGCTCTAATGCTCTAATGTTCTTAGTTAAGTGTATCTCCCGTAAGATATTCTTTCGGAAGTTTGGTCTGAGCCCCTGTTAGCCGTCTCTTGTTGCTGTTGTTGGCTCATACTGCTCATTTAAATTAAGACTAACATTGTTAAAGGTACAGTTTGATAACCAAACAACACTTAACTAAAAAATAACTGATATTACATATCAGTTACATATGATAAAACGATTTTGTCTGATACATGACTAAGTCTTCATTAGGTTTTGTCCTTGCGCTTTGAATGCATAGCGAATTGGCCTCAGTAAGACGCGGATTCATAATGAAAGATAAGGAATGCACTGTTGATTATGTATTTATTTATTAATTGGGAGGGAAGGAAAGAAGGAAGGGGGGGTTGTGCCAATATTGGAGTGGACGCTTTCCCCCCTATTTCCAACACCTTTGGAATGTATGCACACGCCTCTCTCAATGTGCCACATGTCACAATACATCATGCAGCTGATGAGAGTCTATACTGCAGGTTCTTTTCCATATTTCTGTTATATATTTCCCTCAAAAAAGCACCCTGGAATAGTCCTTAATAGTTAATACTGAAGCACATAGCTCATCCCAATTTCGCCATTGCTTGTCGCAATATCAATGACGTGCACACATATTGGTGCATGCAGGTGTTTTATAGAACAAATAAAAATAAATGGGTGGTACTACAAACTGGGGAAGCCGCTTCCTGCACCCAATTGGCGAAAATCATATTTATGAGTTGCGTGGAGGGAATTAACAATTCCTGTCGATGTCAACAGGTGTTCCGGCACATTTTAAAGTCACTCTGAAGCAGTTCTCTCTTAAGCGATCTCTTAGCAGATTGTTTGACAATCAGACATAGGAAAAGAAATACCTTTCGTAAGATATATCTTTAGAGTCTTCGTAAGACACTAAGAGTCATCATTATTGGAAAACGCACCCCTGGTCATTCATATTGGTTTAAATGGTCTAAAAATATCACCCAAAGTCCTCCCAAGACAAAAAGTGTTACAATCCACTAACTCTTTTTTTCCAAGAATGCTTTTCTACAGTATCAAAAAAAATCAGAGGCAGTTATCTATCTGTCTGGCTAATCAGAGGCAGTTATCTATCTATCTCCTACTTGAGATGAATGAATATGGTGCCTGGTGTGAAAGGCATAGGGTCTGATTGGGATAAAGAGTTAAATTTATGACAATTTATGACATGGTTGTGGATGAACCCCTAAAGAGCCAATCGCAAACTGTGAAGGCAGCCATGACTGTAGGAGCATGAATTAAATGAGTACTAAGAGTGTCTGTTCCCCTTTGAGCTAGCGAATGAATGTATCTCTTCCTTGGCAGAGTATAATCGCGGAGCACGAGATCCGAAACATCTCGTGTGCGGCCCAGGACCCCGACGACCTGTGCACCTTCGCATACATCACCAAGGACCTGCAGAGTGGCCACCACTTCTGCCATGTCTTCAGCACAGTGGACGTGGTGAGCACCGCTGGTGGGGGGAGGGGTCCCTCACCAGGGAGAACTACAAGCTCCTGCTGATGCCAAAAGAAATGCTATATTAGTATTTTAAAAACGAGAGCTGATACTAGGACAGAACTGGATGAGGACAATTCCCAGTGCATACCTGGTTTTGTGCCATGGATACATTTTTTACCCCACAGCAATAGATGCCCTATTCTTCCCTATTACTGCCTTATTTGCCCCCCTTATATTGCCTCATCAATCAATCAATCAATCAGTTTATTTGTACAGCACATTTTCAAAGTCAAACACATTGACAGACCTAAGTGCTCCACAATGAAGGATAGATCAAGGAGTAGAAAGATTGAACTATTAAAAAAATTGAAACAAAAACCAATATAATCAAAACTCAGTATTAAATGAAACAAAAAGGCAGTGTAAATGGTCAAACAAAGGCAGATGTTATAAGAACAAATGACTCAAAGGATACAATCAATTAGTGCCATATAAAAGGCAAAAACAAATTTAGATCTTTTGTTCTGTTTCCTACATGCACTATTTCATCTTATACCCACAAATTCCATTTTCTGCACCATTAATGCTTGACTGTACGCTAATAATTGCCATTGATGCCTCGTTTTGTCCCTTGGATGATCTGTGTTGTCCCTTGGATGTCCTGTTCATCATAAATTCATGTCCTGTTCATCATAAATTCATGTCCTGTTCATTAGCCTCCTTCATCATAAATCCCTTAATCCTTGTGCCACCTAAGTTCACCTTTTTTGTGATAACATGCTTTTTCAGGGTAATCTCTGTCTTTACTCCATTTCCCAATGACACACACCACTGACCGGAGGCCTCTTCACACAGAGCCTGACCTATGAGGTGATCCTGACGCTGGGACAGGCATTCGAAGTGGCCTATCAGCTGGCGCTCAAGGCCCAGAGATCGCAGCAGCACCGGGTCCCGGCGACATCATCATCGGAGCTCATAGAGACCCGGTCCAGCCAGTCCATGCCAAAGCCCAGGAGCAGCTCCCGGAAGTCGCCGGTGAGTGGTGACCCCTGAACACGCATACACACACACACACACACATTTGTATACATATCTTTATGGGGACCGTCCATTCATGTCTATGGGAATAACCCTAAAACCAGTAATAGCAACTTCAACTGCCACCCAGCCATACACTTAACCATAAGTAACCAAAGAAAATACAAGACTTCTGGCATTTTCATTTTTTGATTGCAGTCAGAGACTTTTATAAAATTGATTTTTTTCCTAGTGGAGACTGAAAAAAACAGATTTTAATCATATTGTGGGGACACTTATACATGACATGACTTATACATGACATTACAAAAATGCATGACCGCACACATACACACACTCTGAATGTGGACGCAGACACCCTTGTGAATGTAATGTACGCGTCTTTACACAGTCCTGATATCAGTCATTGTCTTTCATTTTGCCCTGCAGCGATAGCAGTTCACTATAAAATGCTGACGCTAGTATCTGGGAGCGGGTTTTATGATCCGGTCAGGAGAAATCAGGACTTTCCTGATGGAATATGAGGTGACAGGATGGAAGGTCTACCTCAGTGACAAGAATGCAAAGCTCATTGGATGCTTTAATCGTGGGATGTTAAGTTTAATCTCTGTTTACAGATGTCTTTGTCAGCAAATGGCTTCACTAAGCTGGAAGTTGTGACTCTGAATATTTCTGTACCTAGGAGATGATAAATTAGCATCAAATGTTGGGGGCAATAAACTCACAAAAAGGACTCAGAATGTGTAAGATCTGTAGTTTTATTTATTAAACAGTGTAGGTACTGATGGATGATGACAAAGGAAATGCTATTTATTTATTACCTTTTTCTTTTCACCTTGGGCTACTAAACCAGTTTAAATATGTGCTGACAGGCTTGAGAAATTAGAAATCAAAAAATGTAAATTGAGAAATGTAAAATATTCCGATAGAATATGAATCTGCACATTCTACCTCTGCATAAGGTCATGTTATAGACACGTGCTTATGAATGCTCATTCAACATGCAAATAAATGTTTTCTGTAATGCTTTTGGCCACAAAGATATTTGTCTCACCCAAATCAACACAGAAATTCTAGGAATTCTAAGTCTATTGCAACATTGGTGCCACCTGAAGGTTGCTAAGGGCAACTGCATCTGATATGAACAGTTACTTTTACATGTGTGCCTGGGCATATCTTACCCAAACGAGAGTATGTTCACTATTTTTTCCCACAGTTAGTCAACGGTACCTGGTGTGCGTTCAGATAAGTGTCCGTTTCTCTGTCTACTGTCTTTCTCCTTTCCTCTCGCTCTCACACACTCTTGCTATTCGCTGTCTATGTCACCCTTTACACTGCGTGATTACGAGGGTGTGTAGTATTTTTTTCTTTACCCTATGTACTTCCTGGGTATCTTTCCATGAACGGCTGACCCAGTTGTCTAAAACGGATCTTGCTATCTAGGCCGAAAGTGCATGAATTAGGATATTCTCAGGAAGCTCAGCAGAGTCCCAGTGGGTCAGGAGTAGACGATCCTCAGTAAATGAACAGTTTCTGTAAAATGTTCCTCAGCTGTGAAGCATCACACATGTAGCAAGGAGGGGATCTTTTCAATTGAATTTAACGCTTTCAAACACTTGAGCTCTTCTGCTCCTGAATCCTTTCTGAATGTTGATGGTGAAAAGGTCAAAGGTCACTGTAAAGATGTTAAAGCTGCTTATTCTACCTGCTCATGATATTAAACGAAAAAGTTGTCCAGCAATCCAACTGGAACCTGTAGCTTGCTGACTCCTTAATAGTTAATTAGACCTACTTATTAGATGGAATGTTCTAGTTAGACAATGAATAGACCAATAGATGGGAATGTGTACTTGTGTACCATATGTGACTAGTTGTTAATACACCCTCTGTTGGTTTAATGAGTAGCTCAATTAGTGACCGTTTGCAAATATGACATTGTTAAAAAATTTGATTCCAACCAATGTGCGCATTTATGACCAAATTTAGTATGCCTGACTACAACGCATGCCGGAGTGAGAGTAACACTTGCGTAGCTGTATGAGAGCTTTATCTGAATGAGACAGTTGTGGCCACGCTTAGCCTACCATGATTTTCATTTAGCGACCATTTTGTTTAACGTCCTGATCATTGGATTGGAACTCAGTCACTAACCAGGAGAGGGTGTAATACAGTCGTGCTGAGTGAACTGAATGTAACATTGTTTAATGAATGAATGGCAGTGCATTGTGCAGCCGATGTCCAATCAGACCTCAGCACACCCTCTGACATCGCAGGCTAGTAAGTTAGCTATCTCTGTCTCTTTACTTCGGGATCCTTCCCTCCAATTTGTTTCTCTCCCAGGATCCTTTGCTGCTAGAGAGCCACTGCTGTCACTGTCACACCTGTACTACCCATCGGCCCACTCATCTCCCGCTGCGGGCCGTCAGCCCCGGAGAGCAGGTCTGGCTCCTTCTCCTCCTGTTGCCCCTTCACCCTTCACCCTCTCATTGCTTTGACCTCCATCTTTTTCCTTTCCCACATCATCATTTTTTGTGTTTCCTTCTCTGTTTTTCTTTGGTCAAGACTCCTTGATGTTGAATTGGTCCAGCATGTCCGAGATAACCAAGATTCCCCACATCCCCATGCTCTCTTTTATCTCCTGTTGATGTCCTCTTTTAAGAAGCTGCCCTTCTTCACCTTGGTTCTTTTTTCAGTCTTCTTCCTTTTGTGTATATTCTCTTACAGTAAAGAGCGCCACCTCCCGTTCTTGTCTGTCTTGGCGCCCAGCGTTGTTCCGGGCTGTGCTTTGTGTCTGCGTTTCTTGGGGCTGTCTGCTATGTTTGGCTGCCTCAGACAGCCTCGCTTGCCACAGGAGTGAAGTGCTGCTTCCGGAATGTTCTCTCAGTTACTTTGAGTCCAGATGGTGGTTTCTGTCTGGTTCCCTGCTTCTTATCCTCTCCCCTGCTTCCTCTCCTGTCCTTTGTCGGGTTACCTTTCTTCTCTGGCGCTAACTTCTTGCTTGTCTGCTTTCTGAACGCTTACACCTCCCTTGGCCACCTCCCACCTCGCCCCCGCACCCATGTCTACAGTAATTCAAGGAAAACAAGTGGAGAAACACCTCCTTCTGGCCGAACCCAAAGTGCCTTTGTCCAGTCATTAATGTCGCAAACAGGGCGCGTCAGCGACATAGGCCTTGGGCACCAACTTCTGAGGGGGCGCTGACTTGCCAGTCAATTTTACTTTGCCTCAGATAGGGGGCGCCGGCGTTGATGCTTGCCTAGGGTGCCATATTGGTTAGGACTGGTACTGGTCGTGCGCGATCATCAAACTAAAATATGTCTTGTGTATATATGTATAGTATACAGTATATGTATAGTAAAGTTGTTTCTCTCCCTGTGGTTCAGTTCCACATAAACAGCGCAATATGGATTTGTATAAATCAAGAGTGGACAAATCCAGCAACAACATGATTTCCAAGGTTCAGAGGGTTACAGCATCATGGAAATTGATAATTCTGGGCTTGTTCTGGGATGAGAATCTTCTGTGTGGAGATGGCTGGCCATTGTTTAAACTGGAGACCTTTAGGTATGAGAAACTTACAAAATATGTTAAATAATTCCTACAATCATAATTTCCTGACTCAGTGAATGAATGTTGAATTCCTATATCTTTGTCAAGCCTAACTTTTAGTGGATTTTACCTGAGATGTGTGGAAATCTCCCAGCAACAGCCTTGAAGTGACTTGCAATCTTCCTGCAATCTGATTGATCGGGCAGGAAAGCAAGTTATCTCCATCATCCAATCAGATGTGACTTCCACTACGATTGAACACATGGAACATTTGTGCTGCTGCATCGCATGTGGAAGTAATGAGGACACTTGCGATGGCCACCAGCTGTCCATCCTCGACTCTGATGTCCTGCTCTCCCCTCCCCCCCTTCCCCACCCCCAAAACAAACAAAAACAAAC
>JAODLC010000133.1:20595183-20608540 GCA_026781145.1 Hippopotamyrus pictus
CAATAGGAGTCATTTTATGGCGTGCGGGCCAGGTCTGGGCCAACAGAAACAATAGGAGTCATTTTATGGTGTGCGGGCCAGATCTGGGCCAAAGGAAATTATTAGTCTCGGTTTTCATTGTTTGGGCCAGTTTTGGGCCGGGGACCCAGCCAGACTTGGGCCTGAACTGAGGCAAGGGTGTGGCCCACAAGTGGGCCAGACAAATTTTGTTATGTGGGAACGTACTAATAAAACTGTTCAATCGAGGTACCAAGTTGTGTGACTAGGTAGGCGGGAGGAGAAAGACAGCTGTAAGGTATTTTTAGGTAATTGGCAGTTGTGGAGAATTGCTGATTGTAATTCCTCTCCCGGACCAGAAGAGGACGACTCAAGTCCAAGTTTATGCAGTTTCCATCCTTTCGATCATTAACATTTGCTTCTACAATATAGAAACCAAATAGATTTTCACTGAGTCCACATTTAATGATGAAACGGTCGCGTTGCTTATTGCACGTTGTAGATATAAAGAAATAAGAAGGATCGGTTTCCTTCGGATCATGGGCGAAGATGTGTATTATTGTAAAATATAAAAAAAAAATCATCAATCACAGTAACATTGAAGCTATAACCAGTAGTCAATTACTACATTGAAAATCCATGAAATACACTATTAGAAAAGGCATAATTTTGAAAAATCAGTGTTACGTGGTCAATATTAACATCATTTATTAGTGGAGAATACATTACTTTGCATTGACATTTATTTAACAAGCACTTTTGTCCAAAGTGACATGCAAGTGAGGATCAGAGGACAGACAGTGTCCCTGGAGCCATTATTGTTAAGGATCTTTTGGTCAATAGTGGCACCATTTTGCTGGCTCAGTGGCTCAGGGGATTTGAACCAGTGACCTTCCGATCAAAGGCATGGAGTCCTAACATGCAGTCACACACTGTCCTCATACAGTGACAGGTCACGGCCATTTGGCACACCGTCGTGAATCACCAGCTCAACCTTTTACACGTTATATGCTAAGGTTGCACTGGAAAGGTATGTGAGGTTGCTATTATTTATAAAATGAAGCGGCCATTCACTCTTTGACTGAACCTGCCTTTCTGTATCACACATGACAGCTGCCGTAACCTGGAGCAAAGCAAAACCGACACCGTCTCTCACATGAAGTGTTTACTTCCTTAGCTGACTTGACTGTCTTAGCGCTGCTTCTCTCAGAGTGCATTTTCTCAACTTGCCTCAGGAACCCGAATCCAGGATATTTTAGCTTGTCGCATTTTTACAAATCCTTCCTCTGTCATTTTTAGTACCGTCGCTAATAATGTTGAGCTCTTCACATCTGACAGGCTTTTGAGTAAATAGCCCTGTTGGGTCTTGAATCAAGAAGCATGGAATCCACTCACAACAAAGCGTGCTTGTGGCTTTAATCTGCTCCTCTTGTTTTGATTCGCTGCGTAATCTTACAGAACTATCGAAATGAAGCCGCAGAAAAACATAAAACGACTTATGAAGGCTCAGAAGCGGATTTCCATCCCCGATTGCTTTTGAATCAAGATGCTTTGGTTTTTAGATTCACTCTCACGATGATAAAAATCAAACCCACAATTTGAATAGATCCCAACGTAACCAAATTACAGAAGGTAAAGGTAAATTTGGAAGCCTGCAGGGTAGATACATAGATTGGGTGTTTCTGTTCTGACTTGACTGATGTCTTCTTTGGGAAAGGGTTTCGCTGTCCACAAAAAAACCTTCATTTTAATGTATTTTTGAATTATTTATGAAGAACACTATGTCAAAGGCCACAATCACCATAGTAAAAATAGTTAAATGTTGCTAGAATTTAACATACTGTTCTAGTAGCCTTCTAAGTAATGATTATGACAGTCCCAACAAATTATTCAAGATTGCATAGTTTTGCTGTAACCGTTGTTTGTCAAAGCCAATATTTTCACTTTCAAGAATAATTTTCGATTTCTGCCCCTGCTCCCTTAGGTGGGAGTTTGTGTGTTCTCTCTGTGTGCCTGCGGCCTTCCTCCTGCTTCTCTGGTTTCCTCCACGCAGTGCAAAAACATGTGGATTGCTGTCTCTAAATTGTCATTGTGTGTGTGCGTGTGTGAGAGAGAGAGGAAGAGAGTGCATGACTTCCAAACCTGCATAAACTCATACATGTATGCATATACCTGCTCCAGCATTTTCTCGCATATTTTTCCTGCTTATGCGACCAATGCTCAGCAACACTAGCAATGATCATTGAGCAGAGATAATATGTGACCTTGGAAATTAAGATGCATTAACACATGCATTGGTTAAATTTACAACTACCTATTTTACTGCATGGAAGACACCACTCCTGAATTGCACGGATGCCCATTATACCGCTAAGCTCACAACAATTTCAGTTTAAATGGTCAGATTCGAGCCCCAATTCAGCTCCCCCCCAAATCCTGTTGTGCAGTCTACCCTGCAGTGCCAATGTTTCATTAATGACATGACCTTGTCTGAACTACATATCTAATTTTAAAATGTGACAAATTCATTCATAAAAGTCTTGGGTGTCATAACACAAATTCAGCTTTAATCCCATATTGCTGTATTATGTGTGTGCATGTTTTACTAATTCCAGAATTGCATTACACAGGAGGGGATTATTTTATCTGGGGTCCCTTGGCTGGTATCAGCATGGACACTAAGGTTTTGCTGATTTAACCAACCAATCCACTTTCCCCAAGACAGACGACAGCCATAGCCTATGGCCTTGGGACGTCTATGAATTTATCTGCCTCTGCTTGTACAGTATATTCTTTGCAGTGTTTCTATGTATTTCTTCAGTCTTGAGATAACCCTTAATGCCAAAATGTCACTGCTGTTACCCAGAATAACTGAGTGTTGCCACCTTAAGTGTGCTAACAACAAACTCTGTGCTGTTCATTGCTTGTAATTTCCTTAATAGCCTATAGGAACTGAAATATCGCGGTTCGCCAATGGGGAAATCTTTCCGCGGGATGACTAAAAGCCACCGAGAAAACTGAGACTAAATGTGTCATCGTCTCTATCTCGCATTGAAGATCAGCACTGACTGTGTCACCGCTAGATTTTTAAATACTGTGAGTAACCAATGTGTCCTGGCAGGAATAGCCAATTACTGGGTTATTGGGGTAACATAAACTGTGTTTGATACAGACCGCGATGTGTCATACTTCGGAAACGGAAAAAACCGTCTTTCACACGACTGAGGGCTTAGTATTTAATTAATTAAATCAGATGCCATATTGTATCCGTGAGCAACACAGAGTATTGGAGTCCATCAGAAAATAAGAAAACCGCTGCAACAATTACAAAAGTGGCAATATATAATAACAAAACTCTTTATGATGTCGCAACTTCGGTTTTATAAGGGGAAACTACGTGCGACACTAAATTGCACTCCCTGTTTCTCTGACTTTTAACTTTTATTAAATAATTCAATGACTAAAAGCTGAGCCGAGAAAAATGGCCCAAGATAAAACAATTTAGTCGCTTATTTAAAAAAAGAATTATGTGTACTTCACGGGCGATTATCTGAACAGGGCCATTATATGAACAATACAATTCACCAAGTTACATGCATCTTCAAGTGTGCCAAAGGCTGCTCAATCAGCTGCAGCATAGCAGCAAAATAATAGGCCTACTACAAAAAATATTCCATCCATCCATCCATCCATGTTCCAGCTGCATTTCCTGGTCAATATCACGGATTGCAAAACTTCTATGGATTTTGAAATGCACAACATTCGGATGTAGGCCTATTTAGGCCCATTCTTCTGGTTTATTTTTAAAATTCCATTTAGTCAGGATGTTTATGTGAAGGCAAGGTACGTGTTTTACAGCTCAGAATTATAGCTGAGTATGTAAAAGGGAAAAGTGTAAAGATGCAGTCAAAAGTGCGAAAACTGCAGATGTCATTCAGGAGCAGAAATATCTACAGAAGTTAGGTATATATGAAATAAATTACGTATATGCTTAATAGTAACATAGCCAATACTTGAGATGTTCAGAAGGATAAGGTTCAGGTCCGCTCACTGCTAAAGTAGTGTTTGAATTTTTTTTTCCAAGGTCAGGCATCTAAGTGCCGGATTCCAATCCGAAATATTAACGTACACCACTCAGCGGACTGACTAATGTAAAGGCAGATGCAGCTTTCAGAAATACGGCCGTAGAAAGACATACGGGTTAAATATTAGGAGAAAATCCATGCAAAGGACCAGCTAAAAACGGTTCTTCCCTACAATGCTCAAAATACCACTTCATCAGTTCTACAACACACGATAACTAACTTATGTTCCTCGGCTACTCCATCCAACTGTGTATTTTAAAATAATGAATAGTCATGTACTCTATGATCGAATGCGGATTGCACGAAGCCAGGGGGCATTTTGGTCGAAATTGTTCTTTGATGTTTGCATAGCATTAAAAGGGGGGAATGCCTCTTTTTCCGTCAGCGAAGGGTTTTCTTTTTTTCTTTTAGTGTAACGACTGGCCTTGGGGCTGCGTATATTTCGTGTTGACCCATTGATTGCACATGGCCCCGGCGTCCGACCCCCTTTGCCGCCCGGAAGCCGTTTCCGAGGTAACGCACAGTACGGTCCAAACAAGCCGCAGAGCGGTGAATTCCTGCTGCAGAAGAAATTATTGCGTGCAGCTCGATACACCGAAGGAGGGGGTGGAAGGGAGGGAGATCGTGATCAGTGGCTGAGGCGATGCGCGGATCTCCGTCCCTCCTCCTCCTCCTCTTTTACCCTCGCCTTAATTCACACTTCCACCTTCTCTCTTATATTGAACTTGGTTGCGGTGGCGAACATGATCACAGCACTCCGGGGCTTAGAGGCTGCACGGTACCGGGCGCCAGCGATTTGCCAACCCCTTCAAATTAAACGGGGAACTTGGTAAAACAAAGCGACAGGACTGAGAGGGTGCATTCGCAATTTATAGGCTGCATTGAGCTTCGGCGAACTTTCCAGCGAGCACCGTCAGCTTGTGCCTCTTACCCTAAGAGAGCATCGACTCTAGTGCGACCGAATAATATGTATACTGCAGGGGTAATGCGCGCTTGTATCGGATTAATAAGTTTGTTTCTGGTTGCCTCAGTCAAACAGCCCGTACCGGCGTTAAGAAACATGTCCTATCAAGGTAAGTTTTCTCGTTTTCGTACAAAATTTCGTTCCTTTGAGGTTGCATGCATGCAAAAACCGTATGAGGTTTACTGTACTATGTATTGTGTAATGCTTAAATAATATAATGATCAGATGTAAATTGGGAGGTTTCAGACCAGCGAAGATGTAGCGTACTCAAGGCATATATGCAAATATATGTAACAAGAAGAAACTAAAAATTAATTGTATCACTTCCACATAGGCTACCCTTAGCATCTGCGTCCATAATTGTCAAAATACAAATTGATCCAAATGTAAATTAAATAAGTTTTCAGAAAGTTTCATTTGGCGTCTAAATTAGATAATTAACTTATGATGACGATAATATTATTATTTGTTTTAATTCGTGAAAAAGGTTTATATGATTAATTTCACTTCAGGGGTTGGCACTAGTTTCTACATCTTTCTCCTTTTTTCTAAGGAATAATATTCTTTATACACGGATTAGATCTGAACTTGGACGATAGGCTATATACTTGTAAAATGCCACATCGCGGACCGGACATTCACCAGTCGTCAAACATTTAGGGTCTCACGCTTATTTCCATGCACGTGCAGTACAGCTTGTATTGGCCTGAAACACATTTTTTATTTCAACCGAACGACACACATCTGCTAATTTTGGTGTCTCACCTCGGTGGCATTTGCAAGCGTGCGTTTATTTGCATGCAGTGAGTTCAATTTAATATCAGCCGTCGGGAAAACGACGTTGGAAATCTCTCAAAAAGTATTCACACATCAGGCACATAATGAAACATCGCCGCGCAGTAAAAGGCGAGGGATTCGGGTTGGAGATACAGCCGCTGTTTTTCCAGCGGATACACGGAGAGGACGGCGGCGTGCTGCCCTTTGGGCCCCGAGCGCTCTTACACCACTGCGGTGATGATGCTTCGCACGGAGCCTGCGCCCGGAGCTTGGTCTCAGACAGGAACACAGATTTAGGCAGCTCGCTGTGGTAGCGAGAGGTGAAGCTATTTCTAGAGACTTTATGTTGCATCAGCGTTACCTCAGCACCCCCGAAGGTCTCTATACCTGCCATCTGGGCATGCCACAGTAAGGGGGTTCATTTCCTATTTGTTTCCCCCATTAAACAAGAAGGTTGAAGTCACTGGTGAGTGTCAAAAAGCAGTAAAAGAACCTGCTTTGGCATTTGTTGTAAGGGGATTGTCTGCACACATAGAGCTTCTGGTGTGCAGGTAAAGCAATGACTTGCTTCGTGTGCTGATTTTCTGTGGTATTGCAGGATAGTGTCAAATCACACCCCTTTCTCCTTAGAAAACATTTATGTGTCATGTAGGCTCTCTGGATTTCTGACTCTTTTTTCAGTATTGTGATGAATGACACATCTCGTCCATGGTGGCCACTGCTCATGCTGTCTGTGACCCTGGGTAATTACACTTGACGCATGGCTAAGATTGGATGGACAACTGGCTTTCGGATATATGTGCATGTTCATGTTACGCAGGACTGGTGGAAACTGGCTCACAGTGATGCGAGTCAAGGCAGTCGCCCATTTCTGTGTCACCATGAGGTCGCCGCTTAAGTTCTCATCTGTGGCACTGCTGCAGAAAAACGACAGCGAAGAATCCAGGAGCGTCTCGAAACTGCAGAGCAGTCGGCAAACAGCTAGGGCTTATGAGACGCAAGATCCGTCCATCCACCTGCCTGCCGACCACTTATGCAGTGTACAATTGTAACACTCTTGTAAAACACAAAGTGTCAGCAGCATTATAGTTTGTTGTAGTTTTGCACAGACAAAATGTGGAATCACAACCAACAAGGGCTACCTCTCATGTATCACAGATAATGTTGATCACAAGGGGTCTGGGGTGGGATGTAGGAGTGGGGGGCGGGGAGGGGTCGTCCTCAAAAGGCATGTTTAATTTTGTCAAGGCACTGTGCAGGAGCTGTCATCCAGTGGTACTCAGGGTTAATTTCAGAGTATTGCCATTCCAGGGTGCCCGAGACAGCGATAGAGCTGTACTACGTGTCTTATCTACACTGAGGGATGTGCAGCTCTCTCCCTTGTTTTTCACTCTATTATTATTCACACATTTCTCTCAGGTCTTACTGGCCTTCTGTAGCATTGCAGTCGTATCTGGCTCTTGGTGGTGATTTAGAAGGTACATCACTCCCGTTCCCGTGTTTCTCCAGCCCAGAAAGAAGACTTTTCCTCTCTGTGGCATGATGTTCTCTTCCAGTTGTTTCTCCAGCAAAAGCACAATGTACTTCTGTATGTCTGTGCTATCGGATTATATAATCATAGGTGTTTGGAGTTTGTGTTAAAAAATAGTTAAATTCAGGTTGACATATTTCAATGGCACTTGGCATGAAAACATTTTTTTCTTCTTACTTTCGAATATCTGTTCGGGATTACTGTTTAGAAGTTATTTTTTCTTATGTCGTGGACATATTTTTTGTGCTGTGGTGATATTATTGAAACAGACAATGAAAAGTGTTTGTTCAGAGACCTCTACCGCAGACTTTTTTTTTCTAGAAGTATAAAAGCTGCTGGATATTTCTGTAATCATGGGAGGGGAAAATGTCTTTGGATGTTCCTGGGAGGGCAGGGGAGGCTGAGGACGAAAAAGCACGCACCAAATCTTTAGTGTCATGTTAGACAAAGAGATGTCTGCAATGAAATTGTTCTCATTCTCTACTCACAATTTTCCTCACTTTCTTCAGCAAACGATTCTGAGTGCGTCACCTTAGCATGATTCAGTCGTTTCACTTTTTTCTTTGTCCATACTTGCCTTCAAGCTGGTTAATTATTTCCCCTCATCTGTTTCTGCCTATGTTCGGCTTTTCTACTAAAATGACAGAGAACTACAGGCACCTAGAATAGACACATGTCGTCATCCTGCCCACTTGTTTGTCCTAATGTCCTAGAAGGTGTTTTCTTGGGGAAAGCTGGACTGCTGCATTAGTAAGCTCCATATGACTGTGAGTTTTCCATTAAAAGTTTTGGATATCAGATAATTAATGGGTGGTGAAATTTATATTTTTATGAGAAAAAAGGCTGTTTTGTTCACTGCATGATTGCTGGAACGCAATGGGAAACCCATTATTAAAGTAGAAGTCCTGTTTGCTGTAATGATGGGAAGACCCAACTGTATGCTGTTTTATTGAGGAAACGTGATCTGGTTGTTCTTACAGTGGCATGGCATTGTCGTCTGCTTTGAACGTCCTTCTAGTCCCATGTCCCACCATGAATGTCATCGACTCACATTTATCATGTGACGCTGTCGCTCCCTTCCCTCCCCCTTGCCCCCACGACCCCACATTCCTCGTTAGCCTATGATCAGCAGACGTCTGTTGCCCCGGTGGGACAAGGGGCATCTAGTGTCCCGCCCGGGGAGCAAAATGAAGCAATTGGTTTAGCTGAAAGAGCAGAATTGTTTGTAACCACTCCTGCTTTCTGACTGAAAGCACTAATGGATTCATTTCAAAACATGCTTAATCTCCCTCCTGCTAGGTTTTCTACTGCTTCAGAGTTTGAAAGAAAGCAAGCATCGCTTTTGTAGGGTTGGTATTTGTTAGTCCACTTTGGAGATAATTGGACAGGAAGTTTAGGGAAATTGGATTTTTTTTTTGTTGCACAGTGCTGTTTTATAAATGGATGCATATTTTAGAATTCTAGTCCTTGAGGTATAGTTTGCGTTAAGGGCTGTACACATCTAGTACCCAGCATGTCTAAGCAGGAGAAATCTCTCTGGTCAATGCTGACTGATGCAGATGGATAGTGACACATCTGTGAACAATTCAGATAGCCACCTTACACCATCTGCGGTTAATGCAGTCTCATGCGAAGGGACATAGCGTCACATACACTCATGGTGTTGGTATTAGTTACTTGTCTTATGTTCTAGAAGAGTATTTCTCAATCCAGCCCACGGGGACCCACAGTCGGTCCATGTTTTTGCTCCCTCTAAACTTCCCACCCGATAGTCCACATTTTTGCTCCCTCTCAGCTCCCGCAAAAACGTGGACTGTCTGTGGTCCCCAAGGACCGGATTGGGAAGTACTGTTATAGAACACCTCTCTGTGATCCAGGCAGGCTCACAGCGCTGATCAGTTGGCATTGGCCCAAGCGTACGGCTCTCCCCGTTCCATTGGCTCGCTCCGCTAACCATTACCTTCAGGAGGAAATTGGTTGTTTCTGTTTAGACTCTTAATCTCATTTTTTGGATTGAAGAACTTTCAGTACCCAGAATGAGATTCTTCCAAGCCAAATGAAGAGAAATGCTTGTCTTGTGTGTGTGTGTGTGTGTGTGTGTGTATGTGTGTGTACAACTAAAAAACAGTTTCTGGGGACGTCCCTCCAGGTTAAAATGCGTTTTTTTTTTTTTTTTGTGTCGCAATTTTTCTTTGTTAAGTCGCGTGTTTTCTTGGTTTTGCTGGGATAGACTCCATGCATCTTTATATATTTAATTACAGAGATAAATGCCCACAGTCAAAGGTATGCAGATGTGCATTTGCATGTGTGTTTGGCCCTCTGATTCAACACTTCCCTGCCCCACCTCCACAGCACTGGGTCAATCGCCAAAATTGAAACCTGTGATATCTCTGCACCGTTGTGGGACAGCTAGTCGCTTGGCGGGTTTGGGATTTGTAATCATCTCACCATTGGCCCTTATGCAGGGCCCTTGACCTCAGCGGATTCAAGCACACTATGCTCTCACCTATATGTAGATGTCTATCTCATGGAGAGCAAAATCACTGAGTGAAAATTACCCAATTTCCCTATGGGGATGAATGAGGTACTTCAGTTATATAGCATGTCCATTTGGAGATGAAGCTGTGTTCATCAAATGATCACTTTATCAAAGCTTTCAGAGAACAATGGGCTGGCTTCATTCCTCGCAGCAGGATTGCAAGGTCCGATCCACTTTCATTAATGGTTTCAGTAGTGGATACCTTTTGTTTTACCACCAGTAGACAATTAGGGCTCTCCTAGGTCCAGCGTAGAGCACGTCAATCCCCACACTGGATTCAGGCTCTTTTTATCTGCCAAATGACATTTTTGAAAACACACACACACACACACACACATTGTTTAGAAAACATTATGTTTACTTACTACGTGGGTTCTAAGACCAGGCAGGAAATTTAATTTAATGAAAGGTATGATCCTGGTTTAAGGTAGGAATCAGGGAGGGTAATAAAAAGTGTTTTATGTAGCTGAAGTGAAAAGTAAAACGTGGAGATGATTTGGGAGAAACTCATTCCCACAGATGACGCAGGTGTCACAGTCACTGAATCTCTGAATTCGGCTTTTTAATGAATTCGGGGTGCAGTGTGGACGCCGTTCACATCCGTGGGATTTTATGCCCCTTTCTGGGTCGCACCCCCAGCTAGCAAAGGGCTGCTTTCCTGAAGAAAGATCAACTCCATACGGGAAATTCATTAAGTCCAGCAGGCTTTGTCAATAACGGCTGTAACAGCTTGAATTGGATGGCCCTGCTCTTGTACCAGCTCTCTCTCTCTCTCTTTCTCTCTCTCTTTCTTTCTCATCCTTTCCTCTCTCTCTCTCTCCCTTTCCTTTCTCTCTCTCCTCTCTCTCTTTTTTCTGTCATTGACTGATTTAATAAAGGCTGGTGTAAACTCAAACTCTCTCTCTCTCTTTTCCCTATTCCTCTCTCTCCTTCTCTCTCTCTTTTCCCTGTTCCTCTCTCTCCTTCTCTCTCTCTTTCTCCCTGTTCCTCTCTCTCCTTCTCTCTCTCTCACACACATACAGTCTGTGTCTGTTGTCATTCCATTACATGGCAGCTTTACAGGTTGTCCTCATACCGCTGCCTCCTCTAGCAGAAGCATATCCGGTATTCGAGCTCCATCTCAATCTTGTATTTATTATGTGAAGAAAAGTATTTTTAACGTAATGTATCTGTGTTATCAAAGGAAAATTTGTTCATGAAGGAAGCCTTTTTTTGTGAGCACTTGCCTGTTCATAAATTGTTCTGAAGTAAGAAGGAAATGTCTTATTACACGTTAAATAAGTCTATTAGTTCTTTGACATTGTCATGTTGTGGCATGTAGCCCATCAAGTGCAAGAACATCCCCAGGTAACAAAAGCTCAAGACAAATACCTTCCAGAAGGGTAGCTTAAGAAAGCACATGATGCCAAATCTTGTCTCTTGTCTATAGGTGGAGGTTGGAGGTGTGAATCTCCCCCTTAGTTCTGAAGTTTTGAATGAAATGGAGAAATACGTCAGTAGCCAGTGAGTTGAGGCTGACGGGGCCGTCGGAGGGGCATAGACACCCTGGCGGATTCAGGAGCCCCAGCGCTTGACAGGGGCAAATGAATACATAAATTTAGATGCAAAATTGAATGGGAGGGCGGTGTCCAAGGTGACATTTAGTTAGGCACCCCAGAATTAATAGTTATACCCCTGAAGGCAGGAAACCCAGGGACATTTTATTTAGCTGCACCCCTTTTATAAAGCACAGGGTTGAATCTCAACATGCGTACTTGACCGTACTTGTGGTCTCATGTAGCTGTTTAACGCCCAGTGCCGAAGACCTGTTCCAATACTAAGAACACAGGGACACGAGGACGGTAAACATCCAAAAAAAAAAAGTGTTGGTCTTGTGTTGGTCTTGCTCCACCCCTCATATTAAGGACACATCGGTTGCATCCTTGCCGAAGAAGACCATTCCAATGATTCATCGCATCCCAAGTTAGCAAGACCGGTCTTGCCAAGACCACAACTTTGGTCTTTGCGTTCTTGGTGTTCAGACTCACCCCTGGTACCCAACACACTCCAGCTACCAATTGACGCTTTGGTATCTCGATGAAAATTACTGTACAAAATTAGATTGGTCTGGGCTTGAGGCCCTATACTGTATGATATGTTTTCATGGGGCCCAAAATCTCTAGCAGTGCCCCTGATCTGTCTGTCCGTCCATCTGGGCGGCTGGCTTACCTACACAGTACCACAGAGCACAAGGCAGGAAGGTCCATCACATGGCGCTCGCTCTCATACACAGTCACACGTTAAAGGAAATTGTGGGCCACCTCTTTGCCTAACCACATGTTTTGCCCTGTGGGAGGAAACTGGAGTGCTACAAGAGCCAGGCAAACTCAATCAATCTCTGCATGGCAAACCATGCGTCCCAGATACACGAGGCAGGTTGGCACCGTTCCACGCGGGACGGGCGCCTGGCCGTACGGCCGTCCGCAGGCAGCGCTGCAGTTGAATCTTGAGCAGAGCAGGAGCGTAGGCGTCCGAGTGCCGTCTGAAAGGGTGAGGTGCATGTGGCTGCAAGGCAAATTGCTAAGCAACTACAAGAATAATAAAGACGGCCAGCCAGTGTGACAGTAATCAGGACGGGGCTGGTCTCCATGAGGGCCACTAGCTACCGTCAAACGGCAGCCAGCCCAGGGTATCCGCTTCGGTCGCCGCTCCTGCTATACCGTGACTGACAGAGATCTGAGACGTGTTTTACAAGGTGATTTTTAAGCTGCACAGAACAGTCGTTGCTGAAAATCGTTTTCTGTTGCAAATTGCCTGTGGAAATCGCTCCGTGGGAAAGCTGTGACTGGGTGAGAGTGTGTGTTTTTGGTCATTTGGCTTGACTTGTAGAAGCTGAAATGAGGTGTATTTTAAGCTTCCGGGCTGTTTGAAAGGGCCCGATGGTGTTCTCTCTATGAGCTGGCTAAAAGCTGTTTGTTTTGTCTATTTTTCCTTGGTGAAGCTGTTTATTTTCAGCACAGCAGTCCGACATAATTGGTTTTTGAAGTCAGGACTGTTCCATCACGTGCTGGGTCCAGACACAGCAAAAGTGCTGGTTCTGAACCACTGTTTCCTTGGTCTGCTTCCCATATTTTAAGCCTCAGCAGAAGCAATCTTGTTATTCAATAGAGATGCTTCATATTTAATGTTTTTTTCTTTTAAAAACATCTGCATATTTAACAATATCATCCTGCATTCCATTTTTCTTCCTGCAGCCCCACCCACCCAAACCGCAGAGATTTGGCCTGTACGACGGCAGCGGTCATCAAACTGCACATGTTGCCGCATCATGTGTGACACGTGCCATGCTTTGTGTGCAGTCGCAATTGCAATGGACTGCAGTTGCAGTGTCAGCGCCAGCCAGTGGGAGCTGAGGGAGGGTGGGGGAGCAGCCCCCCCCCCCCCCCCAGATCACTGCCAGTGCACTACCAAAAGTAACCACCTAG
>JAODLC010000133.1:20618637-20642381 GCA_026781145.1 Hippopotamyrus pictus
ATGATGGTGGTCTGATCTTCAGTTGAGATGATGGTGGTCTACTCCGTAACAGAGATGTTGCTGTTGTGGTTCCTTAACTGGAATGATGGTGGTCTGATCTTCAGTTGAGATGATGGTGGTCTACTCCGTAACAGAGATGTTGCTGTTGTGGTTCCTTAATCGAAACAGTGATGGGAGGGTCACATAGATAATGGCAGCATCGTCTGGAATGGAGACAATATTTTAATTCCAGATTTGATCTGATATGGGCAAAACCTCTATAGTTCTGTATTGAAAAATTATTCTGTCAGAGGCCAATACAACAGAACTTGTTTGTGGAATAAAAATACAATTGAGAGCCAAAAAAACAAACCAAATTCTATCCATGTAGCTTTAGCTGTCATACATTTCTGGGTCCCAAGTGCTGCTGGGCCTGAAGTGGAATAGTTTTCCTGTAAAAATGTCGATTGTTACTTCCTGTCATTTACCATCCCTAAGAATGAGTAACAGTCGGTCAGCTGCCTTCCCTGGATTCAAGCTTCAAAGGAGATTCATACGAGAGCATCATGGCAGCTCGGGGCGATGAATACGCTGAAGGCAACCCTAAGAGAACCGTGGAAACAGGAGCGTTAATCGCATTTATAAAGTCCGCTTTTGTGTTTAGTGGATTGCCGTACAGTAATGGACATTCACAGATTTCAGATGATCCAGGAAAGCAAGGTGGGCTGTTGACAGGTCCTATTTGGGTTCTGTGTCTCACCAGCAGCCTCCTCATTTTTCTGATGAAGGAGAGCTTCCTCACCAAGTGTGACAGGGTGCTATCATGTGCTGATGTTAAAAAGGGACAGACCCATGCCTTGCTGTGTAACTCCTGCTCCCGTGGATGGTGAATCGCCCTATCAATGTCAAGAGATTAAGGGTAGTAATAGAACCAGGTCACACCAGGATACGTATCAGATGGTTTTATGGAGGATCGCCACTGTGGGCCGGGAGCCAGGGCAGAGGAGGTGAATCTCTAGTCATCTCCGGATCAGCATGGTGTTACAGCGGGGCATCTTGAAGAAGGAACGATTCACGGAGGGGCTCCAACAAACAGAAGACTTTATTAAACTCCAAAAGAGCACAAAGCAGTAACTAGAAATTAAAAGGGACTGTGAGGGGTCAAAACTAAACTAAGGCAGGGAGCAATACCAGGAACAACAAAACCAAGGGTAGTTAGGAAACACAGGAAACTACAAACACGGGATAACTATGACTATGACGCATAAAGCAAGACAGGGAGACAGTACAGCTACAAACAAGCATTAACATCTACAGAGGGATGACAACACTAAGAGGACTCTAGGAACACAGACAAAAAGAACAAAACTAAACAAGGTACAGGCAGGGTAACCATTAACAAGACAAAATACAACACAGACACGAGGGGATAAAATAAAACCAAAACATAACAAAAAAGTTAGGCAGCCTCAAACTTATTGCCAGAGGGACATCAGCATCTGAAACATACAGTCAACCCATTGAGCTATGTGGCAACCCAGGAAGCCGGGCAACACACTAGGGGAACATGAAACGGGATGCCCAGTGGGGACTGCTGGCCAAACGGGCAGAGAACGCATGGGGCAGGGCCAGACAGGCACCAATCCTGACACATGGCCAGTCAGCTAGATGTATAAAAACCAAATATGTAGCAATTTAAACATAGTGTAAGTATCAATGCATCATGTTTGCAATATTGTTAATCAGACTGAAATGACCCCAGTCCACATGAAGAACACATTGGTCACATTGGCCAAGAAATACACTGCTGTGGTGGATAGGAGCTGAGAGGCTTTAAATCTGATTGCCAGGTGAACTTCGTGTCTTGACAGGTCTCAGATACATGAGAATGAGTTATGAAAAGTCTCATTCTTCTTGTCCTGTTCTGAGCTGGTACTGAGTTCGCCTCGTGCTCTGACCTGTTAACAAAAAATGAACACTTGGCACCCCAATCCAGCATCTGGGGTCCTTCGGGAAACATCTAAGGCGGCCAAGATGACATTAACAAGGTTCATTTATCACAGAAATTTATGGATCGCGTTGTCCAAAAACGGTTATTTGAAGCAGGCAGAGAGCAGGCTGCCGGCTCTCAACCCATTGTCTGCGAGACGCAATCTGAGCCCCCCCGTCTCCTGGTCTCACGCAATCCTGGCAGAATCTCTGTCCTTGAAGATTAAGGTCCAAACAATAATGCTTGTTTGAGGTTTACTCAGGCATAGGTCCCACTTCTCGGAAGAAGAATGAGTCAATGCAATTCCGGTTAAACCTGGTTCAGTGACCACTGCGTTTTTAATAACTTTTCTTCTGCTTGTTTACCTTAAACCCCCCCCCCCCCACTCCTTGCTGTTATCTCAGAGACTAATATAATACTTTCAACAGTGAAATCCTCCTGTGCTTTCTGATAAAAGTGCTTATCAATATCAACAACACTGAATATTCCATTCCAAATCCTGTCACTAGGACTCTCTCTCTCTCTTTCTCTCTCCATTTATTTATTTATTTCCAGGCTTAGACATCCTTTGAGAGCTTTCTGTTGAATGGTGTCATTCCAGGGCTACACTCCTTTGATGAACACTTGAGTAAGGGCAAGGATTTCATTGTTATAACCCCGAAGAGCAGGAAAAAATGAAGGTGCAATTACAGCTTTCTTGTGTGTTATGTTTGTCAGCAATTCTGAGCGTGTGGCTTCGTGCTGCGGGTGGACCAGGCAACTCATCACGGACGAGGAAGTTTCCCAGCAAAAATGGCAAATATTACTCCGCATTGTTTACTTTCTATGACAGCGCACGAGGGCTGCAAACAAGGCTCTTGTTAGTAAATGTTTAGGGAAACTGAGGAGATGTTTTTCTCAGGAAAGGCCTTTATTTTTATACTTCCACTCGTGGTATCAGGTCAGACGCAGAGAACAGCATCCCTCGGTCATGATTTTGCTTTGCCCTGTAAGCTACGTGCCATGTTTTGTTTGCGGACAAAAGCGTCCTACCTGGTGCCGTGTTCGTGGACGGGCTTGGGGGATTAGAGGTACTGAAGGATGTGGCTCAGATAAGCTTTGGGGTTTGCCTGCGCTGTGTAATTAAGAGTCTGGTTTAACCAAAAGGGGATCCAGTAAATGCAGTCAACAGGAAGTAGATTACGCCAACTGGTCTTACCTGCCTTCCTTCTCTGAGCAATGCTACACTTTGATTTAGAAAGATACTGGTGTCTTGATTTAGTTGAGAGCCCCCCCCCCTCCTTGCCGGAGGGCCTTGTTTTCTGCGTCACTGCCAGCCTGGTGCCAGGACTGTTTGTGCCTGTTTACATGGCCTGATGACAAAGCACCTGGAGAGCGGGAAATGAGAGACCCCCCCCCCCTCTCTGTAGCTACACCTGGAGCATCGCACTGATACTCTTTGGGTTTAAATTTTAGGTGGACAATCTGTCAAGTTTGGTCAGACCATCGCCAAGCCTCTCTAGTCATCTTGAACACCCAGAAGACCCCTCCCCCTAGTTTCACAATAAGGTTTATGGTATCCCAGCAAAACTGCAACAGTCCAACCTTTCGCTAGGGGTCACTAATGTGCAGGCCATGGTGAACTATATTATCTCCCCCAGCTGATTGCGTTCCACCGCTCATAACATAGACTGCATGAGTCTTGGTGAACTTGTGGTTGTTGGACCCAACCTGTGATTACTAGGAACGTTTGTTTTATGAGTAATGCATATGTTCCCATTTGGGCCACCACTGTGCAGCTGCTGCCACTAGAGAAGACTGAGTGTAATATTCTCATTAAGGATGGAATTGAAAGTGATAGATGAAAAACGCATCCTATGTGTGTGTATTCCGTATAGTACTCTGTTTATCGGACTGTGTGTAATTGTTTACCTTGTCAGTCTCTTAGTCCGTATATATTAATAATATACACAATAATTTCAAATTTATTTAGGGTTATTTCCTGCCTTCCGCCCGTAGCTTCTGCAATAGGCTCTGCACCCCCACGGCCCTGAATAGAGAAACTGGGTATAGAGAATTAATGGATAGATGGGTTATTACAAATCTTGCTGAGCTGAAGATTTAATCAGTTGATAGTTTCTTAGCGGGGTAGTGTAGTGGTTAGCACTGTTGCCTCACACCTCAAGGACCGGGGTTTGAGTCTCTGCTATCATTCCTTATGTATGGAGTTTGCATGCTCTCCCTGTGTCATCATCGGGACTCTTCCAGATTCTGCATTTTACCCCCACAGTCCAAAAACACGCTGAAGATAATCGGAGTTATGAAAATGCCCATAGGCGTGCATGTGTGAGTGAATGGTGTGTGACTGTGCCCTGCAATGGGTTGGCGCCCCATCCTGGGTTGTTCCCTGCCTTGTGCCCTTAGGTTCCTGCCCGCAACCCTGAATGGGATAAGCAGTTACAGAAAATGGATGGATCCTTTCTTAGCTTCCTAAGACCAGGCAAATTCTGACTCTGCAGCCCATGACAAGAAGGATGGTAAAGGAAGTAAATGGGAAAGTGGAGCCTGGGGTTCTTATGGACCATGATGGAGTAGATTTTTATTTTGTCAAAGTACTGTAATGAAGACTGGGTTGAACCATTGTTCCAAATCAGCTGATCAGCCACTGTGAACAGGCTTGCAACCCAATTTCAAACTTTGTTTAACTTGCTTTAAGTGAGCAAATTTAAAAGAGTATTGTCTCAGAATTGATTCTGATTTTCACCTTTAGCGTGACATGTTTTATGGCCAAATCAAAACTTGAACAAAAGCTCAATGGCTGAAACATTACTCTGAATACCCAATGAAACTAAATTCTGAATAGCTGAAGAAATGGAACTCCAAAAGATACTTGTTATTCGTTACAGGATAATGAAAGGCACAAGAAGGACAGCACTAATGAATAAGTGCTTGCATGATGTGGTTTTGTTCGGTGTCCTAAAGCACATGGCTTCATGGCTACAATGCTATCATCATATGAACTATAGCACCGACCTTGCCTATTGTGATATAAGGAAACATTATCAATTTCAGATTCCTCTCCAAATTGGAGTGCTGACCTTGGTTAGTGTGACAAAAGGAAGTACAATCAATCTCAGATCACTCACCAAACTAGAGTGCTGGGCTCAGCCTGTAGCACAAAAGGAAACATAATCAATCTCAGATAACCCTCCAAACTTGGAGTACTGAACTCTGTTTTTTGGACAAAAGGAAATACAATAGATCACAGATCATCTACATGACTAGAGTAATGGACTCTTTCTATGGGATAAAGGGAAACAAAATCAATCTCAGATCACCTTCCTGGGCTCTGACGTATCTGGCTGCCTGCTGTCTACTGTAAGGAAGGTATTAAACGTCTCAAAGAAACAAAGTGTGAGGAAAACATTTCATTTGGAAAGCAGGTTTTTAACCTAAACCTTAATTTGTTCTGAAAGTGCACAACTAATATTGCCACTGGTATTTTTTGACTGATGATTAATGCCTTTTGGGCTTAGGATGGCACCTGTAGACTTGACTGGTTTTTCATCTTCACCATTGCCGATGTTGAACCAGGGCTGGGGGACATAAAATGGGATTGTAGCATGACTGGAACAAGAACTTGATTGCCCTCATGTAACTTTTGTTCAAAAGGTTTTTCTGTCACTAAGGGTGTCAGAGGAGACTACAGGTCCAAATCTGAGATGGGCTGCACAGTTAGTATCTGCTCTGCTATGAAGCAAAGCAGTAGGTAGGATCCGTGGGCATCATGCAATTCATGTGGTCGGGTATTGGAATGACTCACAAGGTGTTTGTAAGATACTTGAGCAGAGACCTGTACCGTGACGGTACCATTGTAACATTTTGAAATAACCAAAGTAGTTTTAATGTTTTTTTTTTTTTTTTAAATCATTTAATAAATTTGTACGAACACAGAAATATATAACTAAAACATGGTCTTATCTGAATGTGATTCCACCACTTCGTTTTTAGTCTCCTGGCCAGTGAAACAAGGTCTACTGGCGTGTGTACATAGCACAATCAAGCGCTTACTCGAGTGCTTCCTCCAGCCCGTCATGGCCAACAGACATGAAACGAAACAATAATCATAGCAGCCAATGATACCACAACAAATAAATGGCAGGAAAAAGCATCACCATAGACAAACGGATGCTGACATGCGGCAGAGACGCCGTAGAGGTGGAGTGGAGAATTGGGCTAACGCATGCATATGTGCGTGTCTCTGTGATTGCAGATGTGGACGAGTGCTCAGAGGGTAACGGCGGCTGTCAGCAGGTGTGCGTCAACATGATGGGCAGCTACGAGTGCCGGTGTCGCGAGGGCTTCTTCTTGAGTGACAACCAGCACACCTGCATCCAGAGGCCCAAAGGTAAAACAGCAACACTCTCAGTGCTGCCCAAATCCTCCATCCTCAGTAGCTGAAGTGCCCAGGGCTAAATCTGAATCAGGACTCTTGAGGGCTCAACAAAGAGTGTCCGTGTGCAGCTGAGTCAAAGAGGGTGCATGTTGTTCTGAGGGATGTTTGTCATGTTTTTGCTACCATTGTCTTCACCCTCCCGGTGGTTAAGTTGAGCTAAAGGAAAATGTTTTGCTAACACAATGAAAAACAGTTTGGGCTTTTCCATTGAAGAAAATGCCTATAGGTGATGTCTATTATTGTGTCTACTGGGTACTTCACCGCTGACTTGAAATATTTTTCTCCACTGTCAAGAGTGAAGTAGTTAACAAGGTTCAGAATGTTTGGCGGTTAGGTGTTTTTCTCAAAGTCCACCGCTTGCCCTGGGATACTGCCAGTCCACAAAACAAAGTCTGAACTTTACTCTTAGGCTGTAATCACCTTCTTCTCATGCAAGTACAAGAAATGTGAAGTCAGTGACAAAGAAAGTTGGCTTTTTGAAGTCCTTCAGAAAAAAAACATGCATAAAGAAGCCATTAGATTCAACAACATGGACAAAAATGTTTGACAGAGTATCTCCAGTTGGGCCAAGCAGATCATTCATTAACCATGAGAGCTGAAGAATATGGTCCTCATGCATTCTCTGCATACCCCGGGATATCAGGCTGGCAGCGTCTACATCTTGTTACTATAATAAACTCTCTGATTGGCATTCTCCATTTCTGGTGAACTTCCATCACTAGAAATCCATAAAAAGTAATGTCAGCACTTGCTAACCTCCAGACTTGGTAACATTTATGATTGTCATGCATCTGGGGTGATCAGAGTCACTTTTGCCCCATGTTCATACAATTACCTTTAAACTGGCTATTTGTAGGGTCTTGTTGAACCAGATCATATTATTTTTCAGATAACACCATTCTCCTAAAATAGCCGTCCCATATCTTTGAAATAGTGATAGTTAATTTATATACAGTACAGCCAGTAAACCTGTTCTTAACAGCTGCATTATTGCACCATAAACGTAAGATGTATGAAACTCTCGTCTGTACCCTGTTGTTCACGTTTTCTATTTTTTTGTCAAAATGCTCTACTTCCACGATGTATCTGCTATTAGTTTTTCTTTTTTAAGGTTAATTAAAACACTCGGCAAGTGAATTTAACCTCGGAATTTATTGGGAAGATTTCGTCATCTGTTTTGTGAAAACCAGGCCCAACCCTGGCTTTATGTTAACATCGACATCAACATGAATAGCATTGCCCTACAAACCAGTACGTATGTGCCCCTGTTTGGTGCTAAGCATGGAAGGTGTGTCAGATTAGCATATCCATGGCAACGTGGTGACAAGTTGCTGGAACAGCGCTGACTTTGTTCCCAATGAGCCGAATACCCTCGAGCTCTCGGAGAAGCAGCCTGCCTAACAAAGGTGGCAGCTCCCTTCAGCACAGCGCCATATCAGGGGCTCCTTGCCGCTCTCTAGCTATTCTCTGATGCTCAGAGGAAGGAAATCCAGCACCTTTCTGCACGATCAAAGGGATCCCCTCAAGCGACTGGCTACCGTGGTAAAGGCACGTGGCAACAATCGTTACAGCAACAGTCGTAGGAGGTAATAATTGTTATGGCGATGGTCAGGACGGACATCCCACGGCTCATTACCAGATCCGGCTGTTCTGTTTCTGTTCAAGAACCCAAGGTAACCATAATAGTCTGATACCAAGGGTTTTCTGAGGAGTCTCCTTGCTGAAGAGCCCTTGTAAATTTACACTCATTTTGCCGACAGGAGTTTGAAAGAAGAAAAAAGAGAACCGCTTATGTTGAGTGTCACCGCTGAAGGGAAAAGGACATTCTTCAGGCACTTTCTACTTTCTGGCTGGAATAAAACATGGGCAAACAAAATAAGGCTGGTCCCTGGGAGAATCGGCATCGCCATGGTGATGCCCTACCGCGTAATGTGCAAGCATAAAGCCTCCACTTTTTCAGCGGCGATCAGATACTTGAGGGGATCCCTTTGAGCCTTGCAGTTGCTCTACTGGTTCACCGGCCATCCTTATATTTTATTTATTTTTATGTGTTATTACAAGCATTGATGCTGAAGTTAAACCATAGAGTCCGTGCCTGACCTGGGGAGCTGTTCTGCTGGATCGTTTGAGAACAAGAAGCATGACGGTTCCTCGGCATGACACTAGCGTTACATGGTTCTCGGGTGCCGAGTGGGCGTGGCGGACACGCCGGGAGACGACGAGGCATTGCCAGGTGGCGTCCTGCTTGGCCTCTGTGGCGGTGACTCTTAAAGAGACACACACACACACACACTTATACATGTTTGTATTCATATCTTTGTGGGGACTCTCAATTCATTTCTATGGGTAAAAACTTTAATCCCAACATGACGACCTTAACCCCTACCCAGCCCTAATCTTAAACGTAAGCAACCAAATAAAATGCAAGACTTTTGCCATTTTTAATTTTTTGGTTGCAGTCACTCATTTTTAAAACATTAAAAAATGGTTCCCACACCATCAAATTAACAGGATTTTATCACATCGTGGGGACGATTGGTCCCCACAATGTAAAATGTCTGTGACCCACATATGTCGGAAACCATTTTAAAAAAGAAGAATTAAGAGGACATTTTAAATTTGCCTTGTACCCCTCAGCTGGAGTGCATGCAAATTTGTGGCATTGCCATGGTAATGTGCTACCAAGGTGTAATTTTTAACGTCACAGATTTTTTCGGCAAATGTCACAATATAAATGTTGCTAGCTTTGACCTGCCATTTTTTTCCCAGAGCACCGGGAGATGGCGGGATGCGTTTGATTGACGGGGTTCTGCCGGACAGGTGTTTCACATGCACAGCCACAGGTCACCAGTCCCAGGTGGAAAATTACCCTGGATATTTCTGAAAAGCGTACTGTCTCTGTGCCCAAACGGTACTCCAGTCATCTTACCTTATTCCAGGCCCACGCCAAGCGTCTCTTGCCCACGAACAAGCGTGTTTTCAAGTGCCCTTGGCATCAGACATGTTTCCACTGCAAACGCAGGAATGAAAAAAGAAAAAAAAAAACAATCCTTTATAAACAGTAAACGCTGTTCTGAACATATTTGGCTTGTTTCGTGCAGCGGGACGTGAGCGTAGTTGCTTAAGGCCGGAACTGGCAGCGATCGGTGTAGTTTGGGCACATTTTTAAGTCTTATTCTGTGGGGGTTGGGGTGGTGACTGAGGGACAGTCACCAAGGGCGGCTGTAGGGAGCTCGGCCATTCGAGCCCAAGGCGGCTCTGTGTGTTTGAGGGTTCTCCCGCAGCCTTGGCAGGGACCCCAATCCAACCTCAGCCTGCGGAAAAAGGCCTTGTGGTGTTTGCACGCGATACCGCACTCCTAGGGTCCAGGGGGAGGGGGGAGTGAGGTCAATAGCCAGCAGTCCCATTTCTCTGCGCTGGACGGAGACTCCTGTAGGCCAGAAGTGCTTTCTTGCATCTGGCAGCACCGTGATGAAGTGCGGCAGGTACTTCAGCGTGTCGCTGAGAAAGGCCCTCGGCTCCTGTCTGCTCAGCACTCAGCCACAGCTGCGGGCTGCCTCGCTTTGATCCTCTGAGCTCACGCTTTTGCCACCCGCGGCAAGCCGATTGTGCCAGCTAAGGTTATATTAGTGGCGCTGCAGGACGCTGATAAGGACACCCGTCGCAAGGCTTTCTGGCTGCATTGTGATACAAATAAAATTTTCCTGGCGGTTGAGCGAAACTTTAATGCATTATGACGAACGCTGTTTCGGTGGGTCTGTTTTCTCAGTATAATGTCATCAGCAGCAACATGCAAAATATCGGGGATGCCCTTCTAATTTTGTTGTGTCCTTTTTACCATGAGAATAGCCTTAGTGGATTCCACAGGGATGCTGGGAGTTTGCTGTATATTTGTTAGGTAGAGGACCATACTAAATGAGCATACGACACTGTCAGGCGCTGAATGCCCTGCAGGGCGGCGCTCTTGACACACCCAAACCATTATGCCTAGAACCTGCTATTGTACCCCATTCAAAGGCACTATACCATTAAAAATCTTTTGGTAACCTGTCCGCTTACCTTTAGTGATTGAAGCAGATTAAAATGGAGAGATCAATTACGATGAATGAATGTTACATTTATATAGCACTATTCAAGTCACCCAAAGTACATTACAGCACCAATGGGGAGCCACTTCAACCACCACCACTGTGTAGCCCCCACCTGGACTGCCCTAACGTAACACCCATCCAGCTTTTCATATTTCTGCCATCTGACTTCACTGTTGGTGGTTACCAAGCGGCTGTGTAATGGGTGGTTTAGCCTTCCTACCGAGGTCGATCGCATCTTTCAGCGAAATAAATATCAGTGTTGTTTCAGCTGCTGGTTATTTTTGCACCGTCAAGCTACAGCTGACAAGTGTTTACAGAGTGCAGCAATTATGATTTATTTTTATCAGCGTTTATTTAAGCGCCAAAGTGGATGCACCTCCAGGAAAGTTGTAAAGCTATTGCATATTAGCATGCTAGCATACTAGTTGTATGTTACTAATGCAACAACTTTCCCTGAAGATGAGCAGCATGTAGGAACTGTAAAAGCAAGTTCATTTTTGGATCAGAACACGTGCGAGACACCAAATAACTGCCCATGATGGCTGGGCTTGCTGCTCACTAAGGACTTGGAAGTGAATCGTTTGGTTCCGACTGGAGTTCATCTCACATCAGTAGCGTTTGGTGACTTTTTTCCACATGCATCTTTTTCATGCTCATGGGGGTCACTTAGCTGGACTTGCTTTGACCGCCTTCCCATGCACTAACAGGAAATGGGAGGCTCTCATATCCCATGAGCCTCAGCACCTGTTGGAGAATCTCAATTGGCGCCTCTGGACGGAAAGCTGAGTACCTGTGAGACCTCAGTAACACCGTACAGCGGCTCTTATTCTCCTTTATCCCTTGATAAATTTTCCCGACACGGGAGCTTTGGGCCGCCACCTTAATAGAGGATGAGTTGTTGCTTCGCTGAGGAGAGGGCGCCCAGAGCAAGGACTGCATGGCTGCTTCAGCCTTCATCTCCTGCCCTCCATGGAAGCCAAAGGCCTGAGGGGCCTGGTCTTCCGCCAAATCGATTTTGATGAATGGACCTGCAGAGATGGTGAAAGGGCTCCAGGTAAGATGGTGGCAATGAAAGACAGTTAATGATCCTTGCAATCCAAGCTGGAGTCCTAGGAAATCTGTTGGGATATAGATAGTCGTCTGGTTTTTCTCATATTGGCTGTATAGCGCCTCCTGCAGACTAGGGCCTTTTATATCACTGCTTGGGCACTTACATTCTGCAAAGCCAAATGGCATCTGCCTGCCCTCCTCATATGCAATCTATGATCCATTTCTCTGCCACTCTGTCAAGAAGCAGATCCCGAAAACTCGAGCGGCTTTGTTCTTTGCCAGAGGAGACAGACAATGGGATGAAGGATACTGTTCTTTAATGTCAGCTTTAGGTAAAACGTCAGGGCTGAGTCCTGCTGGAGTGAATGGGAAGCAGAGGTTGTAATGATATGGGAGGTTATGGATGTTATAGGACAATTTTTAAAATATTAATAACTTTGCTCTTTTTTATTGCTTTTTTCGTTGTATTCACATATTTTCTGTAGCCAATACATGTAATATAATTACATAGTAGCTAAAAGGAATGTAAGATTGTGGTTTAATCTGACATTAGAAGACTCAAAATGCGTAAAATAATACGCTAAGTGATACAGGTGGGAGAGAGTACTGGCAAGTGGGCGAACGATAGCAGTGCTGGCTTTACAACAGCTTAGTCCGTCCTTCTTTGAGACCTCAAGCAAGATCTAAAGAACTTTTTTATTGTCTTATTAACCAAATCTGAGCAAATCATGCTGAGATGCTGGGTTTCTTCCATTCAGACATCTATCCTGGAATTCTGTGACGGATTCTTCAACATGGTAATGATGTTATGGGTGCAAATGCGATGCCTTCCTTGGATATTTGGAGACGTGCGTCCCTTAGGAGGTGATGTTCACCCCAGCGCAGGATCACGCAGTTTTCAAAATAGGCACCACTGACAGAAGCGACTTTCGGAGTAACCAAGGGAGACCGACACCAGAGGCTTTGCACTGAGTGTCTACGTCTGGGTCCCCACGTCTGTTCAGTGTAATGAGTTTTAGACCCTGCAAAGTCTCTCTCTCTCTCTCTCTCTCTCTCCAACCAGAGGGACTGAACTGCATGGACAAGAACCACGGCTGTGCCCATATCTGCCAGGAAACAGCGAAGGGCGGCGTCACCTGCGAGTGTCGGCCAGGCTTCCAGCTGGTCAACAACAAGGACTGCAAATGTGAGTGACCCTGTGGCCACATCCCAGCACAGCAGGGTCTAGGTCACATGATCCCATCATTATAACTGGTTTTTGATCCAAACTGCCCCATTAAATCATAATTAAGATATTGCTTTTTATGTGGAACACTTTACACTTCAGTGTTGCAAAATAACACTGATACTTAGAGATGGAATATATGTAACTGTGCTTTTGCGTGTAAAAAGTAAAATGGATCAGCTTAAGGTTTTGGCTGGCTGGTTATGCACCTCAAACAGTTGTAGGAATCGATTAGTCAGATCGTTTATTTAATTCATTTAGAACTCTGAGCATTTAAGTAATCTTCAAATAAGTGGTATTCAAATTATTACTGATCGTAGTTACATTTGGTACATAATTGTTTTGGGCTCAGAAAAAGGATACAGTTGTTGTTTCAGACTTCCAGTCAATACGAACGGAGTGCTAGCACAGAGATAATTCAGGAGTGTCAAGATGGGTCAAACAAACAGCGGGAACATAAATCGACCGCTCATTCTGGGCTCATTAATGGAACCAAAACAAGCGGTCACAGCAGGTCGTCAGGACGACAGCTGCGGAATGCAGACAGAGAACTTTAAAGAAGGAAGCCGCCGACACTGGCCGGCTGGGCAAGGAGTCTATTCCGGAACTTTCTAGGGAACTCTCCTTTTCTTGCCCATCCATTGTTCAATTAAATCCAGCCCGACCATATAGTCAGGCTAAGACACTGCCCTCAGTTTGTGTTAATGCAAACACAGATGCACTTCAATAACAGGCATCTTAAAGTATGGTGTTAGATAAGGTTATACAACGCCGCCTTGTGCTTGTGATATCTGTGCTGCTATCTTGAAAGTGCATTCTTCCCTTCTCTTTATTCTCCCTGGCAGTGACATGTAACTATGGCAACGGGGGTTGCCAGCACATCTGTGAAGACACAGACCAGGGGCCCAAATGCAGCTGCCACATGAAGTTCACACTTCATTCCGATGGCAAAACCTGTGTGGGTGAGTGCGACCCTGTGGTCCTCGGGAACAGGCCCGTGGGAGTTGCCTGTCAAATGGCCTGCTTCTCCTCTGGGCCCCCCCACGTGGGGATCGTGGCACTGGTACAGCTGAGGTGTGTCACGTTCCAGCTGATGATCCCATCACCTGTCCCTGCTAGCCCTCTGTCGGGAGCCCTCAGTTAGCACTGATGAATACAAAAAAAGACACATTTGATTGCTTTTCATTTCAGTATTACTGTTCCATGGTTGTCGTGACAGCAGTCAGCTCCAGAACAGTCATCTCGTCCTGCAGCAGGTCTTTGGTCTATACCTGAACCCCCAGGGACCCCAGCTACCTATCATGGCGGGGTCCACCACAATCTTCTCTGTCAATTTTAAAGACTTTACACAAAATGTTACACAACCTTAACAGTTTCTTTTATCAAAAAAAATATCTGGGAATTTGAAATGGTTTCAGTACATACGAAATTTGTCTTTTCCTTTCGGTTAGTGTCCATTGTAAGCAGGTGTGTATATGGTGGGTATTTGTACGTGTGTGTGGCATGTCTGTCAGCTGGATGGTATTTGTATGTGTGTCACAAGCTAATTCCCAAAGCAACAGGGGGGTGTGTTTTCAGGGCCTCTGTGTAGCTTTTGTGCAGCCCTGTGTTTACTATTAAACAAAATTGATAAATCATATGTGTTTCTGCATAAATCTCCATTTCACCTTTGGATATTGTAATGTTTTGCTGCCAGAATGTTCATGCATGTACATAACTGCACCTCCTATTCAGCTTCTGCCAGTGGTTATTGTATTTAACTTGATCAGCTTGCAGCGAGGCCAGAGATCAAAGTCTAGGAACCAACCTGTAATATTTTTGGATATTTTTTAAGCTGCTAAATCTAGTTTGTGTCTTGTAAGCGCTGCAGATCACAGGCCTGGTCTGGTAGATGTCGCTGGCCCTCATTAAAGATGTCCCCCCCCCGCCGCCAGCATGTGTTCCTGCGCTGAGCAGAACTGACAGCTTGCAGTGTTCCCTCCCACTGCTCCTCTGTCCCATCGGCCGCAGCGCCTGTCAGAACATCGTGGCCACGTCGTGCTGATGTGTCGTAACTCTTTCTTTGGCCCGTATCACCTGGAATGTTAGATTTCCTGTGAACGTAAACATAGACATTGAGGAACACATTCTGGTATTTTAAAAATATTTTCTGGACAAAGTTAATCCTTCTGTGTATGGAAAAATGACATGCGGGGAGGCTCGATGACGAATGAATGCTGCTTCCAACCCAAGGTGCCCTTCAAGCTGAAATCTGGATTTTTTTAAACTCTGTCTATTTATTTTGACATTGAGGGAGTTTGTTCTCCCCAGCACTTCGGAGGGTGTTGTCGGGGAGTAATGCACACCTGCCCCACTGCTGACCCCGTTTGTCTTCAGAGGTTTGAGATGGTGAGATGTCACTAAATGGATCAACCCCTCGAGCTCTTTTTGTTAATAACCTGATGGTTCATTTCAACCTTTTGCCAGAAGAAATATGGCTGTTGGGTCTTATGCCGTTTGGTCTCTGGGCGTCCCCGGGTTTTGTCCGTCTTTTCTTCTGTCAAAATGCTTTCAGAAATCCCCCACATGAGAGCTCAAAGCTCGCTACCCCGATATAGCACGTCAGCAGCTTGAGCCTTTCCCTCCTAAGTGCCAATGTTGTTATTTTAGCAGCGACAGGGAAGACGTTTTGCCAGCTACCTGGCCTGAGAAGGAGTGGAATTTTTTGCGGTGTCACTCTAGTCATTACTGGTGGCTGTTTCCGGATGGACCCATGGGCCCTAGTTCATTTGCATTTCAAGAAAGGGACAGGTAGGGGACAAGTCTGGCTCTAAATAACCTAAATCCTCATCTCTCCAGGGCTATTTCTGAAACCAGCAGTGTCCCTGGCTCCTGTCTGATTTCCCTGGATCTCATCCCGCTCCTCAGCTACTGCCAGGCTGCCTCATCCGACTCGCTACGCATTGCAAGTCTGACCAATTCCCTTTTCTGTCTGTCCTCCTTTTGAAGCATCAGGACGGCGTTTAACACGACCAGTGTAGGCCGTGACTCTCCAGAACTACTCGCTCTAGCAGTTTGCTGTAGTTTATCTTTTATTCATTATAGGTTCTTGAGTAGCTGTCTGAAGTTAGTGACCTCTTAATACAGCTTGACATTTAATGGGGTAATTCAGGTTAATTGCCTAACTCAAGGGTACAACTACGGACCCCTTCCCGGGAACTTAACCAGCAAAATTCAGGGCTGCAAGCCTGTGTTTATCATCGCTACACCATTTGCTGTTGTGTCTGTATGCATGTTTCAGAACGTTGTGGAGGTTTTAGAGCGATGAGTGCTCCTACTCTTTTCATCCATCTCATATCTGTCCTCTCTGACAATATACCATGGACAAAGGAGTCACTGCCAGAGGTGACCCATGCAGGGTAAAGATTTGGTTTTCCATCCCATGATTTGTAGGGGGCTATTTAGAGAGTGTCAGAAACTTCCAAAGAATCTCACTGATGGCAGACAACCTTGCGTGCTGGGCCATAGCCCCAAAATGTCAGCAAACAGTAAATACCTAAACTGAGAACCCAAGACAAAGGCCACACACGTTCTGTAAACAATCATGCAGTCAACAGCATAAATATTTGTTGGTTTGTAATCTTAAGCACGTCGTATACTGCCAGGATATAGCGGACCTGTCCCCTGTGTCTTATTTCTTGCTCATCACATCAAGTGCCTGTGTCTCCCAGTATGTAGCTCGGGAAATCGAATCGACCACATTCTCAGTTTCTGGGCGCCTCGTGGAAAGTGGTTTTGATGTGGGGATGGGGTCTGACCGTCGTGGAAACAAACAACGAGGCTCGAGCAATGACCCCGACCTCGAACCATGCGAAAGATCTCCACAGCGATCCTCCCGATCAGTCTAGACGCTGTAACGCACAATTAAGGTGGTGGCCTTTAGCGGCTGGCCCTGTGTATCTCATAACCCTCAGATGTACGGTGACTGTCGCTTACTACAAGAGCATCCGTTGTATAAACAATCACTGATAAGGGAGAAATAAAATCCACAGAACCAAGAAACGAAGCAAACAAGCCTTTGAACGTGACTCAGGAGCACATCTGTGAAGGATCCTGAAGTCACGCTCCAGTGTTTAATGATAAACCCTTAATGGGCTCTTAATGGGCCTTGCTCTTGCAGTGTATATTTTGAATGCCACTGACCCATTTCAGGTGTAAATTTACCCACTGGGGGTGTTAGCCAGTAAAGAACTTCTACAGCCGGCAGCAGCACTCATGTGCTGCTAACTAAGTATGTTTCTGCCTGATGCAGTCCACCGCTCTTGCGGTTTCCACCAGAACACCTTTCTCTTATCATGGCTCCATGAATTCAACATAATAGATTCATAAGTACACCACAGATAAGTAATAGTCAGTTCCTTGACAGCCGTATGTTTGTAATGTGCTATTTGCATTACTTGTATGTGATTTTTGCAAGTGTCTGCTAAACGAAACAAATGTAAATATTTATAACAGATAAATACTAATTAATTATATGTACATTACTAAATGCAATTAAATATTGGCCTGTTCAGGGTTACTTTACACTGTAGCTTCCAGGATAGGCTCCCCTGTGACCTTGAACAAGACAAGTGGGTACAGAAAATGGATGGATGGATGGATGGGTGGATGGATGGATAGGTAGATAATTAAATATTAATAAACATAGATAAGTATTTATTAAGCAGTTAGAAGTAATATACAGAAAACATAAACCAACCAACCAATAGGTGCTGCTTCGATAGTTATATCATCACCTTAATGGGGAGTAAGTGATCTGGTAAGTAATTTACCAGGTTAACAGTAAAGTCTGTGCTGATAACTTGATAGCTGTAATGTAGGCAAAATATATGTGGAAATAGCATTCCACTCAGATAAATTTACTACCTTTTATCCTCTGTTGTGTGATTGGTGAGGGTGATTTTGTTGGACAGGTGCTATTTAATGTTATATAAGGATTGGAAATGAGCAATCCCCCCCCCATCCATGCCTCCTGCCCGTCATTTTGAAGGGGGTGTTATTCTATTATGCTTTATGTTTGGGATTTTTAGGCCCAGCTTTCTTTCTTAAGGCTCCATTGCCAGTCTAACATGAAGAAGAGCACAGCTACCGAGTGAGAATGACTCAATTCAGTGATGATTTCACCGCCACTTATCTGTAAATTTCTGCTCCCCGGGTTCAATCCACCTGTGAGCCTCTGCGGGTTCCTAAAACATCCCATTCCACTAATCACACACTCCAGCTGAAATTGCCTTTCCTGACTCTGTGGGCTGGAATAGAATACAATGATTCAGTTACAAATGGAGAGCAGCACATTTTTTATTGTATTCTGCATTTTCGTACTCGCGTGGCGTGTAAGCAGAAAATTCTTGAATTGATTATAAGCTGCATTCCCTAAATAAAATAGATCCAACGTGCACCGTCTTTGACCCTGGCCTCTCTCGGCTTTGCTTTATTTTCAGGAAAATCAGCATAAAAGGTCAAATTGAGTCTCCTCTGCTGTCTCCTGTATGCTAATTTCTGTGATATGTGACAGCTGAGACGGTGCTAGATTCGGACTGTGTGTCCTCCATGACTGGCTCACTGTGGGCACGAGGTTCATAGACATTCCTGAGGGGTCCCTGGACCTGTCCGGCTCGTTGATTCCTTGCAGACACAAGAGATATTTCGTTATTCACTATTCTGATTTTTCATTGCTTGGTACAGAGTGACCTAAAGTATGGAATGCTGTGTGAAAACATGTTCTGTGGATGGTTTGCAGTGCTGATCCTTCCCTTGGATTGCGTCTGTCTGTAGTGTCTGACCTCTCCTTGCCTGTTCCCACAGACACATGCTCAGTAGGCAGCAGCCATTGTGACAGCTCCTGCCATGACCAGATGACATGCAGCTGTCCCGTGGGTTTTGCCCTGATACCAGAGCAGAACACCTGCAAAGGTATAGTATTTTTGTAATTATCTACTCTGATATCTGATACTCAGGGCTACTTTTTGACCAGTGTTGCTGGGCAGTGTTGCTTTTCCTTTGATATTAACCAACAAATTTAAATTTGAATATCTTTGCTCGGGTGTGGGCAACTTTTCGCGATCATCCAGATCCAGATGAGTTGCCCTTTGTCTCAGGTGATTGGCGGTTGCCTGGCAACATTGCTCAGGAAGTTGCCCTATTTATCATCACCTTTATGCTCCTTAACCTCCCTTTCAGTCTATAACTTCCCACTTCACCTCCTACACCCAATACCTACTCCTTGCACCTTCCACTTTATCCTCTGCACCCTCTAACCTCCTGGTTTTTACATCCTAACCCTGCCTCTCTTGCTACTTGCTGTGGTTTGTGGCTGTGTGGGTTACATGTCTATGACCAGATTGTTAACCGCCCAAAGCCCCTGGCTGCCTAAGTTGATCATATGACTACAGGGTTTTTCAGCGAGGTCTTTAACCCCAAAAAACTGCTCCAACAGTGTCAGAAAATGACTGAACTTGTGCTCTGACCCAAACGCTCATAGAAGAGCCTACCAGGTTATGTAAAATCCAAAGAATGCCGATGTACTTGTGCTTGTACAAATTGCAAAAAAGAAAAAAGAAATCGTATCTTCTACTTCACCTTTTACACTATCCTCCCCAACATTCTTCCTCACCCTCTACTTGTCAAACCTTCTGCATCACTGTCAGCACTCCCTACTCTTTCACGTTCTGACCTGACAGACCATGTTCTTGATCTAGTCTTCTGGTGAAACATAAATGACTGGTGGCCAGTGACTTGAGAAGGGTTGTGAAAACTGTTAGCTATCAGAAACCACTGAATGTTGACGGCATTGCCTAACTTCCAGCTGTTGCATCTATCCTGTTTACAAAGTTTTTTTGGTGGTTGTCAGGCTTTAAAGTAAGACAAAGCTAGAGAAAAGTGTGGGGGGGTGGTCTCTTTCCAGAAGGGGAATCCAGGTCTTACCGAAATTTGCTGTTGGGATCATCCTGCTTCTCACCAGTACAGCGCTGCTGATGGACATTGGTGAAACATCCCGACTTTTTCAGGCTTCAGGCTGACAAGCTTTAAGGTTTTCAGCTTTTAGAAGAGAAGAGAATAATATTCTCCTAAAAGAAGAGGTGATAGCCTGCCGCTAGGCCTCAAAGGGAGAACCCATCCATGGCGGGGCAAAGTTATACCCCATTTTTAATGTGCTTAATTCGGTCCAGATGAGGCCTCCCTTGAGCCTAATGGCTCGTTTACAGCGGTGATTCAAACATAATCTGAAACATCCTGGGAGAAGTCCCGGAGGAACAGACCAATCGGAATCCGGAATCAGTGTGATCTGCGGTCGAAAAGGAATAAACCAGACCAGCTGGGGGCAGGATATGTGCGGCAGCACAAGTCCCAGACATCAAGGGCTGTTCTTCAATACTATGCCCCCTGAATTTGTCAGAGAACATATCAGGTTATGCGTGACCCCCCACCCCCCCAAAGCGGAACTCCCAGACATGACCCGTGACTAGACTTCCTCTTCATCCAGAAGCCCTGTGTGGGTCACCAGGCCAGGGGGTGGTCTTGTAAGCCTTTTGGTCCCCTGCTGCTGCCTCTGCCCCCCCCCCCCTCCCCCCCCCCCCCCCCCCCACACACACACACACACACACATTAACAGACTCACCATGGGTGGTGGTCCTTAGCTTTGGAAGTGTGCATACACACATCCTGGCCTTACAAATGGACCACCCCCACGGACCCAGCTAACAGTATGTGAGCAATGTCCAGTGCCCCCCATGCATCCTCCCGTGTCTCCATCTGCTTTGCCTTTGTTCCTCTCTTTTTCCTCCCACCCTGCCCTTGAACAGCTCCTTCCACAAACCCCCACCCTCCTCCTCCGATGCTTACCGAAAGCAGCCTCCTCCCTAAGCCATATGCCGTTGTAAGGGAGAACCGGCTCAGGCCTGACAAGCAGCACATCTCTCTCTCCACGGGAATGAAGCGAGTCACAGGTGACTTCTAGAGGAGCCATCGACTAGCTCCCTGCCAGCATTCCGGGGTGAACTGAAACCCTCCCCCCTGATTTACACCCTCCCTATTGTTATAGTAAATGAGGGGATTAAGTTTAGCCATTGAGACCAGGTGTGGGTTCAGGAAGAGGGTCACTGTTGTTCTATTTTGATTCTTTTTGTGATTACCTTGTTATTTTGGGTATGAAGCAGAGTGGGACTGTTTGAACCTCCCTTCCACCGGCTGAAGATCCATATTCCCTACTCCTCCTCCCATTTTTGTCTCTTACCCCCATTTTGAGAACCCTGCTGAGTAGTTTCTATATGGCGGGCCTGTGTAGGTCTCTATCCCTCTGAATGTGTCCCTTGCCCCCCCCCCCCCCCCAGATATCGATGAGTGCCAGGTGGGCAATGGTGGGTGTGACCATGATTGCCGGAACACTGTGGGAAGCTTCGAATGCAGCTGCAGGAAAGGCTACAAGCTTCTGACCAATGAGAGGACATGCCAAGGTGAGGCCCCGCCCCTACGCCATTCAGTAATGGAGAACTGCCCTCCTCCACCATGACATCTTCTAATAACTACTATAATGAATTTTGGGGAGCATCCACTATGGCAATTGGGAAGGATGTTTCCAGATTAATCCTTAAATAAATGCATTAAAAATGATTGCAGAACTTTTATTATGCTTTTCCAATCTCTAATTACATGAAGGAGATACACAGTCCACAGTAAGTGTGCATATGGTAAATGTGCAATTTATTTGTGAATATTGGTGGCATTTATTACATCACACAATCTGATTCACCAACCCCCCCCCACCACCACCACCACCACCACAAAACAAACAGTATGAAACTGAGAAACAGTTTTTTCCATCTTTTTTTGGACATTGATCACAAAATTAAAAACTAAAACACCCACTTTAAAATGGCTGACAAAGTTTTGGATTCTGGGAAATGTTTTAAAGGAATCATTGTATTAGGGCTCCTCACACATATCTCTATCTTCTGGATCAACAATGTAAGTTCTGTGAAAGAGCTGTGAAATTGTATAATGTATTGATGCCCACATCTCATCAACACTGTACAGTTGCTTCTCTCAACAAGCCTTTTTCCAGAAGCTTTCAGGGAACATTTCATATGTTTATCTCTGTGTGTCTCATCAGTTCAGTTCTCACAGCTGGTAGCTTTCCTTGGAATTAATTCTTAATTAGTCACTCAGGTCTATTTTCCTCAGACTGTATTCTACATGCGCGTTACCTAATTGTATTTCAAGCAATGCAGAAGGTACTGCACTGGTTAAGAACTTTATTTCCCAAGATTTCTGGTTGCCATGTGATTCCTTGGTGTGAGAATGTTGAACCAGCTTATTAACTCCACTTCAGCACCCACCTTAGTGAAAGCATCAACTATACCAACGTACCAGCAGCAGAAGATTGTGGGATAATGAAAAGAATTTCAGGTAGATACCGTAGCATTACCACAGGTCACTACAAGGTTACATAATTTGGAGCGGTTGTTAATCAGACAGTACCTCCGCTTGCTCTCACTAGATTTCAACTGCCCAGACGAGAGCATCACTCAGCGAATGCGCAAATGTAAATGTCAATGAATTCCAGAAGGCGCCCTCATGGTGACACGTGAGCGCACTGGTCCACTCTGTGATATTTCAGTCTGGTTATCCACGGAAACCTGCCTCGCTTTTGATGATGGGGAGGAGCTGAGAACAAAGAGTTCTGGTTTGACTTTTAGCATTTATCTCTAGCAAAGAATATCCCTCACCGAGTACGGAGTAAAGAATGCCTACCCTTTGTCTGCACTCCCCCTCCCCTGGAGCTGACACGGCAGTCCATGCTGTGGCCGTTATTGCCAAAGACAAAAGTGCAGAAAGTATTTCCAATTTGTTCTAGTCGATTGTTTCAACGACTTTGCCTTTCTTGCACTTTCACGATGCATGTGGCCGTTTGCTGATACCCCGATTCTTGTAACTGACATCTGCTGATTCACGTTCCTGTTCCCCTGAAACACTCCAGTCTGAATTCACATTAACTTTTCTTCATCTATAGGATGGTTTATATCCAATTCAGCCTGCAAGTGAGTGCTGATAAGAACAGTAACTCTGGAAAGTGACACAACAGTCCTCAACACAGACAGATTTGTCGGCCATGTTGGGATTCAGTGCCTGTTTCCATAAAGTGCTAAATAATTTGTCCTTGGGGGCATTTAAAAATCTACAAAAACAGGCATCGTGTTCACTTTTTAATTAGCAGAATGTGAGTCAGCGTTCTTGGCAATTCAGGGCTAAATTGCTGAAGTGCTGGGCTTTGAGTCTTTCCTTGAAGAGATCCAGAGTTCTTCATTGTAACGTACATATGAGTAGTAGACATTTTGACGGCTTATAAATGTATAATTAGTAGACACTATGTAGTTTATACGCAGCTTGGAGACTGTGCTTTTCAAATCGCTCCATGGCTAGTGAGCACTGTGAATCCTTTATGCTGACAGCGACGCCCTGGGGGTCTCCCCACGCTCTTGACGTATATGGGCTGCAAGCTGAGATACACCCCCCCCTTCCCCCTTCCAAAGAACTGAGCCTCTTTCTTGTTCTGTTCCTCCACAGACATCGACGAGTGTTCCTTCGAGCGGACCTGCGACCACTCCTGTGTCAACTCCCCCGGCAGCTATGAGTGCTCCTGCCACAAGGGATATGTGCTGTACGGGCTGTCCCACTGTGGGGGTGAGCTCCCCCCTTACCCTTCGGCTTCTCCTAGCCCCCCCCCCCCCTCCCTCAGCATTGATAGCCGGCCACTTTAGAGGCACATTTTTGCTAACATTTACTGCAGAACCCACTGCAAGTGTGTTAGAACATATACCTCTGTGTGTGTCTACGTGGGCACAGCTGTTCTTTTGTGTGTGGAGGTTCCTCACTTTTTTTGGTGAAAAAGTTTGAAGAAACGTCCTCACAGAGTTTCATGAGAAACATGACATGGGC
>JAODLC010000133.1:20665467-20686422 GCA_026781145.1 Hippopotamyrus pictus
GGGAATGCATTCTTAATTAACGAATAAAGAGCACCAACAATCTGCATCTGGATATCTATATGGAATATACAACACGCGACCCTTTTATGCCTGTTAGATGAAACTACAGGTGAGAACAAATTGCCCTACTTGGATCTCTATTGGAACACCTGGAATAATTTGGGCCCAGATTAATACACATCCCTTATTTTAGGTGTTGAATACAAAACACCTTAGCTTCTTTTAACACACAAGGGCAGAGGGTACACAACCATTACACATCTTCAATCGTCTGATATGCCAGATAGCTGGAAAAAAGATTCCAAAAGTTCCGCAAAAAGACCCTGCAGTCACATCAGACTCAGAGAGTACGGTTTCAACATCCGACCTTTGGGGGGGGGACACAAAACTGCTAGGTAAATATTGCTTATTTTTCCTTGTCTTGCTTTCATTCCACTGAAACATAACGCGTAAATACATATATTTTAAAGCTGATATCCGCCGAAAATGTAGGGTGATAAATGTATAAATATTTTCAAAAGAAAATTCCAATGCTGAGGGATTGTCTTCCAATATTAAAAGGTAATGACACCACTTTTAAATAGTTAGGTACTTACCTGTAAAGGTGCGGCAGGTACTAGGTCTCCGTCTCTTGCTGGTATTTCGCGCAGCGCAGGTCACTTTCAGGTGTCTTTTCAGGTGAGACGTCATATTCGCCGTCGCAGTCCCTCGCGGACAGCGCTCCGCCAATCAGCGCAAGCAGGAAACCGTCTATACGGCGGCCGCGGCCAATGGCCAACTCGCATTACAGCACCCGCCAGCAGCGGGATAACGCTAGTGGCGAACTGAACTTTATACTGTATAGACAATTTTTATTGAGTTTTTTTTTTTTTTTTTTTTGTCAGGGAACAAAGAACAGCGTTAGGGAAGTTTGAAAAGCGAAGTATTTATAAATCAGCAGGTGTTTCTATTTTAGCCATAATAACCTTCCTAAACACTGTATAATAGTACTAAATATTATATTGTAGTAATAATGACCTTATACACTATGCATATATACTTTATACATTATAACCTTTTATCGTAGGTATTATAACAAAAATTAACAAGATAATGATAGCTATATACTGTACTAATATACCCCATATAAATATGTGGAGGTGCAGTGCTCTCGCATATCAGCGCCTGTTCTGCTCAGGTAACCTGGACCATTTTTGTGCAGGCTACAGCTCAGCGCGCAATTCTCCCTTGTTAAGCATTAAGTGCAGGGAGGATTGCCACGACAGCACCGCTTTAATCGACCCGATCCCGTAATCCTGTTAACGTAGGCAAAAGATTACTCCTTAAAATAACATGAAGCCCCTACATCCTAGTAAACCCGCCAAAGGCTCACTGCTGTCTATGCAACTGTTGCACGACGCATTAATTGATTCATCACAGCCACTCTTTGTGTGGGTCAAGTGCCGTTTTTTAAGTGCAGACATAATAAAATATTGTACCGGAAAAACGTATAGAACAGCCCAATTCTACCGACCCACCGAGAGCTGAACCTAATTGTTTCCCACTTTCCCCTTTTTCCCCAAACGCAAAAATAATCGGATTAAAAATTATTCCAAGACACAAGGACGTCGTCACGAGACTGGGATATTTGATTTAGACTACCAGAACAGAAACAATGTTATCATTTAATGGATCATTTATTTTATTGGTGATTCAGTTTCAAACCTGTGTTCATATACAGAGATACAAAATAATACTGCTTAAATTAGCGTCATCGGCAGTGTGCAAACATCCAGTTACAAAAACTAGTTTTTTAGTCGTTTGTTTCTGGAATTAAAACACAAAGGAGAACTGAAACCACAAATCGGGTTGTACACATAATATCTCAAAAAAAAAAAAAAATTTTTTTGCTGAGAACAGCATATGTTATGTCAATTGTCACAGAATTCCCTGAACCTGACCCTGCTTCACGTTAGGGGAACTACAGAGTTTTACTCAGCTTCAAGTTGTTTTTGTTTTGTTTGTTGGTGGACAGTAGGTAACTTCATCTGACGTTTCAGGTGCTGATTAAAACAGATTCTGTAAAACCTGCTGGACTTGTAGCCCCGGCAGTAAGGGTCAGACTCCCTGTCTCCACGGTGCCTTCTTGTGTACAGTACAATGCCAGTGAACCTTGGCCTAGCTTATCTTTGTGATCCACTAGTGTGGATCTGTGTAAAAAGGACTCTTGGGTGGAAGGAGAGAGGAGGGAAAAATGGAGAAAAAGACTGAGGTCATCACTCAGGCCTTTGTTTATCTCTAGTGATGACACACAACAATGACTCAGGTGTGATTAGACTCAAAGTATGACCTGTTTGCAGCCATAATCCATATACAGGCTTTTCATCTAATTGACCTTTAACAAACTAGACTGCTGCATGGTACCTCCATTCCTCTGCTAATAAATGTCGCCCATTAACAATGGGGAAGCAAAACAAACCGATGTCCTCAAGTTTATGTTAAAGTAACTACTCCATTATTCAAAAGGCAGCAATGACAAACCAATCATTTTACAAAAAAAAGGGGGGGGGGGCACTGATTTGTTCAGTTTAAGCAACTGGAAACTTCTTGGTTTAAAAAATTAAGTTTAAAAGTCCATTTTGTTTTAAGTTTTTCACAAACCACAGAAATGGAATTGTACTGATCACCATCAATGACATTAATTAAGTAATGGGCATGCATATTTACCAATGCGTTCGACAAACCAGGCCAGGGGACCCCATTCCTGGTTCTTTTGGGCAGGATTTCTATGGGTAGTTAATACAGAGCAGCTGTAGAAAGTCCCTGGATGTTTTACATCAAGTCAATCAGCGCTAATCCTCTCCAGGACTAGGGCTGGGTTTTCCCACAAAGAGACATGCATGGCAACCAAAGGCCCCTGGAACATGCACACAGTGCAGGTCCATTTCACAATGCTCTGGGTACCACGTGGGTTAGGTGACCACAAATCATGGGCATTTCACAGAGGGTTCCCAAGTTTGATTGTGTTTCAGAGCTGGAGTTTCTTGCCCAAGATGAGGATATTTCCACCTCCTGTGTACTCGACTCTTGAAAGAAACCAGCAACTTGGCTAATCAGATAACCTAGGTGAACCATTCTAGACATACAATACAGAAGAAGCACAAATTAAACCCATGACAAAAATATACAAACTGGTAGCTACGATACAATCAAGAAGCACCACCCGCTTCAAAACCACTGTAGTTCATCAAGAAGAGAAGCAGGATTCAAGCTGATCCAGTTTCCATGATGCTCCAGGCACAGAAATTGGGAAACCACACCTCTAAAGCAGCTGTGCATTTCTATTCTTGTAACTGGACAGCTCAACCATCTCAGTTCTCTTGCCAGAGCCACAGGTGAGCCACTTCCTCACATCTAAGCCCTGGTGTAGCCATATGAATGAGTAAGAGAAAGGATTGTACTGTAGTGAGAATCAGCTCAACCAGTGAGTCTCAACTCGTGAAATCTGCCAGTCACACAGACATCATGCTTACTGTTAATTTTAGAGTCTTACGGACACCCCAGCATCTACTGTACACATTGTCAGAAAAAAATGCTAATTTGTACCTCTGCTTGTCACTGGGGCTGTACCCTCAAGGGTAAGTGTACCTTTTAAGATACAGAAGAGAAACATTTTTGTACCATTGGGGTCACATTAATGTTGTTTGTACCTTGGGGATGTTCCTGAGAGTCCATTTCTGTACCTTAAATTAGATTAAAAGGTACATTTATCTACAGCTAGGGTACAATTGGCAGACCCATGAGGGCACAGCCCCAGTGACAAGCAAACGTACAAATTTTTCTGACAGTGAAGTACAAAACTTTGCTTAGATGCAGTCAAGGTGGGATTTTTCTTCCCCCATGTTATACGGTGTCTGCTGAGGGCGACTTTTACCATGAATGGTCAAGCCACTTAGTGCAGAACACTTAAACTTTAAACGAAAAACAAAAACTGTGACTGAATCTGACATCATCCTTTGCGATTACACATATGTCATGTCAAAAACCAAGGTTTTAAAAAAAAAAAAAAAAAAGTTTAAACAACACATCAGTTACTATTAAATTAACCTTTTGTTGATGAACATAGCATAGAAATATATAAGTCCAATGCTGTCATAAACAGCAGTACTAAAATCCCTTTGCTTGCGTCCCAATTATTTACATCCAGCGTTTAAACACCCTGTCTGTCTATCTGGGTAGCAGCATCGATGCAAATCCCCCCAACAAACTGGAACGCAGTCATTTTAGATTTTATCAAAGTTTAATTTTAGAAAATGGGTAATTGTTTTATTTATTTAATTTTTAAAATCATTTAGGGGAATTCCCATTTGAAAGTCAGTTTGAACAGATTTATATGACCGCAAGTACACCTGCTTTCAATTGATGAGGAAGAGAGAGCGTATCATCTAATCCACTCTGCAGATAGGCTCCATATGTTCACACACAAAAGCAAAACACATACAGGCACATGGGCCTGCATGGCTGACTGCCTGCATGTAGCAGTTCAGCTTTCCATAGATCATAGTACAGTCACCCGCAATTTCCTGTATCCGTTCAGGATGTTTAAATAAAGTCACACTTTCAAAACAACTAATGTAGCACCCAGCTATTAAAACTTCTCCAGCACCCCAAGGTATGCGGTCTACCAAACAGTACCAATTACTAATCTGGAAATATCTTCCAATGTCCCTCCATCCACCTAATTCTGATGTTATGACCCTTCTCTCCAAGATTCTTTAAGCACCAAGAGGGTAAACTTTTTTCATGCTTGTCTCATTGCACTTCCAATTCCAAGACACGGATCTAAAAATGTGATACATACATTTAAAAGTACTGTTTATGAAACCTTTATAGACAATTACTCAAGTTTAAAAATCAGCAGTTACCAGTTCATAATAAACGCAGCAGCATTACAGTACCAATGGGATTGGGTTGAAAGATTAACCACTTATACTGTGCAAATTATGGGAAAACATGCCTTGTTTTCCTTGAACAGACCCTCATAAAATTAAGACCTGGAGAACTTGAGAACATTTTACAAACAAGGTCAGTATTCACTAGCTAAATATTTTTCTTGCCAAACAAAAACCATGCCAAAATGCCTCTTCCTTCTAAGCACTCCACTACAACTGTCAAATCACCATTTAGGTGTCAGAAACTATATCCAACCGTTTGCGAAACCAGGCAAGATGGAGGGTACAGCAATAATTTATTGCTGGGAGGTGAGATGCAGTACGGTAAGGCCATTACAAAATCTGGGATAAGGTGTGCAATCTGTTTTCGGCGACAGCAAGAATCTGAAGGAGCACGTCTTCAAATAGCCAGCCTCCCCAATACAATCGGCAGCATGTGCAGAAATAACACATTAATATTAAAAACAGAAGGAAAAAAAATGGTAAACGGAGCATATTCCTTGTGGAAGAGCTTGTGAGCTGGTAGAAGCACAGAGGGGCACGTAGGGAGGTGGGGTGACGTGAGGTAGATTGCGCAGACTGAGAACGTAACACAGAATGAGTTATTAGGGCGGACTGGAAGTTTGAGGGCTGGGGGAGCACTCAGCAGTGCTTGCGTTTTGCTCTGGTTTCTGGCAAAATCCATAACTGGAATTCCAGACACGGAACTCTGGGAGCACCAAAAAAAAAAACAAAAAAATTTTTCACTCAAATCATCTGTCACTCAGCTAACTGAAACAAAACGATTTACATGATTATAGGATTGTTTCACCAAAGACCAAAAAGCAAGAAGAAGGAAACAGAAGATCTGTAACTTTAGATTCAGAGCCAGATTGAGGATTTTTTCCATTCCATTTTCCACTTTGCTGAAAGCTGAGATGACATTTAAGCTCTTGAGTCTAAACAAGCTGGGTGACAAATGATGGAGGTGCATCATTTTACCGACAAAAGCAGAGCAAAGCGCCAGCAGCTGCGACTCCCCAGCGCAACCCCCCCCCCCCCCAATTTCCCGACGGGCAATCACACTTCCCCGAAATTGGCGTGGCCTGTTTCCTTGGCGTGCACACGAGCCTCTGCCTGTCCCACCAGGCCCATCTGGCACACCATACAGCGCAGCGCGAAGCGGTTGACGTCCGTGAACTGCCTCTTCCGCCGTGCCTCGTCGGCTAGCTCCAGCGCCTGCGCCAGGACCACGTCGTCCGCCGCCGAGAAGATGGTCTGCGGCGGCTGGCCGTCAGCCTCCCGCTGCAGCGGGTCGTAGTGGATGCCGTCGTAGATGAGCAGCACGCGCCGCTGGTAGCCTGCGTCCTCGCCAAAGCGGTCGACGCGCACCGTCTGCGTGTCCACCACGCAGATCTCGCACTGGTAGAACTTGGACAGGATGGAGACCTCGATAGCTCCGCCCCAGGTGTCGTCACGCCGAATCCAGGAGCAGTAGTCCTCGTTGCTGCGCCCCAGCACAGCTTCGGAGTAGGCGGTGGGGTCACTGGCTACGATCTGCGCGATGAGGCCTCGCATCTCTGGGGCGCAGCCTGGGTCATACACACCACCCTCCACTGCATAGTAGACGCTGGTGAAGAGGCACGAGTTGTCTGCGGGGACTGCACGGCGCACCAGGGCAGTGACAGATTCCAGCCGGGGGGCTTTGCTGTGCACCGCCGCCGCTGCCACTGCTTCGGCCTGAGGCTTCGGCCTGTTCTTCTCCTCCTCTATAATGAGCGTGTCACCTGCAGCACAGGGAACACCCACTGCTGTAGAGAGCAGGACACCCCGGGGACTCCAAAGCCACAGCTGTGTACGCTCCAGTGTGATTCCAATTACTGTCCAATTAATTACTTCAAAAGATCAATTAAAAGCAAAAAGACTGGTCTTTCAGAACCACACCGGTGCATCAATGAAATGTTAATTGTAATTCTATTCCTTTGGAATGTTAATTGTAATTCTATTCCTTCGGAATGTCTTATAGATCATACTATACGATCTGGTCACATTGCATTAAGCTATATACTGATTTAATCATTTATTGAGAACCATTTGAAAATACTAACTTTGAAACTTTTTGTTAAAAGCTTCTGCAAAGCAATAAAAATATATCCCCTCTGTAGAGTGTTACAAATATCTGTACAGCACAGTGACTCTCAACCCAGTCCTAAAGCCATCCATGCCAGTCCACATTTTTTCCTTCATTCCATCCCTTACACGCCTGATTCTTCTTGTTCAATAATTACAAAGCCCTGGATTACCTGTACTGGGCACGTAAGCGGTAGGCCAGAAGAACAATGTGCATTGGCTGGGGGGCAGGTACGAGGACTGCGCTAAGAATCACTAATATTGAACTTTTCACATACCGATCTAATGAAACTCAATGGGGGAAAATGAATGCCGTGAGACTAGCATCGTCACAGGGAGGCACCGTGCGAAATATTACCCGACTTGATGGGATAGTCCTTCAGATGGGCATCGCCATTGCGGAGATCCAGACTGGAGGGTGGGTAGCCCACCATGATCTTCTGCACATCGCATGGGATACCTGTCAGCTGCTCCACCTTATCCTTTAGCTCCTGAACGCAGGACTGGTGCGTAAGACCTTGCATCAGGTGTGTGCCGTTCTTGGCCTTGCAGCGCAGTCGTAGCATCCTCAGCTCCCTCCGCTCTGTGGGAATGCAGCCACAGGATCACGTGACTAAGACTCCTCCTGGCATTATAAACTAAACCGGCCGCACTTGATTTGCCTTATAAATTATACAAATACATGATCCACTGACAGGGAAAGGGCCATTAAAAGCCATATTTTTTCCCACCTCAGAAACACGAGGCTCGTTACTTTATAGTAATGCAGTACGTCATTTAGAGTCATTTTATTTATACGTTCAAATTGTTGAATGGGCGGGGAATTTACTTTGGGGGAAAAAAAGTAACCAAACGGAGGGATACGGTAAATGTGTATAACGACAAAACCCAACGACAAAACAGGAGGAAAGGCGATTATAACGCCTTACTCTGTGAAAGTACAATCCTTGTTGTCAAAACTAACGTGCTGATGAAAGCATTGTAAACAGCGTAAAACTGAATGACGGTACGAAGCTACACGTACAACCAGAATTCAGGGAATACCATTACCATCCGATTCAAAAACAAAATAACGACAAACCGGTTTTTCAATTAAACAACCTGGATCGACATTCAATATCTCTGTGATCATTAAAACTAGTAGCCACGTTTACGTTATGAAATAAACATCTTACGTGTGATACGGAAGAAGGTTTTACATACGGCCTGTCAACACCATTCAAACAACCTTGTTGTTAGCTTAGCTTAGCTTAACTAACAATACATTAACTGCATCTTACTGGGTCCCCTCTCCAAATTGGAAACCTAAATAATAAAGCAAACAGGGTCGTACACGGTTTATAGTTAGGTACTGACCATGACTGAGCGGTAACTAACTGTCACACTAAGAAGCTACCTAGCGACAGAGACAGCAAGACAAACACTGACGGGTCCCGTCATAGAAAGAAAAAAAAAACAACAAAATCCCACAAAAACACCCGACTCATGAAGGGGAAGTACATATATGCATGACGATTTTTCCATGTTAGAGCCCACTGCACAGAGAGCTGTCAATATTTTTCCACACATCAACTCACCAAAACGCTTGTAATTCAGACAATAAACACTTCACAGGGGGACCGCCTGTGTAAATCGTCACACGGCATACGTCTACACATAGAACGGTGACGTTTACACATAACACTGACGTACGTACGCAGACATCTGACGCCTGCAAAGGCACGTGGGTTTTTAATTTTTTACTAATAGTTGAATAGAAAAATGCTGGAAGTTTTGTAAATGTAAATAGTTTTGTGGTACTTTTCTGAGATTAGGTAAGTTTCAAGCGACATAGGGATCCGAATTTGACCTATAATGAAAAATTCCAACAGTTATCAACGTAACCAAGGGGAGCTGGAATTTGGCGAATGAAATCAAATTCGGTTTGATCGTAGCTAGGCCTATAATTTCCGTAAGTAAATGGCATTCAACAATTTAACTGTTTCCTAGCTAAACTAGAAAAATATGTGTGTAAATACATTATTGCAAAGAAATTCTGTGTAGTAATCAGTAAAATATCCAAGTAACTTTAATAACTTATTTTTGTACGATTTTTTTGTTATTGATCAAGTATTGATCTTTCGTATTCTTCAGCATCAGTGAAATCTCTTGAGCAAACGATGAAAAATAAATGCATTTCATTTGTTTAAGCAACGAACAAACGTCTTGACATTGTCCATCTTTCAGTACGTATAAGTATGTTATTGGCTGTGTGGACACCTAGAGGACATCTAGTTAAATGAATCTTAGCCTTAGTGACCAAGTGGAAATTGTATATATGTTGCATAATATGTAAACATTTACTCCTTATTAATCTCAGAGTTTTGCACAAAATCTACAAATGAAGCATTACAGAAGCAGCAAAAAGTAAATCCACAGTAAAGACAATATGATCTCATTCTTTCATCCAGGATTCTCTTGATGATAAGGCAGCTCATAAGTTTTCAAAATAACTAGACGAGACCAGTGGGACTCATTTAGCATTATTTACTCAATTGTGAACAAGGCATCATTTTGCTGATTGAAAAGCAGCACACTACTATGAAACCATACATTGTGCGTTAGCTGGTTTTGGAATACATTCATTAGCATGTTACAGTACACTGAAATGCAGTGGCCTTCCCTGTGAAGGAGCTTCGGGATTAGTAACGCAGTCCTCTTTTAGGTCTCCTTCCGCAGGCAGGCTGAACAAACACTCTATCAAACTTTTAAACATATGCACAGTCTCAAAGCTAAAGTAGATAAGGCTTTCAGAAATGTTGCCCCCTAAGGCACAGATTCAGAGCAAACAACTGATGTGATCCTACAGGCATCCTATACCCCAAGAAGTGGACTGGCCTGTTAATTACCCAAAACTGGGATGGACTATTCTGATTGTGGTGCTCCCTTCTATTAAAGGTTCTTATGCATTCCAGCTGCCTCCATTCATCTCTGTCCTTAAGAACAACTTCTGCCTTGTTTAAAACTACTTTTGCATCTTTAACATACTTAAAGTATATACACATATATGAATACATAATAGAGCTAACAGTTTTCATACCAATATATGAACTGTTTTAGTTTCTGTATTAAGTAAATATACTTAAATACCATTAAATGTCATGTAACTTATTCAGTGGTGCAAGTAAAAGATCTGTGTGATCTTTCATTTTAATTTCTTTGTTCATGGGGTACAGGATGCCAAAATGCCAATTCATTCACAAACCTTAAAGCTAAATTATTACTATGTACATTTGTACCAAATTTGTGTAACAGAGAAAAATAAATTATCTAGTAAGGTTTGCTTTAATTGCTTGTGAGCCATTTACAGTTTCAAATGTTTAATTCACCTCTTTAAAATCTATATTCAGAGTTACATTTTAAGCTTTTCATTAAATATATATTTAAAAAATGTCATTTTGCCAACTTAAAAAGCTGTATGTTTCATAAGGTTCATATTAGACATGCAAAGTGTTTTTTCACGTAATAAACTATACATATAAATCCATCTTCCATATCACTTATATAGTTCATAGTCGCTGTGAATTAGGAAACATGGATGTTTAAAAATGAATTTAAACATTCTTGAACCTCATAAGTATTTCTTTTACTAAATGAACATTAAATGAGACATTTATACTTAAAGGCATTGCTTATAAGCAATGCACATAATTATTCAGATTTTTGGTGCTCAGACGTTTATACATACATACATACAAGTGGACATGCAGTGCAACTGAAGACAGATGTAACAGACAGATCCAAAGTGTTCCAGGTCCTGGGAGAGCGAAGGGGAAAATGGGTGGGTGTGTGGGTGGGGGGGAGATGGGGCTTTCAGAGAGAAAGAACCCTGCAGCTCCTTACTACTCAAAAGCGGACACAGTCACTAGCTTCTTCTGGGCTGTCACAGTCGATTCCCTCGCAGATCGATTCCTGTGAAGGGAATAAAACAGGTGTGGGCATCATACGTGACGTATGTCCACCCCTCCCCCATCAAAAGAAGCTTGTGCTGTCACTAAAGAGGTGACAACAGTGGAAGGAAATGACAGCATGCTTTTTGGCCTGGGAAGCTGTGGTTTTTGCTTACGGATCGTTGTGCTTTCACAATGTGATGTATCGCTCTTCCATAACCGCTTCATAAACCTTGCAAGCACAACGGTTATTCAAATTTTATTCAAATTCTGTAACCAAATCTAAGATTCATCATTAGGACAAAACAAAATCAGGGAGATGGAAGGAACAACCTTATTGCATGTATGTGTGGGTTTTCACTGGGGAAACGTTTGGAAATGAGGAATATATTACAAAGTAAAAGTATCAGTACAATCCTTCAGCTTTTGTAACTGGCTTAGATAAACAGTTTCAAAACATTTATTCTGTCTCTTACTTCAGAGGGGATTTAAGGCAAAAGTTATTTTTTCTTCTATACTTAGTTTCTATACAAAAATATCACACAGGTATCCTTTTCACAAGCCTAATCAGTGCCAAAAATACTTTATATAACTCTTAACTGAACGTATCCACTGTCATCAGCAGGGCTACAGAATAAAATCACCAAAAAATGAGGGATAAAATTCTGCCTTGGAGAAAACAGGCACATAGAGGCATCTCTGAGAAATATGTGCTTCTCTCAGGATATGATCACAACAAGACTGCAAAGGCAGGAAGGTGTTTACCCATGAAACTGAGCGATAACAAAATCACAGTGCTGTACAGTATTTGAGTAACTGTACTTTGTTACTGTAGTTAAGTATTATTTTGACAACTTTGTACTTGACTGAGTATTCACTATATTAGCAGCTTTCACTTTTTACTTTACAATTAAAAAGGAATTCTGTGCTTTTTACTTTAGTAAATTTCTATTGACAATGGCTGTTATTCATTGTTAACCTAATTTTGTCTGCAGGAGCGCAGTAAAAACACAGCTGTTTTGCCCCAATAGGGAGTACATAAGGTTTTGGGGCCAATCTGCCACAGGGGACATGGGAGGGGAAAAATTAATGGAAGGGAAGAATAATGACATTTTGTGAGATCCTGCAATACTTTTGCATTACTACTCATAACAGTACTCTGTCAATTCAAAGTCGGAAGTTTAGAATTGCTGGACTGGTAACTATAAACCTAAATAACACAGACATGTCCAGTAAAGTGTTTTAACCATTTAAGATTATGTATTTTTACATATTGTGAATAATCACACTGCATCCTTTTACTTCCAGTGACTGTAAGCAAGGGATAGATATAGATTGTGAGGTGCACACGTGAACATTCAAACATTAATTAAGTTTTGCATGTAAAGAAATCTGGAAAATCAATGGGTGTTGCTTGCTTTTCATTCATTCATTCATTCATTAACCTTTATTTTACCAGGCGAAATAAATAATAATAATGACAGATAAAAATGTTTATAAAAACCCATAACAGAATGATAAGTAACCCTTTGAAGGCCATGATAGATGTGATAATATATATATATATATATATATATATATATATATATATTATAATTTGCTGACAGATATTAGTTATTAGTTACAAGCTGTCAAAAATGCCTCCTGCTGATTGTGCTTGAAGCAGAGTATGAGTGTACATAAAGCATTTTTTTTGTTGGTGAATGGGCACAGGCATTAATAAATATGCATAAACACATAATCTTAAAATTAAACAGTGTGCATTGTCCTCCGTAGTCTATTGCTTAAAGTACATTTTGATGGACATGGCTATGTCAGTTAGTTTTATAGCTATTAGTCCATTTCTTATATTATGGATACCGTGTAATTAATAATAAATATTTTGAGACAGTAGGCCTATTACAAGATCTCATAAAAGTACTGCATCATCTAGTTCTTCTTTTGGAAACTGATACAGAAGGTTATTGTGCCTAACTAACCTTTACCACCACTTTATTTAAGCCTGCATTTGATACCAGCTAAATATATTTGATACTTAAATACTGTTAATAACAGATACTTTAACTCACTTTGACTCTTTTACTCAAGTGATACTTTAATAGGTGGGTTTTAATTTTTACCAGAATAATTTTTCTAGTAACATATTACACAAGTACGGGTTTCAGATACTTTATCCACCACTACATACTGATAAAGTCTCTCTTATTTTATCAGAGAAAATACTGCAGTTTTCTTATTGGTTGGAGGATCCCTTTGGTCCTGCAGTGAGGGAAATATCTGCAGACACATCCTGCAAGATACTCACTGACAGCTGCTTGGCGTCCAGGGCTGTGAAGGAAAGAAGACGGGGGAGAGAGAGAGTGAGGGAGAAAGAGAGAGAACGAGAGATAGAGAGCAAGGAGGGAGGGCAGATAGAAATTGAAAGAACAAGCTGAAACACAAGACACACAGCCAAGCACACTAACACACATTTTCATATACAATGTGCACCACACAGACATACAGAATATTACCCACACACAAAAAGCATATATAAATATCAGAGTACATATTACACCCCCATGTTATAATTACGTATCACCCTATTTGTTCACAAAAACACCCAAAACGTGTATAATGCAGATGTCCAAACATTAAAAAGGCATATAACGTGTATAATGTGGCTTTTTAAACATTTTTGGAAGTTCAGCCAAGTTATCCCGTTCAATTCCCTCTGCACATGAACCCTGACCACAAAAATCAGAACATTCTGAAAGGCTCCCTATTCTGTCGGACAGGCGACAAAGGCCACGCGGGTTTGGCAGAGCTGGACGGTGACCGGCCCGAAGCAGCCATAAGGTTGAGGCAGAAAGATTAAAAGTAGGAGCTTCTCATCCCTGTGCTTACTGTGGGGGTCTGCACCGGTTGGGGGCGAGCTGGAGATCAAGGCGTAGCGCGGCAGATTCTCAACACGAGGACGGCGGACATGCCAGACACAAGCAGGTACGGGGCGGACACAGGACATCCAGAGAACAGGAACTGACCAGAACCACAAGACCATCAGCTCATGCCAGAACATTCCACTCCACCGGCAATCACTGAATCGACCAGCTGAAGATGCTCAGGGAAGTCACTGAGAGAAGTGTAGGAAGAGAACTGGGGGCAGGGGTGCCCAACAATGGGGGAGTAAAAGAAGGAAGGTTGGGAGGGGGGGGGGTGACTGATTAGGGTGATTTAAGGCGAGAGCCCTTAATACCAGCAGTACTACAGCTGACACTAACTTCACTTTGCTGCAGCAGCATCGCCCCCTCTGGTGCCTCCGGGAACTGCAGGGTCGATGGGGAGGGGGCAAGGGGCAGCCAGGGCCGGTTTCCGGCACTGTAGAGCCGGGGTCGCTTGACCTGGTCGTGACTGGACAGGGGTGTGTAACTATTCCGGCGGAGCAGGACGGGCGCAGGGTCCTTCCGGACTTTGTTCTGGACGGGGAGGGGGAAGAGACCACGTGCGTTACGGTGAGAGATAAAACAACACAGCGCAGGTGAGAGTGGATCTAATGGCGAGGGGACTCCTGAAGAGCCACAGCGAGCTTTTGCTGCCTTTGGCTACTTGTGCCGCACTTCTGTGGCAGTGGGGCCTCAACACAAACATGCGCAGACAGGCTACGCTAAGCCAGACAATTTTAACACGTGAACGGGTTTGTCGAAAGAAACAGGAGATGCCGAGACTGCAGAAGGAAAGTACAAGGTGTTTCAGAGGCCTGGCAAAAGTGCAACAGTGGCGACAGAGACACGAAGTGAGCATGGAACGTAAAGTCATGACTAGATCTACATGCCTTCGGTTTGCAAATTAGCATAGTGAGAGTGAGCGCCACACAGGAATGTACATGACCAAAAGCAAGAATATGAACACAGCGAAATTTCACATTAAGAGGAACTCTTACAGAATTTGAAATGGAAACTGGCAACTGTTGCTTGATGACCTAAACTTGTATTCATGAAGGTAACACCTAGTACGTGAACCCAGCCATATGAAGTAACTCCTTGATTAGGACCCAGATGACCCTGATCACAGGCCGTACGGCCGAACACACCACAGACTGGACACCAGTCCATTTCAGGGAATTCAGACATGTGCACCAATACAATGCAGGCAATTCAGAGTCACCTGGAAAGTGTGTCTGAATTCCAGGAAGGAAACACACTATTGACAGGAAACCCATGCTATTGCTGAGAGACCATGCAAACGCTACACCCACAGAGCTGGATTCAGAGCAATGACTCCAGATATGAGGCAACAACGTCAATCACAGAGCCAATATGTAATAATAATAACAACAGAAATTATTATTATTATTATTTGCAAACAAATGCTGTCAATTGAAATAAGATAAAATGGCAAAACTCCAAAGTGACTCATTTTTATCAGTATTATGTAAGTCAATGTTCCAGAAGAGGAACACAAGCAAAGGAGTGTAAGACTAGACAAGCCTAACACAATTTTCAAGACCCTATTTTTGATACAGTTCATTTAGTGCACTGAAGTTCATAATGAGTTTCATAACCCTGTAACTGAAAAGAAAAAGAAAAAAACAAACAAAGAATAACTCACAAAAGGGCGATCGCGGTGTGTGTTCACCGCCTCTACATTCAGGTGAAACATCTCCACTTTGCAACCTGCGGGTAGAGGAATTATAGACAGGTTAAGTGCAACAGGACCAACAATAGACACACAATAGCCACAACAGAATCACAGCCAAGGGCGCCACCGAGCGTGGCCAGGAATCCACTGCCCACCTCCAAAGGCGGCTGCAGAGATTTTATTTCAGAAGCGGAACGATCGAAAACTGCGGAGTCCAGCTGGACCATTAACTGTAGGACCAGCACATAGTTTGTGTCATTAACTCGTTTGCATCCCAGCGCTTCTGAATGAAAGGGTTTGTAAAACCTTTAAATGTAGTTAATCCTAATTGTTCTGGTTGCATTTTAAATAAATTAACTATAGTTTAAATTAGTCAGCAATTCAAACACATTGGAGCGAAACAGTGTTTCTCCTTATTATTATTATTACTGTGGTGTTTGTGTCACCCCAGGAAAATCACTTGCCATCCCTTGCCCACCCCACTGAAAAGTTTCTGCTGGTGTCCCTGATCGCAGCCTACGTGGGGGAGGGCAGAGGCAGGGGCCCGCAGAACGCACTGGACGGCTCACTGGACGGCTCACTGGACGGATCACTGGGCAGATGCTGGAGAAGGTCTTACCGTAGGCCACTGGTGTGAGCTTGAGGACTGAGTGAAGGGGGCATTTCAAGTAGGGCAGGTCATCTGAGAAACGCAGTAAACGGAAAGCACAGTCATTTTCCCACGGTCTCGTCAAAACAAGGCTGTGCTGTGCCTGAAAGGTAGTTACATCAAAAAAAAAAGCCAGACCAAAAAGCTAAACTCCCAGATGATACAGTTATATAATGTCAACATGAACAAAAAAATATTCACGTGAATAAAAATACAGTTACACTCTTGCTATCATGCTGTCTCTCATGTCGGTTGAGTAAAAGGAGGCTGTAAACCTGAAATTTCCATCAAAGGCCTGCGGTTATAGCCTTGCAATTAACTTAAATTGCTGCCCTACAATACCCAGCTGAGTGATCTAAAAACTGTTCTTTTTAAAGGCTATATTACTGTCAGTGCCTGTGTACATACCAGCACTCTTGTCCAGAAAGTAAGCCAGCAAGCAGCGCATCACGGCCTGGTGACAGATGACCAGCACTTTCTCCTGCCTTTCCAGTTCCATGATCACTGGCTCCAACCTCTGCACCAGGTCCTGGTAGGACTGTGATTAGAGCGAAGGGAACAAAATGACCTCATCCAGAGCAACCCCTTCCCAGGGACCCCGAGCTCAGGTGGTCAGCAGGAATACCTCGCCTCCTGGGTAGCGGTAGTGGTATTTGTCCTGGTCCCGCAGGGCAAACTCCTCTGGAAAGGTGTCCTCAATCATCTTGTAGGTCATCTCCTCGCAAACACCCTAAGAAACCAACACATGATGGCGTCACAATTCAGTTTTGTTTCTCAGTCCAGAACACACACTCACCATACGTCTGTTTTTTTATGCGTTTCCATTGGCCGTCTTCCATTTCCATTCCTATTCCTCCCCCCCACATACACACTGTGTCATGTGGTTCTGCTGGAAATCCTGCCTGTACTGGACTGGTCAAAGTGGCACTTACAGCATCTATCTCATTGAGGATCTTCCACTGCTCGTAGGGAACTCCCAGCTCCTCAGCCGTCTGGATGGTCCTCCTCAGCTGACTGGTCCACACCCTCAAACCTGAGAGTCCATGATCCTCAATAAATGCTCGGAGAGCTTGTGCAAACTGGACAATGGATAGACAAATTGGGGAGGGGGGGTAAAAGATTACAAATTATTGCTTTTGTTCACACACTTTTTGTTCAGAGATGAACACGGCCAACAATGAATTCTATTTTTTTATACAATACATTCAGTGAAGCAGATCCAGGGATAGTTCCTAAAAGCAGGCAATTATCCGCAATAAATGCAAATTATGCAGTAAAATGACTTCACCTGCTATCAAGACATTTTATTCCTTGATTCTGCCTCGGCCTACATGTACATGTTGTCTGCAGTGGTGTTATTTGGGTAATTTGTTCATTAGTAGTTACTGTTCTTAACATAAGAACACAAGAAATTTACAAACGAGGGCCAGTTGGCCCATCAAGCTCGTTTGGGGAGAACTTAACTGCCATGAGGATTTAAAGGAACGCAGGGTTTTAGCTTGTGCTACACTAACAAGAAGACTATTCCATACTCTAGCTACACGCTGTGTAAAGAAGTGCTTTCTCAAATCCAGTTTAAAATGTTCTCCCGCTAATTTCAACCTATGGCCACAAGTTCTTGTATTTGAACTAATATTGAAGTAGCCATTTGGTTGAACAGCATCCCAATCTGTTAGAATCTTATATACCTGAATCATGTCTCCCCTTAGTCTCCTTTGCTCGAGGCTGAACAGATTAAGCTCAGCTAACCTCTCCTCATAGACATTCCTCTAAGACCAGGAATCTTTCTTGTAGCCCTACCTTGAACCCTTTCCAAGGCAGCAATGTTCTTTTTAAGGTACGGTGACCAAACCTGCACACAATATTCTAATATTCTACACAAAATATTCTAGGTGGGGTCTTACCAAAGAATTGTATAATCTTAGCATCACCTCGCTTGAATAAAACTCTTATTTTGTATTTATTGCCATTAGTTTGAAGATGTGAACAAGTAAGAATCTCATTAAACTATGCATGCAGTAAAACCTCGGAAACTCGACCGCAATGATAATGACCGCATTTTCCCATAACACACCTGTTTTCTTAAATAGCCACTATGCGATCGCGCAATTGTAACTTAAGTATCGCTCAAGGTGATATATTACAAGGGTTGCACCTGCTTCCCGCGCAGGGACAGCTCGGAATCACCACCGATGCGGCCCTGCATGTTGTGCTCGCTCTCGCCGTGCCGACACAGGTAGATGGAGTGAGAGTGCACATGTATGTTCATCAGGTAGTAGACGATCCTGCTCTGGATGTAGTCCTGCACGCGGTTGACCAGGAAACGGCGGCCCACGTTCATCACCTTGATGAAGGAGGTATCCCTAGTGACAGACGCACCAAAAATATTATCGGTAACTTGGGACTCTGGCTGCTGGAAATTAGTCACCTTAATCAGAGGGTCTTTCAGATCATCCAGTGTAGAGTCACAGTAAAGTACACAAAAGAAAAAAAGGGTTGGGATGCCAATCTATCGCAGGGCACACACCCTCCACACACACACACAGGCCTGTACTCATGTCTTTGTGGGGACCGTCCATTCATTTCTATGGACATAAACCTAATCCAGACTATGACAGCCTCATCCCCTATCCAGCCTTAACCTTAACCTTAAGTAACCGAACAAAATACAAGACTTAGGGCACTATTAGTTTTGTGATTGCAGTCACAGATTTATTTAAAAATGAGTTTCCCCTTGTGGAGACTGAAAAAATGTCCCCACAAGGTCAAAGTAACAGGCTTTTATCACATTGTAGGGGACATGTGGTCCCCACAATGTATTAGATACAGAACCCCCACACACACAATGGGCAGTTTAGAGATACCATTATGCCTCACTTTATGTTTTTGGACTGTAGGATGATCCCAGAGTACCTAGTACTGGATAAGTAGTATAGTAAAAGATAAATGGATGAATAGCTGGATGTTGGGGGCAGCACGGTGGTGCAGTGGTTAGCACTGTTGCCTCACACCTCTGGGACCCGGGTTCGAGTCTCCGCCTGGGTTGTGTGTGGAGTTTGCATGTTCTCCACGTGTCGTCGTGGGGTTTCCTCCGGGTACTCCAGTTTCCCCCCCACAGTCCAAAGACATGCTGAGGCTGATTGGAGTTGCTAAATTGCCCGTAGGTGTGCATGTGTGAGTGATTGGTGTGTGAGTGTGCCCTGCGATAGGCTGGCCCCCCATCCAGGGTTGTTCCCTGCCTCATGCCTGTTGCTTCTGGGATAGGCTCCAGACCCCCCGCAACCCAATACAGATAAAGCGGGTTGGAAAATGAATGAATGGATGGATGGATAGCTGGATGTTAATGACAGTATCTGTGCTGTAATCAGGGTTTTAAGAGTGTTTAAGCAAAATTCTGACAAAACAACAGGGAATGAGTGAATTGTGATTTCCAACCTGTCATACTCATCAGGATCCAGTGGTTGGTATGTAACTTTATAGCACTCGATTCTCTTAAGGAAGTCGTCCATGACACGCTCTCTGTGTCTTTCTGGGTAGTCGGGACTGGACACCTTTACCTCCTAAGAAGAGAGTCCAATCATGACCCAAATAATGGAAGAACGACAACAACAAACATTACGTGGACAAGGCTAAATAAATGCCGCTCACAACACTGTCATCTGACACCACGATACATGGGTCAGAACGTACCAGGATATTGGCAGCAATGACTTCTGGGTCATCACATACTGACTCTACAAAGAACACCTGTTGAAGGAAACAGCTGTTTCAGCATCCTTCATAATGGCAACATCCACATTTATCAAAATTGGGATTCTTCCCATGAGAATGAATAAATATGATTTCACTCTTTGTTCTGAAAAAGAGGACCGTGACCTTCAGGATATCTGCATAGTAGTTAAAAAAAAAAATAGCGTAGCTCATACTTTGTAGCCGTTTTCCTTAGTGAAGGCAAGAATCAGGTCTCTTCTCTCCCTCGTTGTGTTTGTAGCATCAAACACCTGAAAATAAAAAAGTTCACAGGGAAGGTGAACAAAACGTTGAGAGTCACCTTTACATTTACTGCCAAATTTTGCCAAGAACTGCGGTACTACCTTTGAAAACAAATATGGTTGAATGACAGAGTAAGCCAAAACCATACATAAATGTGGAGAGAGGTGCTGACAAGAAGATATTCTGTATCCCTTAAATTTCAGTTTCTAAGAATTCTATGTGGAGCTTACCTCAGTCACATGACACAGAGTGCTAAGCGGAGACGATGTTCCTAACAGGGCTACAGCCATTGGTCACACAGCTAAACATGCCTGCCCTCTGCAGCAGTATGTAACGTCAAGGTCTTAACTTCCGGAAGGGTTTAAGGCATAAGGAAACAATGTCTTACAGCAATCTGACCTCCTTCCTCATTCAGGTAGGACTTGACGTCTTGTAGAGCAACAAGGGCACATTGTCTGTGGGGAATAAAGGTTTTCAGTATCAACGACTTCCAAACATTGTAATATACTTCAGAAAGTTGTGATGTCTGCTTCCCACTGTAGCCCAATTATCAATGAGGTCCTCTTCATAGATGTACATTGTGTATATACACAATGTATAACTATTTTCATTTACATAGACCTAAATCAGTTTGGCTTCCAGAGTGGCTACTACAACCCCTGGCAAAAAATATGGAATCACTACTGTTGGAGGATGTTCTGTCAGTTGTTTTCCTATGTAGTTCATA
>JAODLC010000133.1:20686522-20700649 GCA_026781145.1 Hippopotamyrus pictus
GAACTACATAGGAAAACAACTGACAGAACATCCTCCAACAGTAGTGATTCCATATTTTTTGCCAGGGGTTGTAGCACACAAGCATTAAATAAAAGAATCACATCTTTCCCTCTATATTACAGCAACAGTCCAAGCTGGTGGGCATAGGTTTTAGACTGCTGTGTATTTAGCCATGAGGGGACTGCAGAAACCACACAACTGCAACTGATTAAAAATGCTTAATCAGATATCACTAGTTGCCCCAGTTTTCGGTTTTATACATCACAGAATCAATATTTCCTAGCTGTCAAGCGAAAGGCTAGAAAATTGCAATGAAATTAGCCAGCTCTGCCTTAATTAGTTTTTATTTCCGGCATTAGCTCGTCGCAATAACCTTGTCTGAGGTGCAGGACCAGCCCATATCTCTCCAACTGGTTCAGCTACTATTTGCCTTCAAAGACTGTTTCTTTGAGTGTGAAAAGGACTGATTTCCATGAAAGGGTGTCAGAATCCTCATTTTTACGTAATGCTGTCTATAACAGAGAACAATATAAAATGTTTCCTGCCTCGGTATCTATGGACCAGGGTTCTCAAGTCTGACTGTAACTGTAACTGTAAAAGTCTGACGCATTGACTGTAAAACACATGCATTTCAACCAGTTCACACGCTCACACGCCACACCTTGTATTTCTCATGCTGAAAAGTAAAGGATAACACCCACCAAGGTGTCCCGTTATAAAGAATAAATGGATGAGGCGCAGGCATATGGAGTCTTCTGGAGAGTTCATAACTGTCCCGAGTTATACGGAGTTATTAGCCACCTACCAGCTAATCAGCAAATATCATCTGTTGTTTCTGGGTAAATTCCAGAATAAGTTACATTTGATCCTGCTACAAGCATGATATTATATGGATGCACACAGACACAGAGTGCAGACAAGCTGGAACTGGAAGAGCAAGACGGAATGCATGCAATAAGCAGGGCTCTCAAGTCTCATGCATTGACCGGGAGACACACATTCTGCTCTTAACTTATGTAATCTCACTCCAAACTTTTGATGAAACTTGTGAGCCCTACTATTGACTGTGGAACTAATGATAATGTGAACTCAAAAATCAAGATGCAAAGGTGTCTAGTACATTGTGACGAACATCCAGAGAAACGAGCTGGTGGGGTGTTACTTTTAGGTGCTTCCATCTTGGATCCAACTGTCGGAATCATATTAAATCATATTAAACGATAATTGTAACTAAAAGAAAGTGGTCACTCTTCAGAGTCCCATCTGGTGTAGTTCCGCTGCATTGGGACATAGTGTATGGAGAGTAAACTTGTGTAAGCCTGACAAACTGGATGTTCAATTTCAAAACTAATCACCAAGCACTCAGCAGAATCCGGAAGCAAACTTCTTTCAACATACTTCCTGATTTTCATGGCTTCCTCGTTGTCGTGTCTGAAGAAATCGTAGGACTTGTAAGACTTCACCGCTTCCCGTCGGTACACACCCAGGTTAAAGACTGTGGGAAGGCGACATCAAAGTCAACACCCAACAGTACAAGTTCCCAGTCAATTAAGTCACTTCCAGCATGTATGATACCTTATTCAAATATATATTGATTAAAACAGAACGTGTTGATTTGTTTGATACCCAAGGTAGGGACAGCTATCTACCTGAAATAAACTAGCATACTATTTGTCCTGATCAGGCATAACAGGTACCCGTGCCCAGGAAAGTAAACCTGGTAGCTTCTGCGACCGATTGGCCTGGTTGATACCCATTTTGTTCCTTTAGGTCCTGTCATATTGACCTGGCAGCTTCTACTCTTTGGATTAGCCCAAGTCCAAGCTCACTCACCCTTGGTGGGCACGCCTATCCAGTTGAGGTAGCGTGTTAGCTTCTTGGCCATGTATGTTTTCCCCCTTGCCGGCAGGCCAATCATCACGATGACAGTGGGGGAGTTGGTCATGTAGGAGGCCCAGGCTGGGTAGATACAATGCACACAGACACGCCGTCAATGGAAAAGCAGTGCTGATAACTTACTGACCGTACATATGATAAAATGGTCCAGATAATTCCTGACAGGTCTTTTTTGAGATCACAGAGTTCAAAATGAATAAGCCTGCATGTTGAGGAGTCTCCTCTAGTTGATCTCACCTCTTGGTACTGGGATGGTGTATTGATACCAAATAATTCCAATACATGTTACTGGCCAGAACTGATGCAATTTATTTTTACACCTGTATAAAAGATCAAGTCAATAACTAAGCTAAAGGTAACAAAAACACTTTGGTTTGACACAAGAGCTTGTTTAGGTCTAGATGACACCTTGTGTCTCTTGACAGGGGCCATGTCAAGCTGTCTCGGCACAAGTAGACATCCCCTGACTAGGATGGCTGAGCTGTGGTGGCGAAATCGCAGTTTCAAGAGCGGAAATGAGTCCTTCTGTTGGACCTTCCAGAAAACGTTCCATTCAAGATGACTTCACTGTACAAAGCTGGACATATGGGTAATGAATATAAATAGGACCGACGGAAAGCAAGCACATGTCCTGCAGGTAAGTCCTGTGAGTCAAACATAGCTGTTGGGGGGGGGGGGGGGGATATGATTCACACACACAAACATACAGACAGCTGAAACCCAGAGACTGTCACAAACCAAAAGTACAAGCTGTCCAACATCACAGTCGGTTGAAACAGGCTCTGCCACACTACCCAAGTGCATGAAAACATCCAAAGTGTCAATGCCTCATTCATAGCCCAAAGAGCAACAGTGACACAACAAACTGCTGGCAATTATCCCACATGCTGGAAAAATGGAGAATATGTGCGAATATATCAGTTTCAGAAAAATATCGAAACTCTCTTATGTTCAAATATAAGAGCATCTAGACTAAATCAAATCACATGGAGAGGGGTGGAAGTTTACATTTTGTCTGTGCCCTTATTTTCTTATGTGATTGGGCAGCAGCTTCTGCCTTTTCTGCCCCAGTGGTGCCCTTCCAGTGGGGGCAAAAGTTTACAGTGTCACTACTGTTGACACCCCCTCTGGTAAGAAAGGGGTGTGTCAGTGTGGAACACTAGGCAACTGTTACCTAGTACCCGCCCCCACTCTGGCTCTCTGTCACACCACCAATGCTATACGAGGTGGCAGGCAGGATGATTGAAAATAGAAATGCTGGGCTCGCGGTTTCACAGCCAGGCATGGTCAGAAGCTCTCGCTTACGCGTAACACGTGGATCCAGCCCACCGCTCTCGCTGCTTGGAGACAGGGCTCCAGCTGTCTGATTCTGGTCCAACAGTTTCTGGGGAGGGTGGCTTAGGTTTGGAGGGAGTTACGTGGGTGGGGGGATTTCATGAGTGGGACAGTGTTACAAAAACATAACACGTACATTTGTGCAGTAAGCATAATAGTGGGTGAAATTCCTCACCACATCTAACTTCAGTCTGTTAATGGGCAGGAGTGGGGAGAGTTTTGCAATTATTATAATAAAAGCAGCCTGTATGACCTCATATCATCATCATCATCATCATCATCATCATCATCATCATCTTCATCTTCCTTAGAGGACATGTCCAATACTACTGACTTTATACCTCTTCATTTACTAGTGGCATTGATTTAACTGCCAGTTGCACCTGGGCATGCACTTCAGAAGACAGGTGTGGCAGAAACCAAATTCAGGCCAGGATGTCAGAATTTGGAGGTGTACGGTTGGGGCAAGTGTGAGCAAATCAGACTATCTAAAAATAATCCACCGTTTAAACACGTGTTTGCAAAAATAGCTAAGAATATCTTCAATCAGTCTAGACAGCATTAAGTAAAAACAATCTGACCTCCCGTTATAACCATAAATTTATAGGAAAAGAACCGCTACTCTACACTTTATAAATTCAATAAGCATGTAATTTGTCCTGACAGAACATTTTGTCATTAGACCAGTACCGTAAATGCATTCCCTGAATCAGTCCGAGTCAGATTCCTAAAACACACCACGGAAGAACCTGGGCGTACTGCCATACTCACAGCATTTCTTCTCCGTGGTCCTGTACTCCGTTTTCTTCAACTCTGCGGAGTTCAGTGGCACACAGTTTCCCTGCGGGCCAGACGACATGACTGGCAGTGCGACGGTCTTCTTTATTTGACTTGTTTTGATCCTAGGAGGACTGGGTCTTCATTGCTTCAAGAAGCAACAATTTTATCTCAGACCTCAAACAAATGTGATTATTATTATTATTATTGTTATTATTATTATTATAGATATTTTTTGCACACATAATTAATTCCAGAAATCGTTTAAGTACTGCATTCCAATTATAGGCTATGTCAACATTTATATGCATTTATACTCTTTTTATTGTAATCCCAAGAAGTATGCTGTTGAAAAATTAGATTAACTTAACAATGTACTAAACTCAATGCATGCATGATAATAGGGAAATAAGGCAAAATATTTCGGGGCGGTGCATCACATATGCACCAGTCCACGATCACAGTAAATTAGATCGACATCTAAACGAAAATACATGCACGGGTGACAGTTCATTTCAAGGTTTTCTTTGGTTTGGTCATTCCACTAGTGCTGACTCGCTATTAGAAGTCTATGTAGTTCGCTTTGAAGTAAAGTACATTATATACCGCAGGTGAATATTTCGACTGAACGGCAGTGCGACGTCATGAAAGCGCTGAGCAATATGTGGTCCTGGCAAAAGCGTGAAATTAAAGCGGTTTCTGAAATATCAATTTGCAACGTGTTAGGTAAAGCCCAAATGAATCAGAATGTTCAGAACCAAAATAAGCACCTCCATAACAAACAGCCCCCTTGAATCGATAATCTCCCTTCATCATATTTTACCTCGTTTTAGTCTAGCTAATCTTCTAGCTATCTTATAACAGCGATGACAATTACACGGAAAGCTCCCACTTACCTACCTACGTCCGGCTAATAATAATCACAGTAGAATTGTACCATATCATCGAACGGAATAATACATCTATACATATATATATATTTCTTGCAGCCGTCAATATATTTAATATGTAATTTTTGTACTTAAAGGCACAAAAGCCAGAATGTTGTTCCCTTCTTGCATGCAGCTTAGCCGGTGAAAATATCTTGCGCTGTGACACTTGGGCCAATAATGCGGTTACTACGGCAGAGAAACAGTATTATTACCTCGGCGATAGATGACCTTCCGAAACGGTACCAGCCAAACACATGAATGAAGGTGTGTCTCTACGTCATAGTCTTGTTACCGTATTTCTACGAATAAAGGTAACGTTATTAACCACGACTGATCTGAATGCTATACTCCGGAATTGGAAATAGTTTGATACTTACATTTATCATGCAACACATCATTAAATCCTTTATTGTACTGTAGAACTGTAAACACAGAGAGTTTATGTTAAAAGCTGGCTGAAGTGCTTTATATACAAACAGTAAGTGGTAGTGTTTGAAGGTTCAGACAGAAGACAAGGCATTCTGTATAATGCCGTCTGTATGGTGACCAGAGTCGACACTGACTTGACAGCACACAAGACTAGTTTCCGACATTAATATTATCATTTATATTCAATACTCGTTCGCTTTAGCTCCCAAAAAGCTACAAATGCTTATATTATTAACGAAGTTTTTCCATTCGAACTGACCAGTTTGCATGTCCATGGAAACCCAACTGAATCATAATAAAAGTCTGCTCTCATTGCAGGAACTAGAGATTTATGAAAGGGGGGGCTAATTCTTTTCTGTGGGGGTCTGATGTAAATGAAAATGAATGAGAACACAGCATTTAAACTAGTGTACACAATAACGTTCATTATTAACAGTGCAAACAGTTTTACAATACACTTAATAGCTGGTTAAAATAAAAGTGCCGAATAAAAATGATACTTTACAAATATTTCGTCTCATAATTTTATTATACCATCCATTCAACCACGGCCTCATAACATATATAGCTCAAGATCTCGTCATAACACCATGTTAGTCCATGAAATAATTTGAATATGAAATTACTATAAGTGCACCCGACAGAATATCGTTATTTGGAAGGCTACGTGTTTGCCGAATTTTCCAGTTATGTTCTGCTTATCCTGAAATTACAGGGAAATCATTTCCACCTACAATTAGGAGAAGAACGTCAAACCGTTAAGCTGTAATTTGGTATGAGTCTGAATAGAACTCCTTTCTGCAAATACACTAAATACCCGTGAGACTTTTCATCGTTCCCAGTTCACTACACAACTTATTTAATTGGGGGTATTCACGGCTGTTTAAACCACACAAGTGCTCTGTAGCCATTTATGTTGCACATTACACCATAATTGAGCGGCCGTAGTTGTTAGTCATTAATTTAATTGAATTTATTACAAATGAACTAACAGCGGCAGCTATAAATAAATGGGAGCGAGAGGGGCGATAGGAGGGAAATGCATTTTTAAGGAAAATACAATCGCATATAGATACGTTTGCTGATGCATAATCCAACATATGGAAGTTGCTCTGTACCAGTGTTGTTAAAGCCAGTGACCAGCAAAATGAATTTAGTGATACTTTGAATTCTTCGTGGCCGGCTTACCCTCCTCCCGACGCAGTAACCAATTTCAATTATTTAAATAAATACTTAAACAAGGAAGGCGCCACATTTTATTTAATAGTAACAATAATAATAATATAGTAACAATAACAACAACACTGGGTTATGGATCCGCGTAATAAAAATGCGTAAAACATTTACTTCAGCTCATCGTTACACAATCACCGCACAGCAGCCCAAGATTTTCAAACATCCTTGACTATATTTCCGATTTATTGGATTTTAACTTTGATTCCATCGCTTGGAGCGTCCGAATCGCTTTCTTGCATCTCTTCACGTAAAATACTCGAAACTTCCAGTTTTTCTCTGCCGCAATACGAATCGCCTTGGCATTGATATCTTCCCACCCTTTTGTGCTTCGCCACCCTAAACAATCTCCGGGACTGTCGCAGGAAAAAGGCACTAAGGGGGCTACACCTGAGGGCGAGGTAAGTGTTTTTGTATTATGAAATACTCACGCTGCGTCCACGAACACAAATGTCCGTCGGATTACTTACGAAGACAGTAGTTTTGCACATTCGGTCTAAGAAAGCAAAGCATAGCCCTGTTTCTACCATTTAATTGGTCCTGCCAAATATCAAACCACTAAATGACCCGTATTGATCCAGTGTAAATATTCATCCCATGGAGGAATTAAAATTTTGGACACACTGTTTTGAGTCTTCTCCATTGGCTTAGAAATAGGGATGCCCTTCCATGCCATCTGTAGCAGTTTGGCTTCAGGGCTCACTGACGAAGATCAGCAGATATCCTTCACTGGTCCAGCACATCTGTGGAACTCAAGTCATCTGTCCGGACTTCGTATCATGGCTTGATCTTCCACAGCTGGGAGCAGGGACAAAGATTAGAGCACAGATAGGGAGAGTGTCAACACATCCTCTTCATTCGTTCCTTCTTCTCAGGAGAACCACAGCCAGTACTCATCGGACACAACCTGAGCGGGGCCTTCACTCACCCTGATGTTAAAGCCCAGCAGGTCACTAATCACGGCCGAGACTGCCGACAGGATAACCACACGCGTGATGTTGTAGATCAGAGGGTTCACGGTTAGGCCCAGCAGCCGGAAGGGTTTGTCCAGCTCCTGAGACAAGAGTTGAGGCTCAGAATCATTTTCATTTATCGATATGGTAGAAGTCAATTTCATCAAAAAGCACACCCCATTTATTTGGATTTAAAATGTACGACAGTACCCTGTCTTGGCTTGAATCTGCAACATTTTGGCTATAAGTTAGATCACAATGCAACCTCAGCTGATTGATAAGAAATATGGCAACTTGGCCCCGCACTATATCTGACCATAATGAGTTCTCACTGTTCAGGGCAGAGTGGAATTCAAAGCAAGCTAATCACATCATACTTAATCAATACGACAGGTCAGTACTGCAACGGCCAGTATGGACACTGATCTCACTTTCATCAGTTTCGTAGCTAGTTTCAGGACGTTGTTGACAATGTTCAGCTCATCCTTCTTGTTGGGTTTCTTTTCCATCTTCAGATATAAATTAATCTGCAGGAAAAAAAGGAAGGTAATTCTGGTCCATGAAGTATTTTAGTACATGTGCAGCAAAATGAATCTCCAAATTTTAATCTATTTTCCCTGCACCTCTGAGTAAAAATGGTGTCTGCGTCAGACAAGATGACCTAAAGCCACAGTAGAAAACTAATGGCACTTTTCCACTGGCATACAGGAACCGAGTCATATCCAAGCTGTATTGTGAAGAGAGACTAGTAACAGCTGTTTTACTGTTTACTGTTCACACAGTGTACATCATGATTTAATATGTGCTAATTTACGGTAGCACGTCTGTGAGATTCGCTGTGTTATGTTAGCATCAAACGCTAGCAGAATTAGCATTCGCTTGTGTGAATTTCCATTATGAATCCATTCAGCCGTTCTAGAGTACTTTTTTAAGCAGGGGGCTGTAAATTTTCAAGTTCTGAGTTATCAGGAATGCACCATGATATGTTATAGAACTAATAATTACTTCTATTAAGAGAATATCCCCTTTTGTCATTCAGATTCATATTCATGCATATTGATGCAGAATCACAGTGTTTGTGAATTTCAACCAATCAGATTGTGGTGATGTAATAAGCTCAGTTTGGTCACGCTTTCGGCCCTGCTATTATGTCAGCGCAGGTACTGCTTGGAAAAGTTACAATGGAAAACCGTCAGTTCATGTATGGCTCGTTTCTTGATGGGGGGGGGGGGACCATAAAGCTGTACCTGTTCTGTGAGCAGCACAGACACGTTGCTGTACTTCCGGTTGGTCTCGAAGCCCAGTGTGGAAAGGCGCAGCAGAAAGACTATAAGGGCAAATCCCCAGATCAGCAGCTCCCAGTTAGTCTCTGAATACAGGAAGGTGTGGTGGCTGTGAAGGAGCTGCAGGGGTAGGAGATTAGATGAGGCACTCAAAATGACCTTGGAAGCCAGGGCCATGACTATTCTATGCCCCAATGTGGAAGTCCACCTTGAATGTTGGTGAAATGCAGCTTTGTTTTTAACAATAATGCAAAACAGTAGATATTCTTTACAGCAGTGTTTCCCAATCCAGTCCTCAGGGACCCACTGACTGTCCATGTTTTTGCTTCCTGCCAGCTCTCGGTAAGGAGCCAAAATGTGGACTGTCTGGCAGGGAATTCGGAGGGAGCAAAAACGTGGACCGACTGTGGGTCCCCGAGGACTGGAATAAGAAACACTGCTTTACAGAGCTAAAACATGTTAAAAAGCCTTTATAAAATAGAAAGACAAGAAGAACACAATACTGCCACTTGGCTCATTTGTAAATAGAATCATGAGTAACCACATAAGTAACCACAGGTTTAATATCAATGTCTAGCTAATATTGAAATGCTTTCTGGAAACCATTTAAGAAATACTGGAATAAAAAATATATAGCTAATGCATTGTTGACTTTTTTGTATTTAATGGAAATGCACTCGTTGCTTTCAATATTAGGCTATTTATACAAGCATGAATAGGATTTTAATAGCTGCTATGGAAAAAATAAGTTAGTGTTTCGCTGACAGGTATGGCTGACCTGTGCACAACAGATGAAGGAGATGGAAAGAGCAAGAAGGAAGATGGAGGACACAATGACATCAACCGATCGCTGGGGTCCACGCCTCTGCAATGGAAAAAGCCACCAACACAAACACAAAGAAAAAACAATGTGAGGCCTCAGCCAGACGAAAATGTCTCTCTGGTGGACAGTGGTGTTACAGGACAGTGATGAGGAGACAGGACCATCCATCCGAACCTTGAGGAATGACCGCAGCGACAGCCACATCTTTATGTTCTGAACTTTCTTCAGCCGGAAGTGGGGGATCTCTGACTTCTTGGCCTTCCGTGCGGACGTCAGGTGGCTGAAGAGCTTGGCAAAAAGGAGGCGCTGTTCGGGGGAGGTAACACGTTAGACCAGTGTCTCCCAATCCGGCCCAATCAGGGACCTTTAGACGGTTCATGTTTTTACTCCCTCCCAGGAGCAGAAATGTTGACTGTCTGGCAGGGAGCTGGGAGGGAGCAAACACATGGACTGCCTTGGGGGGCCCCTGAGGACCGGGTTGGGAAACACTGCGGTAGACTAAAGGTTTGACTCAATGGTCAGGAGAGAAGAGCATTTTTAATGCTTCCGTGCATCTGGTTCCCTAGCCTGCCTGTTAAAACAGACCATATAAGGCCACAAGATTCAGCCGGTCCTCCAGAATCACCTGTTTGTACGTCCTCTCCGCTACGCACATCATGAAGAAGAAAAGTCCAGAGAGGCAGACCCTCTCCACGGTGGTGATGAAGAAAAGGAAGTACGGCACCATACTGGGAGGCCCGAGCGCCATCCCCATCAGCTCCGGCAGCGAGAGGGAGCCCAGGCGAGCTGCGTCAAGCCCCTGCACCAGCCGGAAACCGAATGGCAGCAAGGCCAGCGCCGTGGTCATCACCACTCCCAGCATCAGGTAGCCCACCCCCTGCTCCACGGCCTTCACCTGGCCCAAGACGGAAAAATCACAGTAAGGACCACCTTCAGAGGTCCACGTGAGATTACTGCATGGCAGGCCAAGTTCTGGGTAGCAAACAAGATAAGTGGCTAACCCGATTCAGGATGATACCACTCATGTCCAATACAGACATGTCCATCTTCTGACATTCCCCATTCTCCCAGATGATGGCGCTGACACGGTCTTCAGATGGGTGGCAGGCCTGCAGCCAGGACAGGTGACTCTGGGCAAAGAAAAGGTCGACTTCAACCCCTTCCACTGCAAAATGTCAGCGGATCATCAAACTGCTTTTGGCCAGGTCTAAACCTGGGTAAACAATGTCAACGGTACCAAAAACAGCAAAATGCCGTGGCTGACACGACATCTCGAGCACAGCTGGGATGTCAGTGGCACACCTGCTGGAAGCTGTCATCCTCACTGGTTAGCATAATGGGCACAGGCATGACGTGGCTTTGCCGGGTCTCCTCATCACTGTCACTACTGCCGGAGGAGGCGGAGTCTGGTCCTTGAAGGAGCTCCTCCCACATGGTGTCGTCGGTATCGGAGGCAGGCCGAGAGCTCTCCGAGGGGCGCAGTCGCCCGATCTGCCGAGGTGGGAGCCTGGCCGCTCTCCCTTGCGCCTTGTTGCTCTCCTCCTGGCCAGAGTGCAAAACAGCATCTCACGCCTCCTCTACACCAAAGGACCATGATTCTAAAAGCCTGGAAGGTAATCAGGCAAGCTACCTGAGGGCGCACTGGAGGCACTGGGCTTGTCCTGCAAGAAGCACGGCTCCTCTTCCTCAGCATGGTGCCGGCGGCTGATGCCTTTTTGGACCGGTGCCGCCGACCACTCGGCTGGTCATATTCCTCAGCATCCTCCTCGCTGGACAGCTCCTCGGACGCCCCTGGCTTGACAAGACCGTTCTGTGGCAAAGTGAAAGAGCAGCACAAATTTCAAGTCAAGGTTATCTAGTGTGTTTTTGTTTTGCAAGAGCATTACGAATGGCCACAGACCACAAGGTTTGGCACAAGCCAATGTCTTACCCCTTTTTTCTCTCTCCTGTATATCTTCTGGATCTCATTCTGCAGTTCCAGGTCATTCAACTGCTCCACCACCTCCTTCTTCACACCTCTACCCTTCCTCTGCCTAAGGGAAGTAGTTTAGGAATTACAGCACATTGCACAGATTGTACGCCTTCAGAAGGTCCAGTCGGCTGGTAGGCCCCACCTCTTCCTGCGGGTCGGACTTCCGGCGAGGTTGGCCGAGGGGCTGACCGGCAGACATCTGCTGGACTCCGTGGACACAATCTGACAGTGCACAGTTCCTAGTAGTAGCATCAGGCATGCTGGCCCCAACACTTCGCTGACGCCAGCCACCGGAACCACCATGTACACAATCACGGCGGCCACTATGGGGCACATGCACAGGGAGGAACTCATGGTCACACACCCGGGTGAGGCTTCTTGACCCATCTGGGCTGGGTTTGGGTTGGGGAGGTTCCTGAGATGCCCAGCACAGAATCGATAACCAACAAACCTTGCAAGAAGTACAGCAACAGCAGCCATGTGGAGATGCCCCGTGAGGTGACTTGGGTCCACCATTGGAAGAAAAGTGGGAAGAGCAGGACCCTTACAAGACCCTTCCGGGTCAGTGCTGTCCAGGGACTCTGAGGCTTGGCTTTGCTGAAGGTCGAGCCTGAAAGAGGGTCCCAGTTGCCCATGAGCTCAGTATCTTCTAGCAAGCCCAAAGCACCCACAAGGCAAACAGATTACTTCACCAACCACCCTGCGATGGTTTCGTAATACTGCCTCACTTTGTTTAGTTTCAGTTCTAAACCATTGTTTCACGCCTAGTCCGGACCTCACCTCTTACTAAGTCAACGTCAATAAGGTCAGCCTTGATATGGCCCGTCCTCTTTGGCTTGTTGCCGAAACCCTGCAAACCAAAGTTTAATGCCATCTTAGTCATTGCATTTAGGCGAAACATATCAGTTAAAGGCTGCGTCCACAAAACAAGAATCTCACCTTTAGCTCTGTTTGGTCCAGTGATTTTTCCCAGACCTGCTGGTCATAGGCTCCAATCTGTGCGCAAACAGCCATTGGGGAAAAAAAAAAACACTTTGAAAGTCATTCTGTGCCTGTCCCTCTCTGGTTAAAGTAAACCACAAAACCTTTAATGTCATTAGTGTGGCGCACCAAGTCTGACCTTCTCTTGATACCAGGCTATCCCTGCCATCCTTGCTTTTTGATGGTGCTCGGACCTCTGGTGTCAAGTCATTTCACTGCAGACACCAGAATGGCGCAGACTGTCACAGCAAGAGAATATAGTTACCACAAGGCAAACAGCAGATTACAATCATCAACGGGAAATTATGCAAAAAAAAAAACAAAAAAAAGAGCACTATGTCACAAATGAACGTAAACTGCAGCGTATGATTTTGCGTTCAGCTTTACACAAACGCAGGTACGATTCCTAGGTATTTTACAAATCCCAGTGTATCTGCGTCCGCTAACTTGTACAGAGAATTATACTTTAATATGCAGTACGTAATTTGCAATGGTACCTGGGAAATTTATTTGATGTGCGTGAAAACAGTGATAAGAGTTACTTCTCACTTTCAGGAACAATTCCCGGGCCTGCAAACTCTTCACACTTTTAGAACAAAGGACGAGAAACTTACCTCCTAGTGATCTGTTTAACCATCAAAACTAATCTGACCCAGTGAAACGTGCCGGTCTTTTCGCACTCAGTTTCCACATCAAAGATCAAGTCATATCTGTAACAGTTCAGAACAGCAGGCAGCATGCCAACACTTTCGCTTGTTTGCGTCTGATCAAATTACCCCCGCACCCTTTTTAATTCGGTCGCATTTAATCCGAAACACGCGAGCTTTCCGTCTCCGCAGTGCTGGACTGGGTGCGGGAATCACCTGCAGCGCATCCGCACAACTGAATAAACCAACAGAACCGTGTGAATCAGTAAAAACTAACCAGTTCACCGACTCGTTCGCTATACTTGGTATCCATGAGCGGTCGGGGGGTTATTCCCTGTGTCGGTTCGCCCCGGGAGGCTGTAAAGGGAGCGTCCCCCGGTGAACCGGTTCAGCAGAATCTGCACCGACCCACGGGATCCAGCGTACTTCCTTGTTCCGGGTTAGTGAGACCCGCCTCCCCCGTCCGCTCCTGCTTCCCTGCGCCGCCATAACATTACTGTAAAGTGATTATTAATACCGACACTGCCATGGCTGTCTCACTTTGGTCAGTATAAATTTAATGTTAACATTTCCAGCCCTAACTTGGCGGATTATTTTCGTGTTGTTTTAGAACATTATTTGTACTATGGGCTTTTACCATTACATGAATAGTCTGATTGATATATGGTATATGATTTTTTATAATCATTGCAATTTTTTGTTTTTAATGAGAACTGCTATGAGATGAAATGACAGCACTATTGCTTCTTATGCTGTTTTCAGTGGCCTTTGTCCTATGCATCTTTCTCTATAATAATAATAATAATAATAATAATAATAATAATAATAATAATAATAATAATAATAATAATAGGGGTGGCATGGTG
>JAODLC010000133.1:20703394-20718673 GCA_026781145.1 Hippopotamyrus pictus
GTATATAGATATGTACACACACACACACACACATCCGGCAAGCTATTTTGGAACATTATTATAAAATAGCATTAAATATTGTGTGCAGAAATGTATATAGAGATGTATTTATGAATCCTTTGTACATGTATTTTGCATTTATGGATATAAGCAGTGCTTCCTCCTTTTCTTTTACTCAGTGTCAGCCTGTACTGGTATGCAGTTGGAAGATGGATGGATTGAACATATTTTGCTGGGTTGTGAAAGCAGAATCCTTTCCCTAATGGGTCCCTGTCAATGGATGAAGTTTTATGTATGCTAGAAGGGTTGAGAAAAGGTCTCCACCTAAAAGTAGTTCTGAGCAGCAGTCAAGTTGTGTTCTTGTTGCTAGAGGCCTCTGACGACTGATCCTCTTCGGCCGCGGCGCATACCAACTTGGCTTTGATCTTCTTGGTGGAGTTGATGATGAGGAGGGGGCTGAAGGAGGCGTAGCAGGAGGAGAAGAAGACCCTCATGTCGGCGATGACAGCGGGCACCTGCGGCACGCTCAGCATGTAGAGCCAGATCACGTTGTCGATGCCGAAGAAGATGGCGTAGAGCGTGACCAGGGACACCACGGTCTTGGCCGCCCGTGTTTCCGCCGTGCCTCCCTGGGGGCGCCGGCTGGAACTTCGGATGCTCCGCACCTGCCGACCGTGGCGGTGTAGGAGGAGAAGGATGTAGCCGCTGGACCCGAGCATGAGGCCCACGAAGAGGAAGTCACGGACGGAGATGGCCACACCGTTGACCACGTAGGACAGGTTGTCACGGAAGTTGACGTGGCAGAAGCCCAGGTTGAGCGTGAAGGGCGGCACGGTTCCATTGCGTGGGGCGATGGAGAAGAATGGCGCCGCGATGCATACGATCATGTTAAGGAGCCACAGGCCCGCCGAGACGGGCAGGATCAGCCGGGGCAGCCGGGTCTTGAGGGCGGACCAGCGTGGGCTGGCCGGGGCGATGGTGGCGGCCTGGAAGGCGCTCAGCATGCAGGTGACGCACACGGAGAGGGCGCGCGTGATGCGGTAGATGTAAATCACCACCTTGCAGCCGGGGTCGTCCAGCAGGTCGTGCAGCCCGAAGACCGTCATGGTCTGGGGGACGCAGCGAGTAAGCAGGAGCATCAAGTTGGCAAAGGCCAGGTGACCCATAATCAGGTCCACCGGCTGCAGGTGGCCTTCGGCAAGCGCAATGTGGATGTATGCCAGCAGCACGACGAGGTTACCCAAGATGCCCAGCCCTGCCTGGAGGAGGAAGGACACCCCTTTGATGGTCAGACACAGGTCCATGGCCCCAGTCCTGGATTCTGCCACGTCAAAGACAATCACGATCTGTCAGCGAGGTGTAGGTACCGCGGATGCATACGGGGAAACTGCAATAAGGTGAATTTACACCTGGACAGACAACTAAGACTTGGTAGCTCATAAAAAATGCCCCTACCTCTGCCCGCTACTGGGGGAAAAACATCAGAGCATCTCCTTCCACCGGAGCGGGACAGCCGTAATTCCGGACGTCGGCCAACATCCCAAAATTTATAGCTTTGCTTGCCCCTTTGGGAACGGACAAGATTTGTTCACGCCGGGACTTGAAGGAAAACAAGGGAGATTACTGGTGTAAACACAAATGAGCAAAAGGTGGGGGGCAGCTTTTGTCATGTGTAAAAAAGAAAAACACTCCCCACAGCACACTACTAGAACCAGCAGGTAATATAAACCACTGGGCATGCATGGGAGATAAGATCTCGTCTGGTGATCTTCGCATGTCCACATGGGTACAAGAGATGCAAGGGCCATTGTGGCAATATTCACAACCTCAAAACATAAAGAAAAAACAGGGAAGTCTATATCAAAGGTAGGATTTACGAGTGGGTAGACACACAGAGAAGTCAGTAGAGAAAATGTAGCCTATTGTTTTATTATACACGCATACACAGACATGCACAAACACACTCATACACATTACCTATGGCAGATTAAACTGTTAAATCCACACCTTGTATTCTGCAATTTCTCTTCCAGAATCTTCCATCCTAAATTATTAATAAATGTTATACTCTGCTCCAATTCTGCCATCAACCCTGCAGGATTAGTAATTATAATAAGTAATTATAGCAATATGCATTGTCCCCTTATGACGGTTTTTGCTTGCTTGTTTGTTTTTTATTTTTTGTTAACAGTTCCATCGACGGGGCGTCATTAATTAATTAGAGAGATAATTACACCCCGGACTAGCTTTAGAAACACATGATTAAATGCGACACCAATGAGACGGCAGCCTCTGCACACGCTTGCCGCCCAGCATGCGTAAGCGGCATGTCACCGCAGAGCGGATGCTGATGGGCCCCCTCTCCCCCCAGAGCAACTTTGTTATTCTTTCTGCATCGTTACACTTACTACGTTATTAGGGAAGTCATTTAAAGTTATTTTGGGAGTGCAGCTGGGTCCTGCACCCCCCACCATCTCCCAGGGGGGTGTGTGCAGCACCTTGGGTAATTACCGGGCCTGAAACAGTCGTTGGTATAAATTGGGAGCACTGGGAGACACTGTCGTGTTTTGAGCCTCTGTTGGGCGCTTCCCCCCCCCCCCCCTCCGGTTTGCCTCTCTCATGCCTGTCAGCCTACCTGTGACCCCATTCACTTTGCCCCCCCGCCCCCCCCCCGTGCCCAGTTGCGGTGGTGCGCAGGTCTTTCTGCCAGCGCACGCCTGTTTTTGGCACACCATCCGTCGCGGCAGCCACTTTGACGCCAAAGGGGATCCGTAAACGCTCACAGATTGTAGATGCTGGACTCCTAGTGCTGAAATATGGCTGGGAGCTGAGCCCCATGGGACGCTAAGCTGTGAGGTTTGACCCGCATGCATTTCCACACAAGTGCCGCTCGATTCCCGCGGGTGTTTCCCATCCCGTCGGCCTCCATTCGCTGCTCCCATGTGCACGATCACACATATCTTATAAAATGCTATTAGTTACGAAGTTTTGAGTTTATTCTCACTGACAGCCCCAGGCATTCTGTTAATATGTTTTTAGGAAGGATTTTAATCGTTATCATTAACTTTAGAATTGAACCTATCTAGTACCAATATATTTTTGCCTGTGAGTGTTTGCCTTTGGTGGTTTTTGCACTCTGTTGATTCAGCATGGATTCTGATAACTGGCAGGGTCAGTCAGCAGCCTACTGGGCACATGGGACACAACGGGGCGGGACTGCCCAATCTCTACAGTGCTCTTACCATCATAATAGCACACACGGCTGTTTATGTGAGGTAACCAGAGAGAGCTCACGGACTCCCAGCACAAACGTGGGGGGAGCAGGCTCCGCACAGCTGGACCCCGATTCTATCCTGCGTCCTGGGAACTGAAAGGAGACCCCCCCCCCACAATGAACCATGGTGTAACCCCACTGCGTGCAATAACTTGATTAAAAGGTAAAAAGAAGGGCTTCTTCTGGGGACTGTTTAATGAGGCCTGTGGAATGTGTGGATCAGGTTCATAGAGGCTCATGGGAAATCTGTGATAATAGCACTGGGATCACTTACTGCTCCATTAGCAGTAATAATGTGGGAGTTTGTTAATGGGAGACAGAAAAAGTCTATGATAACCGAACTGCGACCACTGTTACTGCATCATTACTGGCAATACAGAGCCATTTGTTAATAAAGATAGGACTAAAAGGGTTTGTTACAAGATATGTTGGGTAAGCATGCACAGAATGCCACGCAGAATCATTAGTGATTCACAACCAATTTGGATCAATTAAAGGGTGTTACAAGCAGCCATTGGGAGAGTATGGTGCTGATCATCTCTGTACGTCACTGTCATGTAACCTTTTCCGTAATTTCACCGTGTTCTCTCCGCTGTGCAACATAAGCTGCAGCAATTTATAAAACTGTGGCTCGTGTTAAACCTTGTATACTGGCTTGTGTGTGTGTGTGCGTGTGTGTGTGTGTGTGTGTGTGTGTGTGTGTTTTTCTATGCAGTCCATTGGCTGAGCGACACTTGCCGTAAACAAGTTTCTGAAATGTTGTCTAACTGGGAATAAAAAAAAAAAATTGAAACATGCCACAGACCTAGGAGAAAAAAAATACAAAAAACTCGTAATTGTCATTGCGTTTGTGCTGCCGAGCTTGGACACGCAGCATCCGCATTGGCACATTGGATGAGACAACGGTGAGAGAATGGGGTAGGATCTGTGCGGATTTGATGAGGAAAGCAGCACAGAGGGAGCCAATGCAATCTACTGCTACTGTTTACTGTAGTCTGAAGTCAGGCACTGACTGAGCAGCAGAATACACAAGTGGCTAATTAAAGCTTTCAGCTCCTGGACAAAAAAACAGAGGATAATTATTTCAGGTCCAATTAATCTACAAGCCCAAACTTGATGTTGTACACTTTGTTTATTTATGTTCTCTCCAACTTGAGAGCAGCTAGATAAGCTGTCCTGATAGACAGTTAATTGGAGGAAAGCTTCACTCGCGTGCAAAACAGTTTTAAATAATTGTGTTTCATAATGCATTGCTTATTTACAGATGTACTCTTGTTATTCTCTTGTACATTTTTTCTTTAGGTGTTCGAAATTAATATTTGCGCACAGTGTCTAAGTCTTATGAAAAACAGTTGAAAGGCTTACATGCTTTGGGAGGGTTTTCGTCAGGATGTCGTTTCAGAGATTACTGGTTTATTGCACTTTTTTTTTCCCCACAAACAAACGTTGACTAATTGATAGATATATCTGATACATTGACACAGGTAGCTCTACTGTACATCTAAACAATTTCTACAGAATTCCCCACCCCCACAGAATAGCTTTAGGGACAGACTATTCTCCGGTCACATGGGTGGTGCTGGACTCTGTCTCTGTGGAGGGGTCTTTGGCAGCCCCCTTGGTTTGGAAGCACCCCCTGAAGGCTTCTGCCAGCCTCCTGTTGGTGGCGATGATGAGCACAGGGCTGAGGGCGGAGTAACAGGAGGCGAAGAAGACGCGCGCGTCGGAAACGGCGGGCGGGACGCGGGAGACGGTGAGCGTGTAGGCCCACAGGGTGTTCTCCAGGCTGAAGAGCGTCACATAAGTGCACAGCAGCAGCAGCACAGCCTTGGAAGCTCCTGCTGACGCCCTCCCTGCTCCCCTCAGCCCCTCCACCTGCTTTCGGTGCCGGTAGAGCACCAGCAACATGTATACGGCAGCAGCCGCCATCACACAGACAAAGACCACGTCCCTCAAGGTGTACACCACCCCGTTGGCAACATAGGCCACCGGGTCGGGGAAGACGACGACGCAGAACTCCAGGTTGAGGCTGTACTCTGGGATGGAACCGTTGGCAGGAGGAGCCACGGTGAACAAGTAGCTACCGCTTGAGATGAGGATGTTCATGGCATAGAGGAGGAGGATGGCATGGGGAAGGTGGGTAGGGAGCCATCGCTTGAGTTTGGCCCAGTGCAGTGTGGAGGGCGCCACGACAGCACACTGGTAACACCCCAGTAGTGCGGTAATGCAGATGGACAAGGACCGGGCCAGGCGGTAGCTGAAGACGTCTACCTTGCAGCTGACGTCGCCGAAGAGCCGCCGCACGCCAAGGGCGACCAGGGTCTGAGGGATGCCGCGGCTGAGCAAGACGACCAGGTTGACGGAGGCCAGGTTGCCCAGGATGATGTCGTTGGGCGAGAGTCGGCTGCGGAGCATGTGCAGACGGCAGAAGAGTAAGAGCACGCTCAGGTTAGCCGGCAGGCCCACCGCCACCAGACCGATGAAGCCTGTCGCCTTCAGCACCACGCGGACCTCCATCTGCATGGTCAGCTGCCTGCTGGGGGATGGTGGGGGGGTCACATGATCCTGAGTTAGCATCTCAAAACGTGGCACTTTTATCGTAGGCCACGCACATGGCATCCTCGTCCACCATGCTGCCCTGAATCCCCGACCGCCGCGCTAATTGATACCCCATGCCCATCAACCGTGATAAATGCTGTCCCACATCCTTATCCGTCATGCTAGCTTCTGCCCCCCCCATGCGTCTCCGCCATGCTAACTGATTCATGCTAACTGATCCATGCTAACAGCTGCCCACTGAACAAGAACCTCACTTATTACACTCCCAGCAAAACAAAGCCTGAGATCATGATGCTTATGTTGATGTCATATGAAGAACAAATCCCAAAATCCTTTTATCATGCTTGGTCCTTGGCTCTGCTGCTGTGTGAACAGAATTTGTATCCAACAACCGCTTTTGTCGAGTCCAATTTAATATCCGTGCTTAGTTCCCGAATCGGTTTTATGTTTCACAGAACATAGTCCTGGATCTTCAGAAATTACATTCCAGATCTGGTTATCTTCCTTCTGTGTCTCATGTAAATATGGAGCAGTCATTTAAAAAAATTGGATTCTCTGTATTTATATATATATATTTTTTTTTAAATAAACATATTCATGAAACAGTAGTCCAGAACTTCTATTTGTCATTTGATCAGCTGAAACACTTTTCAATTATGGAACTGAGGCATAAAATAACATGTTTTTATGTAAAGAAATATGACATCATTCCTAGGAATGGTATAAACCAGCGAAGCCAACACCTCTTTGCAAGTGTAGTAGCATCGACAGTGAAATCAACAGCTATGACTGCATTAAGAATATTCATTATAGTCATTATAACACGATAACAAAACACTGAAAGGAAACTTGATGATAGGTATTATTGTTTTTTATGATCAAACTTATAATAAAACTCATTTATTAAATGGGATTAATTAATAACCTCTAGTTATCCAGGACAAGACTTCTTACCTTGTGGTGGAATATGGAGAGACGGACAGCGTGGTGAATATGTCAATGACACTGACTTCTGCGGATGTGTCATTTTAAAAAGTCCCCTTATCTCATCTCCTTGGGGACTAAATTAATTACAAAGGATACAGTTTCTCATCCGAGGGTGTGTAAACAGGGCCCCTAAAAACGTGGCAGAATGCAGCACTGATTCTCGTTAATTAATGACTTCCCGTTCCCTGAGCAGTTTCTTTTTTTATTTGTTTTTTTGCGAAACACGGGAGTCGGCCTCTTCCAGGTTCATCCTACGAGTCGAGTGCAGGACGAATATGCAGCCATGTTAGGGTCACTTAGCCCAAAACGCAAGGATTTCCCAGCCACACTCTGGAAGCAGATCAGCAGAAATATAAACACCTCAAGCCATCATTTCTGCATTTGACAGAAAGTGAACTGCTTTGTTCGGCCTCCTGCTACCTGCTAAGGGACGTTTTGCGTTGCACGTTTCGTTTTTCATCACTTAAGGGTAGTTTGACTGCAACAATTGCTGCAGCCAAAGGCACAGGGCTTCACTGGACTGTCCTGCCTGTGATGGCCATACAAACCAGTGAGACGCAGTCACTCAGCACCCGAGAAACAGTGTTACATTTCACAAACATCAAATGCTATCACTTTATAGCCCCATCGACCACAGCAGCAAACAGCACACAAAGTGCCATAAACAGCAAAATAAATGAAAACACTTGTGAATAAAAACATACAATTAATGTTCAATGTATTGTATTCTATTTAATGATTAATACTCATTTTCATCCTGGAAACTCCTACCCCACCAAAAATAATAACAAAAATACAATTCACACTATTTAGTAATGCATCACACACAAAACAACCTGCACACTATAATTAAATATGATGAGTAAAGTTAAACAGTGAAGCATTTCTTCAAAAGAAGAGGAAGATGGTGAAGAAGCTTAATAAGAAGTAATTCCTTCGGTGACATCATAAATGGTAAATAACCTCATAAGCCATAAACTAATAAAAACCTCAGTTTCAATGTTTTATCCTTTGTATGTGTTACCTATCTGAGTTAAGATTACATAGGTGTGATGGCAGAGACAGATTTAGCTAAATCTGGAGAGAGATGGCCACACTGTCAGTAAACACCACATTAATTAAAGCAGATTCATTCGGTGGGTTTGTTTTCAAACCCCTGGGGAGGACAATCGCTCGTTTTTTTTTCAGCTTTCCAGGATTTGTAGCTTACGGTTTTCTCATTCATACAGCTGCTTGTGTTACTTGGGAGATTTAGGTCAAGCATCCTGTGCGGCTACAGCAGTGCCCCTCCTGGGACTTGAGCCAATAACCTTCAGTTCCTACATCCACGTCCCTAATCACCATGCTACCTGCTGGCCCATCTATGTTCCATCTGTGGGACTGGAGGCTCTCCCATCAAGAAGGGGGCAGGATGCCAGGCCGTCACAGGGCACAGGAAATATTTTAGGGACACCGGCTCTCTTGCATTTTGGGAGGAAAGTAAGCAACTCGGCTCTGATACCTGCAGCTTAAGAGGAGTGGGACCAATAGGGCAACCCACTGCATCCCCATGCCTGTGTAATGTAGCTGTTATTTGCCTGTGTCTGTGGGTGGGGCCGGGCCTATAGATGGGCATAATGAGGACAGATCACAGATCTCCATTTTCTTCCTTTCGAGAACTATTTTAAAAGAGAGGCGATGCAAGTTACTGCTTCAGGTGATATTTGTGCCACCGAACAGAATAAGAGCATGATTAGACACTATGACAATTACATGTCCGGCAACTTTTCCCAGCCCTCTGAAATGTCAAAGCAGCACACTGACGCCGCACTGCAATTTTGCATCTAACTTTGTGTCTAAAACTACTTTGGAAATTTTCCTGGGTAAGGTCTTGATCCGACCTATTATAATAAAAGTGTTAATAATACTTCAGGCAACAGAATTGTATGCTATTTGCAGTTTGCAAGAAAGGTGCAAATTCATAATATGGTCGGAACAACCTTGCAATTGCCTGATTCTTTTATTTATTTATTTTATTATCTTTTTCTTGTTCATTAGCGTCCAGTCATTTTGGTTACAGTCACATTCCGCTGCAATATTGCACATGTGCGAAACCCATCAGGGCTAGTGGATGTATGTTAATTCATTTAGGAGACGCTTTTATTCAAAATTATTTATTGGTGAGAGCAGGGTCAAGGGTGTGCTACGGGCAGCTGGAGTTAAGGGCCTTGGTCAACAGTAACACCCATCTGCTAGTCATGGGAATGATACCGGTGACCTTCTGATCATGGGCACATGGCCACACACCATCCCCATTACAGGTTTTATAATGGGGAACTCACTGTGAGTTTCAGATTTCCATATTTCACAGCATTGACGTTGTCATATTGTTTGATAACTTTAATGTACCCTCTTCCTGTCCCTTGTTCTTTCCAAAAGGCAAGGTGTCCCTCTAAACTGCCCATATGGGGTGAGTGTGTGACCTGCAGTGGCCTGGTACTCTGCCCTGACTCAGTCTTGCCCTCTGCTTCCTAAGATCTGCTCCAGGCTGCTCCAGGGGGAATGTTTCTCAAGTGTGAACTAGATAGGAGTGCGGGCAGAACATAACTAGACTCTAGGGATGGAAAGAGTTTCTGATCGATGAGTATATAGCCCTAGTGGATGTCTGGTCTATGAGGTTCTTCTTTTGAGGTTTGGAAATTGGGAAATATTAAAGTGATAGCACTGGGTTTATATAATTTTATATGAGGTAATGAGTTTGTGAATCGCATTATTGAACTGATGGCATTTAACGCTGAGTGAACATATTTTAAGCGCTTGCAAACCGTTGCCCTTTGCTGTCACACATGATTATTCATGGAGAGACTTGGCTCCCTGCAGTAATGCCAGCTGTCCACCAGGGGACAGTGTGGCTGCAATCATTCAGCCTCCCCCTTGGCCTTTAAAGAGGCGCAGAGAGAAAAAAAAAAACTCCCATTTTTCACCCAAAGGAGACCATCAGAGTGCAGTTAAGCCCGACTTGTTGGGTGATAAAAACATTCATCTTCATCAAGCGAGACAAGCGATCTTTATCTTGATATCTGTGCGCATCGGGTGGGGATGAGCCCCGACAACGAGCAGATGGCGTCGACGGCGGCCAGGCTCGGCAACCGTCCGGCGTGCGCAGAGGCAAACAGATTGCAGAAGAGGGAACATTTTTTAATGGTAATCAGCATCCCCGAGCGACTTGGAACGCCTGGCTGCAGGAAATTTGCTCTGCTGGGGACGTTGTGGCACGCAATGCGCTGATTCCTGCCTTTCGCCTCTTTTTTTCTGCGCAGCTGAAGCCTCGGGAGATGCTGGGGGCACAAAGGAGCGTTTAGGGGTGATTCATGCAAACCGCTGGCCAATTAAAGCGGCGGCTCCCTTTTTGTGCGTTTACGTTAACGTTAAGATTGTCAGAGACGCAAACGCCGCGGTTTTCCGAGTTTGCAGCAGCAGCGAGAACCATATTCATATATCGTACATGTCAAGGAGTGAGGGTAGCTTAGCTGCTCAGTGAGAGCCTGGAGCAGCGGAAGAAGAAAGCCTTTCAATAGACAATTCGTATTAAAATACGCACAGATCAACATAAAAACAAAACCAAACTTGAAACCATAAACCCTAAGTCATTACATAAATATCTACTGATCAACAACTCGTATATAAGCCAAAATCCAGCTTGGAACCCCATCCATCCATTTTCTGTAGCTGCTTGTCCTGTTCAAGGTAACAGAGGGCCAGAGATGATCTCAGAAGCTATGGGCACAAGGCAGGGAACAACCCAGGATGGGGTGCCAACCCATCGCAGGGCACAGTCACACACCATTCACACCTACGGGTAATTTGGTAACTCCAATTAACCTCAGCATGTTTTTGGGAAGCCAGGATACCTGGATGAAACCCCATGATGACAGGGGGGGAACGTGCAAACTCCACACACATGCAGCCACGGTGGAAACTCAAACCCTGGTCCCAGAGGCGTGAGGCAGCAGTGTTAAGCACTGCACCACTGTGCAGCCCCCAAACATGCTTCTAAAATGTGACCAGAATAAAATCTAAAAATTAAAACTGGTATTTCATGGTCTTTTGTCTGCTTCTCTTATTCAGCCTGGGGTTGTTTGAAGGATCCCAGACTGAGGATGAGTGACTAAGTGAGTCAGACCACACCGCCGCAGGCTGAGAGTATGATCCAGGCCCGTATGGTCCCTCAGAGCCTCAGCTCTGTCCCTGTTACCGGTGCCTTCCTTAAGTATATGTGAAACAAGGCAGGGCGTGGATGTTTCGTGGGAGGGACCAGGTTGGGCGCAAGTTTCTTTACTCCCATGCAATAAAATAATGGGTGTATAACATAAACCTGTTCTGTGTGAAGGAGAGAGATTCGGAACAATGCTGCGGCTGACATGAGTTTCATTTTACCTTTTAAGACAGAAAGTAAGCGGTCACTTTGCATTTTGCATGGTATGTCTTCTATTCCAAGGGCAGTAATAAAATCACCTCCTTCGCTACTTACCTTCTATCCTGTGGATCTGTTCACCGTCCAGAAGATCAGGGTTTCGTCAATGGTAACCCAAGCCTGCTCACCTGCCCTGTTGACCTCTATTGTCTTGCCCTAGTACTATACTCCCCATAGTCAGTGCTCAATCTCCTCCATTGCTTTTGTTATGCCGGACTGCATTTCTCATTTCATGGCCCTCAAATCAAAAACATGGTAACACTTTACTTGAGGGGACAAAAATAATGTAGGATTACGCTATGACTTTTGCATTAATTAACCACAAACACAAAAAGTGTTATTTACAAACTGTAGTCATGTGTGTTCATCATTAATGTCACATATATGTCACACATATTTAATCTCAAGGAAGTACTATATTTGTTACTGTATCTGTTAATTCTGTAAACCTTTATGAACTACTGAAGGAACAAATAATGAATAACACAAGTGAAATATTGATCTAATATTTGTTCATTAACGAATCATGACACGTTTTATCTATTACTATATGTTACTTATCTAATTCTGTAAGCATTTGTGAACTACTGAAGGAACTACTGAAGGAATTACTGGGGAACTACTAAGGAACTACTGAAGAAACAAGTAATGAACAACACTAGTTAAATACTGATCATGTTTATTCATCACTAATGAACTGTGACACATCTTTTCTCTCAAGCAGCAACTATATTTGTTCATGATTTGTAATTCAGTATCAACTGAGTTACTACGTATTTGTGTCCCCTAAAGTAAAGTGCTACCAAAAGCATTTTAGAGCTTTGTGAATTTACTGTAATTGTAATGGCTGGAAATATTTATAGATCCGTTGTAAACTAATTTTAAAAGTGAAAACTTAATCTTATTCAGTGTGAGTCCTCCTGACCCCATTGAAGTGACCTTGAGCAAGACACTGAACTCCAAATTGCTCCTGGTGTGCAGGTTGGTGCCTTGCTCAAAGGAGTGGAAAAATGTGCTATATAAATGCAATTCATTTACCATTTACCATGCACAGTGTCCTTCATTGTATTCTTGGCCTTTGGTCAAGACCTTACGTTCTCAATGACCTGCCATTGGCCAGGTCTTCCTCCTTACATTCTCAATGACCTGTTATTGGCCAGGTCTTCCTCCTTACATTCTCAGTGACCTGCCATTGGCCAGGTTTTCCTCCTCCAGGTCCGGAGCTAACAGACCCAAGCCTGGGAATTCTCTCCTATTATGCCTGTGCCACTGGACCATAATGAACGTCCCCATCTCCCTCGCCATCTCCTCACTCCAGCCGGTTTGTAAATACTTGGATTGCAGCAGCTGCAGCTGTCTGGTCCATCAGTCTCGATTACTTCGAGATGGGAGAATGAAGAACTCAGATCCAGTGGACCGTGTTGTGCCTCTCACCTCTCTATGGTTACTGCTCCGTGGGTATAAGAGCAGCTTGTGGGGCTGCTGAACTGAAAGTCGGGCCAGATAACAGGGAGACTGTAGGACGGGATATCCCATCATCCGCTGACAGGTGAGGCAGAAAAACTGATTCATAACCCCAGTAATATAATTAAGTGTTCGCAATTATGTGCTGAATCAAAAACATCAGCTTCTTATAAAAAGATACTTAAATGATCTGATTGTTTTTAGTAGAAGAAAACAAATATTATGAATGACACCCGTCCTGTTAATGTCACCCGTTTAGAGACCTTCCTTGCGGTGCCGGCAATGGAGTCCGAGAGTCTGATCCGAGGGCTGCTCTTCCTCTTCCTCACAGTGGTGGGCGTTCCCGGGAACAGCCTGGTGATCTGGGCCTTTGTCCGGGTGGCGAGACACGATCGGCGCCTCCTGCCTGCGGACGCCATCGTGCTGCACCTGGTCTCGGTGAACCTGCTGGTGGTGGTCGCCCGCTGTCTCCCGGAGACCCTGGCCACCTTTCGGCTGGCCGGCATCTTTAACGACGCCAGCTGCCGTGGCATCATCTATGTCTTCCGCACCGCCCGCACCCTCTCTATCTGGCTCACCTTCGTACTGAGCGCTTACCAGTGCCTAAGCGCTGCCCCGCCGGGATCCCGCTGGGCCCAGGTGCGCGCCACCGTTGCCCACCACCTGGGCTCCATCTTCCTGGCGCTGTGGCTGGTGAACTGCATTATCAGCTGCCCGGCGGCCATCTACTCCCTGGGTTCCCGCGGCAACTCCAGCCTCATGGAGCACAGCATCAATGCGCAGTTCTGCGTGGTGCAGTTCCCCTCCGGCCTTGCCAGGGATGCAAATGGGGCAGTGCAGACTGCCCGTGACGTGGTGCCCATGGCCTTCATGACCACGGCAAGCATAATCATCCTGGTCTTCCTCTACCGCCACAGCCAGCAGGTGAAAGGCCTCCGTGGCGGAGCCGGCGGGAAATCCGGACCCTCGGCGGAAAGGCGGGCCGCCAAAGCCGTCGTTACTTTGGTAACCATGTATGTGGTGTTCTACGGTGTCGACAATGGCCTGTGGGTATACACCATCACCGTGACTCAGACCCTGAGCTCCGCGCTGGTGTCTGACCTCCGAGTCTTCTTCGCCTCCCTTTATGCTTCGGTAAGCCCCATCGTCATCATCATCTCCAACACGAAAGTGAGCCGACAGCTTCAGTGCCAGTGCGAGGAGAACGCCGCCCGGGCGCCCGATGCTGCCCTTTCCCCGGCCTGAGATCGGGTTCGGCTTCTCGCCGAAACGATCCACTTCCCAAGTGCGTAGAGACGCAGTTAGGTGAGGCAGAACTTCATCGTTCATCACAGGGCAAGAGACCAACGGTGGTCTTTGAATATTCATGTTATGCTCCTCTTGAAATTGTCGCCTGCAGAGGAATATGGGGGCGAGAGCTGACGACGCTTACAGCCCTGCTCTGTCGACGGAAGATCAGCTGGAGCCACCTGACGCCAACTGCTCTTCTGACAGCCTAAAATTGTTATTTATATCAGGGATGCCAACTTTGGTCAGCTGGCTGGAGTGAGATTTTCAATTCAAGACAAGTCTGCACACACATGCAAACGCATTTACATGTATGTAACAGTTTTATTACCCAGTAAATAGTCTGTAGAGTTTGCAAATTGTCCTAAGCTACTTTTACGCATAGAATGGAATAAAATAAATTTGCTGTAAGATTTCTTGCATCTGAAAGCGCATCACGCCGGATTAGTGAGAGCTGGTAACCCTGCAGTTTGCTTGCTGAAGGTGATGTAGTTTTACGACCAGGTCTACCAATGTATTGAATGATGAAACAATGGAACCATTAAAATGCTTTTTGTACACCTAGCTGGTCCATCTAGGTTATCAGATGTATGTTTATGGTGAAGCAAAAGCTGGTCTCCAGGTTAATGTCCCCCCGCCTCCTGACCGCGCACGTCCCTCCCCGTGTCTAAGTGCCTCCTGTGTTGCTCAGTTTTTGTTTGGATGTCGATTTATGGAATAATTGCCCCCCAAGGGTTTCAGAGTGCACTGATAATCCAGGCTCCAAGCTTCCCGAAGCGCGTCGTGGGGTGGAACCCAAATAATGAAGCAATTAGCTTAATTAGTGCGAGGAATGGAAAAAAGAGGAGGGAACGTGGAGGAAGGGGCTGCAGGTGTGGAGGGGGGAGTGTCCCCGGGTTGTTTGTGTATTCCATCGTTTGTGTATTCCGGGTTGTGTATTCCCCCCCGCGCTCGGAGCCAGGATGCTATGCTTTTGGTGCCAGATCTTCAGTTTTTTTACGGTCACCTCAGTGGCTCCATTCAGCGGACATGTCCCCGCCTCCTCCCCTGCTTGTCACAGTCATTAATCCTGCACTGCCTCCCCCCCCCACCATGGAGTGGGTGGAGTTATCTCAGCAGCCTCCTACTTTGAGGAAGGGAGGCAAAGAGGATCATCTCTTTGGGGAATACACTCTCCTGTACCTACTAAAAATTCTGTCATTTTTCACCTGGCGTATGAAAGTCATTTCATATAAGCTAGTGACTGCACCCCCAC
>JAODLC010000133.1:20726057-20742265 GCA_026781145.1 Hippopotamyrus pictus
TTCAGTGGCTTTCTGTACCTGGGGTGCTGCCTAAACATTAGGACGCTGACATTTTGCGAAGGCTGTCCACCCCAAACCTCTCACTTCCTACCAAACCCCTTCTGACCTCCAGTCTGCTTTGCCTGGCCTGGAATGCGGGAATGCGCCGCTGCATGCGATTCAGCAGGGAGCTGTGCACTCACGTCATCTAATGCACCGCTGTCAGGGCGCGTCTTGTGAAAGTGCCAGACCGTAGATGGGTTAACTCACTCACTCCCACTAAGAGGTACTTATGGTGGGTATGTTTGAGGAAGGATTACAACTAGATTTTTTCATCATACAGCTGGAAAAAAATACAAGATAGCAGAGCTGACAATATGTATGACCAATGACTTCTTCAGACCAAATTTGCAGTCATCTTTCCTGAGGGCAAAGAATGATGATATTTATTGCTCAACCATAACATTTCTGTTCAAACCAATACCATCAGTAGGAGTATTTAGGGTTAGAAATGCCCTGTTAGAAACTTTATGAATATAAATTGAGCTTGCATAGAAATCTGTTTTATTCTATAGCTTGGTTGGTTTGTGGAAATAGCACAATAAGCCAAAAAAAAAAACCCTGAATCATCTCACCGTTCTTTTACAATCTTGATAGAGGGAACCATAGTATTTGTACCTGTGCAAATGGCAAATGAAGTATAAAAGATTCAAAGTAAAGCAAGACACATGAGGGTAGAGGGTAGAGTTTGCTCTGCTGGGAAAGCATGTACTGGGAAAACTACACTGTATCATGTAACATACTTAATCACAGGTTTTAAAATTTTATGGTAATACTTGATGACATCTTAATTTTTCCAGAAACGCAAAGGTCTCTGCGCAATCTGGGGCTGTCCAAACTCATTCCTGGAAATCCACAACTGGTTACTCCTGGAGTGTCAGATAGAATGTTCTGACCTCTCTGACAAAAAAAAGGATCATTGATTATTAATTATCAATGAATGCTTGGGAGCTGTTCGTCTTGGGGTTTAAGTGGGGAGGCCCTATGAAAAGGACATTAAGGCCCCTATCCCTGCTATTGTTCCAGCAAGGTGGGGGGGGGGGGCAGTTCATGGAATGTGGCTTTATGGTAGACGGTGGGCGGTTCCTGACCTGGAAAAGGAAGGGGTTGTGCTGGAGCCCTGGCGGTTTTAGAAGTGATTCCCAAAAGATCTAGATTTATACCTGAAACCTCAGTTGAGGTGACATGCTGTCCCAATAAGACCTCAATAAAAAGATTACATGCTAAAACATAACAAAAGCCAAGCCTGCAGTGACCCCAAAGCCTGGAATCAGTCACACTATGTCTGAAGGGTAGCTGAAGCCGACAGCGCACACCTGGTACCGAGGGGGGGGGTTAGGGCAGCGGGGGAGGGGCTGCACTTTCAATGTTGGCCAACCATGTGGTGCTTCTGCTCTGGGTAGCTAGCAGGAGCATTGTGTTGTTAGACAGAGCCAGCAGCCATGTGACTCACGCTGTGGATGCTGCTTCTGATGTTCTTCTGAGATCTGAAGGACAGTGATGCCAACTGAGGAAGTGAGCTGGCAGAGTTTCGAACAGCTACACACACCATAAAACCAGGGAAACAGTCGCAACAGCGAATGAGAGTACTGCGTCTTGCATATACCTGTATTTTTCCCCCACTTCAGTACACACCCTAGAACAACTTTTGCTGACTTAATTGTCCTGTTTACCAGTGATAGGGCTTCGAGGTCCCATGAAATTCGTCCATAGGATATACCCTGGATTCACCCCCGAAAAAGTCAGGCACACAGGGGACAGCAGTCTGAGGCTGAAAGTGTTCCCTGTAGCCTGAGGGAGATCTTTCCTTCTTGAGTTTAGAGACTCATTTAGCTTGGGTTCATGGGTGAAACAGAGTCACTTATTTGCCCAGGCTAGGGTCCACCTAATCCGTGCCAGGAGGGAGACTATGAACTACTTCAGGTTTTACAAAATACTTTTAAACTGAAATGGTTCTGTGCTTGGCTAAATAGTTCAATTCTTCTTGCGCTTTGACTATTTTGTTTCCGTGATTGGAAGACTCATCCAGCTGTTCCACATTAACATTAGTTACACATGCATGATTAAAGGAGACTGACCAATCAGCATACAGCAAGAACCCAGGGCTCAAATGAAATCCAGGTCCTTTTAATAGAAATGGTGAAAATGGTAGTTTACAAAACTTTGTCATAGCTCGTAGTCTCCCTCCTGACATGGATTAGGTGGTCACCCTATCCCAGGCTTGCAGGCCATGTTGGTGGGGACACCAACTGACACGGGTTTACAATTCTGATGTTTTTTCTGTGTTTACTTTACTCGCTTAATCGTTAGTGTCCTGAGGGTGCCAATAGAATCGTCCAGTGTTAATGTCTCCGGGATCGGTTGTCATACCATGGCCAATTAACTGATTGGCTGAATTTCACTAAAAACTTAATGTCCCCCACGTTTCCGGAAGCTGGGCTTCCATTAATGAATGTATACCTGACCTGGTAGCTGCTCGGGCAAACACACAAATCACAAAATCTTTTGGCCAGATGGTAAAAAAACAAACTAGAAAACACCATGAATGTTTACATGGAGACAGTGCAGGATGTAACAATAACAAAACAGGCTGCATCCTATCAGCTGTAAACGGCTGCCCGGGCAGAGTTCGCCATATAGGGTTTATGTCATTTTCTTCTCACGATCCAGGTCGCTGCAAACACAAAGGATTTATGAGGCACACTATAAAATGCTAAGGGTACAAACTTTTTAAATCTTATTAAACAGAATTTTTTTGGAGATTAGTAATGGGATTTTTCTGGTGTTTTAAAAAAAAAAAACTGCTTTTACACATCTGTCAGAAGCATTCTGCTTGAACTGCACAAATAAGGGACTTACAAAAGCCATTAGGAGAATTCCCTCTAAATGCCTTCCTTATCTGACCCATTGTATCCATCCATCCATCCATCCATTTGAGATGCTGCCCTGCAAACGGGACACAAGACAAGGTGCATTCTGGGTGAGATACCAGTTCATCACAGGAGTAAGTCTCCATTCAGTGACCTAATGTAGAGATTGAGAGGACAGATGTATATATTTTTTTTATTCTGGCAAGGGACACCCTGGACCACACTGTATTACTCACAGAAAGTCTTGGGACATTTGCTTAATTCAGTAAAAATATTGCAGATTAATTGGTTTTATAGCAAAAATCATTACTTCATTGATTTGTTTACAAAAAAATATAGATCACACTATAAACAATCAGCAGTTTTCAGTATAAGATTCATTTTAACTAGTAATAAATTGAAACCAAAATTGTAGATCTAAAACAGCTGTTCCGAGTTAGAAAGTTAATTGACAAGCAGTCCCTCTGGGTGCTTTTTAATTATTGACACCTTTGCAATAACATAAAACAGCAGACATTTGTTTTTAGTATCCCTTTGGCAGCCAGTGACTACAATTGCGATTGATAGCAAAATGGCAAGAACAGAAATGAATGAGTCAGTCAAAAGAATTATGAACATAAAAAGAAAATGTCTGTGCAGAAGATATGTGCAGATACGTTAAACATTGCTTGTCAATGGACTTTTGTTGCGAAACCAATACATTTGTAACATTATTACAAAATTAAGCAAACATCCCTAGACTGTGAGCACTGTGGACACACAGAATCACAGACTTTGCACAATTTGCAGTCACCAATTCACTTGCGACTGCATGTTTTTGGGCTTTGGGAGGAAATCAAAGTGTATGAATTTCAGGTGCGTTGTGAAATGATGGGGTTTGAGGTGGACAATAAAGCTGATGTTCATCTCCAGCCATCAGTTGCTCTGTTCAGGGAAGAAAGCAGTTATGCTCAACTGTCAAGACGGGTCCCGACCTGCTGGATCTGTTCGTACGGTTTGCAGATGCTTCCGCTGCAGGAATCCCTGCCTCGTGGCCTCTCTGGAGCGTGGTATGCCTTAAGCGTAGCTTGTGGCGTCATGTCTATAATATAGGCAGACCAATCAAAGTGGATGCCTGTTTTCATTTAAAAAATGGCCATTTCTACCATTTTGCTGCCGTTACAGGGCTGCACCAATGAACTGGTGTCACGGCGGATTTCATATTCTGAGTAGAACGTAACATGATATGATATGTAAGGAACACCACATACAGCGTAATCTTACACGTCAGGTCTATAATGACATCTGTCTGTTGTCATACAATGTCACATGATGTCTTTCAGTGGAACAAGTATTGCAATCTCCATGTTCCGTCATCTGCCTGTTGTCTTTCATGCACCCTGATTCTGGCCTTAGTAGATGGACATAGCCTGTTGCTCTCGATCTCCAAGCAAACAGACGTGTTAGCTGTTAAGGAAATGTTAGCGTTTATGTCTGTTTGCTCAGTTTCAGTCATAACATCATGCTCCAGTGCAACCCACTGGCTGCAGTTTCCCAGTTCAGCTTCACTCAATTGTGGGTCACAGCAAGGGCTGTAAGAATGGGGATAGGATAGACAAAAAAACACTTTTATGTTCTCTGGAAATGGACATATTCCCTGCAAACATTCATAACTGGCACTAAACATCTATCCTTTGATAGCTAATGTTCTCTGACTTATTTATGCATGTATCAAATTATCGCTAGAGAAAATTGTTCTCTGCTATTTAGCTTTTTGTCTGTAACAACATCACCAGCAAACTATACTAATTTAGAAGACACAGTCACTGTACTTTAATAAATCTACATTTCTGTGTGTGTTTCTAAGCTTCATTTACAGACGCTGTTTCTTTCTGGACAGAAAAGTTGACAGTAGCAAGGGATGACTCATTTCCTGCTACTTCTCATCTGAGAAAAATAATGAATCGTCCATCAGCTTTCAGATTCCCAGAGTAACTAATGAAAATCAAACTAAGTACAACAGCGGCTCGTTCGCACAAAATGTCGCGTCACGGTACCAGTGACATGAGCAGATAGTCTCTGTTCTTTTCTTCTGTCTCTCTGCGATTTTCCTGTCATTTTCTCTGGCGGAATTTTCCATAGGTTGCCTCTCTGGCTAGGAATGCGGGCAGGACGGGACACGTCCCTGGAGCTTGTTTAGAGCTTGTTTTGTGTAGCTTTTCAAAGTGTCACCACTGCTCTACCACTGAGCTCTGTAACTCTCAAAGAAAGACCATGTTACCAAAGACATTGGCTGTAATTTGAAAGCTATTATTTAGTTTACAGGATTTAACTGTTAACTGTTTATGATACTGCAGCAAAGAGGTATCAAGTTTATACCCTCAAAAATGCATAATTCTTAGCAAACTTCTCTATCTATTCATCCATCCTACTTTTCCAGTACAAGGTCCCAGTAAAGTCGAAAACCTGTGCGAGGAGACATACAATATTAGGCCGGGGAGGCCTGGGACAGGAGGGAGGGCCATCAATGGGCAAACACTCAAGGGGCAACCAAAGTGTCTAACCGTAGGTGAAAACCTCCACAAACATGGAATTCTCCAGTTGTTTTGAGACTGAAAAGGTATTGCAATTCTATGTTTGTTTTCAGTATGCCTAATGCTTTCACTCCACGGATGAGTGGTGGAACTCAACAGTCTTGGGAATTACCAATGAAGAAGTTTGTATGTATAGTTTGCATATACTAAATTATTTATGCAGCTAACCTAGTCAGAGTACATCTAATGCAGTATAGAAAATCAGGCATCTTGAGCATTTATTTGATGCCAAACAGGAAATGGTGAAGGTAGCAAATGGCCCACAAAAACATGTTGAGGCACGTCCTTAACATTTAATTTTATGTTTTGGAGAACTTTATTATTTAGCTCTTGATACTGTCAGTTGCTTCTTGGCGGGAAGCAGGGCCACAAAATGCCCTCGCATGTGTCAAATTTAAACGTGAACAGTGAGATCCATGAGTACGTAAAAGTGAGGACTAGTGGAGGCCTCGGCACAAGTTCGCGATCCTCTACCGTTTTCTTGGCAGATTTGTGAAAGTTACACGAGTTGCAAAGACTCTCTCGTAACGTGCAACCCCAGAACACTCTTGTGATATATGGAGGGGGGGGGCTGATTTGACAGGTAGACATGGCCTCACTTTGGGGCGGTCTACTCTGGTGGTTTCCATGTCAACAGCGAAGAGCAGACGAGATGGCTCTCATCTCCTGTTTGGTGGCAAGCAGTAGGCCTCGTCCCGGCAAGGCCAAATTCCACATTCCTAGAGCGTGGCCGGGAAAGTGGGCGAGGCTCTGTCCTGGGGGGGCTTCAAGATCGGGTCTCTGTGTGTTTTTTTTTGTGAAGAATATCTACTGGGGGGGATAAAGCTGAGCTGGGGAGAGGGATAAGAAGGTCAAGCCCCTGTAATCATCACTTCTAAAGGTGCATGTCAAACAAAGAGGGACACCCGATCCCCTTGTGTTTGCGAGGGAGGTGTCATTTTGTGCTTTGAACTCTAACGGGACGGGTGGGGGCGGGGTTGGCGGCCGGTAGCCTTTTGCTATGTTCCCCAGAAGAAAGAGTCAATGCAAAATAGATACCGCTGACCGTAATGGAAAAACAACCTGACCTTTTTTCTAAAGACCCAAGACAAACAACCACTGTGTCTGAGGTCTGAAAATAGTTTTGAGATGCATTAGTCATACATTTGCTGCACTATAAATTAGGCAGCTTTCATTGTGGTGTTACATCATTGCCACAGATAAAGCTGCTGAGGTCTTAAGTATCTCTGTTCATGGCCACCGCCATGAATACATTTCCATCTCCAGAATGTGCTTTATTATCTTGATGTCCTCCTCAGCCTAAACTAGTGTTTCCATATCCTGGCCCGTGGTTCTGCTTCCAACAGCCTCCTCCCTAATTAAGGTGTCTTGATTTAGTGAATTCTGGCTTCGATCAGACATACATATTAATCCTTATAAAGTTTTTGCTCAAGAATTCATTGTACTAATAAGAAGGTGCTAAAACAATGACGTAAAAACAAAGGTTTCGTTTGTTCGTGTCTTCTAAATGAATAAAGTTTAGGATGAAGAACAAATTTAAAGAAATTTTAACTGTTCTAACTAATCCTTGTTGAATGTAATAATTAAAGGATTAGTATATTGGTATAATTCAAAAATTTGGATTTGAGGGCACATGAATCGATACCTCATTTTAGGTGATGAATCCATGTGAGTTTCTTGTCATTAGACACCTATTTGACTTTTAAAAAAATGAAACATCTCAAATCTATTACCTTATTACTAGACATTTTCTAAAAGCTGACCAAGCTAAAGTGATTAAAAGCCCAGGCAGTTCAAAATTCTGTATGCACACTGGGTCCAAAGGGCTGGTGCCAGAAATTATAATTAAACATGCGGATGGTCCATATTGTCCTTGTCGATAATTTGACCGGGAAGGGTTAATTTAGGTGCCTCCTGTTCTGTATTGGAAACAGTCCTTCTAGCCCCATCTGCTGGCAATGCGGATAAGCACGCTGAGTGACAGCACCAGTTGTGGAGATAAGTTGCCCTCCTTATGAAAAGCCTAAACGGGCTTTAGAACCGTACAGCCAAGTGTTGTATGTCGTGTTAGTAAGTCGACCCAATCGGCTCTCGCAATCAGTGAATTCAAAAATTAAGCAATTTTGGGAATTGTTTGCTAATTGTCACCCGACGTGCATGGCCTAAATCAATTGTCACCAGCCGGTCGATCGCGATCGCCAAGACATTTCTAGTCGATCATGACACAACTTTCAATCCCCCCCCCCAAGTCAGGAAAATATATACTGTTCCGATTCGCTAGCTTGACAGCAGAGAATATTCTTTGTGGAAGTAGTGCGAACTGAAAGAGGTCAGCCTAAATGGACATAATAATAAATAATAATCAATGGACATAATAAGCGTCTAGTGACTGTTTTGTGGTATTAAATCATAGAAGATCTGGGTTCAAGGTAGCAAAATAAAGAGTCCATCAGTAATTTCACAGAGATCATATAGCCATGATCCTACCACTGTCACTTTTTTCTCATGAAAGGCAAAAATGCAATAAAGTACTCCACTCCCAGAAAATGGTCACCCCCCCTCATCTTGTTGTATTGGTCCAGGTTGTCCCGGATGTTGCCGCTGTCTGGTCTCCAGAGATACTGTTCTGCAGAGCGCGGTCTTTGAAACCACCACCGACAAACGTGGAATTGATAAATGGGACTCTAATCTTGCACGACAAGGCTGCTATTCAAACAAGCAAGCCCCCCTCACGTAATACATGTGGAATATATATAGCTGACAATCACTTTGACAGCCAAGGTCACTATTTTTATCTGCATCTTTTTTTTTTTTTTTACTTAGGCCTTGACTGAAATTTGAGCTTCGAAAATGTGTCTGCGCAGATTTCCTGTCCTCCTAGAGCTCCTGGTTAGCTTTATCAATCAGCAGATGGCAGGGAAATATTGAGATTAAAGCCCGGCGGATGTTTTCTTTGCAGCAGAAATTGGCCCAGGGCCGCGACCTGTGGAGTGTGCATGGTACATCCAGCAGATACAGCACGATGTAAAGCAGCTGGCAGGAGTCAGCGAGCTGCCTGGGCGAAGACGTAATGGGTATGTGGCAACCAAAGGGTTGTGAGTCTAAGTCAGGGTGTTTGTTTTTCCTGGTGCCAAGGGAAGCATATTAGCAAAAACGTCCGTCTAAGATTGATGACTAAAAAGGTTGTGCCACATAGGGACTGAACTTGAAAATCCAGAGTCTTCCCCCTACTGGAGTGTCTCCATAATGTCACATAAAATTTTATTGACATTCAAGGTGCAAAACGTACTGTTTCAGAAGGTCCTCCGTTCTGTGGCTCACATTGGGATTTGAGAGATGGGTAGTGGGTCAAATGTGATGTAGCTCTCGAGTGGTGAGAATGGGCAAGAGCAGCAGGGATTTTTGCTTTCCCAAACCAAAAAACTGTACGCCACCTTCCAACACGGCTGCACGCCCCAAATAATCCAGGAACACCACAGTAACCGGAATTGTGCGGACACTTGCAAGGAGATTGTCGCTGCAAGCTTTTGAACGCATTTAAAGATAATGGGGTTTGAAAAATGACAAAAACCGAGTTAATTCCTTGCTCTGACATGCATTCCTGCACATTTCATACTTTCATCAACCACACATGTGCACTGTATATAGTATATAGTATATAGTATAGGCTTCTCTCCACCCCCACCGGAATCATTCATAACATGAAAAGCAATCAACAATAAATCTGATCTCTTGGAAGGATGGGATTTCATGGGACTTGTGGAGAGCAGAAAAGGTGGTGTTTCTAGGGTCCTGCCGTACCATGGTTTGGTCTTGAAAGCAGTGCTTTGGACCCAGCAGGCCTTTCTGCCCGCGTCCTTGGCAGAGTTAGCCAAGCTGAAGCTGCAGGCCTGCTATACATCAGGAGAAGTCAACAGGCTCAACCCCCAGGACCATTTCAATTGGGCTAATGAAGCGATGCATTTTATTTTGTAAATGGAGACAGGAATAAAGGAAAGGACAAAACACTCATCACGCAGCAGGGGGTCTTGGGTGGGTGGATGCAGATGGATGATCTTTGTGACTAGACGCTAATATCGGCGCTGCGCCTTTTTAAGGCTTCGGTTGCTGTCGTGGCGCGATATGCACAGCGTGCCATTGGCGGGCGGGGGGGGCGGCGGCCATTTTTCATGGGGTGACATCTGTCTCGAACCATGGGTGATTTGTCACGTGGTAGCTCTCTGAGGACGTGTACTGGCACCATTTGGGTTAGAAACCCTTTTCTTGTCCTTTCTCTATGCATCACTCTGCCCATTAACTTGAACTCGATAGCTATTAACATCCTTGATGGGGGAGTGTCATGATGGATAAAAAAAATATTCAAGGCCTGTAAGGAGGCGGGGAGGAAGCAGTGGTCGTGGACTGGTTTAAGCCACGGAATTACAAACAGAACGCTTCTAGCTCAAGTTACAGAGATCTATCAGGCGGCTACATCTTTAAGGGGATGTCCCAATTATTTGGAAAATGGATGCATGGAAATACAAACAAAAATGCCTTTGCTTTTGATGTCAACTGAGGCCAAAAGAACAAACAAGGGCCAAAAAATACCCTTCACAAAACGTGACATGAAAAACAAGGGGGACAACCTACACCATCAAGCCTAAATAAATACGAGTTCAGTTATAATCAAAGCCAGCTGGATTCCCCTAAAATCCTGGCCTAAAACATCCTTGAGATACCCTTCTTACACTTCAGAGTTATGCTGCATTCAAGTCTTAAAGCGCTACTTTCACAGATTATTATGTCACTCCCCAAAGAGTCACAAAGATACTGCTTTAAAAAAATCCATGAAATTTGCAGACGACCCGTTTAATTCTTTCCTCCTCCGCACTTCCACCTGCATGACACGAGATCGACATCTCCACTTACTAATCCCGTTGTCCCCAATCTCATCAATTCAATTAGTTTAGCCGCCATTTGGAACTATTAGCAACCCCAGTATGGCCAAGCGCTGTCAATCAGCATGAAGGCGGCAGCAATTTCATGTCGCGAATGGACTGAATAAGAGGGAGGGCAATAGGATAATCAAAAATTTGAACAGACAGGGAATTTGATGGAAAAAAATGATTTATATTAGTATATATTTACGTATGTGAAATGCCCAAACAACAGAAGGGCTGAATTCAGTGGATTGAATAACAGGAATGCAGTTTCACCAGTGATGGATTCCTGGCATATTTATTCCGAGGTCTGTCTATGACGGCCATCAAAAAACACAAAAACCCAGTTTTGGATACTATAAGCAGCACTGAGACCCTCTGAATTCCAGGACACAGAACCGCACCCTTTCCCAATCCTGATGGTGCTTCCAGTCATTTCCCCATTTTTACCTTGCCACGTCTTCTGTGAAATTCTCCTTGGAGAGAATAACATTTTCTTTATTCAACAGAGGATGAAATTATTCTCATCTGGTGAAATTTAGGCCATCAAATACAATGGGGAATGCAAGCACGGAAGTTCTCGGCGTTGACAGATGTGTCTGCTTGTGGACGCCAGCCGTTTACATTCTGGGCTCTGAATGGTGTTAATTTCCATGCTTACAGCAAAGACATTTACTCATGTCCCCAGTCTGTTTACCACAAATGTTTTCCAATTGCAGAAATGCAAGAGATGGTTTTCAACTAAGACGTAACGTGATATAAGCTTTGTGTAATGACATTCAGTGTCATTCCCATTGTCTATGGGAAAAAAACACGACTCCAGGTGTCTTTCAATATGAATTAATTCATTAAGTTGTTTAGCAGCTAATATAAAACCACAGAATACAGTTGTTTTGCTGACCTGCCCATTGTGCAGTATGATTACAAAAGAGTGTATTAAAAATATAAAAAAATATAAAAAGCAAAATTAATACATCATATGTATCTGATTTGTTTTTGAGTCAAAGATTAGAAATTACTAGAATATATTTTTCCTATAACTATATGCGCTAAACACAAAATCAGCAATCACAGACATAAAAGTTGTGCAACTGAAAAACATATTTTCATATTCTCTGCAGTTAATAGAAATAAGTTGAGACCCCCCCCCCAACACGCACACATACACACACCTGCCCTAAAAATGAGGATGGTAGGGGGTGCTCTGGATTGAATGCCAGTTCATTAGATGTCACACACTCATACAAAACTTTTGATTTGATATTCACCTTATTTTCAATCACAGCGCCCTTGAAACAGGTTGGTACTTATAAAGACTCCTCAAATGTGCATGTGCCCGATTAAGGGTTTCTGATTGACGTGCAAGGTTAATGAGAGTACGTCTGGATCTGATTTATGTCTGACTGTGTCTGATTTCATTCGTAATCCCTCTGAGATAGAGGTTCCCAGACAATAGCTTAATGTTTTGGCCGAAGTTGTAATGAGAGGTAGAGATTAAGGTCCATCACCCACTTAAGCGATTATGAATACATTTTTCTGTTGATTTGTGTTAATGACTGTTTCATTACCAGTCCATTTGTTTTCTGAAGTATATAGCAGATGGTGATAATAATGGAAGCTTTTCAATTTCATTGTAATTATTTCATTATATCTCCTGGATTAATCAGAGGACGCAGGGCTAATTAAGGTTATGATACGTCTACAGCACCTTGTGTGTTATTTCTGGAAAGACGTGGCTTTTTAAGAGTCAGTTCAAGAAGAGGCAGCTGAACTGTTAGCAAATCAATAAAATAGGCAGCAGAGTCATAGAGAGAGTCTGATATTGGGGGAGGGGGCACAAAGTAATACTATAAAGGCAAAGGAGGAGGGGGGCGAATATTTGGGGGTACAACCGCTCCCCCCCCCCCGCATCCGATGTCAGGTACTATAATGTAAATAAGTTATTTCATAAGCTCGGTTCACAGGCTGACCTAGACCCTTTGCCAGTCATATCTTGGGCGTCACGATTTTCTTTATTTAGAAAATCTTGGTTTTAATTCTCATTATTGTTGTTCTTATTAATCCATGGATTCCCAATGATAACGGAAAATGCCTTAGTTTGGTTACACGCACCGAATAAAATAAAAAGAAAGATAGATATTCCGCTCTATCCAATTTAGCTTCCTAGTCAGCATACTTATCACATTATAAATGCACTCCGGGTCCAGAGACTCCTCATTATACATGCAGCCGCTGTGCGTAAGAGCTCCTCTGTACGGGTTATGAAATTGGTCTTAAAAGTGGATGCTTGACTTCTGCTTACAATATACTAAATTACAGTGTTTAAATCTGTTGTAACCTGGGTTTTCTATCTTATAATTGTTTAGAATGATGCTGAATTTTGGTTTTAACTGCATATTTCTCGGTTTCTATCATACCTTGCTGACATTCTCACAGTAGTGCTGTTTTTATCGATATCTGCTATCGTGTCAGAAAATGCTACCAACATAAAACTCCAGCGTATTTCGATAGCCCCAATGACCTTATCAGAAAATGCCACCAACCATATTTTATTGTACCTGTGGGCAACTGTTACACTTTGTAAACCACAAATCAATTCTGATGGAAATTTTGGTTTAAATGCAATATTTACCATGGACATTGCATTATATAAACATACCCTGCAGAGTTTTTTTTTTCAGTGGAAACATTGTGCTACCTACACAGACAAATCTTGCCACTAACAAGTTTGTCTGTGAACAGACAAGATCGTCGATTAAAGTTTTTGGAAATATTCATTCGTACAAAAGGCACGGATCGAGGATAATGCATCAAAATATGTTTCTTGGCCTTAGAAAAGTTAGCTGTTTTATAAAGGGTTAAATAATGTAAATAAATGTCCAAGAAAAACAGACCAAGTTGGAGTAGCATAAATTAACAGACACCCACCTGTGATTGGCCCGCTGATGTGCAACTACACGTGGAACAGACCCGTAACCAGACACGACACCAGAAAGACAGAGCAGCCCAAACAGGCTTTTTTAAAGATATTTTTGGTCATTTTCTTTTCTTTCAGTTCCATTATGGAGTTAGAATATCAGCACTGACATAAGTAAATAATGTATCCATGTCTGGTTTTTGCTCAACATTTTTTTTTCACACTGGAATGTAGGAAAACGGTCATCGGGGAATTATTGTAGGGTCCGCTCTCGGTCTGACAATATGTTGGGTCGCAGCTAATGGCTCTTACAGTGTCGCCTTTGAATGGAATTTCACTGCTACTCCCTGCAGGCTTTCACACGCATATATTTAATCTCCAAATTTTCATTAGTCTAATGCTTGACTGGGTTTTGCCTGTGCGCATATATATGTATATCTTTAGCTTCTACTGCTGGAAACATTATGAGTCTATTATTGAGCACACTTTATCTTAAATGGGCATACTGCGTAACACAATGCATTGTTTTATATGCTGTTTGTGCTCCCATATTGTAGAGCTATTTTAGTGTCTGTCTATCTTCTGCTTATAGCAAATATAAAAGTAAAGTAATCAAGTCACTTGGGGGAAAGTCTATTCCAAAAAAAATTTTAATAAATATACTTGTTTCCATTCTTAATTTATTCAGTGATGTCACTGATGTGTGATGCTGTTGAAATCGATAATTAGCAGAATAGATCCTGGTAAATGGACAGAAAGGAGAGGAATAGCCATTAGTCCACCCCTTTTGTCCTTGGGTCATTGATTTGGTCGTGCTCTGAAATAAATGTAAGCATTTCTATTTAATCATAAGAAGAGCCTCTCAAGGCTGCTTTATTTGTTTGCTTGCGTTGTGATTTTTTTGCACATTTGGCTGCCATTTTGAACAGCAACCCCATCATGGTGACCCTATGTTGGCCCTGACTTGACTACGTTGGACTTGGGGTAAAAAAAAAAATGGTTTCTGACCTCACAGTAATTCTACAGTGTAACGCTTTTATTGCATTTGTTTGTAATAATGGGTGGCCCATTTCAGGACTAAGAAACACTGAAAGCAGCGACTGGGTGGCATCACCAGGCAAAATGAACCTGCGATTTTATGCTTGTGTTTGTCATGTAGGCCTTTCTATGGAACATTCCAGAAGGTATGTGTGGGGGCAATATTTCTGTACCTGGAGATGCCGCCAAATTGGATGAAGAGGAAAAATGTTTGGGCCTCAGGGTGGAGGCACTGAAAGCCAAGTCTCACTTTGCCTGAGTGTGGTGGCCCACTGGTCCGATTCAAAACACCTCTGGGACTCTCAAACCACCAGATGACCAATTTAGTTTAGAGTCTCCTCTGTGTGTCATGATGGTTGCTTCATGCCAGCAGGCACTATGGCCATTGGGACGATAAAGTGGAGGAAGACCTCAGTTTGATCGTAAGAGAGCCCAGTTAGACTCTCACCTCTAAACTAAATCCCCTGCAAACAACAGAGCAGGAGCAGAGAAATTGTCGTAATGGACCCTGAAATTGCTTTTTTGAGATGGGTAGTAAATTATAAATCTCGCGCCATCTACACTTTCATAGGGGGCACCATCTTTCTGTGGTGGAACGTAGCAAAATGAACCCGGAGAGGAATTTGTTGCCCTGTCACCATTTACGTAACCTGGGTATGAAAATGGAATGTGCAGCACCCCGGAAATAAGGTGGAGATTATTAAACCCGACTCCCTGAATTGGAAACGTTACCTGCAGCCTGCAGGCATGTTTTCTGCTCTCCTGAAGTCGTGTTGCTCCAGCAGATACCTTAATGTGTTCCGCGTCACTTTCCTGCTTCGGCTGAATTGTACCGCTACGTCTCAAATGTTAAACCCCCAACCCCAGAGGTGTGTGCCAACCGCGCTACCCAGTGAGCCGATTTTATACAGCAAAGCATTGTTAAATACGAATAACTTTAGCTTTCATTTCAATAACTTGCATGGTGGATTTTTTTAAATTTCAAAATCAACAGTGCATTTTGTGCTGTTCTCCATATGTTTTTTTTTTGTTCATTTCTTGACTGAAGGTTGTTTTATTCTCACATAAAAGGATAGAAATATAAAGAAATACAGTTTTTATAGGCAATTAAGCTTCACCTTATATACTGGGAAGTTATCTGTCAGCAGTTTAGTTAAGTCAGTGGGTGGTTATCAATACCAAGAATGCAAAGAACGTATTTGTTCTGGTTCTTGGCAAGACCGGTCTTGCTAACTTGCCTTCCAAGAACGAACTTGGGACGCAATGAATCGTGGGATTGTTCTCACTGGCGAGGATGCAGCTGATGCATCCTTGATATTTGGGGCTGGGCAAGAAAGACATTCAGGGATTTCTGCTGCCTCCTTCTTCTGCTCTTGAGTATTGGAACTGTACTTTGGCAAAGAGAAGATGATATCAAATGGGTACGCAAGAACACAAGAATGGTCAAGTATGCATATTGGCAGGAAGCAGGGAGGGAGCAAAAATATGAACTGTCTGGGGCTCCACTGCGACCGGGTTTAGAAATACTGAATTAAGAGAAGTTGCACTCAATCTTGCAGATGCTATTTATGTCCAGCAGGGGGCACCAGGCCTGCAGAGCAGGGGTGAAGTGGAGTGTACAGAAAACCAATACTAGTCAAACTTTTTCTCTGGGACAACCAGTTATTCCATATATTTGTTGTGTTCCATCAGCATTGCTCCTGATTCATCTAAGGGCTTGATATGTTGCTAATTACAGTACAATCCCGTTATAACGGATCTGGCAAAACAGTCCGTTATATCCAAAGTCCATTATATCCAGAGTTGCTGTATGGCCAGAACACAACTACAGGACACCATTTACTCATGCCAC
>JAODLC010000133.1:20746527-20762152 GCA_026781145.1 Hippopotamyrus pictus
CACAGGATGCCAGTCTGTTTCTGGGTACACAGGCGATCACACGCTTAGGGCAATTTAGAGATGGTGGTTGAACTGACCACATGTCCGTGTGAGGCGGAGTGTTGTACACTGCACACACACATAGCGCCAGCGATCGGACCGCCAGTGATCGGGCCACCAGCAATCGAACCGTCACTGATCGGGCCGCCGGCGATCGGTCCGCCAGTGATCGGGCCGCCGGCGATCGGTCCACCAGTGATCGGGCCGCCGGCGATCGGTCCGCCATTGATCGGGCCGCCGGCGATCGGTCCGCCAGTGATCGGGCTGCCAGTGATCGGTCCGCCAGCGATCAGTCCGCCAGTGATCAGTCCACCAGTGATCAGTCTGCCAGTGATCAGGCTGCCAGGGATCAGTCCGCCAGTGATCGGGCTGCCAGTGATCGGGCCGCCAGCGATCAGTCCACCAGTGATCAGGCTGCCAGTGATCGGGCCGCCGGTAATCAGTCCGCCAGTGATCGGGCCGCCGGTAATCAGTCCGCCAGTGATCAGGCCGCTGGCGATCGGTCTGCCAGTGATCGGGCCACCGGCAATCAGTCCGCCAGTGATCGGGCCGCCAGCGATCAGTCCGCCATTGATCGGGCCGCCAGCGATCGGTCCGCCAGTGATTGGGCCGCCAGACCTGGAGGTGTGAGCTGGTGCTGAACCCCCCGGAGACACCGGGCTGCCCGTAAATCGGACAGATGTGTAGATATATCAGACGCCGGCTGGGTCCTCCTGATTAAAAACCTATCATCAGGAATACATTTAAATATGACTGATGGATTTACAAGAAATTTTATGGCATTACATAGACATTTGCCAAGACATTATCGATGTGATTAAAAAGAAGTTTCAAGGATTCAAAAGGATTATTACCACGTCTACCAAGTGAGATGTGCCAGTTCATGTTAACCCAGAGACGTATGTCAACGGATAACAAAAGCAGAGCACAATAAATACGAGAAACAGAGTCATCAGGAGACAATAAGTTTAATCTTGCAATAATACAACAACATGAGGCGAGATAAATTGGCGAGGGACTGCAGCAGTTAGCTTATGTAACAATTTTGCTATTAAGTATTATGATTACTGCAATTTAAAAAAAAAAAAAAAAAAACAATATGCACTTCAGTTCACACTTCTTTGTCGTGTAATTTTCACCATACTCTCATCCATGTGCTTTAATCTAAAGCTGTGTGGTCAGTTTTTTTCTGATGTCAAGTCCCTTTGTTTCTCACGAAATTCTGCTGCTATTGAAAGTGCTTAAGACTCCAAGAATCAGTCTTCTGTTTCCACTCCATTATAAACATTCGCTGGTTGGCTGCCGTAGCCCAGGCAACAGCTCAATAGCGAACGTTTCTGTCTAGAAGGTCGATGGTGATCACCAGATGAAGAGGGTCGATTTGATTCCAACTTCAAAGCTGATTTAATGACGATGAACTGAAACACGCCAGTGTTAACAGCACACGCCCTCGGTTCCTGTGGATGACCCGTCCTGCTTCACAGCATTCAGGTTTGACTTCCGTGTAAAAACTCCATTACGACGGACAAACCAGTGCAGACCCGGAGAGGCTCCGCTGTGGCCCGGCTGTGGGCTAAGCTAAAAGCATTCAGTAGTGCGTGTCATTCTATAAATTGCACACGGTTTCCTGGCAGGCCTGACCAGTCTGAGGGATAAAGGTGGGCTGAGAGAAGCAGCCTTGGTATCAAGAATGGTATCAAGAATGGTATCAAGGTCGCTGTGCTACTCTGCATCAAAAAAAAGACAGAAATCAGGTCCCGCTGAGCTGAGATTTTTACACCTGGGATCTTAATCCCAAAATTAATCCCAGGTCTTGCTCTCTGTGCGTCTTGGCATAGGTTCCAGATTCACAGCAATCTGAATGGATCAGTCTATAGATTTATTTCATAATCTTTGACTTTCAATGACCTCAATATTTTCAGACTCATATAGCCGCCCCCTATGCTAATAATATCATAACAATTAGTCAATGATATCAGAAAGTTATTTTAATTTAATTAACTCCTCATTTTGCTTGATTTTTGTCTTTATTGTTATTGGGGGCGACATGTGGCTCAGTGGGCTATGCCTCTGTGTTTGTGATTGGAAGATTGCCAGTTCCTGATTTTGGTAGAATGCTCGTGTCTCTGGACTCTTGTGCAAGGCCTCTAACCCCCAGTTATGTAGGCAATGCTGCAGGTGGCTGCCCTTCACTGCTAAGCTTGATCCCACCTACTTGTGTGTCTTGGAGAGCAAGATGGGGGGGGGAGCAACAAGAGAATTTCCCCACAACATTAGCATTGTTAGCTTTAGCACTGTATGCAGCATTCAGTATAATAAAAGGTCACCAATATAATAAGTATTTCTTAGGTGAATAATGGTATCATACTGCTGAGATCTGTATTTTAGTGTGTCATACACAAAGCAAATTTGCCTTGTTTTTTTGAATGTTATTTTTTATGATGATGTCTGCCTGTTGTCTAACACACTCACTGCTATGAGGGATGACTTTGAACGAAACACTCCAAACAAAAGTGGCTGCCAAAAACATAAATGTAAATGAAAACATACTGGCACTAAGTGCTCCTTCTGCCTTGGCTAGAAAAAAATAACCCAAAAAAATATGATTCCAAGTTCTGCTTCAGTTCCAAGAAAGTAATTGTCACTGGAGTGTAAATGGGGAAATGGCTTTTTTGTCTTTAATTCTGAAAAAACATAGAAGAAAATTGGCATGTGTTTATGCATAGATGTGTTTGCACATTCTACTTCTGCTAAACGAAAGTCTTTTTACATGGGATCGTGAGAGTTCCAGAAGGTTACTGAGAAACAGGGGACCTCAGGTCCCCCCCTGAAGGGGGCGACATCTCCCTCGCTAGGACTCTGATGCTACCAAACAAAAAGCGGATGGGCCCACAAGATGAGAATCTGAATCAGAGCATCAAAATCTCTCACAAGGCTCTGGCCAAAAACGTTAAGTTACAAGAACTAAGTGCCTTCCTTTCTTCCTGCTGTGCCCAGAACCAGCAACTGGTTGTCAAAATTTATTTAGGTAACATTCAACAGAGACACAGCTTAACACCCACGGAATATAAACAACACAAGCTTTTACTCCGTTTTTTTCATTATTCAGTCTAAGACAAGCTATCTCTAAAGTGCTATCTGTACAGGAGGTGGAATTTCATTACGGCTTGATGAATTGTCATTATTTGATGCAGTTGGCCCTCCTGACAGACTGGTGGCTCCAAACTTTAGTGTGACACCATTAGCCTAGGGTTTTTCCAGCACATAAATAGGGATGGTAATTACAGGTAGGAAAAGACCCTTATCAAATTCATCATTCAGAGCATATGTCAGCTGACAGAGATTTGAAAATCACTTAATTTCAGAAAGGATAATAAAAGGAAGCAAGGAATACAATCAATAATTAATTTAATTCCACTCGAGACAGATTGCTGATCCTCATCTTACATGAATGCATCCTCCTGAGGGTTGGCTGTTTCAGCAACACAGATTCCTTTGTCTTGGTAGTAAGTTCAGGGACCTGCTGCAGTTGGAAAGGATTGGCGCATTTTTCCACTCTAGTGACCAGGTGAAATACAGCCAAAAAGGGTCGAGATGGACCCAAACGATTCCCAAGTATTCACAGGTAAGGTGGAGGTAGTGCAATGGAGTTGGGACCCACAATCATAGTTTAAAAAAAACAACAACAGGGGCTCTGTCAGATATCATATCACCAAGTGTTACATGAAATGGGGGTTGTGGGAATCCTGGGCAAAGACAAAGACAAACAACAAAGCATGTCTCTTCTTTAAGGAGTTCTTTGTGTGGCTTAGAATCCTTTAAATAAATAACATCTGCTTTGCTTTTATTGTTACAATGTTACAAGCACTACCCAGGAAGACATTTCTTACTCATATTTTTACATTACACAACAGAATATTTCTAACAAAGCACAATTAATTACGCTGTTCAAAGGTACAACAGCAGGGCCCAGCATCCTGGTTCTTTGCCGCTACATCGTCCACTGTCTTGAAGCTTAGCTGGTAGCTATCCTACCTTGAAGTTAACCAATAGTCCCTATTCAGTTCATAAAGCAGAAGAGTCTGAAACAGCAGGGTGGAGTCAGAGTGAGTCCTGGCATGTCCCAGTGTGTCTTAGCAAGCTCCCACACATACTGCGTCTTAAATCCTCTTGCAGATTCGGCCTAAAGTCTTTCGCAAAAGAACAAACCTCCATTATTCATCATCACTGAACCTGATTCATCATGTATATTTTTGTGTAGAGGTTGAATTGATACAGAAATTTAGTTTAATTTTTTTCTAGTCAAATAAACACGGCTAAAGCCAACCATGGTAGACGTGCTTCTTTGCGCCATGCTGCCGAAGTCTTTTGCAACTTGTAACTGATCACATCAGTCGGAGGGAATAATAATCTTTTAATAATCTTTTAAACACTTGGTCCTCTGCAGTTCAAAACCAAAGGTCTATTGTTGCATGATCCGAAAACAGCAGCCAGTGAACATAAACAAGGTGACAAGATGCAGTTGTCAGGCAGCATCCATTCAAGGGCAGGGTGCAAAGAAAATGCTGTCAGGCAGCTTCCGAATGTGCAGCCACTTCAACTGTGAAGCAATATTAATTAATATGTACATTCTCAGAGTCTCATTTATTTGGTTGTTCAAAGGGACACCGGAGACCTTGATGCAGGAGAGCAGAAAGTCCATTTAGTCTGATATGTTAGGAGGATAAATCTAACAGTATGTCTTTGGACTATAGGAGGAAAGTAGGGTACCCTGACAAATGTCACACGGAGAGCAGAGGCAGATCTGAGCCTCCAGTGCTGGGGATGTGAGCCAACACCACTACACACTGATCAGCCCACCACCCTAAAACCCCATCATACAATTAGGCAAGTTTTCCATTAATGAGTCCAAAATACTAAACTCTTAATGAGTTTTACGCAACTGTAGAATGAAGACAGTCTATATATATAGCCGATGGGAAAAAGAAATATAACGTTCCTCCAAAGGAGAGAAAGAAAAATGTCCAGCTCCCTTTCTTGGGTCGCAGTCACCCTAACCATAAATTCGACACACATATTAAAATACAAGTAAGATCTCCAGCCAACTGCTATCTGTCAAACGGATGTGAACATACATTACACTTGAGTCAGGAAGCTGTCTACTATGCCTCAGGGAAGACCCCATTCTGACCAAACGCTTGTGTTTGTCATCCGTGTGTGAATGATGAGGGAAATATTTAATGTTGTGACTTTTTCTTATTTTCTCAGTCGTTTAACGACCAGGTGTCGTATAGGGTTATCCACAGGCTAGTTCAACTCGGGCTACAACGTTATCGCAGAATGATCTGGACTGGCATGTTGCTAAACTCTTACCTACACTGGGGTCGCACCACACAGCTGAAGGTTAATAAATAAATCGATACCGAAACACAGAGTAACTCTGTAGTGTTTGGTGCGGGGCTCAGTTAACTATGTTAAAGAAAAAGCATTAAACATCGTCTCGGTCACTCTGTGGGTTAATAAGCCGTTACTGTTAAATGGATTTTGTTAAAATAAGTAGTGAATGTAGAAATCTGAATATGATGAAGTCGGCTAGGACAAATACAATATCTAGAGAGCCTGATTTTCAGGCTTACTTCTGTATCTCAGTGCCAGAAAAAACTATTCTTACAGAGATTCTGTTTAATAGCAAGTCTGTATTGGGAGAGATTGGTAGACTGTCATCTACACGTTAACTGTGAAATACAGTTTAAGGTGAAGGGGAATCTACACTCCCCTACCCCATTTATAGAATGGACGCATTGGTCGATTATCCTCTACAATGCTGAATTTGCTACCTGTGAGTGCAGGATGCAGCACATTCGTTGGTACGAAAGCCTGCTCTGCTCCAGTGATGCTTGCATCTCAGTGTTGCGTTAAAAACAGATTGAAGGATAGAAGCTTAATTCATTTTATTTAAATGTGTTCAAATCCATGAAAATCGACTGTGTGACCCAATGCATGGCAAGTGCTGTATTAGTTCTTTCGGGCAACATAGTGTGTATCTTTGCTGAATATAATGAAACTGTGATCTGGGTCTAAGGGGCACAGGAGTGGATGACAGAGTCACTGCATGTTCCATACCTCACCCATAACCTCGAATCCAGCACAGGATCAAGTCAGCCTGGGGCCTGTCGTAGGAAATGCAGGGGACACTCTGGACAGGCTGCACGCCCATCACGGGACAAGCAAAAAAAAAGGACAATTCATAACCACAGTTTGTGTGTCTTTGATGGAGGATATCGGGGGACCTTGGGGAAGCCCACCAGAAGCTAAGGAGACCTGCACTCATAAGAGCCTGGGGCGTGAAGTGGACTGCAAACAGCGATGTTAGTGCTGTCACAGTGTCACTGAGACACCACACCATCCTGTACATATATTAACATTGTGGTTTAATAAGCGTTCAGTGGATTCAAAAACCGTCATATGCACACACATACACATGCAAATCATCAGCAGGCTAAGTCTCTGTGTCAAGGATCAGAAGATCACCGATTCGAGTCCTGGCAGAATGTCACATGTCCGTGGACCCTTGAGCAATGCCCTTAACCACTGCACGTTGGTTGACCTCGTGCTGTGACCCCCAAGGCATGGACAGCAAGATGGTGAAGAGAAGAATTCCAGTTTTCTTGTGCAAATGCCAGATGAAACATTTATAATTCTTACTTTCGCGTGTTATGCAGTGTCATCATGCAAGTTCATGATTCTTCATGAAGCGGCTCGGCGGAGGATGGAAACATCACTTTGTTAACCTGGGAATTGCATTTCATTATGCACCATTTGCAATAAAGTGGAAATTGAATGTCGTCATGCTCCCTGTGTTTGATTGTCACTGTCATTTTCACTGTAATTTCTGCATGAAGCATGCTCCGAAGGATTTCTTTGTACTATGGACAAATGACAGTAAAAGAATCTTGAATTTTTAAGCCACTAGAATCTTGGCCTTATTTGCCTGAAGTCATCAATAATTTCCCATTTGATAGAGCTGGGTGTTTCTTCTTTAATCTCCTTTAAATGTAACGACATTTCTTATAGTCTCCCATAATTCCCCTAGCAGATCTATGAGACCAGAACTACAGATGCTTGCCTCATATATATGACTTCTCACTGACATAGGGACAACACTTTTAAAGAAACACCAAGTTTGCACTGAAAGGATGTCACAAGCATCCCTGATGAAACTGCAAATACTTATGATACTAAAATGCATAGATGATTCTACATTAAAACTTTTAACGTACAAGTGCTCCCTTCAGTAAAAAAACAAACTAAATTTCTTGCTTTTGTGCCAGTTTTTATAATTCTTGAAAAACCCAACATGCACAAGGATTGTTTGACTGCCTAATAAACATTTTAAATCCTTTAAATTTAGCAGCTGGAGTAAGGCTGTAAGACGTGAGATTAATAGGCCCCCCTGTGCAGTTCAGGAAGATGCCTGTGTAAAATACAGATAAACATTAAATCAAAATTTCTGTTTTCTTGCCTGCCATTCGAAGCTTCACTCTTTGTAGAGTAAATTACAGGACTTGTGCAACACAAAGGGAGATACTCTGAGACAATTGGCAGGAAACGTAAGTAATTACACTTGTCAAATTTGGTTGTCAGATGCAAGTTGTTTGTCTCAGGACATGCTCACTGCTGTCAAAAGAGAAGGAACGAGACTGATATTTTGTGCTGCGCCTCTATGACATCTCCCTAACGGTGTTTCCTTGTTGACAATAACTCAGTACGACAGCTGGAACTGACCTGGTTTTTTGCAAGTTCCTTGTTCAACTTGGAAATGACCAGTTTCCGCGTGACTCTCCACTTTGCTATGTGAAGTAGGTCTAGTGGCCCAAAGTAAAAGCATATCACCATCATACTAAAGTGAATTTTAATTAAAGTGGGATGTCATTTCAAATATTGGAGAGATTATCTCCCCTTTTGCTCGGGCATGCTGAGCTGCCCCCCCCCCCCCCCCCCCCTTGGCTTGTAATGGGGTGGTGGCGAAAAACAACACGAGAGACAAATACTTAAGCAAAATTCATCAGAAACACTGACACATAAAACTTATTTATACATAATCAAAGGCAAATGAGAGTGTTTGATATTGGCGGGGGGTTACAACTTAATAATTTAAATGTAAAGTTCTGTTTTTTTGAATGGAGGAATAAAGCCATATTAAATATTGACGTGATTCATGTTCCACCCATGTTCATCCCTGTACATAACGCTTTATGTTCCGATTTTTAACCTTCATTACAGCCACTCAATTCAGGTGAAAGCCTGAACATAGTTTTCTTTTGCTGATATGCTGTTTCCATCCATCCATCCATCCTTCCATCCATCCATCTTCCAACCCTGTATAAGGTCACAGAGTGTTGTGCTGCCAGCTCTCACCCATCTCAAGGCGATCACCTTTGGCTCCACTCTGGCATCTATTACCTATGCCTGGAGAGTGTGTGTCCATTAGATGAACTCGGATCTTCACTTTTGGTCTCTTTGTTACTCTGCTGGCGTTTTCCAATTCATGAGGCAAACCCTTTCCTCTTAGTCATGACATGGCACCCGTGCTCCTGGGCACGCTCCTCTTGCAGAATAAACCAAATCAGTTGTGGGGGGAGGGCAACTGCAATGTTTCATTAAGCTTAATTCCCCCCTGGGGGTTGTGTCGAGCAGGACTGAGCTCTGCACGCCATTATCTCACGCTGCCACGTGCCGTGCGGGCTGATAAGGCGATACCTGTAAGTGGGATTTCCAGCGGCAGCTGCTTCCTCGGCGCGCTTCTCCAACTGCTTCTAAAAAATGTTGCTGTTGTTCAGAAGAGACTTCGAAAAAAGAATCCACTTTTTGAATATTAATATACATTTGATTCTGATTCTACTCCCCACCCACCTAGGATGGGAAGTGAAATTTTGCCGCTGTCAAGGAACAAAGGGACGAGGAGAATGGAAAGTTTAGAAAAGTGAAAACACCCACTCAGTAGGGAAGACTGATATTCAATATTTCGGACCTTAATGACTTTAGTTTTTTTCCAATTTAATGGCTGCATTTAAAATATTACACAAATTAGGATGCTGTGCTAGTGATTGGAAGTTCACCGGATTCTGACCAAGGCTGCGATCCCAACGCCCCGCTCCCCCGACTGCCAGCTTCTGGCCCGGGCTGCGATCCCGGCGCCCCGCTTCCCCGACTGCCGGCTTCTGACCCGGGCTGCGATCCCGGCACACCACATCCCAAAACCCCCACAGCCAGTTCCCTGTCCCCTGCTTTCCATCATGCCTTCCTGCATTTCTCCACCTCCCATCTTCCATCTGCTGCTTGTCCTCCCAAAACAGGAGTGAGAGCCTCCCCTATCAGTCAGAGACGGAGTATCAAACGTCCTCACCCACCCAGCACAGATAATTAATGGCTTTAATATGGAAACCGTATGGGCGTCCATCAGGCAGGTGCCATAACTTTATTCCCTGAAGGACACACGTTGCACACACCACTTACAGACACGTCACCCCTTCTCTTTCCGCTTCTCTTCACTAGTGACACCTCATCTGGATGATTAATACATGGACCCGGGACACGTGCCAACAAGGCCGATAAAATATCAGCCAGCTTCCGGCAGATTCCGGAGCCTGCCGGCCGCCAGAACGGCCCTCTTGGGAAACCCGGGGGGCATCAAGGCTGGGGAGGGTGGGTTAGATAGAGCCCGGCAGGGGGGCGCCCCATTGGGCCGCAACGTGATGCCCCATCAGTCTGCAGATGAAGCGCTGCGATATCGCCACGCCGAAGTCGATACGAAACTTTCACATCTCTCCCAGCCCTGTGCGATGTCCCCCACGGATGGCGGCGAGTAGCTCCGTGACAGGAACCAGCTTTGGTCCGAAAGACACAAGCAGCTGGGTACAAACTGTCCATCTATGGAAGTGGTGTGTCTGCAGTGACAGCCCCTGGTTTATTTTTAGTAGCGATTTTTTTTTTGTGATTGGTGTGTTTTATATTACTGGCTTAGTCACCAAAATAGTGCCCTTGAGGTACGTGCAAATGAGCAGTGTAATATTCATTAATTTCTTAATCAGCGCAAAGTAGAGTACTGACTAATGGTGACGTGGACGGCAGATAAAGCAACAGAGGCTGCAGCTGTATTTTTTTACAGAGCTTGCACCATTACGCTCCCCCCCCCCATAAGAAAACACCCCCACCTGCTCTGTCACAATCACCCAGCCACCACACCCAGACTCACACCCACCAATGTGATGGCAAGTCACCAAAAGACGCGCATAGCCCTCAGCGCCAGTCGAGAGGGACCGTCCCCGCCTCTCCGGGCCTCATGTGGCTGGCTCCTTTAATGGGCTTGCTGGGAATTATCGTTAATATTTTATGGAGTCTATTAGACCCTTGGGCCCAGGGCTGAGTTGGCGTGAGGATCCTGGTCGCCCCGTTCTCATTAAGCCCCTTTCTGATTGGCTATTCTTCCCATGAGCACGGGCCCAGTAAACGTTTTAATAATAGTAATCGTTGTTTCATTGCTAATTAAAACTTTTAAATTCCAGGACTTTTTGTCAGCATCTTCCCTACCTTACTCCTTCTCTGCGGTCATTGCGGTCATTCTAGCACCAGGACATCAGTGCGGGACCAAAGCCCGTAACTCCTTTCAGAGGGATGAAAAATGTACTGTATTGCTTTTTCAAGCACAGGCACAGGATGTACATTCACTAGGAAAAGCGTATATGCTTCTCTGAACATACTGTACCATCCATAGTACTGTGCTCTTATCAGTGTGGGGGGGGTGGGGGAGATGACAGGGAGGCTTGATGGCTCAGCGGGTTGCTCTGTCGCTTCACGCCTCCACTCCTGGGGGGGGGGTCACATCCTCCCTGTGTATGAGGAGTCTGCATACTCTTTCCAGAGACGTGGATTTGTGGACCGCACATTGTGGTGCCTGGGACGGACTCTAGGCTCACTGTGGATGATAATAATAACTACACAATAAAACAATAATCCATCCTATCGCCCTGCTACTTATCTACTTACTTCTGTTGCGGTGTCTGTCTTGGTGATGAACAGGATGACGGTCCAGCACACATGCTCAACAAACAATTTAAATGTGCCATCTGGCTGCATGTGAGGCAACCAAAGTACCCAGAGGACACCTGCCTGGCCATTGGGAGAGCATGCAAACTCAACAGACAGGATTAAACCCACAGCCCCCGGGGGTGTGAGACCACAGCGCTGTTCACTGTGCACTGTGCCCCCTCAGTAGTAAGAGCACTTCAGTATTATTCATAACAATTATTGTTATCAAGTCCTACGGTGTGCAATTAAAACAGAAGCAGCCTTCTTTTCTTAGCACGGAAAGGGTTGACACTTGCCAACGTCAGGCTCTGCAGAAATGCCAGCACGCGTCGAAGCTTCCTCACATCTGATGGCATTCCTGCCCTTCAAGGTGCCATAATTCAACATTGCGGCGCCGCCCTGCTGGAGGACAGGGACGACCTGCCTGGGGACATTTTATTTTCGCTCCTTTACCTTTTCAGAAAATTCGATTGCATTTCTAATAACCCCGTCGCCGCGAACGCTGACACGGCATTCCCCCCATGGCCCCCCAGGGGGAGCGGGAATGAGCAGACAGCTGGCGGGTCATTATGTTTTATCTCTGGCCACCTCTGACATAAATCAGATTTATCGCAGTCTCCCGACAGCACGTGTCTCGGGGGAGCGATCCTACCCATGATTCCTTGTCCCCATCCGGTTAGCTACCGTCGTCAGCAAAGGCGTCGCCTCTTTATGGAGCCCCGATGGCATTAATATTCTGCTGTGTACCCTGGAACAGAGAAAAGCTAAAAAGGCAAGTCTGAGATAAAATGGTATACAAACAAAGCAAATTCTCTTCCTTTTATCTCCATTTCAATATTCCCTATTAAAATTAAAAAATGGAGCTCTGGCATTTTCTTCTGTTGTGCTGGTTTCTTCCGAATTTCCTTTCTCTCATATACTCCCTCTTTCCATTAGCGGCGTGTCAACGAGCGCAGCCATGGCGACAGCCTCAGTCCTGTTTTTATCTTCTAGGGAGTCGGTGTGGAGCTCGTGGCTTTTTTAAAACCGCCGGCTTGCCTCGAACCCGCCTGACAGGCTCTGCGGAGGAGCTTCTAATTACAGCTGTCAAATGCCAGCGAATATACGTGCGGTTACTTATTTATGTGGCCACTCCTGGCAGACTGCTTGTCCCACAGCTACCCCGACAGGTGGGCGGAGGTCAAGGTAAAGAGCACCCCTTCCCCCACTCGCCCGCTGCTGGCACCGAGCCCCGATGACCCCCTGAAGGACACGTCCTGCTAACTTTTATTTCCAAGGGGCCTGTAAAATTTAGAAACAAAGTCTAAAGATTTTATATTTCAAGCCAGCTATGATAACTTGTAGGGAACTGAATACCTGGGAATGTCATTAGTTTATAAGGTTAAAGTTACTTTATTGTCATGAACGGCTTTATACAAGTACAAAGTGTGATGAGACGTTTCCCCATGGATCCAGTGCAACATTAGTAACACTGAACATCATATACAACAGGGCAAAAAGGTGCAAACAGGCAACACAATAAAGTGCAAGGGGTACGATCACATTACAGTACACAACAATTTACAACGAATATACAAATATACAGTCATGCACACTGCAGTGGTGTGTGTGAGTATCTGTGACCTGTGGTGACCTGGCATCCCGTCGAAGGTGTCCCTAGCCTTGTCCTCTGTTCAGTAGGCTCCAGGTTGTTCATGACTCCGTCCTGGATAAGTAGTTGTAAGATGGATGGCTGTATGACGCAAACAATGGCTGCATGCTATGTGGTGGAGAGGTGCATGAAACGCTGTTAATCTAAATAACTCCCCTACTCTCCAGGAAAAGTAACAGGAAGGTGGGTTGGGCAGATAGTTGGATGGATGATATTCTTTATCTTTCCATTATTTAAAATCTGAAAACTAGCAATTAAACTCATAAACTTCAGAAATCTGTTCTTCTCCAGCCAGCCGTTCAACATATGCACCAGCAAAAATTCTTTTAGTTAAAAAAACAGACACAAAAGTGAAAGAGTTGAAGTGCGATTTTGAAGAGCTCCATCTGGGATTGTGTTTTGGACTGTATTCGGCCTGGATTATCTGTACAGATTTACTATGTGTGATCGCTGGTTCTGGGGTTTTAATACCGAATCCTTTGCAGATGGAGATCAAAATAGACTGCCAACAGCAGAGGGCTGGAGTGGCGACAGACAAACCAAACAAAGGATTTAGACCTAGGACTGGACTAGTGCCATCTACGAGGTCAATTTCTTTTTTTTTAATGGCAAGGCTTCCCCAGATTAAATATATGTGGAGTGGATACTTGCAGGTCATTTCAATACAGCACTGCCCATCTTTCATTCAACAATCCGTTTCAGGTGTCTGTAATGGTATTCCAGACATGATGATAAATATCACACTGATTATCCCATGTTTATGCATGAGGTATATCATTAACTGTAGACATGTCATTTGCAGAATTACTTCTGAGCTCGTCCATTCATCCATCTGTTATCAGTAGGCGTCTGATTGAGGTTTGGCGATCCAGGCCCTGTCCTGCGAAGAAGACCCTCATCAGGCAGGCGGCCGGCTACGAATATCAGAGCAGTTTCATTTTGCAAATCCCGTATTATTTGTTTAAATAGAAATCTTATTTCAGTTCCTAGAATGCATTGTTCACTGTCACTGCGTAAAAGGGGTCAAAGAAATTTAAATGGGAATACTTGGGCAGAAAGAAATATGTAATTAGGCAATGAGGCCTTCGCTGAGTTATTGAGGATAATACAAATGTTTAGCTTGGTTAACTTAAGTTAGAAGTCACGATTATCTGATATAAATCTCCTTATCTAAACTCTTATTGGACAGTCATGACTTGTGGCTTAAGTTAACCCAGCTAATTGAGAAATCCTGCTTTGTGGAACATCCTCCTGAATAAATACGAAAAAATGAATCAGACACACGTGCACATGCTACGTAGGCTTAGTGCCAAGCATGCGAGAGCAGTGAACAAGTGAACAAGCATGCATGATTAGCAGTGAACAAGGGTGCCAGCTGAATGAAAAAACCAGGTGTTTTTTTCCACCAAATTCTGAACAATTTACGCCATTGGTATGCCAAGTGCCCAGACATCCAACCTTGAGGTGTTGAATCAATGCTCAGTGGCCACTTTATTAGGTACACATGTTCATTAACACAAACAGCCTGCCTGTACTAACAGAGAACCAAGTGGCTGCGACCGAATACATGCAGCATGCCGACTGGACCAAGGGGTTCAGCTATTGTTTGGCTAAGCATTAAAAGGACTAACCGATTTGAATGTGGTGTGATTGTTGGTGCCAAACATGGTGGTTCCAGTATGTCAGAAACAGCGATCCTCAGGATCTTCAGATACTACCGTTTCTAGACGTACATACAGAGAACGGCTCAGTAAATATGAACGAAAAAAACAATCAACAGCATTCCTGTGCTTGTAAACACGTTGTTAATGAGAGAGGTCGGAGCAGAATGATTAGACTCATTAAAGTTGACAGGAAGGTGACGCATGAAAAACAAACCTTGATCTGGTTTTGGAAGCAAAAGGGGGTCATACCTGGCAGATCTACCTTGTAAGGTGGACACCAAGTATCGAATTCACATTATAAATGACAACCCGGTTTCTGTTGTGGGAGGCAGTGTCACCGCGATCCTGGACCCTGAGCCTCCCCTGGCAGCCGGTCAGCATCAGTACCGTCTCACGCTCCCATCTGACTGGGTGCTAAAGGGATCAGGATCTCAGGACGGACAGCTGGAGCTCCGGGGGGGGGGGGCGCTGGGTGACGTGGGGGAACAGGAGCATGGGATGCCATGGGGTTTAGACCCATGATGACGCGGGTTGGCATGGCGTGGGCAACACCAGCATGGAGCAGGTGGCCTAGCAAGGTCATTTGAAGGTCATGCCACGGTCGGGCTGCCCATCACATGCCAGTGTGCTAATGGAGATTTTTGGGGAGGAGTCAGTGATTGGTAGATGTGTACTGGCCCACTATCCTTCTGTTATATGATCAAGCTGACTGTCATTTTGCTGTCATTTTCATCAGCATCAGGATTATGCTTGCAGAAGAAACAGGAATTAAATATATCTATGGTCAAGATGATCAATGTAGCTTTTCTGCTAGCCACACCAAATATATTCAGGTTAACACAGACATGCAGTTCACTTGATTAGATTTTTCCCCCTTTTAAGGGAGGCCTTTAGCAATCTACAATTTATACAGCTACATATTTTGCAGCAAGTTCATGTAAGTAGCTGTTTCAAAGGTCCAACAGTGGCGATCCTCCAGGGGCCAGGCACCCTACGTCTCAAGCCCCAGTTCAGTTACCTCCAGGCTGCTGTGAAGCAATGGGAATTGTGGAAATACGCTGCTAATAGCAACACCAATTTCTGTGATATATTCTGCTGTGATACAACTGTAATAATGTTATTCTGCTGTGATACATCTGTAATAATGTTATTCTGCTGTGATACAACTGTAATAATGTTATTC
>JAODLC010000133.1:20767632-20788585 GCA_026781145.1 Hippopotamyrus pictus
AAAATTCAGTTTGCAGTCCATTCAATTTGTCTACTATCATGTCCTGAATTTGTTTAATCCAATCCTAAGGGAATTTTAAGCAAAAATTAAGTAAAGAAATAATGACTTGAATTATATCCCGATAATTGTTAACTAAAAAAAAATGATTGTGATAAAATATTTTGCTGTATCGGCCAACCCTACTTTTAGTCTTGGTTTTTTAAAGATTTTATTGCCTGTCCAGGTAAAAACTGAGTCAGAGTTTAAATTCTTACAAGAACTTCCGTTTATTCTCAGTAATGTTCTGCAAACTTGTTCTAATAACGTAAACTGTCCTTTTGGGGTTGGGTGTGATGCAACAACCCATCGCGAGCACTAGCAGTGGGTGATCAGCACCACATACCTGTAGGTCAACGATAACTGTGGTTTCCTCGCAGTCAAGGAGTAGCAACAGGATATGACTGGCAGCCGATAATTGCCCTGAACAGTCCTACCCAGCAAGGCTTAGAGCCCATGTTGCGGAGACAATTGCACAGAAAGGAAAGGACAAGAGAAGTGTGCATGCTTGCTCATACTGTGGAAGATGACCTCCCTGAAGGACTGCCACCTACTGACTGACCCTACCATTGCTGACGGACATGTTTGAGGAAAGAGACACGTAGCAGCCAATGATGTAATAGCTACCAATAATATAATTACATGCCAATAACGTAATAAATATCTTCCTTCTCAATGTAATAAAAGTCAATAATGTAATAACTGGACAAAAATGTAATAACATTACATTATTGGCAAAAAGTTACTATGCCATTGGTTGAGAAAATGCATTGCATTTTTGGCCAGTTCTTACATTATCGATTTTTATCACATTAAGAATGCAAAAATTCTTGTGTTATTGGCAGTTATTACATTATTGGCAGCTATTACATTATTGGCAGTGATTACATTATTAGCTTCTACAAGGCACTTTGCTCATGAACTACTGATTGTTGCCCATTCAGGACCACAACCCCTCTGTATATTTTTCTTGAAAAGGCTTCAGCTCTCGAGGGGTATTTGCCTACATCCTCATCTCCCCTGTCTTCTCGGCCGCCACATGAACAGAAAGGAGGCTTGTAGCTGTTCTTCTCGTGTCGTACAGCTTCAATGTGATCGACTTCTAGGACTTACACACAGGCACATCCATTAATGCACCTGAGGTGTTTACGGTTGAACACATCCATTAATGCACCAGAGGTGTTTACGGTACAAACACATCCATTAATGCACCAGAGGTGTTTACGGTACAAACACATCCATTAATACACCTGAGGTGTTTACGGTACAAACACATCCATTAATACACCTGAGGTGTTTATGGTTTCTTCTTTGTGTGACATCTTTGAGCTACGTACACCAGAATCAGTTTCAGTTATGGAGATTAGGAGCAGCAACAGCTGCAGTCGTGACAATTGTCAAATTTAAAGCCTCTTTTTGTTCCTTTAGTATGAAATTTGTTCACAGATGTTTTTACCTTTCCTTTGCCTTGCAGTTTTACATCTGCTCTGCTTAAAGACTTATCTTTTGTAGTCCTTGAACAACATACAAAAACAGAACCGTTTTAGTGTGCATCCAACTGTACAAATGTGTAAAGTTCAATTTAGAGAACTTTGCCGATGAATGTCAGGTGAGCTCGATAGGTCGCGTAATTATCAGGTACTTTGAGGTGTTATTGTGAGCTGTTGTGTGGGTTGCTCTGTGGCCTGACACCTCCAGAGATATGGGTTTGATTCCTGCCCCTGGCTTTGTGTGTAAGCGTTTGTGGTTGTGTGTCTCTCCTCCCACGCTCTGTCCAAATTGGCGCTGGCATGTCCTGGGCCAGGCTCCAGGCTGAGTCCGGCCCTGCACTGGATAAGCTCTTTATTTGTTGTTAGCTTCATGCAGTGACAAATTAAATAGAGTCACAAAGAGATGAGGCCTGGATGTCTTTTTTTTGTTCTTGCGTTTAAAAGTACCACCCCCGTGCGTTCCTGAAACGCAGTGACAACCAGCCCCGGGCTATAATTTCAAATTCCAGAACTCGTACAAAAGGCCTTTCATTCTCTCCTTGTCATGGCAGCGAAAGTTACTGACCCTTCTCTAAAAGTTAGGGAATGAAACGTGTCCTTTGCTTCTCCCCCCCCCCCCCCCACCAACTTCCCCCCGATCTATCAAAGGCACTTTTATCATAACCAGGTTCCAAAAAGCTCTCGGCGGACTTTTGCAAGGTGACGTCGCGCCAACTGAGCTGTCGCGAAGAACTAAAATTAGGAATTGTTTTCTTTGTTGACTATTTTCTGGCGGCCTGATTACCCGTGAATCTAATCTTTTCTGGGTTTATCAGCAAAGACCCAATGGAGGAGGGCAAGTTGCTCACTATGGGGGGGGGGTGGGGGGAGCCAGTGTTCCAGGCTCAGCTTTTTGCTGGGTGATGCCCTGCGAGGTCCTACTGCAATAGTCATGCCTTTAGAAATAGGGACGGTCAGCTGGGCTGGGCATCAGTTAAGGATCATCCGATTTTAACAACCCCAGTCCTTTCATTGTGTTCTATATGTGTTTTATTTTACTGCTTCTTGATATAATAGAGTTCCAGTGGTCCTAGATTTAAAGAAAGTGACACTAAAAGTATTTGGAGGTGGCCTGTGATGTCACAGTGTCACTCTGATGCCAGATCTTGGAGGAAAGCTGCCAGCCTGTAGAACAGAGCTCCAATGCCCCCTTCCCCCCCCACCCTGGATGTCAGTTTTGGGGATTTTTTTGCTGTTTTATAAGAATTCGATTTCACTGCTCCAGTGCTTGTTTCCTGTATGTTCTGCTTTATTCATCGGCGAATGCATTACATACCAGGCACAGTCCAGGAATGCTCATGTGAACGGCAAGTGTTGGTTTGGAGACTGCTGAAGCTGTTGGGGTTAGGCTGCTGGCCCTGGTCTTAAACAAGAGATTGGGTGAAGGTGTCATGACATCGAAAGCTTCTGTACTTTAGCTCTTTTATGCTTTTTATGGCTGAAGTTTCATTAATGGCTCAGGGCAGCGTTTCGCAAAGTGGTCCTCGGAGACCCCCAGACAGTCCACATTTCTGCTCCCTCCCAGCTCCCCACCAGATAGTCCACATTTCTGCTCCCTCCCAGCTCCCGATGGACCATCCTGGGCTCCCAGAGGACTGGGTTGAGAAACACTGGTTTTTGGTGAGTTTTAAGAACTTCCTTCCTAAAACTTCTGACAATGGTGTCATTGGTATTCATGTTCATTTTCACCTTGTCTTGATAATCATATACCTAATTCTGGATGAAAGCAATTTAAATAAATAGACAAGGTGTTTAATTTCCCCTGTCCTGACGCCTGACTGTAATCTCTCCATTCTGTCCTCTTAATTTGACCGATATGTCAATTATGCATATTATGCGTACCGGTTTGTTACCCTACTTGTCTGTCTCTAACAGCACCTGGCCTTCCAGGCATGCATGTCTGCTTCTAGACTTTTCACACATCTCTGAAGCTGGTATCCATACCCCTCCCCATCTAATAGCAGCTAATTATGCTTCTCCTGTAATTGCTTGCCAGGACCCACATGTGTCAATTTCCTAATCTGACTGGAACCTCTGGGATGACTTTTCTCATCCACCATATTGCCCGAAGCATCAGCAAAACCTGGATTGCCCACTACCCCTCCTGAATAGGGTTGAACAAAAATGCAACAGCTGTTTGACTGACCAACTAATTATTTTGTCTCAAGCTGACATCTTGATTGGAGAGTGCGGATGGTTTAGATATGAGATTCTGGAAGTGAAATTTTCTACAGGAAATGTCCTGTGGACCGAATGGTTTTATTCCAGGAAAATTTCTGGGATGGTCAATTTGTACAAACAGTTCACAGAATGAGGGACCTGCTGTCAGGAAGCACAAAGTGAAGTTTATCCTACCACTCCCCTGGTATAGCAACACCAGTCCAAGTCTGACAGCCCTCTTGACATGATAATGTGCATGTCTTGCTACCACCTACTTCTAGAAGGTCTTGTCATTGTAATTACTACAACGGGAGCATTATTACAGCACATGTGATACCTGTGGTTCAGGTCACCCACTGGGTACATCACAAATTGGAGAGCTGGGGGGCAAAAACACTTAGCAAGACCCTGGCATGAGAGGCAGGTAATTCAGGTCCAGAGAGTAAAAGTCCAGACCAAGGTTTTGTTTCAACAAGCTAGTTGAGTACAAAGGGTCACAGTCATAGAGTACTCAACTGGTTGGTTGAAACAAAATCTTTGTCTGGACTTTGTCTTACTCTGGACCTGAACTTTCCACCTCTACCTGGCATGTACTTTAAATGCATGGTGCATCATCTGATGGGTCTGCACGTCCCAAATCTGCACATAATTTTGACTGATCCACAGCTTTCCTCTGTGTAGAGCCAGCCACCCTTCTTTAGGTGCACCAGAATTCAGCCTCACTGTTGACAGCTTTCTTCTAGAGAGGAATGGGCACTTTTTATAGCAGGAAAGCAGGAGAAAGGAGGAACAAAACTGAAACACCACAGGGCTGTCAGTACCCATCATGATACATAACCACTGCCCATGAGAAGTTTAATTTTCTAGGGTTGTTATTTGAAAAATAAATTCACAGCTGTTTTGTGCGTATAGGAGTGTTTTATTATTTCTTCACATTAATTGCAACAGGTTTTCTCCCACATCACAAAAAGAAGCAGTCAGACTAATTTGTGCCTCTAAATTGCCCATAGTAATTAAGTATAGTCTGCTATTGATCGGCGTACCACCCACTGTATCTTCTGTGTGATCAATATATTAAGCACCACCATGAGTACTAAGGTCCTACTAAAACAGTGCAAAATACAAGAGATTCCAATGTTTCCAAGAGACCATAACCAAAGGATGGCTGATGAAAAGAGCAGGACTGCCTTAACCAGATTTGTATCAGCAGCACATTTCACCATTGAGGAACAAAATATGAGGAAAATCTAGAGTTAGATTTATTTTCGTGTTGTACAGGAATAACTAGGTGGTGTTGGCTTGCTAACCAAAGAGAATGAGATGGAACCTAGATCCTGTTAAACAGCTCAATGAAGATAGGTGTACTTCATTTTACAGCTCTGAAAACCATCACTAAGAACTTGAATTTAATGGTGTTTTACAAGCACGACCCAACCAATACAGTGTTGATGTGACGAACGGTAGAATTGGCTGGGATGACAAGAAGGTCAGACTGAGAGGTTTAACTGGAAGTTGTGATAACTCAGACTGCAGTATCAGTGATGCATGCAGAAATCTGAGCTAAGAGTGCGATGTCCTCTGGAGGTATTGTCAGGTGGAGTTGGATGCCATCTGTATAATTTTCATGTATATATTTAGGAGATGCTCTTCTCCAAGCAAGGAAAATAGCGCATTGCAAACATTCATGCTGTCAAGGAGTAGGCATTAGTTCAGCTAGGCTGAGCTTACAGAGGGGCCCAGATTCCAGCAGTTTTGGAGTAGCAGCTTCCAACAGCTACACAAATGCACATAATTATTAACAAAGTAAGAGCCTAACAAAATACGCAAGGGTCAATAAGAACAATATAAAAGCATTTAAGTAATTTGGTTAGCAAAGGAATTCATGGAACGGATGGGTCTTAAAGCATCTCTTGAACGTAGAGGGGGAGTCAATAATAGTTGTGGGAGAATCCATTAACTGGATGATGAGATCTAGAGATAGTGTACATGGAGAAGATGGAGAAGTCCTGGACTGGGGATCCGACTTGTTATTTGATGTGACTTAGACACCTCTGGATTCCAACACACTTCAAAGAATCTACCTGAGATATAAGAATCAAACCATCTTAGTCCCCATGCTGCTAAGTTGAGAGACCGTGGGTAGTAGGATCTGGTAGTTCATCATTTCAAGGGCTAGACGGATGAGAGTCGTAGTTCATCTAGCTTGCAGGATGTACGCAGCACTCAGGAAGGCGATCTCAGTGGACTTCCCAGCTCTGAAACCAGAGTCACGAAGATATAGGAGGTTGTTCTGTGTGAGACACGAGGACAGCATGCTCAGGAACTTAACAGAAATAAGAGGAGAGAGACTATTCTGTATTTTTTAAGTTGTGCGAAGTGTGAGTTTTTTATGCAATGGAATTTCTTGAGTCTGCAGAAATGTAGTGGGGAAACAAACGATCATGAGTGAGTAGAGAGGTGAGTGGGAGAGAGATGATTTAAAGAAGATGTGAGGGGATATGGTCCAGGGGACAGGTAGTGAATCTGTTAGTGAGAAGGAGCTTAGAGACATCAAAGTTAGTAAGAGGAGTGAATGAAGGGAGGGCTGGACCGTGTGTAGATAAGGTTTGTATGTGACTGTTTAGTGTTTAGTGTAACTTGCATTTATCTGGGGCAGTGGTATTCATATAAAAGAGGCTGGTTTTAGTAGCTGTAATGTTACAGAAAGTAAAGTGATTACTCCTCAACCATATCTCTTGCCATTTCCTCTCAGACATCTGAAGGAGAGGGCATAGATGGCATAGAGGGCATGGGTCATGGTGTTATGGCAGGCTAGAGTGTACCAGAAGCTTTACTCACACGAAGTGAACAGAGTCTGGAGAGGGAAGGGCAAAGGAGAGAACATTATAGCGGAATGAGACTCAAGGAGGTAAGAGAGAAGGACATGTTTGGAAAGACAAGGTAAATTGAGTAAGATAGTGATCAGATACATGTAAACGGTGAAATTAAGGTTGTCAGTGAAGTCAAGATGAGGTCCAGTCCATTTCCAGGTCTGTGGGTTAGTGGAGTACAGAGCCAGTACAGGCCAATGGAGGTCATAAGGGTAAGGAACTTGGCCTGTGGTGTTTCAAGGAGGACATTCAGCTCATAGTAATTGAATGGTACTCAAGCACAGTTACTACATGGAGATAAGAGCTGAGTTACAGGCAATCCTGACACCCCTCACTTTCCATCTGAACAAGTAGCGTGTGAGATAGAGCAGCTGGATTGAAGGGTGTGGCAAGGGCAGGGATGAAGTCCACAGCAGACTGCCAGCTTCACATCCCTGTAGTTAAGAAGGTAACAGCAGCAGTTTTTGAAATGTGCTGGAAGCAGCCTTAGGTTTTCAGGGTTGCATTTTCTCCTGTGAATAAAGTGAGTCGTGTCTGGGGTAGACAGCAGGAACGTACTTGAAGCACAATCCGAGGGGGGTTGGTGAAAATGTGAAGGGAGAGCAAGGAGACACTTATCTGAGCAATGGCCTCCTTGGTGGCCTTGTTTTGTGATCTCATGCAGGTAGACTTGCTGCTCTTCAGACAAGCAGGATCTTCACATAACAGGTGTTTCACACAGGGGCTGCCGCTTCTTCAGACACTTCAGCTTATTGCTTTACTGATAATGAGCTTGGCTGAGTGCTCACAGCTGAGGGCAGCAGACTTAATTACCAACACAGAGGGAGAGAACTAAATACAAAGCTAAATTCACCAGAATAAAGGTACTAATTGATAATCTCACTATGTAAACTGTTAAGTTCCTTACGGAACTCCCTGCAAATCACTGGTAACAAGCAAAGCCAACTATTAACATTTACTGTACCTATCAGTTTGAGGCTCTCAGCACAGATGTTCACAGTCCATAGTTAGTCCCAGTTGAGGTGTCTGTAGATATATCTCTCCTTAGATATTTGCAAGGTCGAGCTGAGCTACATTTGGTTCTACATGGTTCATTCTCCAGTGTGTTCTAGCCATCATCGCAGTCAAGCCAAGGATGCACCAAAGATTCTATATCCAGTAACTTGGCTTAACATACTATTGCCTCTTTTACTATTGGCTCAGATTCCAGGTTTCATCAGCTATTGACCATATACATCAGGGAGATCAACAAAGTAAGATGTCTTCGTCATGATTGTCCAATAAGAGTTTAGGTAAGGAGACTAAGGAGGATAATGATTATACATACAAAGATCGACCTCTATGCGACCAATAGATTGTACTTTGTAATATAATTTGCACCTTGACTCACATTGTTTTCTCTGAATTATTCTCATTATTAAAAATAGCTCTATAGTTATCAGGCTTGTCCTGTGTGGCAGGAAATTTATTAATACACCAGGGTACAGAAATGAGAAGTGGGAAGGAGACAGGTTTCTCTTATGGAGTCTCGGTGCGGTTGGGGATGTTAGGGGGTGGGGGGAAGAGAGAGAACCAGGACCCTCCCGTCAGTGCTGGGCTCATCTGTGGCAAGAAGGAGAAGTCAGGAATAATAGGAAAGTCTACTGTGGAGGCAACCATTTTCCATGGCCCTCCACGGGCTTCTGGCTAATGCCGATGAGATCCTCACTGGTCAGTTTGGTGACCTCCTCCTCGCTTGGCCGCTGGTTTGTTGTGTCCGCCGATCCTCTCCTGTGCTGTAGTCCCCAGGTTCATTAGCAGTCAGCAGCTATGGAGAGTTAACAGTGGAGGGCAGGGCTGACTGTCCAAAGCACTGATGCTGAATTCTGATGGGCGGCTGCTGTCTTATATAATGCGACCCGTAAGTGTCAGATAGCCAGAGCAGAAACTGACGAGTGCTCGTTTTATTTCATTTTGTCCTGATCGATTGCCGTTTATTTTGTTTCGTTTGGTTATCCATCACCAATAACATGTTGTACAGCTGGGAGAAGATTGTAGCTGTGAGGTCGGACACTCGCCTGAAAGCGAGTGAAATTGGTGATGAGGCGCAAAGGGAAATGGGGGGGCAAGAGAGCAGAGAAGCACCTGCAGGTCCTCCCTGCCCGCTGTGGTCATGGGGGGCTCTTCTGAGCACTTCTAAGAACCTTTCTGGGTCGGAAGGATGAACTGAGCATGTGAGTGTGACGGAGCACCCATAGGGAAAACATTATAACATATGACTCTTATGTGTTTCACCCAAATCATATAAGATCTTTGTATGACACTCAAAATAAATTTACAATGCATATTAACTTAATATGTCATTAGACATATATGTCCTCTATTGACGTATAATGCATATGAATAGAATGTGCAGTCAAAGATATAAGTCCAACATTCATGTACAATCCATATTAAATGAATGTGTCAATAGTCATGTATGTCCTTTATTCATGTAAAATATCAACTACCATAAATATGTGTTTTATCAAACACCTAAGTTCTACATTGATGTACAATCCATAGTAAATGACTGTTTTGTCAGTAGTTGAAGCATGGACAGTGGTTCCACACAACTAGAATGAGTATTTTGCAAAGGAAACATCCTTTTCAGGGGATGCATTTGCTTTGTGTTCTGAGAACATAACATGAATTATCTCAAGTGTAATTAAACTGACTGTGGAGCGATCATGCATGTCTTTCATTAGAATAATATAAAAGCAATATACAACTTTAAGAAACCACAAGCAATAAATGTATTTCCTACTAAAGGGATATGTTATGGTAAAACGCAAAGTTTGTGTAGCAGTTTTACATTTTTTCTACAGGCTTTTCCATTGAGTGCCTTACATGCCAATTGTGCTTTTGGTATGAATGAGGCCATAGTCATACGAGAAAAACACTGACTTGTAGTGAACATGTAAAAACATCCTGTATCATCATATATTATTAAGAAAAGTGCCTGATTGCCTTATATGAGCCATGCTGCTGTAGGTGTTGTACTTATATGCGTCTCTGCAGCCTGCACACTGATCTACTGGCCTCAAACCGTGCCGCCTGCAGTGGGAGTTCCTCACACATAATCACCATCGTCTACATTTCACCATCAGCTGACACCAGTGCAGCATGTGAAGTCATCCACTCCTGCATCGCACATTCTCAAACACCCCAGGATATTAATAGCCATCCCTGGTAACTTCTACCACACCTCTCTCTGCAATGCACTGAGCGACGTATCGCAGTATGGAAAACGCAAGACTGGGAAAGATGGGAATCTGAACTCTCTCCGCTTGACCGGCAATACCACATTTTTGTATACTTACAATAATGTCCAAAAGTCTTAGGCAGTCAAAAACGTTTAAGGCTGTTTATTTGGGTAGTATGTGCACATTTGCTAAAAAAAAAAAAAAAATGCACAATTTAATATTAGGAGATAAACAAATTATCAGTAATACAATAAAAAACTAACAAGAATTTCTTCTGTTCTCTAAAAACATTCTGATATCTTGATGAACACTGCTTCAGTTCCTAAACTTCTCCTCAGAGATATTCCTGCTATTGCATGTATTTCACCAACAGCTTAATTAATCAATCAATCAATTTATTTATTTAATTAAATCACTAGTGGTCGAGTCAACAAAGACATACAGAGGTGATTTTAGGAGAGAGGTTTTCAAAAGGCTAAGCTGGCACTTTGACAAACATAGTATCATGCGAAAAGGAAGATCATTTGAACATAATATTCTTCGACTGCCTAAGACTTTTGCACATTACTGTAACTCTACCGTCAACTTTTTCGAGTGTAGTTACAAAAATAGCAACAAAAGCACAGCAGAACTGCTTGGTAGAGACAGACTGGGACTTGTTCCATGGGCTGTATGATGAGGATATCAATGGAGTCTCACATAGCATCACGGAATACAATTAGCTTCTGTGTGGACATAATTATTCCCAGGAAAACATTTTTTTGATAGCCAAATAAAACCCGCTGAATTAAAAAGGATATCAAAACACTCCTCAATAACAAGAAGACAGCTTTCCAAATTAGGGATAGGGAGAAGGTCAGGTCCATGTACAGGGATTTGAAAATGAAAGACCACAGATGGGAAGAGGACTGAACATAAGCTGGACAATAACAGCATGAATGAGGTATGGAAAAGCATGATGCAGATCACTGGCTACGGCGAGAGGGGTGGCCCTGTTAAAGCCAGGGAACAGGAGGGGGCAGGCGAGTTAAACTTGCTGTTTGACAGGTTTGACACAGATGCTCTTAGTTCAGCAGGGAGGGCTGATGGAGTCACACCTGCTTAGCCAAGTAACAGAGATACAATGGTCCTCAAACATCTCACACCACAAACGTTATATGGAGCTCTGCCATTTAGTGATTGTGGGATGAATTATTGAGCAGGAGAAATGTCTGGTGGAGAGTTTTCTTAGATGCAGCTCAGTTGTTAGAGCCATAGCTGATAATTACATTTCATTGCATGCAATGACTGAAAATTTGATATTTATTTTATTTTGTATATGTAAGGGTGAATATGTATTTCTTAGATTTTGTTATAGTCACTCAGTTAACATTTAAGTTCAAATTAAGACCCCTATATTGATCATTTTGGTATGGCCCTTTTTTGTATGTAGTCATGTGCAGTATTGATTTGTTTTAGAGAAGAGAAGTAAGTGGACGGAAGGAAAAGAATTAGCCATTGCAGAGCAGTTTCTTGACCATGCAAATAAAGCTGGTGAATCGTTTTGTTTCTTGTTTAGGAAATATTGCCAACTGGATTTTAGTTACGTTTATAGATAGAAAGTTTTGTTGAATTTTACGGCTTTGCACGCGTCCATTTTTGTTTGCTCGTACCGTTTAAGGCAGGGGTGTCCAATGTTACCCGCATAGGGCCGGTGTGTATGCAGGTTTTTGGGATAACCTGTAGGTCAGCTGTTCCAACCCAGGTGTGAGGACTCTTCAGCCAATCAGTCCTCTAATTAGTAATCTAATTAGGGAGTTGCAGCGAAAACCCGCATACACACCAGCCCTTTGCGGGTAAGATTGGACACCCCTGGTTTAAGGAGTGACGCAGGTATTGGATCTGTCGCCATAACATCAGTGTTAGAAAGACACTGTCTGTCTGCTTGCTGTCTGTTTATCTAGGGGGCTATTGAGATGGTTTCTCATGGAGTTATAAAATTGCATTCTCTTCTCTGAACAAAAAGAGTAGAATGAATAGGTGCATAACCTGGAGAGTACCTAAGCACAAAACCCTTCTTTTTATCAAGTGAAACTTTCTCCCAAGGGTCAGTGCCCAAGAGCACATCCTGATTTTGCTGAGTTTAACGTATTCCTGGGTCAACAAGCAAAGGCTTTACGTTTCACTTATTTAACCAATCATAGTCTTCATGGTATGACATCACCTTATTCATTAAAACCAGTGTTTTCTGCTAAGTGGCAAGGTCCACAGGATTGTAAAGTACCCATTTTATCATGTTTGCCTTTTGTTGAGGGACACGTCATAGATACAGAACATAGGAACATGCGTACCTGCAAATGCTGGATGGAGCAATATATGGACATGTCTTTATCTCATGGTGAACCAGCGACCTTCCGATCACAGGCACAGAAATTTAGCCGGCTGAACCACACACTGCCACCAGCTCAAGGTTGGTTGCTTTGAATTTGAAATTGAGAAAGAAAGAAAAAAAAAAAACAGACCAATGTGGTTATGTCATACACAAGAACTGAAGCGCAAGGGTGTCCCTTGTTGACCTAGAGATACGTTGAACTCGGCAAAATCTGGATGCCTGTGTGCAAGAACCCCAACCTTAGATTAGTCTCCCAATGCCCACTCATCGTACCCAGCTGTTCTGTGGGCATGCTTGACCTGGGCACGCCGTCTCCCTCCTGTGGCCATGACTTGTTGGAGCACAGATCGGCCCCGGATTCCTAGCATATGGCAGAGTGACAACCTGCACAAACCTGCTTTGGATGCAGGCCAAATGGCCAAGCGCTAAACTCCGGTCTTGTGCTAAGCTCCTTTGCCAAAATGTGTCACACCAACCGTGCCTTTTCAAAAATGAACCGTTTCAAGCAGACGATGTCCTTTGTAAACGTTCCACTGTGGGGGGAAAAAAAAAGACAAAATGTAATTGAACCCATAAATCACAAATGTCACATCAGAATATTTGAAATGACCTTATGCTGCTGAGTACTTGGCGGAGGTGGAAGGTATCCGGATTCATCCTGATTTTTGTTAAGTGGTAACATTTCGAGTAGGAGGCTCAGTGGACAGGACTGTGGGCTGAGAGTTTTATTTCCTCCCAGGCTCTGCATGTGTGAATTCTGCATGTTCTCCATGTGATTTCAACTGTTTCCAGTCCATTCTGAATATATACAGTACTGTGCAAAAGTGTGAGGCCGTCACACTGGGGAGTAAGTGTAAGTTGTTCACTCAGGAAAAACTATTTAACATTAGAATATGTGCAAAAGAACAGTAACACCATAAAAAATAACAAAAAGTTTCTTCTGTTCTCCAAAACATTACTGGCATCTTATTTGATGGCTAGAAGAACACCTCTTCTCCTCCCAAACCTCTCAGAGGACTCCCAAACACTGCATTGTTCATTAAATTTCACCATCAGCATATTTACTTCATTTGTTAAATAATTTGATGAGGTATTGATTATATATCTTTGTGATTCCAATTGCATGTGTATTGTGTTTATATTTTGTATATTTTGACCTTTTTTCAGGTATTTTTGATTTGGCCTCGCTGTTTTATAATGAAAGCAGCTGTGTGACCTTTCTGCTCCTTCTGTAACCTGGGTCAGGGTGACGAAGCTGTTTGGCTGCTGACAGGAATATAGCTTTGAGAACAATTTGAGGGAAAACAGACCGAGTTTTGAGGGAGTGAGGGAGGGAGGCGTAAGTGACAGGAGTAAAAGCAGCACAGGAGAGGCAAGAGAGAGGCGAGCCTGCAATCTGAGGGTAATAGCAGCACCTTCTGCTGAATAAAAACAAACAAACAAACAAATAATAACAAAGCACTTAAACCTCAAATGTTATTCATCATTGCAGCCTCCAAGGAACCTACAACCTACAAACAAATAATCAATACAACAGTTATTTCCAGCAGTTAGATTGCCCATAAATTGCCCATAGATTGTCCATAAATTGCCCATAGTATACGCTTGTGCCCTGTAATGGACTGCCATCCTGTCCAGGGTGTACCCATCCCAGTGTCCCTTGTTTCCGGGAACAGGTCACAGGGTCACCACAATGCTGCACTGAGTACGTCGTTAAAGAAGATGGAGGGATGTAAGTGACAAACCTAGCACCGAATGCTTGGGTTCAGAAATGAACCCAGGGCACAGGTTTGACGTATCTAGCTCATAGAATGGTGGCACACTGGCACAGGGGGTATGCCTGTCAAATGACATCTCTCGGGTTTTTGGGTTTGCATTGCTTCCCCCGCTGAGGCACGCTGAGATGTCATGTGACGGTGAGATAGGGAGAAGCTGGAGATGCATGCATGTGGGACGCCACTCTGCTCCATCCTGGTGTGACCCAGAATAGTGAGCAAGTGCGCCCTAATTACTCACACATTAACCCCAAGCAATTAGTATGGGGATTTATGCACAGCAAAAGGTGATTTTGCAGGTGGATGTTTGTTTTCGATTCATCTTCTTGACAAATATCTATAAAACGGTACCTCAGAGTCTCGTAGCAGGCTGGCTCTTGTAGTCATCGCAACCAGACTGGATTAATTTGTTTGTTTCTGAATCTCTGAGTGCCATGAAACCATATTCTCGCCTCATTAGCGGAGTCTCTGTAAATGGTATGGGGGTTGGGGGGGGGACTATTTCAGATTGAGGATGGGAGATGGCGTGTAAAGGTGGGTGGGGTGAAACTATGCATCCAGAAGAGGAGAAATGCATACCACTAAAGCGGGAACTGTGTCCTCAGGAGAAAAAGAAAGTGTGACGAACATAAATAGCCGGTGGAAAGAACGATCAATGGGCTCAGAGGTGCAGAGTGCCTGAGCGGTCATCTGTGCCCCCCTCCCAAAATGAGTGGTGGCCTCGCAGTCCCCTCTCTTTAAAAAAGAGCCACTTTAAAAAAAAAGTTAATGTAAACCCACTTAATTCTCACTCCATAAGCTAGACAAGGTGCAATGTCAGACACAACGCTAAGGTTTGTTTAATTGCTATTAAGCTGAGTTTGGCTCTCAATTTGCCTTACAATATGGAGCTGGGGGGGAGTGAGGTGGTGGTTTTTGAAGGGCCACCCTCCCCCCCCCCCCCGGGGCTTGGGTGAAACTGAGACGGACTTGCATTCTTGGAAGGGCTGGGTGTCACCCTCCAGGCTGACACTGAACTCCAGAGGCTCTGGCTTTGTTCCACAGCGGCGGGTCAGAGATACGCACCATCACTGAAATGCCACAGCTCGTACCGTGTACTCAACCCAGGAGCCATTAAGCAAACTTTAAGGTTGTGCCTGACAAACAGCACCGTGGTCAAGCTTACACTCCCACAGCGGATGTAACCCGAGCCTCAGAGCCTCTAGCCTGCAAGAACTCTGGCTGCTGAAGGCAGCGTGTGAGATCCTTGATCGGACATCTCTGGCACTGAGCCTGCTGCTGATGATTGTTGAGGAATGAGCGAACATAACTGCCTTTCTTTTGAAAGAGTGTTGAGTGGTGCAGTTCTTAGCGGGTGGCACTGTAAAGCGATACCTCTCAGGTGGGGGTGGGGTGTTGCATCCCACCCCTGATTCTCTGTGTGCGAAGTCTGCATGCTTTGCTTCTTTTGTGTGGTTTCCCTCTGGACGCTCCAAGTCCCTTTCTCAGTCTAAAGGTATGTTCGATGAACTAGTGTCTCTGATTCACCCATAGAAATTAGGTATGTGTCCTGCAATGGACTAACTTCCCCCCACCCATTATGTGTCCTGTATTTGCTGGGATAGGGGTCATCAAAATGTTCTAGTTCAGGATGCAGCGGGGAGAGAGACAGGAACATTAATCCATGAGCTGCATCTAGGTAGCGACGTTCCCCAATGTCCCTCTTCCCATCTGGCTGTTGGGCAGACGGTGACAGGTAGTTGACACATGTCCGCAGGCAATATGCAAGCTTCAGGCTGCCTCTACCAATTGGATCCAAGATTTGGGTTACTGACACACAGTGTTGTTTCACCATTTACTTAACACCAGTTAAGCTAACTATTGATGTGTTTAATATTTGAGAGACGTAAGATATAATTATAACCATCCTGAGCCTATACTTTGTGGAAAAACTGCTTTCTGCTTTCACCGTGGCTTTTATATTTGTTCCCACTGAATAACTGTGAATACAGCTCAAATTTTGCTAAAAAAGGGGGGGGGGGAGGTCATTGAATCATCCTCAGAAACCGGGTCAGCCACAATTTTAATATCTGCAAAATTCCTCCAGTTTATGTACAGAAACCAGTTTCCCCGGAGTTTTTGCAATAATATTTCTTATGTGTTTTTATTTTTATTTTCCTCCTGCTGAAGAATTTCAGGGACCAAAAAAAAAAAAATCATGGAGAGAAATGAGGGGAGAACCCATTAATGTAGCTAGGTTGATGTTCCAAAATCTGGTCCGTCTGGCTTTAACAGAAATGCAGAGTCTTCATCAGGTCCAGCTCTTCTGATCAGCTGCCAGAAACCTCCCCTCCATCAGCCTTGTGAATCTGTGAACTGGTGACATACTGTGTAAAACCCTCTCGTTACTATAAGGAAAGCAGGCCGGCACTTTAAACTCAGGGAATTTTTTCTGCTTTTCTGCACCCGGTCTCGAAAGCCGACGCTGCGGACCTGGGGGCCCACCAGGCTCTGGATTCTAAAGAACGCGGAGTGAATTCCCGAGAACTGAACAGCGGGATGATTCGAAATGTGCTCCCGGCTACAGATTAGTTCAAGTGACAACACCAAGGTGTGTGCGGGAATGCGGATACCATTTCTGTAGGGTTTTGACAGGCTTTGACTTTGTCACCAAATATAATTGGAACAGTACCCTTGACTGTATTTTTTGTTTTAAATTAATATCACCAGTGCTTACAGATCTATCCAATTATGTTTGATGTTCTGAGAAGTGTCATTCTTGGCATGGCTGCTCACAGGAGCAAACAGAAGTAAATTTATTTGCTGAAGATTCTTCAGGCATTTACCCAGGACAGCAGCATAAATATTTCCCGGGCTGCATTTTCTATATTAAATAATTCAATAGGTTGCGCATCAATAATGAAAATATCCCGGCGACTCGGTAAATAACAATGTAAATGTCATGTTCCCTGCGTGTGCAGTCGTCCATTTTTATGGCGGGGGGCACTGGGAGAGAGCGACTCTGTCTGAGGGAGGTCTGATGAGGAGACGGGCTGGGGGGGTCAGCAGGAGGTTGGGGGGCGTCGGAGTAACGAGCGACTTGTGAAGCGACTGTCGCTGCAGCCCCAAGGAGTGAGGCAAATGACATTTATTAATCCATCCCTCTCTTGGTTGGTTTACCTCATACGTCACAAGCCCTTGTCCCCCCAGACTGGCGTGTTTGTTACTCTCCACACCACGGGTAGCTCCGTGGAGATGTCCTGACGCTCATATGTCCAGAATTATGTTATAACAATTTTTTTTGGGGGGAGGAGGTAAACAGTGGTGCCTGTACAAAATTTTGATTGGGTTGGCCATCAGGGGCCTGTTACACTTACGGGGGTGGCAGCACTGTACTCTGTCTCTTCTGTGTTCCCGTTGTTTTTGTTCTTGTTATTTTCATGTGGTGTGGAAACAGGAGAATCCACATACTTGCTAACGGCAGCCATGGCCAACCCAAGCCACCTCTTAGATCCACCCCTGGAGATAAACACCCATCATTCATTGCCTGAGATCTTCCCAGTGTAACCAGGAGGGACAGGGATACTTTCGGTTGACGTCTGGTCTGTGTTGATGACTTTCATGGGAGGTTGTGAACAAGCCTCTTCCTGAGACTCACCTTGAGACCAGCAGTTCCCTGGTAAATTCCTGGGAGACAAATTACCCTTCTCACACGATTCATACACCTGTCGGATATCTCTGAAGTTTCACCTGGCCTTTTACGGAAAAGAAATCAGTCTTTCTAAAGATCTAGCTGGGGTCGCTTTCCAGGTTGACGTAACCGATTATGATGAAGCTGAACAGACATATTTATCCAAAGCTGACTTTCATGAGATAATGGTTTAACAATATTCTATGGTGATTTAAGTACCTTAATAATTTAAAAGCCACCCACTCCCTCCAAATCTGTGAATTTCTCAGTCATGAGTGCAGCAACAGTTGCTGAGGTTAACCTGTTGTAAAACTAGTGTCATCCCACCTCAGGTCGCTTAATGTTTCTGCCAGTCTACTTGCATATAATTACCCTCAGAAATCCTCAACCTGAGTTTCGTCTGCTGTCTGTCTACAGTTGTAATAAGATAAGTGTGGGAACTTCGGTAGCTGTTACTGGTAGACAAGTCCATTTATGAGTAGTGGTGAGGTAGCAGTAACCTGCCCAAGACCTTTCCAACACACACACACACACACATATGTATTCAGATCCAAAAAAAATGGATAAAAAAATAACAGGTTTGGTCCCCACAATGAAATGTACACCTGGGCTACAGACACACACACACACACACGAACTTGCATACCCCCCTGCCTTTCCTGCGATACACACATAATCACAGATACATACACACAGGCACAAACTGTGCCAGATTCGACCTGCTGTCACTGGCTGTTCCACTCGTTGTTGCTCCGTTTGTTGTCTCTGTGACCGATGGAAAGCCTGCTTTTCATTCACTCGCTCCCATGATGCCCTGACAGAAAGACAGTCACAGATTTGAAGCGGATGTGTTATAATGATGGCAGTAACAAGGGACTGAAGGCAGATCCATCTCAGCCCAGCAGACGGTGGAGGTTATAAACCTCTGTCAGGGCATATCAGGAGCTCCAGTAGATGCATTTCCATGTACCTCTGTCCTACATCTCAGGGTTTGTTTTAATTTTATTGATTACTTAAAAATATGTAAAATATTGCACCAAGTTAAATAGATTTGTTGAACCTACTATGACCATTATCCAGTTTTTTGCTCATCACTCAGTTGCCCCATTAGAACAACAGTGACTTCTATCCCATACTGCCCCATGCACTCAGTCATCTATTCAGAAGTACAATGCTCTTTATCTCGTACTGCCCCATTCACTCAGTCATCTATTCAGAAATACAGTGACCTTTATCCAATACTGCCCCATTCACTGTCATCTATTCAGAAGTACAGTAACCTTTATCCCATACTGCCCCATACACTGTCATCTATTCAGAAGTACAGTGACCTTTATCCCATACTGCCCTATTCAGTCATTCATTCAAACTTTCAATCACCTTTATCCAGTACTGTCAAATTCACTCAGTCATCCTTGCAGACATGGCTGTCAGAAATTTCACCACAGTTATCAATTTCCCAGCCGTGCAAACTTTGATATTTCACGCGCCGCTCTGCTCACAAAGATCACATTATCTGCATAACGGGGGCTGGCTGTGGGGAAGCTCTGCTTGAAACTGAAATTCTTGCCAACTGATTTTTTTTCTTAAATTTTTGCTGACCAGCAACTGCAACTCAGCAGGCCCTGCAGAATGGATTCTGGACCTCCAGCATCTGATGGAAAGGTGATGCACCAGGTTAATGATGAAGCTGGGCAAATTGGACAGCAGCCAGTTATTTACCCTCAGATTTCCGGTTTGACCTCATGAACGCAGACAGTTTTCTGGTCTGTGTGTGTGCATGCATTTAGGGTCTAGGTATACCTTACGTTGTGGGGACCATTTTTCCAGTCCCCATAACGATGACCTGAATTTTATAAAAATCAATGACTGCAGTCAAAAAAAAAAACTTGTATTTTGTTTGGTTGCTTATGGTTAAGGTTGGGGCTGGGTAGGGGTTAAGGTTGTCATTTTTGTATTTTGATTTTTCCCATAGAAATGAATAGGTGGTCGCCACAAATATAAGAGTATAGGTCTATGCGTGTGTGTGTGTTTGTGCTGCATTAAACTGAAGCAGCCATATAATCCTTTGCTGGGGCTCAAAAACAGAGTGAGACGTAACTTGTCAAAGACATGAAAGAGGATGGAGAAAATGTCGCCAGGAAATGTGGGAAATAGGCTAATGTGCCGCGTAGTGTGCGAGGGGGATTTGGGAGTGCTCAGAATTTACATCTAAATCGGAAGGCCTCTGAAGAGTCTGTGCCCTGTGAAAGACCTGCGTAATTAGCAACAGGGGCCCGCATGATATCTGGGAGAGATGTGAGCAGAGAAGGCTCTGCTCAGACCTGCCTGATCTGACCACCCGATCAATCATTTGGCATCCTAGAGAGCAGGAGTACTCTGAGTGATTAAATCCATTGAAACGGTGATTAAGAGACTCACTGCTTTATCGTGTTTAATTCCTTTTGAGTTGCTGGCAGCCATATTTTTTTTGAACACCCAGGTGTTGGGTATTAAATTTAGCTTACCTGCAAAATCCTGCGTTTCGGCAAAATCCTGCGTCTCGGCAAAATCACCCTGGTGACAATGCTGCATGAACAGAGGAAGGAAAAGGATTCTGGGTCTGGACACCGATCGCTCATAATGTCCCTCCGCGGTCGCCTGCCATGCTGACTCTCAGCAAAAGCCTTCCCCAAATGACACCGGCTTGCGTGCGCACGTCATGAGGAAGCGAGCGATGGGCGAGATATTCCTCCGCGCTGGAGGACAGGCTGATGAGCTGCTGGGATGCTGCTTCACGAGGCCCGACAGATTAGGGGGCCGGAAGCGGAGATGTCACTTTTGGATCCAGGGACGGCAGAAGGGGGAGCCTCTTTGCCTCCGCTCGGGCCGTGCATTATCGTGTGATAGGACCCCACGGCTGCTCGGATGAAGATTCGGCTCAGCGGGGGGAGTGGGGTAGGGAGGAGGGGATCTACCATCTGTCAGAGCGGAAGCAGAGGAGGGAGATAAGAAACTCATCATGAGGGAGAGACCAGGATGGTTTTGACAACAGCTAATGGGCCCTTCTGGGTGCCGGGTTTAAAAAAGGGATCCTAAAAATCACACAAACCATATTTTTATACAGTAATGATAGTGACATTTCCCAGAACCCTTTGCTGACATACCATTTTCCAGGTTAATATTGGTGGGGGGAGTTGCCTCCCACCTTCTTATAACCCCTTATAACCCATCCCTGAAGCGAGACTGCTGAAATGTGTTTATGCAAATTTTGTCCCAGCTAGTTTGAAAATTGTCGAGGTGCTGAAGGCTTTATATATATATATATATATATATACA
>JAODLC010000133.1:20805923-20827685 GCA_026781145.1 Hippopotamyrus pictus
GATGGTTAGATGTGTATCTGGTTTCTGTTGTTTAGGCTTAGTTTATCCCCTTTACTTTTGACCCCCCGTGGTCCTTTTGGTTTTTGTGTTTGTAGTGTTTCTTTAGTTTAATAAACCCTGTCTTTGCTCTGGAGCCGCAAGTGGGTCGTCCACCCTTTTTGTTCCTGGCATGCCTCGTTCCCGCTCCCGAGCTGCCCGCCTCCATGACACAGAATGGGTTATCATTTCAATTCTTTTTTTTAACTAATAATGTACAAAATGAATTATCAATTCCATTCTTCATTTCAATTCAACATACTTAGCTAAAATAGCTAGCAACTTGAATATGGGCGTGGTCAATATTTAACCAACATACTCTATATGGCTACTTTAACTGCCTAACAGCAAATGTAACAAGAGTTATATGTTTAATATAACAAGAGTTTTGTTTTAATGCCATGGGATAGCTGCCGTGACTTGGAAACTCGACCTGCTAATTAGTTAACATGGCACCTTATGATTGCGGATAATAAACGGTGTTTCCTTTTGGCTCATTAATTCATTCTTGGCCTGTTGTTTCCAGCCCATGGTTGTTAATCTCAACAGTAAGCAAACAGTTAAATGCGTCTTTGCATTATTTATGAGACCATCATTTCTCAAGCAAAGGGACGGCGGCTTCAGTAAAAAACACCATTTCACCAGCGAGGCATATCTTCAGAGCTGCTCTGGAGCTATACAAACACACCAAACACAAACAGACAAGGGACAACAGGGTTTTCACGTGTTTTTGTAACATACCTGATGAATATGAAGTGATGCTTCCAGCTATCTTGCCCCGATAGGATAAACAGCCTCCTCTCTTCTGTCATAGATATACATCCTGGTCGGAGTCCTGTTTCTGCACTTGTGGGCTTCCTGTTAATTTCTCTGCTCTGACCGCTGTCATTAATAAAGCATTTTCACACACAGCCTTGCCACTGACTGGTTGTTTTTTTTTTTTTTTTTTTTTTTAATTGCATCATTTTCTGTAAACTCCTGACGCTGTCGCAAGTGAAAATCCCAGAAAGGTGACCATTTCTGAACTGCTAGGACGCTACATCTGACACTAATAATCACTGCACATTCAAAATAACCCAGTTCAAGCATCTCGGCCATTCTGATGCTGAACCAAACTGTAAATGAGCCTCTTAGCCTTGTCTGTATTCTATATGTATTTGATTGCTATCACATGATTCACTGCGTGGGGAAACAGGCTGTTTGCTTCAATAAGCAGATGTATAGCCAATGAACTGGCCACTATGTTTATGTACATGCACACACACACAAAGACACATACACAGACACACATGCACACATGCATATCAGATCTTGTTGCTTGCCAATTTGTGTCTGTGTTCCACAGGGAGAATCCTTGCTGTGGGTGGATTTTCTGTGAAAAGCCAATGAGCTTCTACCGATTGTTAAGAGTGACTTGTCCACTCCAGACATCCACAATCAAAGCAGAAATCAGCAAAGGGGACAGCTTGTTAGGATTTATCGCGCCCAAACCAGTTAGACCGAAAAATACACTTCTAAAAATGAATAATGCAAAGATGAATTGGTTGAGACTTCAATGAAGATCTTGCCTTCGATTAGTTGTGGAACAGTCTTTGGTTTCAGCAGCTGCCAATAAAATGGACTGTCAGTGAAATTTACCAACCGAATGTAGGAAAGGTCACACGATGGTCATTCAATTCATCACAGCAGGTGTCTAGAGCTCCCGCTTGACCTGTTGCCCCCCCGTGAAGAGATGAACTCTGGATCACTAGTCTGAAGCATGTACTCATGGACCCTGGAGTTCCTGGGGGCCCAGAAGGTCATAACGTGAATGGGAGGAAAGATTCCACCGTGGACATTTCCTGTCTGGAAGCCAAGCACACTTGAGGAGATGCAAGCCGGTGTATGTGGAGAAGTATGGCCCATCGAGACTCAGATGGTTGAACGTACTCCTGGAGAAGAAGGAAAGAGAAGTAGGACACCAGAGTGCTCAGAAAACATTTTTTTAAATTCTCCTGCCAGACCTATAATGGCTCTTGCTTGACAGAGTGCTGTTGACTGCTCAGATTCTCCACGCGGGGATCGATCGTCCTCACGCTAACCTCTGGGGGAGCCGCCACAGCCAGCCCTTGCCAGACAGCCTCTTCCCAGGCTCGGTCGAGGATGATTGATTTCATGGGTCCGCGGTGCTCTTTATTTATTTATTTACCACAAGACTTGGTTTCTCACCCATCATTAGAATCACGATTCCTGGTGATTCCCACAGCGACTGCCTGTTACCGCAGCCTCCCACTGCGAGGATGGCCATTTTAGCTTGGTTCAGGGCAAAGGTGGGCAAACGTTTCTCGGAGATTGTCACATTCATTCCCCGAATTGAGAAGAGCTCATCTTTTCACTGCCAGTATATAAAAAAGATGGAGGCAAAACATGCTGTAACATAGCCTGAATTAGCCTCATCTTGCCAATGTCTGTCCACGGCAGTGACACTGTGTCACGGTATCGCAGACTAATACTATGACAGGAAAGTATCAATTAAAAATGCAAATTTGCAGCTTGCAGTTGCCCAAGCAGAAAAGGCACCGGGGAACATCAAGAAGTAGATGTGTGCACAATTTTGGGCAAATTATAATTTTTGATTTGTTGGCCATCTGAATTAACATTCATATTTCCTCTGACTTGAGATATTCCTGCATTGACCATTAAACAGAAAGAGAATAAACAGTGTGCACCCACCCCTATGTTCCCTGCCAACCCCCCCCCCAGCGCCCCCGCACCTTCTAATCTCCTCTCTATTTTCGTTGTGGTGCTTATGCTGTGTTCCATTCAAACTCATGACTTGTAAATTCCGAATTTCGAAGCACCCCCTGAAGTTGGAATTCCGACTCGTGAGCTCGGAGGAATTGACAGAACCCCGAACTCTGAATTCAAGACAGCTGAGCCCTTTATCAACAGAAGTTTAAAGCTGTACTTTAATTTTGTTTATTACCACTTCTTTTTGTGGCTCATTAAATCAGTCATACACACAGTACTGTCCAACCGCTATCTGTGGACTTGTTGCTACGGTGTTTTAATACACAAAATACCATGTAATGTGTTGTTATCTACTGACATTGCTAACAATGGCTAACAATTAACTTGGCTAGAACTGGGACCCATTTCATTAAGCATAAAGCGAACAACTTGTCAGATTTTTGAAATGGGTCCCTGGTATTGTTAAATGGCTTTCCGACTTGCTGTACTGGAACGCTGTTAACTTGTGTGATGTCATTCCCAGTGCCGAGTTCCGACCTCTGAGGTAAACGCACGCAGCATTAGCATGAAGGAGCTCAGCTGTTAACAATGGAGAATTGACACGGAAATTCACACTGATACCAGCCCAGTCCTCCAGAAACCTCCAGGCTGGCCCTGTTCTCCATCTGCAGCAGGAGATCCGAAGCTGGTCGACCTGCTGTCTTCCCTTACCTCTGCCTGTGCGTGGAGGACTGCCGACCCTCACAACTTGGCGTGGGGAAACTGTAGCTGTGAAGACACCTGACGGCGAGAAATGACAGAAGCACTGAAGGTGTCGACTTTTTCGCTTTCTCATCATTTTCCATTTCGTACCTTTCATGGACAAATGGCTTCCTTCCTTTCTTCACAGCATGATTAAACATCCCTGTTTTCACCATCCAGTTTTAAGAGCAAGAAAGGAACCTGTAAGCTTTTCTAGTCCTTGACCCCCAGTACACGGTGCTGAAAATATCTCACGATTCCGCCTTCAACTACCCACATATTTGGAAGTAGCTTAACATAACTGCAATGAGTAACAAATATTCTTGGATTCCGAGGTGCGAAAGAGTTAATGTGGCTGAAAGCTTTAATGATGTGCTTCAGCTCATTAAGCTGTGCTTCTCTTCTGCTCTCAAGAATGAAAATAATGATAGTTACTTTATTCTCTGTTGTACAAGCAAAATTACAAAAATTTTTTTTAGTTTTCACAAATTCTGTCTTGCTCCCCTATGAGACATACATACATACGCAAACATGTAAGAGTAAAGTTGGGGTCAGAGTGCAGGGTCAGCCATTTTGGCAGCACCTCTGGAGTAGTATACCTATGGAGTAGTATACCTCTGGAGTAGTATACCTATGGAGTAGGCTTCGGGGTTAAGGGCCTTGTTCAGGGGTCCAATAGTGATTTGATTATCCAGCCAACCATTGGTACCGATGACCTTCAGAACCCCTGAGCTGGTGTTTCTCAACCCGGTTCTTGGGGACCCTCAGACAGTCCATGTTTTTGCTTCCTCCCAGCTCCCGGCCAGGTAGTCCACATTTTTGCTGCCTCCTAGCTTTCAGTAGCAAAAACATGGACTGTTTGGGGGTCCCTGAGGACCGAGTTGAGAAACACTTAATCAAGTATCTTTCTGATTTATCATGCTGTTTTTGAAGAAACTAGCAGCATCAGACACAACTTTTTCACTCAGACGACCAATCAGAATCTTAAGGACGTGATGTCACCATGTCTGCCACGCTTCAACTGGAACCTCCCCCGCAGATGCTGCCGTGGTTGGAGTGTGTCTTGTCTAAGCAATGCCTGACATGGAAGTCTGTCATAACATCTCAAGGGCATTTGCTTTGGTTCATGCTAATGTGTTGGTGATAATATAATTATAATTATATCAAATACAGTGGTACCTCGGTTCTCAAACTTAATCCGTTCCGGACTTCGGATCAAATCCTAAAAAGTTTGAGTTCTGATTGACTTTTTCCCATAAGAAATAATGGAAAACCAATTAATTGATTCCCGGCCCCCCAAAATTACACCTAAATGTGTGTGTGTGTGTGTGTGTGTGTGTGTGTGTGTGTGTGTGTGTGTGTTTAAACAGTTAAGTAAGTTAGTGGTTTATTTATTGTTAGTTACTGTAATGTTGCGCTGCTTTCTTTGGTTAATCGTCCAGTCTGTGAAGAAGGCATTCAAATAAGAATTGCATTGTAGTATGACTCATTTCCTGGCGCGTACAATTTATATTAGGTCAGCATTCACCGTTCGACTTATGATATTCAAATCGAGTTCCAGGTCAAACTGGTTTGTTCGACTTTCAAGAAATTCGAATTCTAGTGAGTTCGAGAACCGAGGCACCACTGTATATGTCAAATTAAAAACATAGGAATTACATAACGCGAATTGTCCCCAGGCTCCAAGGCCTACAGACCGCCGCTTCACACAGCCATTAGTCTGCTGTTGATGGTCTTCGCAGCAAATGAGCTTTAGAGCCACCCTGGAAGAGTTTAGTGCTCAGGCGGAGCTGTAACGGACTGTTCCCCAGAAGGCCTGATGGAATCACAGTGACCACACTTTCCTGTTTGTGGTTATTACGTTCAAATTCCGGCTCTATGCTCCAAGAGCATGCTCCATGTAGATATCGTGTAGAAGGAGGAATACATCATCTTTAATTAAATAAATTAATAAAATTAATTATTTAAATTAATCCTAATCCTCGTCCCACTCTCTCGACGCTGAAGAGCTGAACTGGGAGCTCATCTTGCTCTTCAATTATCATTGATGTTTTTTTTTTTTTTTCCAGGGTTCCAGTTGCTCTGGTTTTGGACAAACCAGTAGTCCCAGTTTAGGAACCGGGCAGGGGTTATGCTGTTTTCCGCAGGACTGCACGGCATAAGGTATTAATCTGGAATGATGTTGATGTTGTTGAACATGCTCACTGAACACTGGCATGTCCACTCTGGAGACCGTCAGCAGCCTTCAGAAGATTATTGGGGGGGGGGGGGGGGGAATCTGTTCAAACACATGCTGTTACTTTCTGTGGACGTTTACAGTTAGAGAAGGGTTTTTGGATCAGATTGTGTTGTGCCCTGCATTTAGTTTTGGAATATTTCAGGGAAGGAAAAATAGGGAAGGGAAAAATTATTAGGCAATGAATGGATTCTGTCTCTCTCACATGCTTGTGTGTGTGTGTGTGTGTGTGTGTGTTTTTTTTTGATGTTGTGGAGACCATTTTTCAGGTCTGTGAATGCAATCAAAAAAGTAAAAATGCCAAAAGTCTCATATTTTGTTTGGTTACTTACAGTATGATTAAGGTTAGGGCTGGGTAGGGATTAGGGTTGTCATGTTGGGATTATTGTTTTCCCCATAGAAATCAATGGAGAGTCCTCACAAAGATATAATTATAAACCTCTGTGTATGTGTGTGTGTGTGTGAGTGTGTGTGTGTGTGTGTGCGCGCGCGGGCAGTCATGTTTCCTGCATGATAGCATAATCTGAGAATTCCTGGAAGTCGGAGTAGAAATTTCATGGATATCTTTTTTTTTTCATTTTTAATGAGGTCGTTTCAGTGCAAAACTGCAAAGAAGTTCTCACCCAGTGTGCACAGACCTCACAATTGTCACTTTATTTGCGAGGTCTCTCAGCTGAATGTTTAGACAGCCTCATTTATCTGTCACGTCCAAGCCGTACGCCTCAGTTTGAAAGCCATTTCACTCAGCTTTCAATTCGCGCTTCTGTTGTTCATGTTCACAGGCAGATTTGTAAAAGCTGCAGGAGTGGGGGGTGGTAACATTTTACTGCCTGGGGGGGTACTGGAACACAAAATCCTGACACTGGTGCTTTCAGTGGGGGATGAGTTAAGCAAAATGTAAATGTCATTTAGATCTTCTGTTCATTAGCACGCGATCTTTAAACATAATCGTTCAAATGGACAAATTGGCTTTTAATGAACGTGGCAAAGAGTCGTGGCAAAACAACCTTGCACCCAGGGCGAATAAAAAAGCAAGATGAAAAGAAAAAGCAAAATGCACATTTCACTTTTGATTGAATTTCTGTTTTTAGAATAAAGATTTTCCCTTTTCTGGGGAGACGGCTTACAGTGAGTGGTCCGTGTCCATAACTTGTAGATCACCACTTCAAACCCTCAGAAGAATAGGCACATGGCTGTGGGCCCTTGAACGGGGTCCATAGCCTCGCTCGGCACATTGGCTGACCCTGTGCTGTGACCCCCAAGCTATGGTGCGGTACGCAAAGAGAAGCGTTCCAATGTTCATGTGCAAATGAAGGATTTATTCATAGCCACCACAATCCTGTCGAATGAAAAGCCAGGAACCCCTAAACACACACTAATAGGTCCAGGGGATTGAAACTGGCCCCTTCCCTTTAAGGACCCCCACACTGTGGGATGGGGGGTTCAGTGCTGTTTTGGTCCCTACCAAGCCTACTCCCCATTCCTCACAGTGCTGTTGTCCTCAAGAACTGCAAGAAGGTCTCATTTTTTATTTCAATATCCAAAATGCTGCATAATAAAATATGTCATATGTACCATGTTACATACAGTCAGTTTTGGTGGTGCGAGACTCAGTGGGTTTGGATGCTGTGTGTGCATCCAGAAGGTCGTCAGTTCAAATCCCAGGGTCTGCTGAGTCATTTCACCCTCAGGCCCTTGAGCTAGGCCTCAGCTCCAGGGAGTGACTGACCCTGCGTGACAAAAAAAAGCCTCAGCTAAATAAATAAAGGTTCTTACCCACTGGATTATTCAGTTACTTTGTATAGGTCAGTTCCACAAGATTTGAGTTTTTGTTTCCATAACTAATAATCTGGAATTCTCCTCGTTTCCTAAACAACACTCAGGTGCCCTGAGTACCGCCTTCGTCCATCCTCCATTTTCGTCACAATGAGCCTGCACCCTATCCCAGGATGCACAGGACAAGAGGAAGGGAAAACCCTGGATAGGGTCCCGGTCCATCAGAAGCGCACATACAGTACAGGAAATTTAAGGACTTTACATTTCACCCCATGGCGTGTTTTTGTACTTTGGGAGAAAACTCACACAGATACGGGGAGAGCATGCAAATCCAGATACAAACGCAGAGCTGGAATGGGAACCAAACCCCTGATGTAGAGGTGTGAAGCTACAGTGATACCCAATGAGTCACCACGGCACCCCATTGCCTTCATATCTGTTTGTATTTCTGCATTTTACTTTCGTGCTCCCAGCACAAACTGTGCACTTCTTGCCGAACTTTATTTTAACTTTATTTAAGGACATCCTTTCACTCCGTGTCACATAAGCTCGCTCATGGCTCCCAAACTCCTTTGGCGGAAAGCAGAAGTGCTACCAACTGTAAGATGCATTTCCAGCCCCAACTTAAATTTGGGATCCGCTCCGCCTCCAGCATCTGCAGTTTCTGCTCCTTGGTGCCTCAAAGGTGACCTTCAGGAAGCCAACGGTGGAACGGTGGAAGCCTCGTGGACGGAACTCACCGTCATCGCTCACAATGTTGCTGTGTCACCAGGCGTTTATGAAGCGAGGGGAAAAGGAGCTGTGATAATTTCCCTCTGTTTGTTTGTTTGTTTGTCTGTTTGTTTGTCCGTGGGGGGAGGCTGTGACATTTACTAACAGCTTGTAAACATTCCAGCAGACAAAAAAAAAAAAAAAAAGGCGGATAGTGGATTGTTGGCCCTATGTCTTATCACGTCTTGTCAATCTGAAATATCTACCAAGGACACTGTGATAACACCATTTACTGTGGTATCATCATTTCCAGTGACATTCTGTGGAAGCGAGCAAAGCAGAAACATAACAGAGAAGACCTGGCACTCAGTAATTATGGTCCCAGAAGACCTTATATAGCTGACGGCAGGCAGATGTGCTTTAACACTTACATTCAACTTAATTAAACCTGTAGCACAAGCCCGGCATATAAACTTTCAAACTTGAACATAAAGGAAGTTGTAAGTTTAAGGCTATAATTAAAGTGTCAGGGCTTTTCCTCATCGCTCCCATTAGTGAGCAGGACAGGAGTCTTTACGCTGCACTGGGAGGTGGGGTGGGTGTGATCTCACATTGCGAACCAGCAACCGCAGGATCGAGGCCATTCTCTGAGGACCGATCGCCAGAATTGACTGAGACCGACATTCAAGAGCACGCTACTCCCATAACCTTAACAGCTCAGCTTTCATCGGCTCCTGTCTTCTGGAGATAGCTGCGAGACCCAAAAAAACTATGGAAAGCTTTTAAAGGGTCACTCTCACAACTTACATTTTTGGAGGTGTACAGATGCTGTCCATTCAGTCTAGGAATGTGAGTCATATGAGGATTTACATATCTTCATTCCTTTGCCCACCGTTCTTTCTTATCACTCTATGTGTTTATGTGTATGTCTGATGTCAGACCCAGCACACAGTTACAATCCTTCTGTTCATTTCCATTTTTTTCTATCATTTTTCCCTTGTCCTTACACCAGAATGGTAAGCATTGTTTTTTATCTTGTTAAATCCATTTCCAGTCCCCAAATAAAAATCACTATTCCTCCCACTTCCCTGTCCTGTTGTTCTGTTCACTGTCATGCCCCAGATTATTAAAATAGTCATTCTGTATCTCACATCGCGTCAAGTCAAGAACATTTAACTACAAGCCGTAGATCATGTCATTGTGATAGACTTAAGTCAGTTACAAATTCTGGCATTTCATAATCAGTATTGCTTGTAAAACAGTTATATTCCTCCTCCCTATTTATGTACTTGAACTGTTATGTTGCCAGTCGTCGCATTCATTCACACATGCAAATCTGGAAACAACAGGCCTGATTACTGATGACACACGCTGATGAAGTAACAATCTGTTTACATTTGCACGGGAAAAAAGAAATTATACTCTTGCAATATGGGCACTTTCTACAATAAGGGACAGCTGTGGATAGTTAATAGTAGTGATTTGCTATTCTTTAAAATGAATATTGTAATTAACATCTGAATGAGGTAGCAAGTGTTGTTGTCGTAAATGTATTCCAGTCTAAACCTGTGTAAAAGTGAGTTAGCTTGCCAGGCGGGCACAATATGCCGTTTTTAATGTGTTTTGCCAGGATGTGCCAGTCAGATGTGAGTTTTGACTGTTTCCTTTGCTCTTAAGTAATCAGCAGCCCTACAGAAACATGGCTGCCACAAAACACTCAATGCACGAAGTCAGTGAACTGTTTCCACATGTTTTAAGCTGAACCAACAGCCTGCCAAGGGCTTTTTAATATTCAAGGCTCATCAGCAGTACAGCTTAACAGACGGCTTTATCCAAACCGCACAATACTGTAAGTTTTGCCCATTTGTGAAGCAACTGTTTACTGTTAACTGTTTACTAGCTAGGACAATTAGGATGCTATTATTATTATAATTAGGTGAAAAGTTGGACCCTAGACATGCACAATGCATCATCAGCTAGGATGATGCTACAATAACAGTTTCCTTTGCAGAACATTGATCCTACTGCTTTTTGTCAGTGTTACACGATTAACCCAATAACCTTCCTCTGTTTTTGCTCATGGCAGCTGAGCACAATTCAAATATAGATTATACACAGTATTCAGGAAACGTAGATCATTCGTGTTCCCATCAATCAAGGTAAATGAATGTACTGCATTTCTTATGACAATCAAAGCAAACAAATATGTTTGTCTGCAAATACGTTTGCTAAGAATCTTCCTTTTGTTTTATGCTGGGTCATCACCTCTGGTCGGTGGTCCAGCAATAGTAAGGGGCAGTATTACATCCTAACTTCCCAAAATCCTAAATAAACTCTCCTAACTTTAGGATAATGGTTAAGCTCTCCTGACTCTCACTGGACACCACATAGCGTTAGCTATATCTAAACATTTAATCCGTAAGACTGCTCTTTTATTGCTTTTACACAATCAACAAAATGTACAAAATAAAAATTATATTTGTTGTGGCAGTGTTTTATTTAATATGTTGTGGCCATAGTTTAACCAAAACAAGCTAACTAGTTAGTAAAACATGTCCACGATATATATAATTTTTATTATATTATGTCATGAGTTGGGCTGCATAGATATCATAAAGTTAGGAGAGTTTAAGATTTTGGGAAGTTAAGAAGATTTTTGTGTTTTCCGATCTTAGTATAGGAACAATGACTTGGGAACTGTTCGTATATGACAGTGTTTTTCATAAATCGGGTCCTAACCTTAGTTACCGTGGTTACCAGACAAGAAAGGATCTGCAAGTTGGGAGGTTTCCGTAATATGGCCCTGGAATAGAACAGGCAAAACGCTGTTATGAATGACAATAGGCAAGATCGACCTGTTGTGACTTCATTTGCAAAGTCACCAATCAGATGTTAGGTTTTGTTTAGAGCCCGTCCACTGAGTTTGATGGGTGACTTTGACAGATCATTTTAATGGCTTCTGGTATAATTTAAATTGTAATTTAAATGATCGTTTAAAATAATCTTTTTCAATACAATTTAAATTATAATTTACATAATAATTTAAATTACAATTTAAGGGGGCGGCATGGTGTTGCAGTGGTTAGCACTGTTCTTTCACATCTCTGGGACCAGGGTTCGAGTCTCCACCATGGCTCCATGCGTGTGGAGTTTGCATGTTTTCCTCGAGTCATAAACATGCTGAACTTGAGGTGTGCATGTGTGAATGACTGGTTTGTGTTGGTGCCCCATCCTGGGTTATTCCCTGCCTTCTTCTTGTAGCCGCTGGGATAGGCTCTGGACCCCTGTGAACAGGATGAGCAGATACATAAAATTGATGGATGACAATTTAAATCATAATTAAAATAATTACTTAATGACATACCGTATTTATTTATGGAATAGTCTCACAAAACACCCTCTATACGGTACTGCACTATAATGTAAATTACCATACGAGTCGTTATACAGTGCTCTCAGTAACACACAAACTGCCAACAAGGTGACTCCAATCCACTGGAAATTAGATGCTTCCAGATCATCTACGTGGGTGGATAGGTTCAGATTCCTCAGGAACAGGTTGAAGTTTCTTTTAAAATCTCTCAAGCAACGGAGGTTTGCTGTAAAATTTGCCAAGCAGCAGAAAAGCACTGGTTTGGATGTCAGCAATCCATTTTCTTCAGCCCTTGCCCTAAGACGCCATGTATATTGAGCCCCAGCCTGAAATGCGTGAACCAGAAGACTATTTTCACAGGTTTTTATTTTTACCTCATTTTGGTTGCCTGACATGTTGCTTTTTTAACCAGGCAGCAATTGACCTTGAATCATCAATAATTCAAAAGGCAAACTCTTCTGCCCACTGTGCAGAGGCGAGGGATGGAGTGCCAGATTGTTCGTGTGAAATTCCAGTATTATATCCCTCCAAAGAGCATCTCCCCGTTTGAGGCCCCTGAAACTTAATCACCTCTTCCTGCGTAGGTGGCGAAAACTAATACAATTCGCAGTAACTTTCTGGTTTCTTCGTACACTATTCTCCTCTTTCTGCCTCTCTCTGCTACGTGGGTGTCTAAAAACGAACCGCTCGCTTGGCCTCAAACCTCCCTCCCAAGAAGACACTTTTAAGATGTTACGGATGGTTAGCAAAGGGCCACTGGTAAATTCCTGCCAACGGAAAATCTAACAGAGAGCTGCGTTAGTGAAACCTATTGTGTTTCCTTGCTTCAGATATCATGTTTTACATGGCTAGTCAGGACTGTAGGTTAAGGGCTGCTATCGGGTCAGTTAAAAGCCCTCCTCTTTCCAACCAACTCTGAAGGTCTTCAGCGATAAAGTTAGTGGAACAGACCGGACCTCCTCATCCTCCGCCTACCCTGTTTCCCGCTGGAACAGCCTCCAACCCTCTTTTGATTCCTGTGGAGTGGAGTTTCTGAATCCGGTCCTCGCGGACCCCCAGACAGTCCACGTCTTTGCTCCTTCCCTACTCCCGATAGTGAGCAATAATGTGGACTGTCTGGCAGAGAGTTGTGAAGGAACAAAAATGTGGACCGTCTGGGGGTCCGCGAGGACCGGATTCAGAAACAATGCAGCAGAAACACTGCAGTGGACTGCCTACACTTGAGACGACATGTCAGTCAAATTCCCATTCCATGCTGGGTCAGGGTTAAGCGAGTCGCTCGTCCCTCCTTGCTTTCATTAACTGAAGCTTCTCCTCGCTACGCCTTTCAGAGCGTGAATCTTTCTCAACACCAATTTTCCACCTTGTAAAGGATTTTTCTTTCATATGAACACTACATCCAGTAGTTCAAACCGCTTGATACGTGTCGAGATTGGATTCTGAATTCTCTTTTGCCAGCAAGTACTATCAACATCTTTTTAAATGGCATTAATGGATCCTGATTTTTCCATTATCTATATAGCTAATTCCTCTCTTATTATTTCTGTAAATCAAAGTGACGAGAAACCTAAATTTATTACAGAAAAATGTATGTACTCTGGACTTTAGCTAGACTTGAACAGTCATACTGCTTAATTAAAGTTTGTTGCTAATCCACTTATTATTTATAGGTAGTTTTGACCTTTGGGGGTGTACCCTGCTTCTGGCCAATCAGGGGGCCTATAAGAATGACCCATGCATAGTCCTCTCAACACTCAGTCTTCCTGAGGACACAGGCTTGTCGCCACTCCATGTAAAAATGCTAGAAGGATCCAGAAGATGAAGGTGGTGACGCCGCAAAGTCAACTTCTGTTTTTTGATACCTCACTTAATGGGATTTCAGGTTTTCTGCTCTTAGCATCATATGGGACAAACTCGCAGTACTTAATGCCACAACCCATGTCAAATTGCCCTGTTCCAATGGGTTATTTGTGATTTATTAACCTGTCAAATGCACTGATTCGCACATGGGTGTCACCAGACCCCTTTTACTGGGGCATGTGCCTCAGTATTCATGTCCCAGTAAAATCTCACGTTCAAATCATATGGGTAATAGGGGGTGGGGGGCAGTGTCCTGGTGCAGTTTTATGTCTAGCAACCCCCCTGAATTCACACCTTGGCTTTTTTTTTGTTTTGTTTTACTTTTTCCAAGAAACACCCTTAGCCTCATTTTCTTTAAATCAATATATAAAAGAACACCCTACGTTTGGTGTGAGCAGTGAATAGTAAGCAGCTTGAGTTATTTATCAGCATGATTACCTTAGTTTTGCCTCTCCTGACACAGGTCAGTGTGGTGGCATGCCAAGCAGGTCAGGACAGAAGACAGCTCCTCTAGCTCCTTCTGGGCGTTCTTCAGCCATTCCCAAGCCAGCAGGGAGATAAAATCCCTGTACCGCGTCGCGTCCTGGTTCTGCCCTGGGCCCATTCCCAGACTCCCAAAGGAGCCAGAACAGCTCCTTTGGGAGCTATCCAGGTGGCATCTTCATGAGATGCCTGAACCACCACAGCTGACTCCTCTCTATCCAAAGGAGAAGCAGCTCTATTTTTAGGTCCCTCAGGGTCTCTGAGCTCCTCACTCTGTCACAGATAGTGAGCTCAGCAGCCCTATGGAGAAGCCTCGTTTCTGCTGCTTATATTCACAACCTTGTTCTTTTGGTCTCATGACCGTAGGTTAGCATATGAATGTAAACTGATAAAATGTGAGGGTCATCGATAAACCTTTAGATTCTGCTTCACAGCATGGAATTCCTCTGTGCTTGAACTAATCCACCAGTCAATGTAATGGTGCTTTTCCACCAGCATACAGGAACTGATCTGTACCCGACCCGTACCCGATCCTTACTGCAAAGAGCAATTCCAGCTCACTTCAGTTTTTCCACTGCAGAAGGGTCGGCTCAGAAAAGGTGTTGCTGGGTTTGCAGAGTGACAGTGATGTAATACTGAAGAGAGGCTAAATTCTGTTAGCACATATATGAGAATCCCCATGCTATGTTAGCATCAATCGCTAATGTAATTAGCGTTAGCTTGTGTAAATTTGCATTGCTAATCCATCCCGTTCAGCCGTTATAAAGTACTTTGGATATTTTAAAATTTTGAATTATCGAGAATGCTTCTCATGATGTGCAATGCTACTGGTCCATTGACGCAGATCACTGATTCTTTCTTGTCCCCATGCATTTCAAGATGCAGATGGTGGTGAGGCAACCAACTTGGTTTAGTCACGCTTTCAGCCCAGTTCTTGGTGACAGTGGAAAAGCACCATGAACAAGAGCCTGATTTACTGCTTCACTAAGGGCAGATGCTCCCCCTTTTCCTGAAAAACCTATCTGCTCCCTGATGAGAGACCACTACAGCCTCGGATTTGGAGAAACTAATTCTCATCCCCATCACTGGCATGCGCTCGGAACCCTTCAAGTGGCTGCTGAAGGTTCCAAAAGCACATCAGCTGCAAATATCAGTTCTGTCCTGTCCACACTGCAAAGCCTTTCAGCCACAGTTGAGTCCTCCGGAATCCTGGGTTCTGGTGCTGAAGAGTGTGATGCCCCTATCCCCAGAGTTATTTATATATTTCATAATGACATTTTTTTGTTTGTTTGTTTAGTATTTAGAGACCTGGAGCAAAATGAAGCCCACCAGAGTCCACTCTATATTACAGCAAAGATTTGGTCAGAGACCACAATGTAGGTGTTCAAATGAATAAACTTCCAATGTAGCCTTAGACAGCACATGACCTGGTTCTGCTAAATGTCTTCTGTGCACGTTGTTCGCTTAACGTGAGACAGGATGGATGTCTCACCTGTAAGTTAACTACTGGGTATAGAGTGTGGCTGATTCATACCGATGGACACATGAGGTCGACAAATATAGGGAACGTTACAAAGAACTCTCGAATAGTGTTAATCACACGAACAAACTCTGGGATACCTCTCCAAACCTCCTGCAATGCTAGGGGTGTGGTGGCTACAGAAATTTGGCGATTCTAACTCCAGTCCTGCATCCCAGAGTGCTCTCTGTTGGGCTTGCATAATCTCTGACGCAAGCAATATAGGTTTCACCATATAAATAAAGGCAAGATTTAAAAATAAGTCATATTCACGCTCTCAGTGTAAACATCATATGATACGATCCTACTTGACACATTGCTTTATACAACCAAAATAATTAAGTCACTGGGCCGGAACCTACACGCAGACAATTCTTATGTTATTTGGATCCATATCTGAAAATATTTTCCTTCAGCTCCCTGCCTGCTGTGAGTCAGTGGGTAGCCCTGTTACCTCACACCTGCGGTGCTGGAGGTTTGAATCCTACCTCTTCTCTTTGTGCTTAGAATACGTACATTCGCATTTTGCCGAATATTCTTGCTTCCTGCAGACATGCAGTTAGGCTAATTGTCATTTCTGAAATGGCTGTTGTGTGTGTGTGTGTGTGTGGTCTATGATGGATGCTAATGTGGTCCTAATTTCAGTAGCTCGATCCTTTGTTGCCTGTCTGACCTCAAATATATATCAGCTTAGATCCCAAAAAAAAGTTGCACCCAAGTGCCTTACTTTAACAAACATTTAGCTGCTAAATGTATACACACAAAAGATTTAAATAAGAATATAAAAATAAGGGTTAGTGTCAGCAAAGGAGCTATCGGCAAGAAACTCAGTGCTTTGCCATTTGGTCATTCGTTTTAAATTCTCAGACAATTGCAATTGCAATTACAGGAAATGTTTTAGGAGCTATGCAGCCAGGCACATTAGACTGCATTAAGAATGCTTCCTTAACGTGTCAAGTTTGACCTCCATTAACAGCCGTCTTTCTGTATGTTGGAATTGTTGTGTGTGGTTGGCAGGGGGGTGCACAGTTATGCTCGTCTCATGAAGGGATAACATCATACATTTCATGGATGACAAAGACAAACCCTGCCGTGAATACATATCAGCGCCTCTCCCACTAAGACAACAGCGCGGTGTCTTAAATGAAATGTCATGCTAATTGTTTGGCAGATTGCGTGAGCAGATTCCCAAGGAGCCCTGCTCATGTTTGAGGATGTGTGGCTTCAGAAACCAGGAAGCAGTCATCTCAAGCTTTGGCAGGGAGCGCACGGATCAAAAGCCTGGCAAAGGGTTACAGCAGTGGGGTCAGCAGTGCACAGTTGCCTGTATTTCACCCAGTCCTTGTCACCTCGGGTCACTGAAGCCAATGAGAGACGAGGCAGGAATTGACCCTCCTGATTAAATACGTTCAAATGAACGCATCAGATAAGTGAATTAAATCTTTGTGGAGTCAGAAGATCTGTGTAATTAGGTCAGAACGTCACTTCTCTCTGATCAGCCAGTCTAAGAAAAATAATTAACAGAGGATATCTGCAGGCTTTTCAAGGTCTTTTAAAAGCTTTTTCAGCAATATTCCCTCATCAGTTTCCACTCGTTATTTCCATCATTTTCTGCATGTTTGCTCGCTACATTCTCTTGGTTTTCCAGTACGTTGGTTTTTATGGTTTATATTTATTCCTGTGCAAAGCATCGGTCTGGAGTTAATTTACTCTTATTCTTCTGTGTTATTGTCTCATGGGCAGCATAATGAAGATCTGAATTATACACTTAGCAAACAATTCATGCGGAGGGGCTGTCATTTCCCCTGGAAATGCCGCCCGCTAATTGTGCCATTGGAGGCAAATAAAAACAGACGCAGAGAATGGTTGGTTGCATGTGACTGGTTTCAGGCTTGGCGGTTAAGCGGTTGAGGAAAAGCAGCGTGACATTCAGTCTCTCGGAGTCAGCACTTCCCAGGAGATGGGCACGTGTGACAGCTAACGACTAGTCTGGCTTTCGAGCAAGAAAAGAAAGCCATGGACTCTGGCAGCACTGCCACCGGAGAAAGGTATGTCCTGCGGTCACAATCTTGGTTTCATCTCTGCCCACGTTGAGGCGAACACCATAATTGTAAATTGGTTCATGTTGCGTTGGATGGAGTAGATGTCCAGGTCTTTGTCATCGTTCTATGATGATGCCTTCTGTCGGGCACCTGCACTTGAGGCCGTGGGTGGAATTCAGAGATCCTCTTAGTATGTCTTGTCACCCGAAGAAACCTTCAGCTGGCAGAGCGAGACGGAAGGCACAGTCGACAGTGTACTTGCTCAGACGGTCAGGCAAATTTCCACCAGTAGAAAATCTGCGACGACTGATTGCAGTAGGCGCTGGGGAGCATCCTTGGCTTTTGTGCATTGACCCGTGTTGCCAGATTGCGCGGGACTTCACCCCGCCTCGGAAAAGTGGGTGGGCAGCGATCGCCGCTTGGTAGCTGCTGCCATAAGCCAGTGCTCTGGCCCAGTGAGATGGGCCGCCGGCCTGACTGACCATTGTGCGAGAGACACAGAGCTGCGAAGAAACAGATGGCTGGAGGCACGTCGGAGCTCAGGGTCACCTGGACCTGGAGGTGCTCTGCAGTGTGGGACCTGTGTGATGGACCCCGAGTAACAGGTGTGCTGCATGTCAGGGGCCAAGGCAGCCATGGCGACACACAGCACAGCGCAGAGGGCAGCAGAATTAGCCCAATAAGTGAAGACCTGAATGGCCCATCAAGCTGCCACTCAGTGGGGGATGGGCGGGGGGCGGGGGGGGGGTGTGGTGAATGAGTGCTGAAAATCAGAATGGCAGAGTCCTGCTAAACTGGCAGAGCCAAGCTTGTGGGGCCCCCACTGCAAAATAAATCATTTAGAGAGTAGAGGCTTATGGGCTTATGTTTATATGTTAGCATTAGCCTGCTATGACTAAAAGCCTTTTCATTTGCACATTGTCAGCTGTTTAAACAAATCAGGATGAATTGATTGTTCTTTCTGTGGTCACAGTTTTTGTAATTCATTTTAGGGGTTTTTGTAGGAAAAATATATAGCAGAATATATATATAATATATATATATATATATACATATGTATCTGTGTGTGTGTTTGTGTGTATATTTAGTAGAATATATAGCATGTATATAGTTTACATAATAAATGATCCATATAATAATGTAATATAGTATACTATATAGTATGCATAGAGTAAGCAAATATATCTATTCATATGGCCAATTTCCAATTGCTTATGGTCAGGGTATATATCTGTATATATATGTATTTCCCAGTAACCTCTCGCATTAACTATGCGTGTTTGGCCACAGAAATGCATATATATAATTACATTTTATGTTCATCGCACCATTTCCTGTAAATTCTACATACCGTGGTGTGAGAAAATGCCAAAGAAGTGGCTGTTTCTCCAGTGCAGGAATCACCACGTCTAGCACCAACAATCACACCACATTTAAAAAATTTTTAATCAAACATGTTAGCCATTCAGCATCTTATCATAGAAACTGAACCTCTTGAGCCCGTCTGCGTGCTGCATAAATTGAGCTGCAGCCAAGCGATTCTCTGCTTGCAGGAGCAGGCTGAGGCCTTGCAGAGTGTGTTTTAGGTTCCATAGCATTGTGACACAGCGACTAACGACTTCAGCATTCCATTCGCATATGAATGAGATTATCATGAAGACAGGAAAGATCCCAGCACAGAGACCTTTCTTTACTGGCACTCAGAAACGTGACAAAATACTAACTAATTTTTCCTAAGTTTCCGTGTCTCAGCCAATTTGTTAACGTGTTGTTTAATATGATTATGTAAATATGCTGCAACAGCTCAGATTTGTGATGCGCCATTAAAGAAAAAAATGTTGAGAAATATTTGATGCCCATAATTGAGTTTCCCCTAGCGGCTGCCAGAGCGCGGCTCCAGCTGACGCACCTGAAAGCTGAAGCGCCGTCTGCCTGAATTGCGAAAGTCTTGAAGTCACCACGGAAGAGGGCTGATAGCGGCTTTCACAGGCTGCCGAGATAAAAACTGGGAGATGTGCTGCAGTAGATTAACTTGTCAAACCAGTCAGAGACATCGCAGAATCTCAGACTGCTGGAAAACAGTCGGCACGGTGTGTGCGAGGGCGGCTAAACATTTACTTATGGTGAATGATTCCCCAAGATTATCCCCCTTCAAATTAACAGATCACAGGGAGGAGATTTGAACGCATGATGCAGAGTTAATAATTTAAGGCTGTGCCTGAGCTCTGCTGAAGATATCGCTGCTTAAAAAGTGAAGTCAGGGCTTCACTCTTCTCATTTTCACATTGATTTTTTTAAACGTCGGGCTTTCCCAGTTATGAGGCACCGGTTGGCTTCTGTGCTGAGGGAACAGAAATTGGTTCTAGTAGAAGGTTAATGCAGATTAACAGTAATCCATCCATCTTCCATAACTGCTTATCCAGTTCAGGGCTGCATCCAGTTCAGGGCTGCAACACCGCAGTAACGGGCAACGCACTGAGAGACAAAACAACAGCATTCCGAAAACAACAGAAACGGCCAGACTTTTTAATTCATCCATAGTCTACCCTCTTATCCTGCTCAGAGTCTTAGTTTAAGCCTGGAGCTCGTCCCAGTCAATCACAGGGCACAAGAATGGAGTGCAGCCTGGACGGAATACCAGTCAATCACAGGGCACATACAAGGACACTCTCACAATCATGCACTACACACATTTTAATATAAATTATATACTTAAATTATGCTAACTACCAAGGTTATTGCAGTGTGATATGAAGGACTTATCATAATGAATATGACAACAGAACATGCAACAGCACCATTTACGTTCATTATTATTGTTATCACAATCCAATCTAATAATCATAATTTTTTACAAAAACTAATATAGAAGAAAAGGGTTTTGAGTATGACCTGGGGGAGATTACAAGGAAGGGGTTCAATGCAATTAAAAGTTTCCTTTCTCTTAAGGCCTTATCAACACAAAACCTTTTCATTCACATTCAGACTAATAGGAAATGGAATTTCTCACCTACTGAGCCGGAAAATGTAACGATGGTCAGTAAGATGCGTAATTTTGGTCGCAGGCCATGCCGTTGAGGGGGATGAACAGCCCTCTAAGTCACTGCTGCAGTGCATGCGACATCTAGAAAGAATCCAAGAATGTAATCTTACGACTTAGCCTACTTTATTATTTATAATGCAGTGGAGTAAGACTGGGAGACTGCCTACTTTCAGTATTTGAGTATACTAATACACAGTAAGAAGGATAAAACAGTCTGCTTTCATCGTAAATCGTATTGACAAGTATTTCAAGTGCGTATTTATAGAATGCATATAGTAGATATATATATATATATATACGTTTCCAGTATTTAAGTATTATATACTGGATATATAAGACTGAAATAGAGGTGATTGTCAGCTTTGATCCACAAGGTATTAATGTGTGAAGCATTACGAGACTCAGGTAATTACACAGGTATTGGGCTCACTTAATATGAAGTAGGACCATGGAAAAGGTGTTTGGTATATCTGGCCTTTTTTTAAAAAAATTGTGAAATGCTTAGTTAGTTCCGTCCATTTTTACACAGATGGAGATAAAATGGTGAGGGACAGGTACATTAGTCACACACCGGAGATGAGCAGAGAGTGGAAATAGGCATAAGTGGAGCAGGGTATTTAAATCACTGGACGTGACCTCCCACACCCCAACCTATCCATCCATCCATGATATTTCAGAGTGGAGACAGTCCCCCCCCCTCCCTGGGGATTGAGATTCAGATTCAGCTTTATTGTCATAATGCAGCGTGCGAGTACAATGCCAAGGAAATGCAGTGAGCATCTGACCAGAAGTGCAGGAACAGCATTACCTACAGAAAGCACCATATTAATGTACAATAAAGTGCAGGAACAGCATTACCTACAGAAAGCACCATATTAATGTACAATAAAGTGTAGAAACAGCGTTACCTACAGAAAGCACCATATTAATGTACAATAAAGTGCAGGAACAGCATTACCTACAGAAAGCACCATATTAATGTACAATAAAGTGTAGAAACAGCGTTACCTACAGAAAGTACCATATTAATGTACAATAAAGTGCAGGAACAGCGTTACCTACAGAAAGCACCATATTAATGTACGATAAAGTGTAGAAACAGCGTTACCTACAGAAAGCACCATATTAATGTACAATAAAGTGCAGGAACAGCATTACCTACAGAAAGCACCATATTAATGTACGATAAAGTGCAGGAACAGCATTACCTAC
>JAODLC010000133.1:20851219-20870628 GCA_026781145.1 Hippopotamyrus pictus
ATAGATAGATAGATAGATAGATAGATAGATAGATAGATAGATAGATAGATAGATAGATAGATAGATAGATAGAAAATGCCAAATTTTGTTTGGTTACTTTTGGTTAAGGTTAAGGCTTGGTAGGGGTTAAGGGTGATTGGGATTAAGGTTTTTCCCATAAAAATGAATGGATGGTCCCCATAAAGATATAATTACAGACCTGTGTGTGTGTGTGTGTGTGTGTGTGTGATGGACTGGCATCCTGTCCTGTCATCCTGTGTGTTCCCCCTACCTCTTGCCCAGTTTCTCCTGGGACAGGCTCGATGCTTACCATAACCCCATACTGGATCTGTTGGATGCATGGATGGATGGACAAAAGTCACCTGAAAGAGTTAATCTATGCACCTCAGTAAATAAAGGGGTTTTGTCCAAATAGGCAGTTCTCATTAAAATGGGAGGTTTCATTTCACTGAACGGTTGGGAACCACATCTAAAAATGGGGAAAAGAGCATTACTGGGAAAACATCAGAGAGGTAACAGACTCTTTGTCCGTGTTTTGGACTATTTGGTAATTAAATCTAGTAATTGATAAAACCACACCTTTAGCAAGCTCCCTGGGGCTCCTGTTTTGGGGGACTGAAGCCTCTGTACCAAACCCCCCCCCCCACCCCTTAGAAAAGCAGAGTGAGCTGACAGGTGGCTTGTGTCTCCCCCCCCCTTCACAAATGGCTTCTCCAGGGACCAGTTTATACAGTAGCATATCTCCCCCTGGGCGAACAGCACAAAAGGGTCTGATAGCTTAATATAAGAGGCCATGTTTTTACCACCTTCCTGATCGATATCTCTAACCCTTGAGTTAATGAAGGCTTGCTTGCGATGAACTATCTGCTTAGGTGCTTTTGTGGTTTAACAAGAGGTAAACCTGAAAGGAGTCCCTCTGTCAGCATGCCTTGCATGCCATTTTTCCATCCACTAAGGCAAGGCAGGGGAGCCAGGTCTCAAAATAGTGTGTCTGAGTGTCCAGACGGACAGGTGGCCCGAGGCTGTTGTAAGACGGTCAATCCCACAATGAGCGATCCTTTGATGAGCAATTCCGCGACGGCAGATTCCGTGACAAGCAACTCTGCATGTGTTACATCACTTGCTGCTCTCGACGCGTCCACATCCGGCTCAGAATCAGCAAAGTCATGACACAGCTAGGGGAATACAGTAAGTAAACACGATGCCTCCAGCCGGATGTAAACCAGGACGCTACTGGGTGCGAGCCCAGAGCTTTGAGCATGATGACACCTTTTCCCCTCAAGGCATGAACAGACCTTCATTGTACCCCACCGACCTTAGACGCATGTTCTTCTTCCCTTAAGGGAGCATTCCCATAATCCTTAGCTTTTTTTTTGGTGACTGGGGCTTCTTAACATTGACTTCAAAGGGCAGCTGCATAGTTTATTTTGCTTTTGAAAAGGTGATACAGTTGATCCAATGATCTTAGCCTTTAATTAGAGTATGTCAGAGTACGACACTTAGATTGTGCTGAAGCGGGGCCTTCAACCAGAGTTAGAGGGTTTCTCTAGCAACTCACATGGTTGTTCTGTGTAGATGTCCTGCTTCCGCCACAATCCGCCCACGTACTTCTGGGTGAAACCACAGTCACATAAACCGTATGGCTCTTGTGAATGGAACAAGTTCACTGACCGTCTGCAAGCACGATGGTGTGGGAACAGACGGGCTGGAGTTCTGACGTGTTGCTGAGACTCAGATCTGCTTCCTAGTTGAGGGAAAGGAAGAGGAATAGCGTGTTTCCTTAGCTCTAAACTATGAGTAACTGAACCTAGTGATTTGACAGGAAATAGCATTCCATATGTGTAAAGGCTGTGGGCTGAGGGACAGAACTAAACCACGGTCATTTCTCCTTGATCTCATACATTCTTCATCCAGATTAGCTCTGCAGCACAACAAAAATATTTAAAAGCATCTGGTGAAATCTCAGCGAAACGGTTTGAAGGCGAGTGTGACTTTGCAAATTATTTCATGGTTGCCGGACTCTTTGAAGTGCTTCCTCTGGAAAAGACATTCTTTCGAAACTTCCTGCCATTGTCATTCATGTCAGCAGCAGTCTCTCTGCCAGTATCCGATCTGGGGAAGGAACTTGAGTCAGAACAGTGAATGACACATTTTTCCCCCACGTGTTTTTATTTCATATTCACAGTTGAGTTGAAGCGCCCCCCCCCCCCCCAACTGACATATGACTCTGTATTTCCGTTTCTTTTCCAGAATCATGTGAGAGCCTGAGATGTGAGAGCAACCTGAGGAACCACGTACAAGGCAGCGGGAATACACTAGGAACTATCTCTTTTCCTGTTTCTAATCCAGACACATTTTCTGCTGCCCGTTTTGGCCCCGGAGGTATGGAGGGCCAGCGGGCTTGTCATCGGACACTTCGGGGAATGTGGTCCCTAGTGTGGTGGGTCTTGCTCTTGGTGTCCTTCACCCCTGGAGCCAGTGGGAGCCAGTCCTTCAACAGCTTCCACCCCGAGAGGCAGGAGTGGTCCTTCAACCACCTAACGGTGCACCAGAGCACGGGGGATGTCTATGTCGGCGCCGTGAATCGGGTGTATAAGCTATCGCCAAACCTGACACTCCTGGTGTCACACAACACGGGCCCCGAGGATGACAATAAGAACTGCTACCCACCTCTGATCGTGCAGCCGTGCTCCGAGCCGCTGGCACCCACTAATAACGTCAACAAGCTTCTCCTGATTGACTACTCCCAGAACCGGCTCCTCGCCTGTGGAAGCCTCTACCAGGGCGTTTGCAAGTTGCTCCGGCTGGATGACCTCTTCATCCTGGCAGAGCCTTCTCACAAGAAGGAACACTACCTCTCCAGTGTCAACCGGACGGGGGCCACATTTGGAGTGATCGTGCCCTCCCAGAGTGGGGCTGGAACGCTCTTCATTGGCACTGCAGTGGGTGGCAAACAGGACTACTTCCCAACGGTCTCCAGCCGCAAGCTACCTCGCGACCCCGAGTCGTCAGCCATGCTGGACTACGAGCTTCACACCGATTTTGTGTCATCACTCATCAAGATCCCCTCTGACACGCTGGCGCTCGTGCCACACTTTGACATCTACTACATCTACGGATTCTCCAGCGGCCCCTTTGTTTACTTCCTCACCGTTCAGCCCGAGATCCCCGAGGGTGGCGCTGCTGCGGCTGCTGGCTCTGCCGGTGACCTTTTCTACACCTCCCGCGTGGTGCGCCTCTGCAAGGGCGACCACAAATTCCACTCGTACGTCTCCCTCCCACTGGGCTGCTTGAGCCACGGCATTGAGTACCGTCTCCTGCAGGCTGCCTACCTGGCTAAGGCGGGACGCAGACTTGGTGCCACTCTTGGAGTGAGCCCTGAGGATGACGTTCTGTTTGCCGTGTTCTCCAAGGGCCAGAAGCAGTATCACCGGCCTCCTGATGACTCAGCCCTTTGCGTCTTCGCTATCCGGGACATCAACGCCCACATCCAGGAACGCCTCCAGTCCTGCTATCAGGGCGAGGGCAACCTGGAGTTGCACTGGCTCCTGGGCAAGGACGTGCAGTGTACCAAGGCGGTAAGGGCCGGCCTCCCATTTGTTCTCTCGATGATGCTATGATTCTTTCTGCCAGGTCTAGTGCCTCTGTTTTGCTTTGCCTTTGACAATTGTTGATGTACAGAAATCTATCAAGAGTTCAGGTCAGTTTGCTATGGTTTTCAAGGAGGGTGACATGCCACACATGCGTAGGCACACAGATGCAGTGCTAAGCATGTGTGTGCAAGAATTTACCCATTGGGAGAACGTGTGCATGACAAACATTGCCAAGAACCACTGTGATCCCACTAGTGTGCTTAGCCAGAGCTGCGACTCACAAAAACACAATCCAGAGAGTCAAGAATATTTTCTTGGCTTTTTCTAGAACAACTGCAGCTTTGATCCAGCTTCTCAGGGGGGGTCCCAACGTTGTGCTCAGTCCCCATGCATCAAAAAAAAAAAAAGTTTAACATGTTAATTGCTCACGGGTTATGTTCATCTGCCACTGCATGTCTAACCAGATCAAGCTAGTAAACTCTATAAGCCTCACCCGCTGAGACGAATAGGACTGGGCCAATTTGTAATGACACACGTTATTGTGGTATCTATTGTGGGCCTTATTATCTGACGGTTCTGATGAACTATTCTTCGCGTAATTGCCAATAACGGCTTAGCAGTTGCACTGGTGCAAGGCACACATTAAGTCTATAATGACTGAAAAAACATTTGCAAATTAGAGAGGGGATTTGCGTTTCTTGGCAAATATCAAAGAGATGCAGTCACTTCGCAATGCAATCGAATAAATATGGCACTGAGAGAGAGGAGAGGGTGATAGAGAGAGGCAGAAAAGGGGGGTGCGAGAAGAAGAGAGGAGGAGAGAGTTGGTGACAGAGAGAGGGAGACTAGGATGGTAAAGAAGAGGTGGAAGGAGGCAGAGGTAGAAAGGCAGGGAGAGAGAGGGAGAGAGATGGAGAGAGCAAGAGTGAAAGATGGCCTGAGCAAAGGAGAGAGGAGACAGTCGAGAGAGGGAGGAAAGTCGACAGAAGGGAAGAGGGGAGGGAGAGACTAAGGGAGAGAAGGATACTGAAGGAGAGAGGTGGAAATAGAGAATAAGAAAATGGGAAATGGGGAGTGAGAGAGAGGGGGAGAGAGAATAAAAGAGAGGAGGGAGAAAGGAGACAGAGAGGAAGACAAAGGGAGAGAGAATGACAGAGAGACAGGCTAACAGAAAGAGACAGAAAGAGATGGAGGGGAAGAGGAATATGAAATGATTTTACGTGGGTGTTCTCCTCGTAATCTGCCTTCCTGCAGTATGGGACATGCGACTGTGACATCTTGTTGGCACTGTTATTTCTGAGATGTGTCCCGAGGGGTTACTATCCTTTTGTGTTGCAGTTCTTTAATTGTTGAAATGGATTAAAAGACAATTACAAACACTAATTGGCCCATAAACTGTATATGTGTGTCTGTTTGTATGTGTGTGTTTGTGTGTGTGTGTGTGTGTGTGTGTGCTGGATCTTCTCCTTAATAGCGTTCCCTCTTGGACGAGAAGCTCCATTTTGCCTTCGTCTTAAACCGACCCCCCTGGGATCCTTCTTGGCTGTGTTTTTTAGTGTCCCTGAACTCATGATTAGCAACGTGCCAGGGACTGACCCAGTCGGATGGGGGTGCTGTTCTCAGCCTGTACCATCTGCGTCTGCTCCTCCCATTTTAAGAGGGAGAGGCCAGAATTCAGAGGTCAAACATCACCTCGGGAGAACTTAATCCCCACAGGTTTATAAACGCTCATCCTGTCAGTGTTACCACAATGAAGGAAATCTTCTCAAACAGCCACATGGGATTATCGAAGATTATGGGGTAGGGCAGTCAGTGAAATGCCCCTTTTTCAAAGCCGGAACCTAAGGGATTTGTGATTGTGGACATACATACATGCGCTGACCCCTGAATCATGCACCCACCCAACATGTGCCGTTTTCGCTACAGTAGATGTTGCAAATTATTTGCAGACTTACGCAAAACTGGAATGTGGAGAATGTAAATGATGTCCTGCGAATTCTTATTCAATACACTGGTTCACGAGATAAATTAGACATCTTCTTTAGTTCATGTTAAAATATTTGTGAGAAGATTTAAATGGACTTTAGAAAATGGACTGCAAAAGATATTTTCAATATCTTGATAGAACTGATCAAATCGGGAATGTACTGCGTGATGACTATTTCCTAAGATGAGGCGACATTTGTGCCTTTAACTTAAAACTACAGCCCTGCTATTGTCCAGCTTGTGTTCCAGAGTCCACTGCTGTCAGGTATCCTGTTACCCTCTCAGTTAAACAGAGGGATGAGGTTCAGAGATCATGGCTAAGGTGAGGGTCATCAACTAAAAATATTCACTGTCTTAAAACTGTGTCCGTATACTATATCTTTATATAGCAAGGATTATCTAGGCAGATAGATGTCTAAGATCCCAGATTCGCACGTCATTTTGACAGGATGTTAATTATGATGTCCTGCTAATTTAATGTCCTGCTAGTTTTAATCACAGAACCCAGACGTTTCCGGTCAAATGGCAATGTTTTTATGAGAATGACCTTTTTAAAAACTGATGTCTTGATTTTGATGTGGCCCTGATTGGGCAACGCAGAGAATTATGGGTCCCATCTCCCATTCTAACCGAAGCTTCACTCTTCCATGACAGCTTGTTGGGCTGTAATGTTCCGAGTGAATGAATCAGCCTTTGGATGTGACAGATATGAAATGCTTTTCACGTGTGTGCTGAGGGCTGCCCCAGTGGCTATTACCAAAGGCTGCTTAACCTCAAAAAATCCTTTTCTATTCCAACAGGCATGTGAGCAAGTATCTGCTAACTGCTATTCAGGAAAAGATTTGTATTCTGCTGGTCCAGTTACACTGCTGCCGCTCTCAGTACTGTAAGACTTCATACAGACACACATTGTCACTCATCATCTGTGATGCTGCTTCGGGGTTTAGAGTAAGACCTTTGACCTTTCCTGCATGCCAGTGGTTACTGCTGAGTCCCGGTCCGTACGCCATATGCAGCCTTTGAGCTTTTCCAGCATGTGACACTGGTTCTACTCTCACCAGTCCTTATGTTTGCAGGCATTTCAGCATGTCCTGATAGCGCCCCACTTGCCAGACGTTATCTAAGGATGGCCTCGCAAATTAGTTTACATTTCATGTACACACAGCCTTTGAAAATGGACTTTGAAGTCGCCATGCATTCTGTGGGGAAAAAAAATCTAAGAGCGTTAATAGGAAATCAATTGAATAGTTGTTAAATGTGTCTGGAGCACACTCATGTATTTGTAGCAGTGGTGCTCTTGGTTAAGATATTAATAATAGTAAAAATTACAGCATATTTTACAGCAGAGAGACATTCTCCTAGGTTCTATCAGCACATCAGAAATTCTAAAAATATTATTGTAGAACAGAAATATCCCAAATGCATAGTCCACTTCTTTTTTATGATAATCCCAAAGGCATTCTCTGGATCCTTTCAGTGTCTTATGATGTGCTGCAAAGCAAAATGTGAAGAAATGGAAATGCACCTCATTATCGTCATAATTATAGTAATAAAAAGCAACCACAGAAACAGACATACAGAACAAACACTGAAATACTGGTTGCGTCTGTGTGTCATATATGTGTGGAAATGTTTATATATGACACCTACTCTATTCTTGTTCTGCATTTACATATGCATAACTGTTGTGCCCAGAATCACTGAAAAATTAACATCACAGTAGCATCTAATGTTAATTAGCTCTCCTGCCAAAAAATAAACCGAACACGTTGAATTGCTAAGTGGCATAAACAATATACATGATAATAAACACAAGGTCATTGATTTTTTTGGAAGGTCTTGCTTTCCCTCGCACCTGAGAAATAAATTTAATTTCCCTTCCTTTCCCCCACACTCTTGCTTATGCTGGTTCCTTCAGTTAATTTCACTTCATTGTGCTTTATCAACACAAAATATGTAAATAATATGCCAGAGATTATTGTTGTTGAGTACACTTGTGACTGTTCTGACTGGTGAGTGCAAATTAAGTTTTAAAATGGTTTTATCAGTGTTCTCTCTGTCTCTCTCTCACTCTTTCTCGCAGCCCGTGCCTATTGACGAGTCTTTCTGCGGGCTGGACATTAACCAGCCCCTGGGAGGCTCAGAGCTGGTGTCCGGCCTGGTGGTGTACACCGAGAGCCGCGAGCGCCTCACCTCCGTAGCAGCCTATGACTACGATGGCTACTGTGTGGCTTTCCTGGGCACCAGAAAGGGCCGGCTGAAGAAGGTGAGTGCCTGCAGGGAGAAAGAGGCTGTCACGCTGCATGTGTCCTTTAGTTGTATTGGACCAATCGGAACAAGCCTGGAAGAGGCACTGAAATCGAATGGGATAGGATGTTGTTGGAATGAGAGCATTGATTGGAGGATTTGTGCAGGTTTAAGGGAGCTGCTGATTGGGTCTAGAGTGAAGGTCTGCTGCCCTGTTTATTCACGAACACTTTCTGATCACTTCTTCATGCACTATTATTATATTGGATTTCTGCTGAGTGATTGGTCACAACCTCAACGCAGTTAGTTGCCCAAAGATGCTGGGCTTGAGATGCAGGCATTTCAGAAGCAGGCTTCTCCTCCTCTGGTCAGGTGTTGTTGTTGTTGCCTCCGCGGTGATGCTGAGTTCTGATGTATCTCCATCAAGTCATTGAAAGAACATGTAAAGATCCAGGTCCACACTATTCTTAATCTGATGCTTATTAAAAAGCAAAATTGATTAGAAATGGAATAACCAACATGGTGTGTTTAAAAGGGCTTGATGTAGTTACACTTAAGGATGGTGATGTCACCTTGAAGTGTGCACTCCGGGCACAAAGGACGAGCAAGGGATGGGACCAAGGGGACCAGACGCCTGGGCGGATGCACAGGGCTGGGGACAGAAGGGACACTGGGCTGAACAGAGCATTGCAGGACCCGCAGGGTACATAGAGTAGACAGCACACAAGACCCAAGGGGCAGAACCGCCGGACAGTACAGGACGCACAGCACAACCATGGACATCTGGAGGCACTGAGTCGGGCGAGGAGGCAGCCAAGGGCGCAGCCAGCTTCCTGCATTTCTTCCTCCTGCGGCTAGAGATGGCAGGCAGAGCTGCAGCGAGCTGCAGGGAGCCAGTGGGCAGAGCTGCAGCGAGCTGCGAGAAGCTGGCGGGCGAATCAGCAGTGGGCCAGCGGGTGGAGTAGGAGAGTGCGGCGGGACCGCAGCAGGCGGAGAGGCTTCACGTCCAATACGCTGCTGCATCTCCCCCAAACGCCAAACCTCCTCTGTGGGATCCGGGGGAACATGAGGAACCCAGTCTGCGGGATGCAGGAAGGTCTGAAACCAGGGACTGGGGTAACAGCCGCTGGGTTTCCTTGGGAGTCCGATCATTCTGTCATGACTTGAAGGATGATGGACTTGAGGGCAGGCGTTGTAGCAAAACAAAAGGGGGTTTAATGAACTCAAAGGACAGAGAAATAAAAGAAGATTGCGAGGGATCACAAAATGGGAGGAGTGGAACAAGGAAAGGCACAGGCAACAAGAGAGTTCGACGTCAACGGCCAGACTGGGACTGACGAGACAAACAGGTACTTAAATACAGAGACTAACGAGGGGTAACGAGCAGCAGGGGTGGCTCATCAGGGTCACTTAGGGAGGCATGCAGGACGTGACAGGTGGCTTAGGCTTGTTGTTGAAAAGGCACACGTTTGCTGGCTCTGGTGGCCATTTCTGTGGTAAAAACGCGTGTTTTGTGAGTGTGAGAGAGAGGTGGCATTGCGAGGGGAGGGGGGCTGTGGACTGCTTTGGATGGCAGAGGGATGAATGCGTGACTGAGTCAATGACTGACCCTGAAGAGAGCTGGAGAGGAGATAATGGGAGAGAGAATGGGAGCAAACACAGCTCAGTCAATGTTACCCAGCTTACCCAGCGGCCTGTAATTGGATTGGCACCGTTCCCACTGACCCCCACCCCCACCATGCCCCTTCACCCTCCCTTCCACACTCACACGTGCCTCTTTCCAATCCCCTCTTTCTCCTTGAAGAGCAACCCCTGCGGTTTTGGGAACACACAAAGGTCTCCGTTGGGCTCCGTGCTCTTCCAAGCAGGGGAAAGCAGGGCCAGGCCACCCCACCAGAATAATAAAAAGCTCCAGGCTCACAGGGAGCCATAGAGATTGGCTCGTTGACAGCGAAGGGGAGCTGGTGTCATTGCAGGCATTATGTAGGGAAGGTTCCTCCATGTCTCCACCCGCTGACGTACACAGCAGAACGTGAAATTAGCTCACGCCGATGACATTGACCGCCGCGAATCTGCCACTTCGACGCCACTCTGCGGATTTGTAAGGTGTGCGAAATGAGATTCCGTAGCTCCAGATCTGACCCCACCAGCTGCCCATTAGGCCTCCTCTTCAGCATGGTTCTATGTTACAATAGAATTACATCAGCTTTATCAAGTTGACAATAAATAACTCGGTTCTGAGTAAGTTTTTAGGTGATTTTGGGAAGTCAGGAAAAAATGAGTTTCATGCATGTGTCGATGTCCTTGCCTGTAATACCATGGCTTACGATTGGATGATGCACTTGATTGACAGCTAAACGGTGCAATTGTATAAGTACCTGTGTCTCATGATGCTTCAGTTTCATTGGTGGGTTTCTGTCAAACTGCAGCTCAATATCTCTACAACCTCCATTTGCAAATGGTCTTCAGTTCCTTTAGATGGGTAGCACTTTGGAAGCCTCACCTCACCTAAGGCTTTTGATCCAAAGCAGCTGACTGTGACCCACTTTGTGTCCTTCACCACTGTACCTCCTACTTCCCTGATTGGTTGAACAGGGGCCGCTGTGGGCATCTCTGAGGCGTTATTTACCAGACGATGCTTCTCTGGGAAGCAGGCTTAGCGGGAACCTCTCACCCCGCCGGTGCCAACCAGCCATGCTGGCATCTAGCCTGGTCCGTTAGCAGAGTGCGGTGCCAAGGCAAACCCGGCACCGTTAGAGGTCACGTGTGAAAGCCTGGGGGGGGGGGGAATCTCTGGTCACATCCCTGACCTTTACAATGGTTCTTCAAATGCAGCTGAAAACTGTTGTGCTGTTGGCATAAAGGATGTGGCCTTCCTGAGAGAAAGAGAGGGAGGCAGGATTGGTGCATTGTGGGTAGTGCTAGGCTTGTAATCAGAACATCACTGTCCCAGCCTTACAAGAATTGTCACATCTCTGTTGGGCCCTTGAGCAGGGTTCTGTTTTTTATCTATTTTCAGATGTTACAGTAACTCACATTTGTTTTGGGTGGTGTCCTCAAACAAAATCAGATATTAATTACTCTGAATCGATTGCAATGTGAGAAAAAAATAAAAAATAAAGGAACTGATTTCATTCTGCTGGTCTTAGGACCATAAAGGAGAGGTTGACGGATTAAGACCCACCTTAACATTGAGCAAGGCCCTTAACACACCACAGTGCTCCAGGGGCGCTGGATACCCTACGCTCAGACCCAAAGCTTCACTCTCAAAGAAGAGGGTGATGGGATATGAGAAAAAGAGCATTCCAGTGTACCTGTACTTGTGCGAATCGCAAATAAAGCTTCATGTCACTTCTGAAAACTGTAGCTTAGCCCTGACTCTTTGGCCAGCACCGTGGGTCACTGGACTCCCTGTTTGAAGTGTTGAGCTGGTTCACACGAGCGCCTGGTGTACACATGGCTACGTTTTATGATATGCAGCTTGACGCCCCCTTCTTACTCTCCATAAACGTACGTATTCCATTATGAGTGCGGGCAGGGTGCCAGAGAGTCATATTTCATTTAAGATAGGGGCAGTAGCTTTTTTTAGCTCTGTACACGTCTGAGAAACATCACCCAGATGGGGAGCGTCACACCCCAGCAGATATTCCCAACCGTAGTTAATGTTCAGGCTGCAGGTGGTCCTTCCTCATGACAGTCAACCTCTCCCTTATGCTCTTAAGACCAACAGAATGAAATCAGTTCTCTGATTTTTTTTTCCCCCTCACATTCCAATCGATTCAGTATAATGGTTGATTCTGACCCAGGACACCACCCGGTTCAGACGTGAGTCACTATAACGTCTGGAAATAGAAAACGGCTTTCGTTATTTCCTTTGTGAGTGGAGCCGTGATATTTCGCTGTGGTGGTTGCTCCTAGACATCAGCGTTTTCTTTTTTATCTGCGGTGTCCTTTGTTGTGAGACAAACCCCTTTAAAGCATGAACTTCAATAGTTGAATATGAGCTGAGTGCAATGCTGGTTTTGCACTTAGTTTTACAGTTGACATAATAAATGAAAGTGTTGAGCAGGGTGGTGTGAATTTCGTGTCTGATGGATGATCATGCCTATAAACTGAGTTGAAGTCATATCCTTCTGCTTGACGGTGTGAATTTTAGGCCCCAGGGACCATCATGCTTGTAAACCGAGTTAAAGTCAGACCTTGTGTTTGATAGTGTGGATTTCAGTATAAATCTTAGGCCTGTTGAACCGCCTTGTCCAAATAAAACTAGACGAAAACCTGTCACATAGAAGGCTGGACATTGCAGAAATGTCTTCCCCATGCAGAATAAACGATTTCCTGCCCTGAATTCACCTGATTAGCCGAAGTGGATCGCCACTCCCCCCGTCCTCGTCCCCCCTCCCGTGTCAGTGACAGAGCGTTTCAGATCCAGCTCCCGACCTTCTGTACATGGCCGCCTTTTTAACACCAAAGCGGCTCTCCCACTGTGTCCTTATTAGCGCTTTTTATACCCTGAGCTGCTCTGTGTCTCTCTTTACCTCCCTGGGTCTCTGCTGGGCCCCTCTAAGCAGGATGGGTCCTATTCACTGCATGTCCTTCTGTCGCTGTCTGTCTCCATAAAACTTAAAGCTTCTTCCCTCACAGATGTTCTGATAAAAGTTACAGCTATTCAAATGAAAAGATGGTTCTGTAAGTGGTACAGTTAAAATATTTCTTTGGTAGAAATTTGAACTTTTGACTGGGCAGCAATACTTTGGTTTACTCAAAACCAGGTTTTAAAAGTAGTTAATTACGTTATTACTTACCCGTCTATGTTCTACACCCCGTATCCAGTAAAAGGTCGCAGTGTGATTAATGCAATCTAAGCCTAAACAATCACATTTTTAAAATTATCAAGGTTTTATTTAATTTATGGTGATTTTTTTTTCTATTGCAACCCCTGAATGGCACAAACTAAGGAGCTTTTATGTAACTTTGATGTTTCATAAAGAGGTTAGTCATGATTCTATGGAGAAAAAACACTGTCATAATCAGAGATAAATAGCCTATGGTGTATCTAAAAGGGGATTAGAGTCGCTGTATGGAATTTTCTATTTTTGAAAATTGAGGAGTTATTTGTTGTAGAATTACGGCTGATAATTGGGCCCTGCTGTCATTTTGGCCTAATGGGTGACTTGCAGGATAATTGTACGTTTTGTGAAGCTAATGGCTTCTGCTGTCAGTTTTGTGCGTTTTTTATTTTTTTTTCCAGGATGTTGATTGTAGGGTTTGGATGGTCCCTCTATCAGACACGACCCCCCCCCCACTGCCGGTTAGTCTCATAGGTAGCTTCAGGATGAAGGATGAAGGGCTTGGATTAACTCCCCTGGGTTCTTACCATTTGCCGCTGTTCAAGGTTTGAGTCAAAGATGCTGAGTCAAAGATGGCCAAGAACAATGAAGTGGGGTGTGCATGACATCGACCAGTGACGATGAACAGGAAATGCTCGGAGCTGCATTGTTCTTCCTCCCACACTGTCAGTCACCAGGCGGGCCGGCACCCCCCAGAAAGTGAGATCTGTGACTCGGAAAAAGCTCACTTAAACCCACATCCAGTTTTCACTCTCCCTCTGGGCCAAACTCTAACAGCACCGGCTCTGAGAAGCCAAGGTTTGGCCTCCTGCCAGACAAAAAAACTGGGTTTCCTTCACAAAGCACCTGATTGGGGAAGATAACAGTGATTAGCCGTGGTGGTTTCCACGTCTGGTTCCTGCATATTTGATTGAGAAGTGTTCTTAGAATCACCATGCAGCTTAGATATACTCTAAAGTCCACTTGAATCTTAGTTGCCGTTTCTGTCGTGATGGTCTGCTCAGCCGTTCCCTTATCTGACCACGGTTTTGTTGCATTTCTATTTGGTCCGGTGTTCTTCTGTTTAATTCAGATTTAATTAAACTATTTCAGAAATCTTTTCGAAAGATCAATTCTTGGCTTGCATCTAGTTGGCTAGCAAAGGGATACGGAGGAATCTGTTTCTCTAAAGACGCCGGACCCCAGTGTCTTTTCATTTTTCCTGTTTTGTTTCCTTCTTGCATTTTCTCCAGGAGAACTTAAGTGGTCTGACTGAAATATGTTATCTACTGTCAATTATTAATTTCCTGTTTTAATTCAAGTCTTCACCTTGTATCCTTTTCTTAATTGAATTTTGGATTATAAAGCTGGTGTTTTAATATTTCGTTTTCAAGCTTTATAGCTGTTAGGAGAACTCAACAAAAGATTTAATAAATTTATCTGATGGGAGATTAGAAGCAAAATGCAAGTCTTTTGATGGGATGTATTTAAATAGAATAACTTGGAACGTTCTAAACTGCTCTAAAAACTCACTGCTACAATTAAATATTCTTCTAAACAGATGGCAGCTATATTTAGGAATAGAGTCAGATTTTAAGAATTTTATTAATTTAGCCCATGTGTGTTTTTTGTGCTGTTAGTTTTTGCGAATAAAAACTAAGCACCAACAGGAATCGCAAAAGTGAAAATTACATTTAATGTGAGACGGCAGACTGAAAAGTGTTTGGATAGAACCTAAATTAAGGGCAGCCTTTGTTTAGCGATGGACCCTGAATTGATTAGAGGCGGGGCTTGTCCCTGATGAAAATGGGTTTTAAATGGAGTAGAAACAGAGCTTGTCTCCAATTTAGATGGTGTTTCAGAGGACAAGAGGCGGGGCCTGTCTGGCCCGGAGATGTATTTGAATGGATTAGAAGCTCTTGAGACAGAGTATGAATATATTGGAGACGGCTCGGAATCGATTGGATGCAGGCCTCATGGGTCTCCAGACCAGGATTATGAGTCAAAGGCATTCCAAGCGAGAGGAAAGGTCATCAGGTGACCTGAATACAACCATATTCAAATAATACCCCCCCCCCATCCAAAACCATCTATGCGCCCTCCTGTCACTGTCACAGCAGACTGTATTATCAAATTACGGTCAATTAGCTTCAGGTTTGCCAACTTTGGTCGGCTGTCTGGCATGAGATTTTCAGTTCGAGAAAAGTCTGCACATGCTTTTACATGTATGTATGTTTTATTATCTTGTAAATATTCTGTAGAATTTGCACACTGTCCGAACACTTTCGATGTAGCTAGTTTTAGGTTTATAATGGAATAATATAGATCTGCCATAAGAGTTTTTGCATGATCGTGAGAATCTGAAAGCGTGAGGGTCACGCCGGATGGTGAGAGCTGGAGACCCTGAAACCTGGTGTTTCACAGCAGACATCCTCCGGACCGTCGAGCAGTGCTGCTGTGGAGGGAGTCGTGTGTTCTGCCCATGTGGTTCTAGGCAAATGAGCATGGAATCTAAGAAAGTGGCTTCAGAATCGCAGAGAGACACTATCACCACAGTAGCACCTGTACTGATATCATTATGGGCTGCTGATTTCCCGTTATTTACTTGCATACAAAAGCATCACTTTTAAAATCACCCATCATTTTAACCTTGTAAGGGGGGGGGGGGGGGGGGCAGCAGAGATGTTTCAGGTCAGTGCAAAGTCAGTGGAAAAGCCCCTATATTTACCTGTATGAATCCCCCAAATTCGAACCTGTATCCTTTTTGTCCCTCAACCTCAACTCCAACGGAACTTCCCCACGCCAGTACCTGTTTGCCTGCCTGTGTCTGTCCCTCCTCTGGAGCTGTCCTTTCTTCCCCTTTCAACCCTTCGTTTCTGTCAAACCCAGCTCCCCCACCCTCCTGTCTGGGTTGAACACTGCAAAAAAATGAAAATCTAAGCAAGTATAATTTCCTTATATTTAGATAGAATTGTGTAATTTCTTTAGTAACCTGCCTAACAACGCATCTTATAAATAAGATTAAGTTGCTTGCATTTAGGTATATTGTCTTATTTTAGGAAATCTTACCGAGTGCAATTTCCTTACTGCACTGGCAGATAATTTTGCTAGTTTGAGGCCATCTCGTCTCAAAATAGAAACAGTTTATCTTAAATTTGAAAGGCCATTTTTTTTGTGGTGAGGCGAGTCCACAGTCCCAGTCCTCCCTAAAATAAATGCCGTGCGTAAATAACACCGTCTATGTCGACACAAAGTGACCCAGTGTCATGCGTTCGGGTGACGTCATCATTGAAATTTTCTTCACCTTTGTCAACAGCAGCTTATCCGTGTACCTGTTTGCGTCTGACACCTGAGTCATGCTGCTATTGGAAATAATCATTTTGTTTGTCCCCTCATTATCGTTATTTTGACAAATGGTCACGGCTGTTTGATCACCAAGGGAATATCGTGACTGTGACGGGGTTGCAGAGTCAACCGGAAGGGCTGACACAAAAGTCACCGTTACAGCACCTACAATTGACACTCTTATCTTAGAAAGTCATAAAACAGTTTTTTTGTCACTATTAGTCACTGACATTGGTTAAAAGAAAAAAAAAATCATACATTGTCTGGAATTTATTATGTGCTAAAATAATTTGTATCCACTAGTTGATGTGGGGGGCAAATATTAATCATGCGGTACAATGTTCCCTATCACCTAGGCTTCACGAAGCATTATGAATTTGTCTTGCCATTTATAAATGGGACAAACAGCTCCTTACATCAGGTTAAATGCCTTAAACCTTAGAGTATATTAAATGATACAAGCAATGAAAATCGATAACTCATCTGTGTATTATTTATCGTGCCCAAGACTCCATTCCACATGTAGTTTTCTATATTTATTTTTTCATTTAGGGAGTACGGGGCTGTCCTTCCCTCAGATAACACGCCCTCCTGACTGGGGAAACAGACTCGCGCTTAGAAGTCGCTTCCCCGCAAAGAAAGTGCGGCATTATGGGTCGTGGTGGTTCGAGGTCCTGACTCGGGTCCATAGCTACTTACAGTGCAGCTCCTGGTACGTGTTGTGGGAGTCATGTGGCACGAGTATGGAAGGATGGAACCGGGGCCTTATTGAGGTTTAATAACCATGGGGGGAACACAAAGCATTGCTATTTCATAGCTAGCAATGGGGGCCAACTGGCTGGGAATGTAAGACACTGGCACGTCAAACCAGGACACTGGGATTTGATATGTGGGCCAGACTGTCTGTGAACTGTGGGGCAAACTGAAGAGTGTTTCATATGTTTAGAGATACAGGTTAATTGTGGGACACATCACCTGACATCTGAGGGATGTCAACACCACCGCCCAGACACACGAGTCTGAAATACCGGCATGTTGGCTTCCCTTGCTGCCCGCAGCTGCTAATGTAGTTCATAGCAGTTGCTGCATTGTGAATGAGCTTTTAATGATCTCATTTCATTAACACTGTCTTCCCTGCCTACTTGCAGGTACTGTGGTGACCCAAAAAAAAAAAAGTTTCGCTTCTTTACCAGGAAGAAAAGTTAACTTTTTGTTTAGCCTTTGTGGCCATCTACATGTGGTAGAACGAGTTCCCTACCCGGAGCTCTGAACCTTCATAAGACATTCAGGGTGTCGGGTGACACGAGGAGTAGGGAGGTAAATGGGGTCCAAATGGATTACTGCACCTCAACAGGTGAGGGATTAAAGGGCTATTACATGAGGCTTAGAGCCACGGAGAATGCAGGCCCCGTGCCTCCGACGACTGCTGAGTGAGAAGTGAGCCTGGGGTTTGCCGAGCGTAAACGCAACAGGCCAAAACTCTGACAGTGTTTTAATACCCTGCCGGCTCTCAGGCCAGGCACAGTTAACTGCCTGCAGAGGGCACTGGTAGTGAGGGGGGGTAGCGTGGTACCTTCTCTCTCCTCTGCGCTCCCTCCAAAGAATGATGATGTTACAGCAGGACCAAAGTAGAGTCATGGATTCTCTGGCAGATTCAATATCTAAAATATGTAAAAAAAAAAATAAAAATGGGGCGGGGGGGGGCAGGGGTGCTCAGATTTTCTAGTACGCCCCTAGTTTATCGTCTAGCATTTTCCCCATTCAGTGTCGTTCCATAGCTCAGGATTCCAGCAGAAGAATGAACCAGATTGAGCTCTGATGCATGGGTTCGGAACGGCGGGGAGATCGATGGCAGCCGAACCGAATAGCATCCCTTCCGTTTCCTTCACACCTCTCTGAGAGACAGCGACTCAGTGGACCTGACACCATGCGGCAGTTCCATCCTGGAAGAAAAAGAAGCATTTAGATGGCAAGTAAAATCATCTGGGTGTCCCTGTATTTACGGTTAGGGCGTATCTAAGGGCAGCCATTTTGAAAGAATTTGCATTCATGGAAGCCTGGCGTCACGCTCGGCTGTTTGGGGCTTGTTAAGCCCCCGTTACAGGTGTATTCCTGTTCGCTTCTGTTTGTGTTTATCACCAGCGATAAGAGGGTATCCCCTGGGGGAGTCAGGGCCCTGTGAGGCTGTGGAGGGGGACTGTAAATCTAAGCATGCTGCTACCGCATTCATCTCACGAACCAAGTTCCTCTGCCTGCACAGGACTGCGATTTCTGCTGCTGCAAGTAAAAACTAAAGGTTTTTTTTTTTTTTTGCTTTGTTTGTATTTTTTACCCCCAAAAAAGTTTGGCGTCAATGACACCGTCTATGTTCATGCTTCTGGTGGCCCGGGGGATCATTTCTGTGCTATTACCCAACGCGGCTCCCTGCGCTGTGTGTGTGTGTGCGTGCGTGCGTGTGTGTGTGTGTGTGTACAATCCTCACTGACATTGGACTTGTAGAACCGCTGTGTATTCCTTAGATTATCGTTACGGTTTTTACTTTGCGAACAAGCATTTCAGACAGCGACGGCTCTGGGTTCAAATGCACATCAGACGCGCGTGGCGGGCACCTTGAAGGGCAGGCAGAAGGGCCGCCCTCGCCGCACGCTGCTGGCAGCCCTGCCTCAGACCCGCACCGGGGGAGACGGCGGGCCCCTGCATCTTGCCGCTCTGCCATGACGTGATGCTTTCACACGGCCTCCCCCGTCATTATCGCCGGCCGGCCAATCAGAGAGCCGGAAGCAGTGCTTCGGAAGCGGAGCCTGGACCTGCAGCTGGGAGAGAGGAAGCGAGCCGGAGGGTTTTATTATTTATTTGTCGGTTATCCCGTTAAAAAGAAAAAAACACATGGTGTGTGGGTGGGGGGAGCGGCACTGAGAGAAATCCAGCTCCCTTTGAACGGAATACCCACCTGCATATTTAAGCCATTTTTACAGTAAACAGCGTTTCCTTTCATAAATGCATTGCAATATTTCAATAGTCTCATTTTACTCTACATTATTATAGCTTGTTTTTTTTTGGCTACATACCCAGACTGTGTAATGACAAGAGCTGCACTGCTGTATAAATATGGTTTAGACATGCGGGGCTCAGCAGCAGGGGCCCCGGCTGGGGGGGGGTTATGTAATCGCCGATTGTCTAAATTCGCTCGGGCCAAGGCGCTGACTGAACTACGCTGACATCTGCCAGATGAGAAACTCAACCTCAGGTCGAGTGACTGAAGATGCTGGAGTGTGTTTTCCTCTAAGCCAAGGACCCGGTCTCACTGCGGTCTGTTATCCATGACCTGGTCTCTCTGTAATCGCTCTGTGGTTTGCTCACTGCGGTCTGTTATCCATGACCTGGTCTCTCTGTGGTCGCTCTGTGGTTT
>JAODLC010000133.1:20870728-20896105 GCA_026781145.1 Hippopotamyrus pictus
CTCTGTAATCGCTCTGTGGTTTGCTCACTGCGGTCTGTTATCCATGACCTGGTCTCTCTGTGGTCGCTCTGTGGTTTACTCACTGCAGTCTGTTATCCATGACCTGTTCTCTCTGTGGTCGCTCTGTGGTTTGCTCTCTCACTGCGGTCTGTTATCCATGACCTGCTCTCTCTGTGGTCGCTCTGTGGTTTGCTCTCTCACTGCGGTCTGTTATCCATGACCTGCTCTCTCTGTGGGTCACTGCTCACTTGTTCCCCCTGTGACCTAGTCTCTGTCTCTGCTCTGTTATCTCCTTCTGGTCTATTTTCCATAACCTGGACTTTCTGCGGTCCATTACCAGTGACCTGGTTTTTCTGTGGTCTGTTGTGAGCGATCTGGTCTCTCTCTCTCATCATCTCTAACTCAGTGTTTCCCAATTCCTCGGGGACCCACAGTCTGTCTATGTTATTGCTCCCTCCGAGCTCCCTGAAAGACAATTCACATTTTTGCTTCATACCAAGAACTGGGAGGGAGCAAAAATGCGGACTGTCTGTGGGTCCCTGAGGAGCGAATTGGGAAACACTGGTCTAATTAATGTGGTCTGTCTGCGCTTGTTCGACTGTGGTCCTGTTCCCGCTGCTGTTCTTTACAGAGCCACTCTGACTGCCTGCCTGCACTGTCCTTAAATGGTAAGCAAGCTCCCAGCCATTGGTCGGCCTTGGCTTTGGTGTCAGTACAGGCTGGAAGAGTACACAGATTAACATTAGAGATGGACGGCAAGAGGCTGGATCCAGCCGAAATCCCAAATGGACAGATGCGCTGTGTCTGTTTTTAGGCTCCGACATCCATTATATTGATTGGTGCTTTTTTTTCTGTCTCCACTGAGTTCAGCCCACCCGTGAGGTCTGAGGAGAGCTGGGGGTGGTCTTCTCTGCAAAGGCTGGCGTGTGTGCGTGTGTGTGCACGTGTGTGTGCGAGTGTGCATGCGTGTGTGCGCGTGTGTGTGTGCGTGTGTGCGCGTGTGTGTGTGCGCGTGTGTGTGCGTGTGCGTGTGTGTGTGCACGTGTGTGTGCGAGTGTGCGTGCATGCGGGCACGTTGCTCTCGCTGAGTTTTTGAGGCATTTTCCACACACAGTCAGTCACTCCCTGCAGCGGTGGTTATTTTTTAAACAAGTTAATCCGCTGTAATAAAAGAAAAAAAAAAGGAACGCGAAAACGTTTTTTGCTTATTATCTGTTTTCATCTGTTTTTGAGTTTTGTTACAAAGGGATTAGAGATTTATTACAGCGAAGTGGCTGTCAATGGGAAAACCTCACAAAGATGGAGATGCAAATGAATGTATGTGTGCTGTGTGTGTGTGTGTGTGTGTGTGTGTGTGTGTGTGTGTGTGTGTGCGTGTGTGTGTGTGTGTGTGTGTGTGTGTGTGTGTGTGTGTGTGTGTGTGTGTGTGTGTGTGTGTGTGTGTGTGTGTGCGTGTGTGTGTCTGTGTGTGTGTGTGTCTGTGTGTGTGTGTGTGTCTGTGTGTTCCCTCACTCATTCCTACTTTATATTAGGCAAGCAGAGCACAGACCCCTTCTGGGTGGATGGCTTAGCCCGTTAGCTTTTTATTCCTCTGAGGGGGTGACATCATGGAATAGCCCCCAACCCCACCCCGGCTGCTTAACACAGAGGTACTCAGTTGGTTTAGCCTCAGAACCCACATTATTCCTTGGTCAGTAATTCCCAATCCAAATCCATGATAAGAGTTGTTGACTAGCTCGTTTTTGAGTGGGGGGGTGTGTGTATTTTTTTTTAAGCACTGAAAATGATCTTGCAACCCCAACTCACAGTTTAGAAGCACTGATTTTAGACGACTCTGACATCACAAACCTTACACAACACAGGTAAAGCCCAGGCCCCCAGGAAGACACTTAATCCCTTTAACTGTGTCCCAGTGAAATCCTGTTCTCGGTGAGGGGGCTGGGGGGGGTTCATTTGTCCTGCCCCCAGTTTGAAAGCGAGGGATTCACACACGCTCACTGTCTCCTGCCAGATCAATGGACTCCACCGTGCTCTTCCTCATTCTGTGCATACCCCCCCCCCCAATCATCTTTGTGTTTGCTGTACTATGAACTTTCAAAGTCGTCAATGAACACAGACACACAAAATGCTCTTTTCTAGTTTTTCAGCATGAAGTACATTTGTGTGTACCTAAAACTATTTAAAAAAGGCATTTAATATTGACTTTGAAGTAAATTAACGTCGGTGCAATAAACAATAAAACGAAAGAGCTACCGTGTGTCACACACACACTCTCCCTTTGAGACACACACGTTCAGCTGACCCCCCCACCCCCCCTGAGCAGCTGTTGTCTCGCTGGCGGCTCTGATGCAGCACCTCACCGGCCCCCAAAACCCAGGAAGCGCTCCAGTCTCCAGCTCCGCCCCCCCACCAAACACGCAGGAAGCGGCTGGATGATGGATGGCTGCTATGTCATCCTGGCTGTTAAATCAGCCTGCGCCCCTAACCCCCAGCGGATCCCCATGCACAGCTTCGTCCTCAGTCTCAGGTCCGGCGGCTTTCACATGCTTCGTCGCTTTCAGACCGTGTGTGTGTGATGTCTGTGACAGAGGTGACAGTTTGGCGTCTACGGGTGACGCCGTCAGGTCATTGGCTCACTTCGGCCATCGCTTCTGTTCCCATATCTGAACCAAGTTCTGCCTTTGAAAGAAAGATAAATGTCCAGGCAGCTACTGCACTTGGGTTAGGTCTCCGCCTGGCATTGGGGGACGGTGTTGCCATGGAAACCTCCATACCAGCTACACGGGCTGTGGACGTGGACGGCCATGGGCTTGTGGGGTTTGGTGCGTGCGCGTGGGGGTGTCGGGACCCTTAGCTGGGGTCCGGTACCCTGCTCAACTCTACTGCCACCCTCGAAACAAGACGCTAAAAACAGAACAGCACTGGTATTTTCTGTCCTATGAAATTTTTAAAAGACTTTGTTAGTGAATATGGCGTAGAGCACTGAGGGAATAGCGATGCCTCCCCTCTCTGTCTGCCCGTGCGGCACTGTGTGGGCCGTGATTGGTCCAGCTCATCCCTTAGCTTTCCCAGCATGCATCGTAAGCCCGCCCCTCTCAGACGTTCACCTGCAGAGACATGCAGTCCTTCAGCTCCCGGTCTCCAGTGCCGTCAAAGTCTGGTGCTGCCTCGCTGCCATTGAAAATCAGGAATCTGAATAAGGATTATATTCATAGATATCTGTGCAATGTTTGAGTCTTTTTAAAACAGGTCTGCTGTTTGATGTCTAATTTTTACATAAGAAGATGTTCTTTTGAAGTTATTGTGTGGGGTGGCCTTTCACGCATTGAATAAACATCCCCCCCCCCCCCCACAACCCAAAACAAGAGCTTCGAGCTTGAATGGATTTGTCAGACTCTTAACATAGCAGGAACCATCCTCATTTTTTACATACTTGATTATTTTGATCACTCTTTGTTGCGATGCATCTGCGTCCCAGTCTGGTGTTGATTTAGGCATATACTGGCGAGCACCACAAGGCTGCCCATCATCCAGGAGTGACTGGTGTCATCTGGGGGCCGTGAGATAATGCCTCATTTTCTGTGTGCCCTGGTGATAATTACCATGTCTGTTACCACACCGCACCATGTACAATCTGTAGAAGGCTGGAATTGGATCCAAACATGTTCTGTGGTACTATGAGATCAGTGGGTTTGGAAATTCAGCATTCAGACTGGAAGGTCATGGGTTTCAGTCCTATAGTTGGTGGAATAATCATATTGGTTTTGGGTCCTTAAGCCTGTCTTCCTGTGGGCTGCTGGATGTTGGTTGACCCTGTGCTCTGACCTTATCAGTCACTTTGAATGGAAGCATCTGCTATATTAATGTAACGTGTTATTGACCCTGGTGGAGCAGTTCTGTCAGTCTTTTGATCTTGGCAGATCAGGCATAGGTGCCTGAATGGGTGCCTGGCTACACCTGGCCCATTTTGGGCTGAGATGCACGCCGGGTGGCCGTCCACTTGGCAGCTGTTTGGGGTGATCTTGGCTCTGAAAGATGATTGGATAAGGCTCTTGTGGACCTAGACGGAGGAGCTCTGGTCTGCATTAAAAGCAGACTCTTAAAAAGGCCTTTGAAAGCCTTCGCTTTTCTGGGTGCACCGGGCAATTAAGGTTATTTGTGGTTTAATTTAACCACCAGTCTTTAACCAGGATCTGGTTTCCATGGAGGGAAAACGGGAGATCAGACTTTGTGTGGACTTTCAACGTGGGGAACCTCCGCGGGGAACCTCTGTGGGGAACCTCCGAAGGACATGGAGGAGGAGGTTCACATGGTTCCTCTCTCGTGGAGGTCAGAGTACTCTTGAAGATCGTCTCGCTATTAGCGCTCAACCTGGCACAAATACGTGAGCGATGGCGGTAAACCAGTGGATTCCTTGAGAAGATTTCCTCACCCTGTGATTGACTCGCGGCCAAGTATTCGTCACAACTTTCATCATTTTTCTCCAGGTCAGCGTTTAGCTCCCGGGGGTGAGAGGGGCTCAAAGGAAAATGCCCGACACAGCAGAGGTGTGGGCATCGAAAAGCAGCTTTTGGCCGTCGGCAGCACGGTCGCTGTGCTTATTTGCGGTTTACGCTTCAGTTCCTGGTTTCCGTCTTGTGGTCCACATCTCCCGATGTCAGCAAAGCTTTATGCCCAAGGTCCTAAATGCTGACACATGACTAGGGCAGGAGAAAGTTTTACAACCACATTGTTGGAGGTTTATATCCCTTTTCCTCATCACATTTTGGGGAAAGCGGCATAATTATATTAACAGCCGAAAAAAATGCAATTTAATCGAGTTTAATTGTTCTCATGTTTTGCAATGTGGAATGTAATTAACGTGTAAATGTAAACACCCAAAACTAGTTTTCATTAGCTGTTTATATATCCGACGTGGCGTCATGACAAAGTCATCACGATATCCTGCTGTAACTCATTTCCCACCCTTAAAGCTGCCATTTGTTTGCACCGAAAACGTCGATAAAGAGTTCGAGTAGAGAATAAAAGCCAGTGCCCCTTTGCTGATTTATTGCCTCTGTTCTCCCGCTGAGAGGTTCCGCACAGCTAGAGGGTCTGCCGCTTGGAGACACATCCTGCACCAGAAGGTGCCTAAGCCTTTCTCCAGTTTGGCCCCTGTTGTACCTGAGGTCTACAGATGGAAAGTTCAGGTCCAGAAAGTACAGACCCAGACCAAGATTTTGTTTCACCCAAGTGGTTGAGTGCTCAGTGACTCTATATAGTCGATGGGTTGGTTGAAACAAAATCTTGGTCTGGATTTGTACCTTCTGGACCTGGACTTTCCACCTCTGCAGAGGACCGGCTCGAAAAAAGGGCCCCAGGAGTCTCTGACAGCCTTTGGTGCCGAGCAAGGAGGGGCAGGTGAGATGAGGGGATGAGATGAGACGTCGGAGAAAAGGAGCATTCGATTCCGAGCTCCCTGTCGCTGAGGAACTGCAGAGCCTTGGTGCTGCCAGCAGGGTGGGGTGGCGCTGTAGAGGCAGCCCCTCTGCCGGCACAGTGGAGGTCCATCACTGGCTCCCGCAGCACCTTTATCTATAAGAGTGCATCTGCTTGAGAGTGCTGGGCCGCCACTTATTCTCTGACGGCTCCAGCTCAACTTGGGACGTGACTTCCAGCCGGCTGGGCCTGGTCCAGCACCTAGGAATGCACATTCTGGCCCGGGTGCTTTGCGTTTCACGAAATCTCCCCCTCGGTGTCTCTGCGGCGCCGTGGATCAAAAGGAAGTGGAGGAAATCCAGCTCCATACCTCATCGGAGCACCGTGAAACGCAACATGACGGCCCGCCGTAAGGGGATCGATTGTGGGTCTATCCCCTCCATCCGGTTTTCCGGGTCTTGGTTTGTGTGGGACGGGGAGTCTCCGCGTTGGGCCGTTGGCCCTGGTCACAGGAGAAGCTGTGGACAAAAGAGTCCGATTCTCTGAGACCTAATCCACCCGATGGACGAGGCAGATAAAGGAGCCCAACAGGGAGGGTCTCAGCAGGACAAGAAGGGCTGCTGAGAAGGATTAACTCAGATCTGTGATAGCCTGACCAGCTTAGCCTAATCGGTCGATCTCCTCTGTCTGTGCTCAAAAGCCTGCCGCATGGACACGTGGCTGCCGTTTTTATTTTTTTAGTTCTCCGGCCTCCGTGGCCGGGAGAAATCTCCCCAGGCCATCGCGGCGGTGGATAAACGAGGGCCCGCTTATTTCTGGCCAGGTTGCACGAGGTCCCGCTGCTGGAGGGGGTCGTTTGGGCGTGCGGAGCATGCGGCACAAACTCCAGGTGTCGGATCGCACGCACGCCGAGTCACAGTCTGGGAGCCATTGTGCTGTTGGGCTACGGCTTCAATGGAGAGCAGGCAGAGATAACCGTGAGCTTATATACTTTGAAGCTTATATTCTCTGAAGGCAGGCGCTGGGAGAGTATCTTCTGACTCCATTGTAAGGCTACAGACGTCTTTATGATCAGACCTGGCTATCCCCTACCGTACTACTAGAGATATCTTCATAAACAGACTATGCTATTCCTGCCTCTAAGGACTACACACATCTTTATAACCATCCTCAGTTATTCCCTACAGTATAACTACAGACGTCTTCATACCCATCAAAAGACTATAGAAATAATACAACTTAGCTAGCTCCCACTGTAAAGCTACATGTACACTAATGACCACAGTTATCATGTATGCTACGATTGCAGACATTTCATAAACAGATTCATCTCTCACTTACTGCAAGACTACAGTAACATTGTAACCAGACTTGGCTACTATGTCACAGTCCAATACCACGGACATTTTTAAACCAGACTCTCTGTCCAGCTATGAATGTGACTAGACATCTTCATAACCAGACTGTACTATCCTATTCTGTAAGTCTGGACAGATTAACAGACAGAGGCGTTCGCTGTCTCATCTTGTAAGACTATCATTCCTAGCTGTATGACTACCGGTAACCTCGTAACACAGACTATACGACTAGGGTCTCATTGTGTCTTGCAGTGGGTTTTGCAGGGCATTGTGGGTATTCCTGTGCTCGTTCCTCTTTTCAGGACTTCTGCTGAGTGCAGCATGTTCCCTTCTTATAAGCTTGGGGGGATTCTTCATGCTCCACTGAATTTCAATAATGATACAGAGAGCCTCTCTGAATAACGGGCCTTTATTAAGAACATACATGGTGAACCGGGCCTAGCCAGGCTCCCACAACTTACAGCTTATTCACTCTGTTACGTTTAAACCTTGTCCTGCTCTATATATTTAGTAAAATCTGACTCAGTAGTTATGTAGTTTAATGGATGGGAGGACAGATTTTTGTAGCTTGGATGAAGGAAATGGGTTTTCATATACTGACCTTGTGTTTGGTTGGTCATCTGACGCTGCTAACATCACTATGTGGGAGAGAAAATGCATGTATTTTCTACTTTGATTTTATGTGCACTGCTCTGTGTATGATTCTGGCTGACGCAATCGCAGTTCCATCTTTCCATTTCCTTTTTTCCATCTTTTTAAGCATTTTTGGCAAATATTTAAGAGACATACTGCAGATGTCACATGCTTACTGAACGGCTAAAATTGCAATGGGCTGACTTTAGTATTCTTTTATCAGTGTTGTGAATTGTTCTTTAAGCACTATGCATTGGAAGATCCCAGTTGTCGCTCCCAGTTGTGACCTCATATCCATTTTGGCTGTGACCGTTACTCTGCTTTTAGCACAGGTGACTGTGCGCCTCAAGCCGTCAGCCCTAGCGGAGTGACTCCAGGACTCACAGTGGGAGGATAAACAGATCCGTGACGACTGAGACTGGGAGACCGGAAGGGGGACCTTATTAGGGTTGGGGGGGGGTTGATAAAATGGGGATTGCAATATGCAATAGACGGTTTCTAGGTTTCATGGTGTCGCCACCATGGTGGGGTACTGAGAGAGACAGGGCTAGCCCTCCTACTGTATGTAGTCCCCCCTCCCCCCAAAAAAAAAAAACAATAAATCACTCAAAGATCCAGAAAAAGAAGACTGACAGGAAAGCACAGGTGAAATGTCTTTTGCTTCCTGTGGTCTGCTGTTGCTCGACAACTTTTATCCCCCCACCGCCCCCCACCCTTGATGGCATCCTGGCAGCATTACTGATCCCCACCTGAGCCTCGCCGTGAAAATCATGGGCCTGGCCATCGGATTTGTTATTACACTGACGCTTGCTTCGACAAAGAGAAAAGAAGGTGGGTATCTGGTCTGGTCTGCATGGCTGCGAGTCTGATTTATATTACCAGAGGTGGCAGAAGGTGCCTCGTCACCTGACTTCACCCCACTGCAGGATGTGCAGCGCTGCCCAGGCCTTAAAGTGACTATTCCGGAATGAACTGGCTAACGTTCGTCTCGAAGCTTGTAGCCCACTGTACTCCTTATATTCCTGGGGGAAACGTATAAATATATTTAATCGTATTGCATAACAAAGCGTCGTGTAGTAGTGTAGTAAAGAGTCTGCACTTTCGACTATCTGGCATACAGTTTATCTCCATCTCATGTAGGCTTGTGCAGTTCAGTTCTCTGAACTCTTCCATGAAATCTCAGAAGGCTTGTCGGTACATTATGTGTGTGTATATATATACTGTATATATAATGAAGCAAGCTTCATCTCTGTACTGTCTGCCCCAAGAGGCTCTGGTAAGAGAAAAGATGGTTTTCTGAACGTCCCTCAAAAGCAGTATGGATAAAATTAGTTCTTGGCCGGATCTCTCGCCTTTCAGGATTCCTGCCTCCGTCTCTTGGCCGGGCCAAGGGGTTGGGGTGACATGCGGTATTCCTTACAGAAGGGTTTGGTAATCCACTGAGAGATGCGAGGTCCCATTCCCAGATCCAAAGGATCCATCGGCAGTCAGATGACTTCCATCTTTCCTGTGCCACCGGGCCCTTTCCCACCTGGATCATCTCACTGCGATCCACAAGCCGTGCAGCCGCAGACGGGATAAGTTTGGCCCCCGGACTTCCTGCCGTGGTGTCTTCCATTTCCTTGTCATGTGCAAATCACATAATGCGGCGTAGATTAACCCGATCCTCGCATGTTTGCCTATTCGCGGGTTTAGAAGTTTAAAGGCTTTTTGCCAGAGAGGCCTCTGCCGCTTTGTTGTTTTCCGCTTCCTCAAAGGGCTTCGCCAAGAAGACAGGAGTTTTTTATAGCATGAGCACCTGGATTTGACATGGCCTGGGATTTAAGATTTACCTTCTGCTCAGTCAATTTTGCAAAAAGTGCTAAAGCATCTAATATAAACAAAATGCTTCTAACTGTCATGGTAGTTCATTCTACAGCTGTGCCCAGATCAAATGTTATCTTAGCCTATTAATTCAGCAACAATTCTTCAAAATAATTGAAGAAAATAATTTGTTTACAGGAGATTTATGATAAACTTCGTGATTATCTTCCCGAGTGATGCAAATGATTGTACCACTACAGGACCATATTGTCAAAATATCTCTGCTGTTATAAATTATTAATCAGAATACATTAGAACAGAGAGAAGAAAATAGTCAGGCAAGAATTTGCTTTTAAAATATTGATGTTCTAGTGACTGAATGGAATTGGTGAAAATGAGTCACCGTACAGAGTCACACCTGGTCAGTCTAGGGTTATGGGGCTGTGACACTTGCCCCATGTGGGATAGCAAACGGGACCATGTGACAGGGGGGAGGAATAGAGGCTTTATTTGGTTTTTTGGAGGGGAGACAGATTTAATATGCGGGGAGGGGGAGTTAAACTAAAAACAATACTTCTAGCTACACAGGTCCATGAACCGTTCGCTGGGTCTTGGGAAAGGTTTACAGTAGAATGCAGCACCAGGTGCTGGCCCTGGTATCTGGGTGTGACTTCTCAGGACTGAGAGGCCAAACAGAGGCCAGTTCATATGATTGATCAGGCATATGCGGGGGTGGGGTGCCTGAATGAATGCATCACCCCCCCCCACCCCGTTGGTGTTCCAAGTGTCAATCTCGAAATTTTACCTAACAAAAAGTACTTCTTGGCCACACCCCCCTGTTTGAGCACCTGCCTACCCAACAGAGTCGGTGCACGTCACCGGGATCTATAATAAAATGGCACAGGTGACGTCAATGGAAGGGCCACTCCTGAAGTGACCCGCAGCCTTCTGGGGCCACATTTAAATACAGGGCCGTGACATCAGCACACCTGCGTCACAGACTTTTGAAATGAATGAGCAGGACTGAGTATAGTCTTGGCGCGACTTCTTGAGGCTGAGATGTACTTAACGTTTCTGACAGAAATCAATGGTGCCTAGATGACACGCTTTATACGAGAGTACGTGAGCTCTGTACTCTGAGCCCAAGTGTGAGTGCTTCTCGATGCGGCGCTCGGTTTTTAGAGACACCTGACGCTCCTTAGGGCCATTTCAGTAATGGTTGATGTACAGTTTTTCATCACTGGCACATTCAGTCGTCCTATAACTCACTGCCTCACCGTGCCCCTTGCTCAGTGGATTGAAGCTGAAATTCCATAAATCTGTCTGGAGTTCACGGGCATTGAAAGTTTAAAGGGATTTTTGGTTCTTTTGTTTGACTGTATTGTGAACCTGGATTGGGGTTGAGGTTGCGTTATCACCCTTAACCGGAAGAAGAGATCTCTCTGTCTCGGGTGTCTATGCTCGCCTTGTCTGTCTTTAGTCTGTTTCTTCCATCAAATCATGGCTTGCAAGAACACGGAAGCCCCTTTCATGGACATACAAGGTGTATTGATTTTTTTAATTTCCCGCAAGATTCCAAGGCTGGGAAATGGACTGACTCGTATCACCTGATTGGTGCCCAATTTCCTTGCGCTGTTTATGTGACCCCTGAAAAATACAGGTAACCCCATGCCCAGTGTAATCTGGGTTTCATTTGCTGGGTCTGACGACGAGCAAACGATCGTTTGCAGATGTGTCATAAGAAATGCATGATGGGGGGGGGGCGGAGGGGGGGGCAGCAATTTCAGGGCGGAGCTCTTTGGATTTGGAGGGAAGACATCTCTGCTCTGCAGGCTAACGGGTCAGTCTTTTCTTTTCGCAGATCAGAGTGGATGGGCCACCCCACGGAGGAGTCCAGTACGAGACCATGACCATCATCAAGGGGGCTGAGCCAGTCCTGAGCGACATGGCCTTCTCTCTCGACCACAAGTTCCTCTACGTCATGTCCGAGAGACAGGTGAGCGTTTACCGACATGCATACACAAACATCGAACATGAGTATTAAGGGTAGCTGGGTTTGTGGCACAAGTAGAGCCAGAGAAACATAGGGCAGCAGAGCTGAAGGTGAGAGGGAGGCTTGGTCGATGTTTTTTGGCCATCATCTGGGGCAGCACCTCAACATGGTGCAGCAACGGAAACTGAACTCAAAGATCAATAGCAATTGCAAAATAGCAAAATAGCAAAAGCAAATGGATATGAAAAACTTAATTTTAAAAAGACAAAGATCTTAGCTTGTGTTTCCATGTAAAACAACTTGATGGAAATTGATCCGGGCAGGTTAACTTCCCCTGAGAAACAGGATGTTGCTTGTTACATGTAGGGTGACTAGAACCTCTCAGTTACCTTCCGTCTAAGACGTTCAGCAGAACATATTCAATCAGCTCGTCATCGCACACACTTTCCAGGAAAGTCGTGTCTCATTATTAGAAATATGTATTTTTTTAAAGGGGTGGAGGGACATTTGTGAACTCTCCATTCAGGTACGCGAAGCGAGGCATGATGGGGAGCGGGGGTGCCACGTTTAGCCATGATGAGACAGAATGTGGGCGGAATGAAAACCTCGTCTGAGAAAACAGAGCAATTTGGCCCAGGCTTACATGTTGTATTGCAGTAAGCAAAAGGGACCGGCAGGGTTAACAGGTTCAGGAAAGGCGGCAAGAATCTGGGTAAATGTGTTGTTTTAAAGTTAACTATGACCGACACTCCAAAGTTAACTTCTTTTCTTGTCACTGGTGATGAAATGAAGCAGAATAGGGGGTGTCACACCTTAAGGAGAGAATGGCATGTTGGTAGGTGTGTTACAGCGACGAGGGTGGGGCATTGGCAGAGCATGGACAGGGTGTGGGTTGGGCATAGCAGGGCATGGACAGAGTGTGGGTGGGGCATGTGTGGGGCATGGGTAGGGTGTGGGTGTGGCATGGACAGGGCATGGGCAGTGCATGGGTGGGGCATGGGAAGGGTGTGGGTGGGGTATAGCAGGGCATAGACAGAGTGTGGGTGGGGCATGGACAGGGCATGGACAGGGTATGGGTAGGGTGTGGGTGGGGCATGGACAGGGCATGGGTGGTGCATGGGTGGGGCATTGGTAGGGTATGGGTGGGGCATGGGTAGGGTATGGGTGGGGCATAGCAGGGCATGGGTAGGGTGTGGGCAGTGCATGGATGGGGCATAGGAAGGGTGTGGGGCATAGTAGGGCATGGAGGGGAAACTCAGTTCTATAAAAATATGTGACTGCAATCAAAAAACTGAAAATCCCAAAAGTCTTTTGTTTGATTACTTATGGTTAAGATTAGGGCTGGGTAGGGGTTAAGGGTGTCATAATTGGAATTAGGGTTTTTCCCAAAGAAATGAATGGATGGTCCCCACAAAGATATGAATACAAAGAGGTGTGTGTGTGTGTGTGTGTGTGTACAGGATTTGCTATGTTATTGGGAATTCCTGAGTAAATTTAGACTCATAACATCATCCTCACAAGAAAATTTCTTATAAATACTTAATCAGCTATTTTTTGTATGTTTAAATTTGTAAGCCTTTAGTTTTATTGTTTTATAAAGTATGGTTAGAGTCGGGGAGCACGACTCCTCTTCTCTGGGATGTTCATCTGCACGCCCAAATGCATCTTTGTTGAGACTCTTACAACAGTTTTTGTTACAAAAAGTATAAAGCGAATCAAAGTAGTTCAATAGTTCAGTATCTGCTTTTTAAAAACAGGTTCCTGTCTTTCTCACATCTCTGTTTTGAGCCCTGTGTAGCTGTCCCCACCAACATCACAGAATCTGTGTCTATCACTGACGCCCTCGAGAAACGCCTGAAGGCGCCTTTGCCTGCGGTTTATCGAGACATGGGGTGCAAAGAGGGGTCTCTCTTATTCAGAGTGACATGCTGTTTCTAGTGAGAGCAAACAGCAAAAAAAATAAAGAATACACACATACACACAAATCATCAGTCGCCCACTCTTCTGATCTGCCACTGCCTTGTGGCCGCATAGCTGTACACACATTTGTGCCAGGAATCGCATAAAATCCATCAAACTATTCGTCCATGTCCGTCATTCTACACTGAAAACAATGCGCTTCGATGGATAAAACATGCTCAACACCACATGTTATATTTTTACACGCCTGTGGCAGGGGGGGCTGTGGGATTGCGTGAGATTGAGAGAGTGCTCTTGGCGGGCCACCACGTCTGCTTAGACTGGCCTCCAAGTCCTGGCTGCTCTACCTGCTTCTGCTTTTTCCCAATCGATCTGCCATTCGCTATGAACAAAAAAAGGGGCTGAATGGTCAATGGGGGCGAGTGCCTTTTTAAATATGTGTTCTTGATAATGTACGAGGCTGCGTAGTACTCACTGTGGGAAATGTACCATTTAACCTATAATTCAGCCCCGCTGTGTATCATTAAAGATCATTCGGTGAATTCTTGGCTCTGAGACTGAGCAGTTCACCCCATGGCTGAAGGCCACTGAGGATGTGATGGGCAGCCAGGTCCCCACCTACAGCACAAGGTCTGTGGTTGGGGTTAACCTTTGACCTTTAACCTTTATCTCAGCAGGAAAGGAGCAGCTCAGTGTTAAAAATGGTTTTCATGCTGCTGTTAGAAAAAGTACCTGTATCTAACTCACTTTCTTCAACTTGAATATTCCTGGCCGGAATTCTGATTGGTTAACATTGCAGGCATGCCAGGTGGATTTAAAAAAACGTCCAATCAGAATTTGCTATATGATATATGATTGTTTCTGATTGGCCAGATGCCGCTTACATGTAACTCATACGGATATAGACCCCAGTGAAAAGAAATGTCTCAGTTTTTTGAAACAACGTGACATGTTGAATATATATTTTTTAACAGAACCCGAGAACGTTTGCAAATTGCGGGGAAAGCTGTCAAAGGTTTAGTGCCAGTCGCTCAAACAGACGAGCGATGTCATTCTCGCAGCAGCGGGTCTCCCGGGAAACCGTGGCCCCTAACGAAGCACATTTGCAGTTTTTTTTTTTTTTTTTTTGACGCCTCTCACCAGAAACAGATGTAGAATCGGTGGCCCGTAAAGGGAGCCGAGGCAGCTCTGACGTGCAGAAGCAGAGACCTGCTCATTTTAAGGTGGCCCCCTTGCACGCCCAAGCCATACAAGAAAAGACTTTTTCACCAACTTTCAGAGCTCAAACACCGGCTGACACCACATAGCACACTCAGGGAAAGAAGTTGCCATTCTTCCCTTAATTGGTTTTGCTATGTGTAGATTTTTTTTTTCTTCGTCCAGACAGAATAGCACACTGAATTTGAACAGGTCCTCCAGATGTTCGGCGGATGACATCCGATAGGACGCCCTTTGCCTACTTCGTCTTGGCCTTCCTGCCTCCCCCAGACTTTGCCGACTCTTGGCCCCGCTTCAGAAGCGCCCGGAGATTCGCTTCCACGGTCGCCTATACTGTAGGAGGCGGCCAGGCTCGTTCGAGCTCCACTGCTCGCCACTGACCTGCTGCCAATGGGCAACGAATCCAGACCACAGAGGCAGCAGCACATTGGAGTCAACCACAGGAAGCCACTCAGCAACTGCCTCCATCTGGTCACTGTAACTCAGTGCTTCTCAATCCACTCCTCAGCCTCCCCCCCTCCCCCAACAAGGTGATCAAGAGCTTTATTATTAGCTGAATAATAAAATCAGGTGTGTAGGTGGTGGAAGACATATTTTCCTAGTCAGCCAGCACTGTGGCTTGAGCAGGTTCCCATCTCACTGGCTGATCGCCACCGCCCCCTACTGGAGGGGGACTGCTTCAGGTCACTGCAATATCCAAAAGACCTAAAAGAGGAGGTGCGGCCATGTTCACATACAAGTAAAGCTGAGTTTTGCCCAGTAATGGATTAAAAGGCCATTGATCCTGTCCAGTCCAGAACAGGCATTTGGGAAATGCAGGGATGAGTGGATGCGTGCATCAATGGGGTAATATGTTCTCACTTGCAGGATGGAGTAATATGTACTCACCTGCAGGATGGAGTAATATGTACTCACCTGCAGGATGGAGTAATATGTACTCAACTACAGGGTCTCTTCTGAATCTACAGGCACATCCGCTCTTAAAAGGAAACGGCCTACTCAGTCGTGAGAAAAGACAAGACGTTAATTGTTAACATCTTCGGTGATCTGACGCTGTGCCCTCGTTAGCAGTGGAAGGGTATTAGCCAAAGGCTAGTCGTGCGTTTTACGTTGATTTGTTTGTCAGCTCATGGATTATTTGGAATTCTGTGATCAGGCCTGACGTCACGGAGCTCATTTTCCTGGTGCTGGCCTCATGCATCAATAGAACTAGTCTAGTAACTCCATGTCAAGTTAATTAGCTGATGCGAGGCTGTTTTCCTAAATCACTTTCTTTATTTGGTTGTTTTGCTCACTCATTTGGTATATCCATCCATCCATTCATTTATCCATTCTTTATAACTAGATATCCAGTCCAGAACTGCAGGGGGCTTAGAGCTTAATCTCAGAAGCATACAGCACATGGCAGGGGTACCCTGGACTGGTTGCATGTTGATTGGGTTTTAAATCTCTTATTTTTAAAGTTTAATGAGGCAATACTTTAAGTAACCATAATGATTTCATCCTGTCTCTGTTCAGCCTATGTAAGATATAAAAACAACAGATCAGTTTTGCTGTGTCTGTCCACTGGTCCTTTGTACTGCTGTTGTATTTCATACACATCTGTGAACATCTGTTTTTTGCTTTCTTCACATGCACTTCACCAGTCTTTTATGCACCTTTTTTTGCACAGACTAATTAGCTTGCCTATTGATGTACACACTTACTTTGGGGGCTCACTAAAACTGAAATTAGTCTCTCAGAGATCAGGCAGCTGGTTCTCACAGACAGCCCTAGCTTTCTGTCATCTCATAAGTGAGATGGAAAGAATCAGCACAGCTCCTTCTTAAAACAACAGTTTTAAGAACTACAGCGAATGGGATTTTTTACACCCTTTTCCGGGGCCATAGGGTGTTAATATTCAGCAAATTCACTGCAGTATGATCATTGTGAAGAGGCAGCATTAGTTCCCTCAGTGTTTACAGAAGCAGAAGTAATAACCACGGTGTTTACAGAGGCAGAAGTAATAACCACGGTGTTTACAGAGGCAGAAGTAATAACCACTGTGTTTACAGAGGCAGAAGTAATAACCACGGTGTTTACAGAGGCAGAAGCAATAATCACGGTATTTACAGAGGCAGAAGTAATAATCACGGTATTTACAGAGGCAGAAGTAATAACCAAGGTGTGCACAGAGGCAGAAGAATTAATCACAGTGTTTAGAGGCAGAAGTAATAATCACAGTGTTTACAAAGGCAGAAATAATAATTACATTGTTTCTAGAAGCAATAATAATACCCACAGTCTTTACAGAGACAGATGTAGTAATCACAGTGTTTACTGAAGCAATAGTAATACCCACAGTCTTTACAGAGACAGAAGTAATAATCACATTGTTTACAGTAGCAGACGTAATGCTCACATTGTTTCCAAAAGCAGTAGTACTAACCATGGCATTTACAGAGGCAGAATAATAACAGAATTTACAGAAGCAGAGTAATTGCAATCTGTGAATACGTCCATTCCCTTTGGGAAAAAGGCAGTGTGGTGCTTCTTATGCTAAAATGGCTATTGTGGCCCTAAGCTGGTGGTTCCTAGCTCTGGTTTGCCCATGGACTTGCCCCTCCTTGCCCATCATATATGTCACTGGCAGTGAGGTATCTGAGTGCATATCTCCCGTCTCCATTCTGCTGCCTGCTCTGATCATGTTCACTGGAGATTCCCCCCAGCCCTGGTTCAGTGATCAGAGCCAGTCTCTCCTGAGGGATCTCTGGAAGCAGCTCTCTGCTTATTTGATGTTGGGTCAGGGGGGACAGAGACCTAAAGGTATGTGGGCACTTGGTCGGCCATGGGTGAGTCAAGGTGTGACTGTAGGTGAGAGGCCGCGTGTCGCTGGAGTGCCACGTGTGTACAGTCCCCTGCAGTTTGCTCTGCCATTCAGCCCACGCTCCTCATTCCATATCGTTTGACATTCACACATTCCGCTGTCCCCTACTGCTCACTCCGTGCCTGTGTGCCTGTCAGAAGGCCTGTTTACCTATTAGTCAGGCCTGATCTTCCTTCTGGGATCCTCCTTGTCAAAAGCCTTCCGCTTCAGGCTTTAGTCCGACTTTAGTTTTTTTCATCATTTTTATATGCTATTGAATGTTTAGCATTTAACCCTTTGTATTTACAAATAGCAAAATCATAATTGTGTTTTAAAATGATGCTTCTGAAAACAATACATGCATTGATCATAGTTCATTAAATCCTCTGCATCACATTAAACTGAACCGACTTTAGCAACGTGTTCCTACAGAACTCATTTGCTCTAGGCAAATGTTTCTCAACTTGGTCCTTGGAGAGCCTCAGACAGTCCACATTTTTGCTTCCGGTAGCTCCCTGACAGGAAGCAAAAATGTGGGCTGCTTGCGAGCGAGCGGGGAAAGACCAAAAACGTGGACCATCTCATAGGGAGCTGGGAGGGAGCAAATATGGAGAATGCCTAGGGGTCCCCGAGGACTGAGTTGAGAAACACTGTTCTAGGCCAGTGGTCACCAAATGGTAGATTGTGATCACATGGTAGCTTCCAAGATTCTTTATAAAAATTGCTCGCAATGTAAATGGCTTAGAGACCACTGCTCTAAACCAGAGTTTCTCAATCCAGTCCTCAGGGACCCACAGCAGTCCACGTTTTTGCTCCCTCCCAGCTCCCGGTAAAAATGTGGACAGTCTGGCAGGGAGCAAAAATGTGGACAGTCTGGCAGGGAGCAAAAATGTGGACTGGCTGTGGGTCCCAGAGGACCGGATTGGGAAACATTGCTCTAAGCAGCTGACTGACGTGAAAGTCCTCCTCTCTTTTCATTCCCAGCTGCTGAGGATGTGGGAATACAAGAACATGAGTGAATGACTGCGATACTTACAGTTGAAAAGGGCTGAGAAATGTATCCAGGTTTAATCAAAACAATGCTCAAGCGGACACACAAAATTAAAAAAACAGACTAATGTGGTGAATTTTTGCTTTGAGGCACTTTTTAATCTCGTGTGTGTTTCTGTTCGCGCCATACTTCTTTGAAGATTGATTATTTCGCCGTGGTAACTTTAGTAACTTTTAGTCGCGCTGGGGCAGCATGTGACAGCAGCTCTGCAGCAGAGCGGGATTCATGTAGAGCCCTTGATCCATTTAAAAAGTGGAGGGGAAAAAAAAAATCTTGAAAAGCACCACATGGAAAGAAAGAAAATCGCTGGAAAGACCTGTGGGAGACTGGGAGAGAGTGATCTCTTCTTGCCCGTCTGTCCATCCGCCCGTTTCTTGAGAACCACCCATTCAGCTGGGGCTACGTCTGAATCGCTGAAACTTGAGCGACTTTCTCTGCCGCGCAGACAGTCTCCAGGCAAAGCAGTGCAGCCGGGGGACGGCGTGTGCAGCTGCTGCAGCCAGTCGCTCCTTTCATCCTGCGAAGAGGAGAGCGAGCGCTACGCAGATTAGTCTTACTGCTCATGGGTTTTTTCCCCTATTTTTCCCAGATATGTTATGTTCTGTGGTGGGATTCTGTTTCACACAACTGTCATACTACCCACGGTCCGGTTCTGTCAGGCCCCTGAGCAAAACTGACCATGATGTTCCTTGCGGCTCTTTCTTTAGCTCTTCTGAGGCCAAAGGTGTACGTGGGGGGGGGGGCGGAGGCCATATCCCCCACCAACCCCCATAAAAAAAACCCACTGGTCCTGTGCAACACCAGCAACTACAAACACGGAGACTTGGAAGCCACGCCCACATTCCTAACAGACTCCTGGAATATGGAGGTAGACGGCGTGTGCCTTGTGCCTACCCACCATCCCCCACAAAAAGAAAATCAATTTGCTAATGGCTTAATGCATTTACATGCGACTGACATCCTCCGCACCTCCCCGTCCTCGGAGAGGACGCTAATCCAGTTTGCAGTCATGATCCTAAAGAAGCTTAATTCGCAATGGAAAAGAATCATTCCTACGTCCTCCATTCCTCCCATGCTGCCTCTCATTTCAGAAAAAACTATAGCCCTAAACTCAACGGGATGGAGAATGGAGAGGCTTCGGTCACCTTGAGTGGACGCCCTGTACGTAAGAGTCGCTTTTGAGAAAATCGAGAACCACAGGGACGAGAATGACCCGCGATCATGGTTAACCACGCAGATGGCACAGCGTCCGTGTTAAAAAGGCCCTTCCCGGAATCCTTCAGCCTTCTCTGGGCAGGGTTGGCAGAATTCCTTATGTCTTCCTCAGGGGGTCCTTGAGGGGTCACAAACTCGGGTCTAGCATGCAGTGATGCTGTGCTTGACTGGATCCCCGTAGGTGAGGCTGGGTGGCTGTGGGTCAGGGTTGCCCAACGCCACGTTCTGCTTGGGTGCTGATGCGTGCATGAGCATTGCTGGCTACCGAGTGCTACTGAGGGTTTTATTACAGGTGTTTTAATGCCTGGGGGGGCACAGCAGGTGCAGGCCATTGTGATGGGGCCTCTTTCGCAACTCGCTGCTGCTTGATATTTAGAGTCTCCTGGTCATTGTATTTATTTTTTAACAAGGTGCCCCCCCCGCACATCAAGGCAGCAGAAAAACTGCTTTCATTCACATCCCTCTGCCGTCGTCACACTGCACCAGGGTCCGATGAATGCCACTAATCTGAGCACAACTGTGCCCCCCCCCCCCCCCCCCTCCAAGTACGCCAAAATGCCACAGCTGGTCTCTTCCCACAGTTCCCTGTTGTTTGGACACTTCCAGCTGCCTGCTGATGTCTGTCATCAGCAGAGAGTTCTCATAGATCAGAAATTCTCCAGCCTAGGTGGTCCACATACCCTAGACAGAGGCATTTACACATCTATAGGCTTAGCCATGCATGTCTCAATAAGCACCAATTAAAGGGCAAATGCAGTTTTGAAAGGCGATGGGCAGGTTATTGGCAGTAAAAATACAGAAATACAGTAACATATGGAAAACGGAGAAATGTTTCGGGACTTGAAACATCAGTGATTAGAGGAGAATGAAAATCTGTTGGAGTCCAAAGATAATAGACTGTCCAACATTCCTTCCCCCACCCCGGGAATACAATAAATGGTATGAGTCAGAACGGTTTAAGTGTGATTAGTACTGAAGGTTAAAAGTGGAATGGGCCACAGCTTAGCCTTTTCCGTGCTGCAGCTACCGTCTGTCTGAGGTTCTACTTCAGTGTTTCCCAATCCAGTCCTCAGGGACCTGCAGACGGTCCACGCTTTTGCTCCCTCCCAGCTTCCAGTCCACATTTTAGCTCCTTAATGGAAGCTGGACGTGGACCGTCTGTGGATCCCCGAGGACTGCGTTGGGAAACTCTGGTCTACTTTCATCTCTCCTTGTCAAAAGCCTTCCGCTTCAGACTTTAGTCCGACTTTAGTTTTTTTCATCATTTTTATATGCTATTGAATGTTTAGCATTTAACCCTTTGTATTTACAAATAGCAAAATCATAATTGTGTTTTAAAATGATGCTTCTGAAAACAATACATGCATTGATCATAGTTCATTAAATCCTCTGCATCACATTAAACTGAACCGCAAAGCATGGATTAGGTAATAGATCCAATGTGTGTGTGTAACACTGACTCAGCCCTGGGTGTGTGCCGGTGCAACGAAAACCCATCTCTAAAGATAGAATAGTACACCATGAGCTGGACGGTGATGGAACAAGCCAGACCTGGTGATTAATGACGAGCAGCTGGCTTCAATTGGCTGATTGGCTTGTGAGTTAAAGCTGGCCAGCTGGGCTGATCATAGGTAGAAAGTGAAAAGTACAAGGATTTTTTTTTTTTACAGCTCAATCAGTATTTTGGGGCAAAAATATGATTGGTTCCTATTCTTTCTAATGAACGACCTCGTGCTTTTTCATGACATGATATTTGTGTGCAGATTCCGAGCTGATGATGTCGCGACATTGCAGGTGTCACAGGTGCCCATCGAGTGGTGTGCGCAGTACGGGACATGTGGTGAGTGCCTCAGCTCTGGAGACCCCCACTGCGGCTGGTGCGTCCTGCACAACATGTGAGTCTCCCATCTCGCCGTGGGTTGCCGTGGTTACGCCCCATCAATCAACCTTTCTTCAGTCACTGTGTGCACTGATATAGCTGAAAGTTCTGTCCTATAAGATTTAGATTACCCAGGCTGAAATGGATGGTTTAATGATCCGAAAGACAGATATTTGCTCAAATAGTCTTAAGCCGTTTCAGAAGTCCTAAAAACCACCATTTGTAAGACAGAAGGGTCCACAAAAAAAACAACCTTGGGGATTTGTTCTGTTGAACATCACACATCAGTCCTATAAAGGTCCTTAATGAAATTTAAGGGTCCTGGCAGTCTCTGGCCCCCTGGTGGTGGGCCTTGGCTACTGCAGCTGAACATGAGGGACCACTAATCCCACATGCTCGGTCTTCTGATACGGGTGTCAATTCAGGGTTTTAGAAGCATTAGCAAAGAATGGGGGGAAATGCCTTAGAAATGAGAGCACGTCTCGTCCAGCATCTGTCCTCGCTGATTTAATGGGAATTAATGGCAAGAACAGGATGGGGAGTGTGGGGGGGGAGGGTAGCCAATACTCACAGAAGCCAGGAGAGTCTATGTAATACAGTCTGGTCTAACAGTGGCTCTCTAACCTGATCCCAGCAACCTGAAATGTGTGCAGACCCTGTGTCTCCACAAAAGGCATACCTGGGCCTATTAGAATAACACTTCACTGGGTGGTGAATTTTTCTTTGTTCTTATTGGTTCCTGGTGGTTCCACCCATCATGCATTACTTCACTTTACGAATCTATATTTTGTTTTTTTTTCCCTCCCCATCTCCTACCCCATACCAAAAGTCCTGAGCCCTTCCACGCCTGTCAGGCAGCATCCTTCATACTCTTCTGCCCGAGGGATGTTTTATACCATCCAGGCAACTGGCTTGCATGCTGATATTACAAGCCAATATCCAATAAAAGGCAGCAGCTGCTTGGATATTGAGTTGGTTGACAGTCTTGCTCTAAAATGAGCTATCAAATAAATTGTAGACGAGACCAGATGAAAACTACCTCCTTGCCTTACCAGTCCTGTAGTGGTCCTGTAGTGGTCCTGTAGCAATCACAGGCAGATATTGACCAAATTATATCTCTATTCCCTTTGACAAAGTAGTTGCAATGATCTCCTCCCTGCCGAAGGTGAGACGTGAGCACCAGACAATTACCAGGAATGGGGGATAACAAAGAAACGGTAGCCGAACATTACTGACCCACTTGTGGACCAAGCCACAGCAATAATTAAACATTCATTAGAGGCGAATCATGTGTTTGCATCTCATCAGTCGCTTGGCTGTGAGGGGACCAGCAGGTTCTCAAGAAGTCTGGACCATAGACCATCCCAGCAGCAAACACGGTGTTGTTCTTTTGCCAGCTGGACCATTTTACAGCTCCTGTGTTGTCATGGGAATCAGCTGAAGCACAATCAGCCGATTCTCTTTCTGCCATCATAATTTCAGAAGCTTGTTAAAATGGGGCCCGAACCTGATGGGTGGTGGCAGTTTGGATTAAGTAACAGCAACTACAGTGCAAACGGGAGGCGCCAGTTGTCTCTGAAACCTGTGGTAATTTCTCAAAATTTTAAACCGCGATTCTATCTACAGTGCATTATAGATGAGAGCTTCGTAAAGCATTCGTAATGCAAAATACATATGGCTATAATATGTTATGCCTTTTTATAAATATTTATAGCCATGTTTATAATTCTTTATGAATGCATTATAATCCATTTTGAATGTGTTTATAAATTACTAAAAACATGGCCTTAGGTAAAGTGTTACCCATAATTCCAATGGTTAGACCAGTTTACATAGACTGGATAAATCAAGTTACCTGGCTCTCTGATAAAATGATCAAATGATTTGGCAGTTCTAGTATGTAGTGTGACTGTAGTTCTCAACTACAATATATTTTATGTACCTGGCATATTCACTGTGTGGTTTTGAGAAAAGCGTCTAATGGTATCATATCAGAGTTTTATATTCAGTGTAGAATAACCTAGATCTGAAATCCAGGTCACTCAATGCCAAGATGTTCCAGGTATCCATCATTCCCATCTCCTTCTGCCAGTCCCATTGAGATCCTGACCTTGACTAGGCGTGAAGGTTTCTCGTGATAAAGATCCTGGTCAGATTCTGAGTGGTTCAGTGCACCTACATCTTCTGTGGGCAGTGAACAGCTACAGTGTTTCCTGGCTCATCGTTCAGGAGTTGATTTATCAGGCCACGGTGACATGTCCACGGACACCCCCTCACTAGTACTCATCAAGCGTGTCCCTGCACTTGGAGAAGGTTGAGGCAGAGGACGGGTCAGAAACGATGAGCAGCAATTGGTTGGGAACGGAGCAGCACACGACGAGTTTGGAGAAGAGCGAGTTGCTCTGCACTCTGAGTTTCAGATAATGGCAGCTTAAGAGGAAAACGGGGAAAAAAAACAATCAGGCTGAGATAATGGCCATCTGGAGGAACCATGGCAACAATATAAAGTTGTCGAGTGCTTATATAATTGGTCCCCCCCCCACACACCCATTTGTTTCCCAAGGGTTTTCTTTCTAATTACAGGTGTCTTTGTGTCGTGACTTTTCTAAAAGAAGTTAACCGTTCCTGCTTGAAACTATCCAAGAGCCATCTTCATGACTCAGCGCTTTGTCACAGATTAGATTGCATCCCCTCAAACTATCACATGCTTGACGATGTGATTGCCAGAGTCTTAAATTCAGAAGCAAACACATTCCTATGGGGAGTGATTGGGAGTGTGTCGGCGAGGTTCCATTAAACAGGCATCTGGAGAGACGACCGCGGGTCCTACACATCCTGTCTCCATGCCGGTGGTCATCAGAACAGCGCATGGTGTCACAACCCTACAGCTTTATCCAAACCCCGGATTAGGTCACAGTGAAAATGCTGCACCGGAACATAGCAGAGCAATAGTGCTTAAATTTCCTGCCTCTAAGGGAATATTTAAAATATGCAAATTGTATGTGTCACACAAGACCCATCTATTTTCTGTGAGAATATCTGGACAGCTGTGTGTCTCTCCCCCCTACATCCCACACAACAGGTGTTCAAGGAAGGAGGCGTGTCCACGAGCAGAGGAGCCCCGCCGATTCGCCTCTACCCTCGGCCAGTGTGTGACGGCAAGCGTGCGTCCTGACAGCATCGCTGTGTCCGAGCCCAGCATCCCGGTCAGTCCCAGTCACTTAGCAGGAATCAGCAAACTGCACCAGCCTCTTTTTTTTAATATTTATTATTATTCGTTTGTTTTCTTTATTATTATTATTATTATTATTATTATTATTATTGTTGTTGTTGTTGATATTATCTAGTCTTATTATTATTATTATTATTATTATTTTATTATTAACAACTTAACCAGTGTGGACATATATATTAAGTTGATCCGACATTGAAATCCATCCTCTGACGGCTTTGACCAGGCTCGGTAACTCCGCCCGTCTCCATAGGCCCGACCCGGCCAATGGGAGTATCAGGAGATTTCCCGGTGGCCTGGCCCGCCATTCAGAGCAGACCTGTAAATAATCGGACAATGAAACATGCTAGATGTTGCAGTGGCAAACGTGTAGGTGGATCGGTCCCTGGTATAGGTCCTGGTATAATGTGCCCATCGTGATCTCGCAGTACTATGAAACCCACACATCCATATCGTACTGACATCATGTATAAATACAGGAATGGCTAATAAAATACTATCAATGAAAAAAACAGTACAGTTGACAATGACATGCAAGAAACACTTTTGGCACCTGGTCCGTTATCAGTTTTAGTGGCCAACAGTAAGTCCTGTTATGGACTTGGTGACACACCTGTGACACAAATGATGCTGCAAAAACACATTTTATTGGTGAGCAACACATGGCCTGATTCACCACGCAAAAAGTATGCTCCACATTAGTGGGTGAACCACCCCCCCACTCCCCACTCCCCACCATCCATCCATCTATCCATCTATCCATCTATCTATCTATCTATCTATCTATCTATCTATCTATCTATCTATCTATC
>JAODLC010000133.1:20896277-20909125 GCA_026781145.1 Hippopotamyrus pictus
CATCTATCCATCTATCCATCTATCTATCTATCTATCTATCTATCTATCTATCTATCTATCTATCTATCTATCTATCTGTCCATCTAGTTTGCTTGTTTATTTTTTTATTTTGGGTGATATATTACAGGATTGTCCCACACTGAAAAATTAAAAACAGAAAAACCAACATTGTTTAATACCACCCCCCCCACTCCACAAATCACATCATCACCCACTCCCCCCCGCCTCGATGAAAACGTTAAAATAATTGCCCCTTATTCTTATTGAGGTGTAAGATTGTGTTAGATAGTGTGCACAACAAACTCTGCATGGCTGTAGAGTTGGATTCCCAGTCTGGCCCTGTATCTCGTGCTGGGAATGCTGGTGGCGACAGAGTGCCAGAACCTCACCTAAAATGCCATGGCGCCTCGTGACCAAAATCACCAGCCAAACTCAAGCCAGTTTCACGAACACAAGTGACCTCCCCATGATGATGACAGCTGTCTTTACTCAGTTGTTGTTTCAAACCACAGTCTGATGGCCTTCCTGAAACCAGATCCAGTGAGGGGCGGTTGAATTATTTCAGATGTGCAATTATATTAAATTCGGGCCAGTTCACTGGTAATGAGTCAAATTAATGACAGGATCCAGGATAATGGACAATTCCACTTCTGTCAGAATGATGACTGGCCACTCGCCCTACCCACACCCTCCCCTCTCCTCACTCACACCCCCACCCTCCCCTAACCCTAACCATCTCCCCACTATTACCCATACCCATCTTTAACTTTAGCTCTGCCCCACATTTTCCTTCAGACATCTAACAGCTGCCCCCCCCATACCCGTATTCTAACCTCCCTCATGGGACTCCATGGCTCATAGTGCTGGGGCCATTATTAGCTGAAATGTTCTGGACAAACAGGTTCCCTGCTCGTGTGTTACTTTATTGCCGTGAAGTCGATGAGCTTCCCTCCCGCGTCCACCGGGGGCTCGTCTCCACGCCCCGATACTGCCTGCCACTTGTCCTGCAGGTCCCTGTTCGCTCTCAAAATGTCAGGAAGTGATCTGCATGCCTCCTTCAAACGACCCTCTCGGTCTGTTACACTCATTCCGTAATGAGCTCTGACACAGGGCTGCTCCTCAGAGGACCACCTGTGCCCAATCCGGGTCTCCTTCCCCAGTTTGGCCTCATTTGTCATTGATGTTTCTTTGTATGTGGGCCCCGATTCTGATGCTCCTGGGGGGAGGGGGTGGGGGCTCCAGCACATTTTAATGGTCTGGGGGGAGTAGCTGCTGTTGAACTCCTTCTTACCAAACACAGAAATCAACTGCTGTATATCTATACTTCCCAGCATTCCTTGGGGCAAGACTATGATATGCAGTTCTACCAAGCATGCCTCTCTCTCTTTCCATGCTGCCTTCAAACAACAATTATTCTTACGTGTGTGTGATGAAGTGTCACTGTAAAGTATTTGTGCTGTCAGTTTTTTTTGTGCGTTGGTGTGTATGGGTGTGTGTGCAGGTGGTGTGTGACTGCGTGGATTATGGATCTATATCCATGCTTGGAAGGTTGTGGTTTTAAATCCTGTTTCCAGCAGAGAGATCATAACATCATTGGTACCAAAAGGAAGGTCTCATAACTCCATCTCTCTGACTCCAAATTTTCATCACTTGTTGTTGCTTTGGACAAAACCATCCATTAAGAATGTGAAATTTAAATTTAACACTATAGGTGCTTTCACACTGCCAGAACTTTTTTCTGCAATCAGCTCCCTTTTTGTGTTCACACTGCAGGAACTCGGCCCGATGGTAGTTTCTCAGAGGCAGTTCCAGAACCCTTTTTTGGTACCTACTTTTTGTTTGAACACAAATTACTGGAGAAGCGCTTACAGCAATAGCTTGCCGATTGCTTGACCAGAAGTGCAGAAAAAAGGAATGTAGTGAATCAAAAATTGAGCACATGTAACCATTTTTGTACCTTAGTTACATTTAATGCATCAATTAATACATTTTTTGCTTGTATCCCCATATTTCTGCATCAGAAAATTTGATCACTAACCAGTATACTTTTGTTTAATATTTGCAGGTGCCAACTTGCCAGGGTTAATTGATGAAAGATCAATCTGCTGGCCAGATTTAATAAGAATCATGCAATAATAATAATAATAATAATAATAATAATAATAATAATAATAGATATTGTCACACGTCATATAAGTAAAATATAAATAAAAGGCAGCATCCCATTTTGATCATGATCGATCCCCCAATAACTAACAGATATCTAACACAACAACTTATTTATGCATTGTTTTAGCATAGTGGTGTAGTTTAACCTGCAAATTCTTTGCATCTCCCTTGCTTCTTTAGCATAGCAAGTTTCAGGGTGAGACAGCTCAAGGACTTGTAAATCAGGACCAGGTTCCGGGATTTTGGTGTGAAAGCGTCTTATGTGTGTAGTGTTACACCAGTGTGTACCAGTTGGCCGGTTTGTGACACGCACAAGGCGATTTGCCCGATGGTCACCTGGACCGCTTGTCATAAAACTAAAAACCTCCATCGGCCAATCAGCAGATGCGTCTGTGTGTGGAACTTGTGATCACTGGACTTGGGCTGTTTTTCTGACACTAGTACCAGTGAGCTGAGGTGAACTGAACTGTTTGCGTGACGATGCATTGTGGGTCTAGACATACCTCCTTCTTCCATGAAACGGACAAACCTGGTACCACAAGGGGGTCACCCTGCAAATGCCGCATCCCACTGGATGGGGATCACCATGACAACAGAGCCGTGCCAAGAGGAAATAGGCGGCGGAGAGCACAGATTTAATTAAGCGACCTTTGCCGGAGTGTCGAGAGTAGCATCACGGAATGCGTGGATTCGTTACGGAAAACCAGCGTCCCGCTGGAGGCGAACCTAGAATAAAATCCTCTGGTTCTCTAACAAGGTGGTACGAAATATTAGCAGATAGTAGCAGTGCAGTATGCTGGCACAGTGCTGGTGTGTGCATGCATGCACATATGTGTGTCCGCTGGCTTGCCTGTGACCGGCGTCAACACGCAGCCGCTGTGAATATTTCATGACCCTCGTTCTGTGCACCAGTCGCACTTCTCCTAGTGCCGTCACACTGGCAGCCGAGATCTCGATCCCTAAAAGTGGCACCATGCAAGTCTGCCGAGGCAGCAGGAGAATTAAACGGTATCAGTCTTGCTCGGGCGGCTAACAAAAGATCGGATCCGTGAGGTTGCAGAGTGAAGTTACACTTTATAATGGAAATTTTAATGAAAGCACCAGCAAAGATTAGCATTTCTTTGCCGTATTGGAATGGGACATAGTTTTCTAGGAAGGTGCTCCACCGGAGAGCTATTTTGCCAATAAATTTTGGAAATGAATGCAAAACATTCCTGCTCCACATAAATGATAAATGGGCATTGTCTAGTATAAAGTACATGTAACAATAAGACTGGCTGTGACAAAGACCTTCCTTTGATGGGGTTACTCATGCATGGAAGGAGAATACTGACCAGAACCATCTCTCCCGCAGCTCCTGGTGAAAGTTAGTGGAGTCCCGGACCTTTCTGCAGGGGTTACTTGCTCTTTCGGGAACCTGACAGAGGCCCGAGGCCTGGTGAGCAGGGATCTGATCACCTGCACGTCCCCAGGAGCTCAGGACATTCCGGTCATTCCCAAAGACCAAGGTGAGCCCAGGGATCAAATCCTACAAGGTCCTTTGTGTATGAGTGTGTTGGGGGCGGGGTGTGTTGGTGTGTGAGGTGGGGGCAGGATAATTACATAATATCTCTTCATGAACCAGATAAACTGATGTCTACATGCAGGAAATTTATCCAGTGGCAACCTGCAGAAATGCCAACCAGTTTAATCTGGGTGCCTTTTTGTAAAGCGTGGGGTGACCCGTTTTCTGATCGAACAGCAAAAAGTGCTGTTGTTATTAACGCATCATTTATCTGGCTAAGGGACGCGCCCCTTTTAAAACCTGCCAAATTGTTCGTTTATGAGCATTTTGTTTAATTGATGACACGCGGCTCAGGTGCGAGTTTGCCGCCTGCCGTCATCGCTGTCGGGAAGTGGGCCGTTTGAATATGCATGAACGGGGTCTAATTGCGGATTACAAAACATCATTTACCGCCAGCTTGACTTTCATAAGAGCGTGGTTGTTTGTTCCATTTTGGGTAGCGACCCCCCCCCCCAAGATTATTTATAGTCTCCAGTATCCGCACGCTGTTCATGCTGACCTACCGTTCTCACTGGGCTAAAGTGTTAAACTTGTTTTGCGAAACCCCTACCCTCTCCTCGAAAGCGCTAACGATTCAGAAAACTGTTAGCAGAGTCCCAGACCCAATCTGCAGTGTTCTAACGCCCACTACATACACATTTGTGATTGGCCAAAGGCCATTTAAACATCCGAAAGGCCTAGAACATCACTTAAGGTGTCTCATATCAGGTTATATAGGTGTATTGGTCCACCAGGCCTGAAATTTAAACCGCAGTGAGCAGTGCTTATATCCTTCTTTAAAAGCAGCAAAGTGACAAGTATGAGTGGCAGGGAAACACAGTCAGGGTTATTTTAGTGATATAAAGATAGAACTTTTCACCATAGCCCCCCTCCCCACCCTGTACCAGAAGCGGATGATTCTGAAGCTGCCGTTTCATGCCGTTCTCGGGATACCCTACCTGCCAGTCGCATGGTTGCACTTTGCTCTCCAGATGATACAAACTCTTGGCAGAGAAAATCTGGCAAGAGATTCTGTTTAATGTTTTATTGCAGCGTTAAGATTGTAGATATTTTTCCTCAATAACTCAAGGTGGGCGTCCCATTCTCCCACACAACGTGGGAGTTTGCTGGAAAATTTCTTTAATAAACGCGATTTCTGGTTCTAATGGCATTTTTTTCCTCATTTTGCGCCTACATGTTATCACAGGCTGGGATATTTCCAGACATCTTTTGCAATCTGAGGATTAACAGAGTTTTTCAGCGTCACGTTAGCATTAGCATCGAGGTGTCACCAGGGGGAACGGTTTCCTCCCGCATCCGGCCGCTGTGGACCGGCCCGGTTGCCGGGTGACAGATTCAGGAGCCTGCTCTGTAGGGACTTCAGAAATTTTCTAACAACCGCTCTCAGCTGATCTAATTAAGCTCCCATTTCAATCGGGTCATTTTAATAGTCAAAAAAAAAACATTAAATAAAACATTGCTGTGGCCTGCTAATTCTTGAATCTAGGCTGTGAAACAAGAGGGACGGCTGACCCCGACATCTGACAGACGTAGTCTGGTACGCATCTGCTCCATTCACAAACACCTTGCGCAGATCAAGAAGTCAGTCTGTCTGTCCAGCGTACTCTGCCGCTTGGTCAGTATATTACCCTCAGCTCTAATCTGTTATTTCACTGGCTGAGCGGTTAGGAGGGCAGTGCCCATCCGAGGGTCACCTTTCGCGTCCTTAGTATGGAAGCCACCTGCCGTACTGCGGCATCTCCCACTGAAAACAGGCTGCTTGTCCTTGTCACAGGTGGGCTCACTCGCTCACACCTGGCTTCCCTTCAGTCCACGTGAAAGGAAGCATTAATCAGTGCGGAGACATGAGGCAAAGCCATCCCCTCCCCCCCTCCCCGATGAATAGAAAAATGTCACCCTTCTCAAAAGTCTCGCTGCCTTCCCAGCTCCTACCTCCATGTCTGTGTCTCCGCACTTGAGGGAAAAAAAAAAGACTCCAACTCTGAATGCAATCAGGTAGCAGTGACGGCCACAGAGAGCCCATAGCCTAGAGACAAGTGAGACAGTGAAAAACGGTGAGACAGGAAGCTCCCCAAGCCCACAAAATGGGCCTCAGTGCCGTATGACTTGTGTAAGAGTACCATGACCAGATGAACAGGAGCTTTAGAGTCATTTTCCATCACTGATTTTGGGGCCCTCGCAGAGATTTTGGGGGCCTATGAAAGTGTATAATTTTGGGCCCTCAACCCAGATCAATCTAATTATGTTTTAAAATTTGTAGGGGCCCTGTCAGCCAGGGGCCCTTGGAATCACTCTAATGGTCCCCCCGCACCAAACCTCAATGCCTTTGACCTTGACACATGATGGTGATCATTCAGTCAGAAATTAGTAGTTACTTCCAGAAGATCTTCTCCCAAAAAGTAGCAGCTCCTAGTACTGAAAAAACTGTTAATTTAGGACTGTCTATCTATTGTGAGTGATATTTTTAATGAAGAGAATGGTGCATCTCCTGTGCTTTCTTCTATCTTTGTCATTGTGTCGAGCTTCTCCTAGGCTGACTCTTCATGCAGATGGTCGCTGACACACATAGACTCAAGCACAGCCACTCTGAGTGCAGTGGGCGGGCAACAGTCCTGCGGGCTCCACAGGGGGGAAATACAGCAAGCTGTATGGACATTGGTGTCAGGTGTTCTGTTCCCTCCTCTCCCTCTCTCTGTCCCAGACTGGTTCAGCGTGGAACTGCGGCTGACCTCCATGGAAACAGGACAGATGCTGACGAGCACCGAGATCAAGTTCTACAACTGCAGCGTGCACCAGCTGTGAGTGACCCCGTCGCCCAGACAGTCCGTAGATCACAGAAGGCCAAGAGACACGGATCCGACCGCACTAGCAGATCTTCAGTTCAGACAGAACCCGCAGATCTCAGACTAGACCACTTAAATAAACATACATAGATCAGACCAGACCAGCAGATCTTGCTAGCCTAGTATGTGATGCCCGATCAGCTAAAATAACAGGATACAGATAACTGGGTCCTTTGATTTGTAGATTACGGAAAAATACATGACACGAGTTAGTTAACAAGGCAGAATCATACAGTGATGATGACAGCCCACACCAAAACACACCCACTGTACAGCGAGAATGTCTGGCTTCTCTGTGGACCCTACAAACAGTGCAGCATTGATTACAGCCAGCTGATGCAACAAAACTTAAGACCAATATAAACCTGTAATTAGACTATTTCTGTTTACCCTTTTTGACCGAGTTCCAGCCCCCTTAATTATGATACAGGACATGTGGAGGCCAGCAACAGAGATTGCTAAGTAACTGCGGTAGCTACGAGTCTATGAGAGCAGGAAGCAATGCAACGGCGACAACAAACATCAAATTAAAGAGACAGGAGTAACCAGGACACGTGGGTCACAGGGTTGTGTATTTAATATACTGCAAGATTCTGCTGTTTGTTTCCCATAGTGAAGTTCATGTCCAGCTGCTAATGCAATAAAGGAATGAAGGAATGACCGTGGGTATCTGCTTCTTCTGTCTTTTTCTTGGTGGTTCCGCAAGGCCTCCCTCCATGCACAGTGACCGTGCAGCTTAGACTGAAACAGCCCCACCCAGCCCTAACAAGCCGGATTTTTGACTGGAATTCTCGAAGAGTTTCCGAGCGATCGGACGTGCTAGCGATGAGCGGCATTAGAAGCCGAGCGTCTTAAGCTCATCGCCTCTGTCGGAGGAGGCATCGCCGTAGCAACCTGCCATTTTAGGCATTCCTGTCACCTCCTGTTTGTAACGATTCGCGATTCGATTCAAACAGCCGGCTGCTCCCCGCTTTTCCGAAAACACCTCTCCTTCTGTTTTCTCTAACATCCCTCTCCAGCTTCCCAGCGCGATGAAGGACCACGATCCACGAGCGGCTCCGCCGTTGAGTCATTGTGTTTCTCGCCGAATGCGGGGCCCAACTTTGGAGAGTTGGAAGGCACTTTTTAACTCGCACGCTGTGTTCTTTCATGTCCCCATCCTCTTCTGTCTCCCCTCGTTCGCAGCTCTCGAGCTGGTTGACCTCTCCCTCGCACTCGCCACCCACACATAAACACAACTGCGCAGAAATACACGGTCATTCTCCACAGCAAGTACAGACACACATTCGCGAGCTGTTTCCCTATTGCGGCAGGCTTGCGACACCCAGAGACAGATGGTGGGGGGCAAGGGGGGGGGGAGTGTTCGGACAGCCACCTGCATCAATTACATGCAACGGCACTCGGCAGAAATCCAGCTCAGCCACATGCAAATGGCTTCACCCATTACAGCATATCTCCAGGCAAAGTTTCTCACCAGACTGATGATGACTCCACCTCTCCGTGTCCCATCTTCTAGGTGTATCTCCTGTGTAAGCAGCTCTTTCCGCTGCCACTGGTGCAAGTACCGCAACCTCTGTACCCATGATCCGAGCAGCTGCTCTTTCCAGGAGGGACGTGTCAACTCCTCTAAGGTAGCGTGGGCTATCCTATGCTAATATAACCTACTCTGATATATGCTATGCTAACCTGTGTTCTGCTACACCAGGCTAAACTGCACCAAGTTATGCTACATCAAGCCGTCGTGTCGTTAGCCTTGCAGCATTAGCAAGGTAATACAGTTAAATGCATATGTAAGGATCATACACTCAAATAGTGAGTGGTTTGTGTTTGCGGCTCTTTACTTACTGAACAAAAAAATGAATTACATTTGCAATGTTCAGTCATAATTATCAGTAAAGAAAATTCACCAACTAGCATTGTCGTGGTTAGCACTGCCTGGGGGGGAAATCCAGAAGCCAGACTACACACACTCCCATTTAATGCTTCAGACTACTGTACTGAATATAACGAGTTCCTAGTTATCCAGTATTCCTAGTATACAGACCCCTCCCTCCGTATCCTAAAGTCTGAGACTTGCCTTGACCTTAGGTTTTCTTTGTTTGGCTTTTTTTGTAAGCATGTGCAGGGTAGATTTCTTTGATGGCTGAGATTGCTAATTTATTTACTGTGAATCAGACATTGAAGGGCAGTATAGATTTGCTGAACTGTGGATCAGACTTTGGGGACTGGATCATGTGCTGGCAAATTTGTTTCCTGACTGGCTATGACTTTAACTGCATAAGATTCCGGAAAGTTTATAAGATCACTTGGTTTCATACTCGGCGGATCAGTATAACATTCCTTCCTGGATGACGGTCTTTAGTGACGGTGTGTGCTGTGTGTGTTGCCACGGTGACCGTTACTGGTCCTTGTACCCCCCCCCCCCCCCCCAGGCGTGCCCTCAGGTGGTACGGTCCGGAGAGCTCCTGATTCCAGCTGGCGAGGTGCGACCCATCACGCTGCGGGCTCAGAACCTGCCGCAGCCCCAGTCGGGCCAGCGCGGGTATGAGTGCGTTCTCCAAATCCAGGGGGTGGCTCACCGCGTGCCCGCCCTGCGCTTCAACAGCTCTAGCGTGCAGTGCCAGAACAGCTCGGTAAGGACCCTGCTCCCCTGGTAACAGCCTCGCTCGCATGCCCTCACTATTCCTCTTTAGTTTCAGCTGTCAGTCAATAATTCAGCATGAGGGTCCTTTCCTGTGGAGCTGATTACACCATTTAGCCCACCTTAGTTTCTCCTGCCTGCCCTCTTAAGCCAATCAGAGTTTGGGATTGCTTAGAGTCCTTCATTTCCCTCCAAAAGTGGCAGATTCAGTACCCCCCCCCCCGCCACCAGTTTGCCCTGCTTTGATCACAAACTGGATAAATCTAGTCGCTCCTTTCTCCCGAGGTTGCCCAAGAGAGACACGCTGTGATGGCAGCACTAGGTCATTATTCATTATTCAGTAGGTCACCCCCCACCCTTCTCCCCCCACTTCATCCAGATTCAGGGAGTTTAATTACCACAGGTTACCCTTTTCAAAGTGCTGGTGAGATTACACGCCATTGACATTAAAGCTGCATCAATACACCCCTGTGGCACGACTGCGCATTGGCACAGCCGTCGCCACCCGCGGTGATCCCCGATAATATCCAATTGCACACCTGGCACCGTGCACTGGCACAGACGGGCACACGGGGCCCCCGGATAGCAGCCCAATCTGTAAAGCCGCCACCTCTGCCTCCTTACAGTACACCTACGAGGGCATGAAAATCGGCGACCTGCTGGTGGACTTCTCCGTGGTGTGGAACGGCAACTTCGTAATCGACAACCCCGAGAACATCAGAGGTACGCCCCAGTCCACCTGTGCCCACAGCACCTCGCCCTCAGAATCACATGGTTTATAAACACTGCGTTCAGGAGGCGAAACGCTGAAAATGGAGGCTCGGTATTATAGGGGAGAATGTTTTTCAATTTATTTGTCGAGAAAGTGGCCACAGGAACGCAGTCGTCCATGTGAAGCTTGGGTTCTGGAAGCCAACTGGAGACGGTGCCAGTGTTCTTCATACAGTTGACTCCAGTAACCCATAAAACTGGTCCTGAAGAACCTGAATCTGTGACGCCAGCATTTTGCCTTTAAGGTCTTCACTGAATTTGGTGTTTTGAAAGTCAGTCCAGGTGTTGATCGGGTGATGATTGAAATATTTTCACTTCACACTCTGTCCATCTGATGGACAAGGACTGTGGACTGTGCTTAGCTGGTCTACAACATAGCACTGGAATGGTGTTGGATCGAGGGAAAACATTTCCTCACAGTAATTAATTTACACTGCATCATGGTAACTTCAAGGTCAAGACTGGAAGAACCGACTTTGTAATTATCTCTGAAGTCACATCTGAAGTCGTTGGAAGAGTGTTTTGTCCACTTAGTGTGACATGAGCAATTGTAGTGCAAAAAATAAAATAACATAGTAATGGTTAGTGGCATGTGGCTGTTATCTCAACCGAAACAATTAAAAGAAACAGGAAAAAATCTGTAGAGCAGCTGTTTAAAGACATGCAGGGGTCCTTTTGTTGTCATGGTGAAGATCAGCTGTGTTAGATGGGTATTTGGCATTATTACCCCCCCCCCACCACCTTTAGAAGTGTATTAATAATTTTAATGGTTCCAAATTCTGACCCTACTGGGAGTGGCTTATGTCTGTTTGGGTGTGTCCTAATGTTGCCCCTCCCCCTCCATCCCACAGTGCACCTGTACAAGTGCACGGCACAGCGCTACAGCTGCGGGAAGTGCCTGAAGGTGGACAGGAAGTTCCAGTGCGGCTGGTGCAGTGGCGAGGGCCGCTGTACCCTGCGCCAGCACTGCCCCGGGCCGCCTTATAGCAGCCGCTGGCTCGACCTGTCCGCCCGGAACGTCAAGTGCACCAACCCCCGCATCACCGAGGTCAGTGACGTCCCAGCAAGGAACACATACACTGCATGGCCACATCCCAGAATGCACCTCTACTCTACATTGAAAGTTTGTAGATCTAGGTTGCCTTTGAGTGATAGCATGGTAATATCTAAAGCATCTAACCTCCATCTCTGTAAATATTCTCCCTCTCATAATTAGTGCTGAGTTCCGTCTCTCTTTTCCAGTTTTTCTCCCTGCTCCAGTGTCTACTTCTGTCTCCTCTCAGTTGGGAATTTTTGTGTAATGATAAATGAGGAAGCAGCTATATCCCAGCATCCCTTGCATGGCCAAGGCCCCCCCGTGTTTATCACTAGGCAGCTCCCTGGGTCTCGGAGCGCCAAAATAAAGCCCCACAGGAAGAGGCCATCATATTTATAATGGTCTTCTGGCAGCAAGCAGGAAGGAATTTTGAGGTGTTTAGTTCTATCCCCACGAGGCAACAAAATGTAAAAACAGACATTATGGGGACATCCCTGCAAAGTCAGCTGGCTCTTTTTTTTTCCATCAGCGCGAAAGCCACAGTGTGGGAGGGAGTCTGAGCTGTTTGTAAGCATGTGCATGCCCCGCCTGAAGAAAATCACACCTGATCTATAGTTAGGACTCATTAGGCTCCAGGATTCAGGCACGGCCTGGTTTTAAATGACAGTGGCAGCTCTGTGTTCACTTCGGGGATGCGTGAGTCTGCCTTTAGATAAACAGCGACAGAACATGAGGAAGCAATCGGCTGGCGATAAACACACAGGCTGAGCCAAACCTGCTGGCCTTCTAAACCGGCCCAGTTCTCCTCAGTTGTATGTTAAAATTCATCCACTGCACCAGGGCTGGCTCACTGCAGAATGTCGCTCAGACTCACTGCAGAATGTCGCTCAGACGAGGAGGTTTCTCTCTGTTTAATGAATTCAGTGTTATCTTTGTTATAAGACACAGTCAGCTTGAGTCCTTCTGTCCCATTGTTTATTGCAGAGCCCCACCCTACTCTGGAGAAAGAGACCAGTATTCCTCTAATGAGATAAATTCTATTTGTTTTTTTTTTCCACAGAAGGGCGAACAGCATTTATTAATGAAATCTGCAGAGATAATTATTTACGGCTTCCGCGGCCCTTAAGCTGATTTGTACATGCTGCATCAGAATGAGTGTTTACAGCACCTGATGAATTTTTCATGGTTCCTTTAAGTCACATTCTGCTCCCCCCCAAGTCACACAAAGAGGTGTGAAGAATAAAGACTATTAAACCTCTGAAAGGTGAGGGAATGACATCACTGGGGTGGAGCTGGATGGCGTGAGTGGAGTGGAGTGGAGGAGGACGGGTCCGCAAGGGCTTTGGAAACAAGGATGGTGCTGATTTGGCAAGTTCCTGCTGTCTGCCTGCTAGTTTGTCTGTGGACGCCAGTAGGCTAGAAATGAAATAATACAGCGTGGAAGGAACTGAACTTCCAGTGTGCCTGCAGAGGTGGGCGAGGCATGTATGTGCGACTGGAGACGGCAACTAGATGTGTCTACAGACTTGCTTTGACAGCCAGATAGATGGAAGTTTGGACTTCCGTTACATTTTCTATTTCTGCAGCTTGGGGTCCCCTGACAGGTGTCCTCTGGCTAAGGGACACGGGACCTCGGAAGTGGAGGAGTGCTCCTTTTCTCAGCTCCCTCTCTAGCTCCCCTGCTCCCTTTCTCAGGTCCCTCTCTACCTCCCCTGCTCAGTTTCTCAGGTCCCTCTCTACCTCCCCGGCTCCCTTTCTGTGTTCCCTCTCCCTCCCTCCCTATCCTGCTCCCTTTCTCTCTCCCCTCTCTCCCTTTCTCCCTCT
>JAODLC010000133.1:20910772-20934634 GCA_026781145.1 Hippopotamyrus pictus
CCCACATACACACACTCACAATACCACCATCAATCCAAAACTTGTTAGTCCAGTGCTGCCGAGCCATCATGATAAATGATGGTGAAGCAGAGTCACGGATATAGAATGTGTGGGGGGTCACAGAGATACAAATCAGCCCCCTGATGCTAATGAGTGGTCAGTGTGTGGGGACCCCCCCCCCAGAGGAAAATATGAGAGAGACGGTTTGGCCCGGAGTAACCAGAGACACGTTTGCCGTGCTACTGCATGCATGTTCGCTAACAAAACAGAGCTGAAGTGTAGCATATTCGATATTGAGCAACACTCCCAGATTTGGGAAGGAAAAAGAAACGTCGATACGTTTTCTATTATTCAGCAAAGAAAAGAGTGTGGCGCTGGCGTGTGGCAGTGACGGGAAGAGAGACGGGCATGCGGAGGCGAGCCAGAGAGCCAATCAGAGAACAGCATAACTGAGCGTCCTTGAGTGACCCAATCAGAGTCCTGACTCAAATCCTACTGAGAATCTGAAGCGAGAAGAGAGGAGGAAGAACGATTGCAAAGTCCTCTTTTTTTACAGCATGTCTAGTGTTATCGCTGGCATTGCCTTAGGAGCTTAGTGAAAAAAAACAAAAAGTAAAAAATGAATTTTAAAGCAGTTCAGATCATTATACCATGAATTTTTTTATGAACAGACAGCAAACCGACTGTCTGTAGGAGCTATTGGACCTTTGGGTTATCTGGTGGATCGATATTGTCGTTCATATAAATATTCATCATCTTATAATATTTTCAACAAATGCAGCAGATAATGGCATATGGGTGTATTGTAGAGAGAATGTCTTTCAGCATTTTTATTGTGCTTTATTAGTTTGGGGAAAACACACAATTTGGTGAAAATATGAAGCGTTTGATTGGCATTAATCACAGTTTTGTGACAAAATTTGTGAATGAAACTGGAGATGAAAAGATTACCCCACACTGTCTTTGGAAAAACTTATATTAGCACCTGCAAATTTCCACGTCGACAGGACCTAAAGTCAGCTAGACAACCGTTAAGAGTCTTAATGCGGGACATCATTTGTTATCTATAACTCCTGAATGCAGTCAGTCCGCATTCACCTTAATTTACGACGTGTTTAGGCGTCCTGCTTTTGACAAAGTTATCTTTGCATTTTGATCTACTGCTAAACAGTATTTAAGATTAATCTTTAAAGTTAATGAGGGCTGTTGAGCCTTTAATTAAAAGTGTATTTTTAAATGCCCCCCTTTTGTCTTATTTTAATGAAATTGTAATGAAACTGAAGAAACTCTGTCAGTGCTGTTTGTCGGTCGGCTTCATGGGCTCCGTCTTGCACAGGTGACGCCCACGGCAGGGCCCCCTGAGGGGGGGACACTGGTGACAATCCGGGGCATGAACCTCGGACTGTCCTTCGCGGAGCTGGTGGGGAACGTGGAGGTGGCTGGGGTGCCCTGCTCCCCCCTGGAGGACGGCTACGTCATCGCAGAGCAGTAAGTCCAGCGCTAGCGGGGCAGGCACTAACCAGCATCAAAACTCTGCCTTCTGCTAAAACGGCTTATACATCAACAATCAGACCAGTACCACAGCAAAATTTAGTACATAAATTGCTTAACTGCAGTGTAGTATCTGTGGGGTGATTTGTGTTATCGTCATGATGGCCGCCCTGGTTACAGAGTGATATATGTGTCTAAGTATATAATATATAATAAATTAGTAACTATATAATAAATGAACGATAAGAGGTGTAGAAGTATAGCAATAGCTAACTAACGCTGCGTAAAGTGCCTCTTATGTTAATAGGCACATTAAAAGCTAAATGTACTGGGTGCTGTGAGTCAGGTAACCAGCTGAAGAAAAACACTTAGGCTACGAGACCTCATGTAGAGCCAGGGAGGACAGCGTGCGGCTCAGTGGGCTATGCCTACGGGTCTGAGATCGGAAGGTTGCTGGTGTGAGCCTGACTTGGGCCCTTAACCCCCAGCTCCATGGGTGCTGTTGGTGGTTCCCCTTTGCTATGCCCCCCCCCACAAAAAAAAAGCTTGGTCTTCTCTGTGTATGTTTAATGGCGAGCAGGATGGGGCAGGTGAAAAGGGAATTTCCCCACAGGGATCAATAAAGTATTGTTATGCTCTATTGTGTATAAATGGCACAGTGATTAAGTGACTCTCCTACAAGGTGGTGGTGTTTCGCCTCAGGCTTGGCTGTTCACCTTCATGAAGTAATCCTTGATTGTCATGTGTGCTGGGGGATTGTAATGATACACCTGGTGGATTTCTGTGTTCTTGGTGATTACTGATATAGTCTCAGGATCCTGGAATGCAAGCAACTTTGGGCATACATGATTAAAACTTAAAACATTAGCCAGTCAATCTTGGTTTTTACATGCCTCCCCGTGAAGTAAGACTTTATTGTTTCATATTCACGAGTTGATGGGGTTAGAAAGAAATTCTACCACGTCACAAAGTTAGAAATCAGTCCTCCATCAGAGACCAATCTAGTCTGTTCTATTCATGCATCATCCACTTTGGTCCGGTGGGAGTAGCATCTGGCTTAACGAGCAGTGATTGAGCCTTTAAGGTGGAACTGAGGCATTCCTGGACCTGGGCTGGAGCTTCCTGACACACTGGAAGGGACCTTAAATCGGCATTGTGGAACTCATGTGTGTTCTGACAGGATCGTATGCAAGATGGAGGCCACGCCGCCAACAACCATACCAGGCCCAGTGCAGCTCTGCGTGGGAGAGTGCAGACCTGAACTCCGTGCCCGCTCCTCTCAGCTCTATTCCTTCGTGGTATGACCCATTCTCTATGTTTCATTATTCAGAGGTGGAAAGTTCAGGTTCAGAAAGTACAAATCCAGACCAAGATTTTATTTCAACCAACTAGCTGAGTACTCTGTGAATGACTCTTTAAATTCAACTGGTCGGTTGAAACAAAATCTTGGTCTGGATTTGTACTTTCTGGACCCGAACTTTCCTCCTCTGCCATTACCTAAGTCCCGAGGTGGACATTCCAGGTACCGAAAGTAAAAACGCAAAGCAGGATTTTGTTTCAACTAACCAGTTGAGTATAAAGAGTCACAGTCACAGAATACTCAACTGGTTGGTTGAAACAAAATCTTGGTCTGGATTTTTACTTTCTGGACCTGGAATGTCCGCCTCTGCTTAAGTCTACCTTTCTGCACCTATAGGACTAGATCCATGTGACTCGAAAGCACCAATCATCCCAGAGTGCCTGTCAGCTCCTGGCTATTTATAAACAGTTCAGCAGCAGAACAGAGTCTATAGTGGATTCCCTGGGATTTCTTCCCTGTGTTCTTTAGGGTCAACTCATTTGTCTAGGACTAATGTTTAACTTTAAGACCAAGTTTTCATGACCTAACAGTGATGTAAATTTGACTCTCTATGGACAGGTCTCTTGGACAAACATTCCTGGGTCCACCCTCTCAAAGTAACTTTGCAGGCTCACTGTTCTGCTTTCCCCTTGGGAAAATTGAACATCACAGACACTTTTCTTTATATGGAAATTTCACGTAGTGTGATATCGTGCCTTGCTGGGATCAAGGTTTTGCGGTGTCTTAGGTCAAGAGTGTCTTGTGGTATCACCTTTCAGGAGCCCCTGTTCCCTAGCACAGATGAGACATCACCGCTACTGGGGGGTTGACTTCTACTGTGCAAAAAAAAGGGGGGTGTTGCTTGAGGCAGCCAAACAGACCCAGGGCCTACTGTGTGTGAGTCTGTTTGTGGAACATTCTAGAACTTGCCAGCCTTTGTCCTTTGATGTGACATGGACCACAGCTTTCCAATTCCCATGGTTTTCCGGCAGCCACTTGCAAGCTTCTCCATGTCCTACTTGCACATGGTGAAGGAGGTGGCCCGGTTTATCCATGGGCTCCCACGCACGAATGGGAGGGGGTCCTGTGGCCCTTTCACCAGGAGATGAAGGCCTTCTGCCCAGCAGAGAATCTGGCCGTGCCTTTGAAGCCCGAGAATCTCTCCATGGATAACGTGAAGCATTCATTTGCATTCCAGAACTCATGGAGGTTGCTGCAGTAGCTGAATGTAGGCCATGTCCCAGTGTTAACATCACATAACGTGTCCAAGGTGCTAGCTGGCTTTGTTAAATGAAACCTTATTCCCAGACCTTGAATATGACAAATATTATTTTTTAATTAAATACTGAAGTTGGAACTGTGTTCAGTATTTTTATTTTTTCCTCTCTGTTCATTCTGTTCTGTTCTCAATGTTCTTATTGCCATCTGTTTATATTTTTATCCATCTGTGTATTTTTGTGTCTGAAATATCAGATGGGCTTCTCTTGAACATCGTTAAGTAGCAGTTGATTTTAACCGGAATGGTGAAAGTTAGAAAAAGAAGTTTAATCCACGTCCTTCACCTGAGAAGAAGCAGAAGCCTTTGGAGTGGGGGCAATCGGCCGTTCTGATGGGTGACTGACGGTAACATGTGTTTGTCTCCCAGACACCACATGTGCTGGGCCTGTCGCCCAGCCGCGGGCCTGAGTCCGGGGCCACCAAGGTCACCATCACGGGGGAGAACCTGAGCGCGGGGAGTAACGTCGAAGTGTTGTTCGGGAACCAGACTTGCGAGTTCTACAGGTGAGGAATGTTACTTCCTCTTCTTCTCACTCGGCGGGTCAGTTCTGAAGCCAAGCCAATGACCAGTCAGGAGGGTTAGGGTTAGAAGATCACGGCACCCATAACCTCAATCATAACAGTCTGCCAGACTGACCGATAAGATAAAAAGTCTATTTATTACCAATTTCTAAACAAACAGTACTGTACTATATATTTTACATGTCAGATTACTTTGTTGTTTGCTGAGAAGATTTATATAATACATAAACTAATCTAAATAATGCCCCTGTTTGTACATAATTACTTCTGTATGCACTACATTTTGGACACACTGAAAGGCACTGATAAGTTTAAAAGTTACTGCGAGGAACTCGAAATTCACAAAGACAGCTAACCTTATTGAGGCTGGTTGCCGAGTCAAAGATAAGTGGCGTAGCCAAGCCAAGACTAAAATTCACGATGTAATATTCACTTAGATTATCAAAATGATGTATTACTAATTTACTTTCTATTTTATGTGATCCAAATCATTTGTTTTTTTTTTTTGTTTGTTTGTTTTTGGCTTACACGTCGTATTCGAGTTGCTATGGTCTTTTGGCAAGCTCCAAAAATATTTCTATTTAATCAGTCACAGCCAATTCACGAATAACCGAAATCACGAATGTCACATTTGCGAACGTGAAGGGGTTACTGTATTTAGGCTTTTAGTATTCTACTGCCTCTGCTCTGGGTTACTGTACCTCTGCTGTCATATCAGGGACTTGGAGCACAAAAAAGTGACTGTGCCAATATCGTGCTAAGCAGGGGGTGGAGTCCGTCATGCTGTTCGCCATCACTTCTGCGCCATGTTACTCCTCATATAGTTTTTCCACATTCCTGTGCTTCTGAAGTGCCGCCACCTTCCTTTTTGAACGTTCAACAACAGTGATAACTCGCTCACTAATAATTTAGGACAACCTATCAGTTTGAACTTCGTTCAAAAGCAGTAAAGGGGAGCGCTAAATGAGCCTCATCACTGCCTTTATTCGACCTCATTACGATTCACTGCACGCAGTACAGCGACTTCAAACAGAGGTTGCAGTGAATTGGCTATTTACGTAGCTCCATGGTTGTCCTCTAATGCTAATGGAATGGCTGATATACTAACTGGCAGAACAGGCCATAAATGAGTTAGCGTATGCCCTAGCTAGCCCACAGGAGAGTTGGGGTTTCCCTTGCAGGCTCTCACCCTCTGTTCTTAGATGTTTTTCAAGTTGACACCAATTACATTTACATTTACAATTCTAGCTAATGAAGCTCTAGATAACTGTGATTTATATTTATTGGGCATTTGTGATTGGTTCTGTTTTGGGGGGGGGAACCTGTGCATGGCGGGGTCCAACATGGGCATGTGGGTCTCATCGAGGTGTTCCCTTTCCCCCCCCCTCCCCAACAACCCTCGGCCCACCCCCGGCAGGCGGACTGCGGCAGAGATAGTGTGCTACTCAGCCCCTTCGCTGACCGGTGTCGGCCCAGTGCTGATCCGAGTCGCCGTGGACCGTGCGTGGGCCATGGGGAGCCTGACGTTCGAGTACATTGAAGACCCCACGGTGCAGCGGGTCGAGCCCGAATGGAGCATTGCCAGGTAGCACCGTTTACCACATCCATTTTGCAGGAAAACAAGCAGCTGTGGTTGTCAATCTGCTGCATTCTGTGAAGGTTAAAAGTATTCTCTCTGAAGGTTGAAAGCCCTCTTTTATTGTCTGAATGAGGTGCAAGTGTGTTGGTCTGTCTCCTTCAGTCTCTGAAGGTTAAAAGTCCTCAGCACCTCACTCACTGAAGGTTAAATGTTACTCTCCACCTCCGTCACTGCAGGTTAAAAATCCTCTTGCCTGCTCTTACTCTGAAGGTTAAAAGTCCTGTCTCCATCTCTCATGGAAGTTTAAACATCCCACTCTGTCCCTGTAGATCAAAAGTCCTCTCTAACTCTATTTCTCTGAAGGTTAAAAGTTTTCTCCTGCTTCCACTGTGAAAGTGAAAAGTTCTCTTCCTCTCTCTAAAACATTGATTAAAATCCATGAAAGAAATGATTGTTCAAATGGTTTAGAACTATCTTAGAATCCACAATTGAAAACAAGATTTTGCATTGCTTTCAAACTGTTGTATCTAGTATTCTGTATTAGTTTAGTTTTTCCCTCTCAATCCTTGTACTGAAGAAGCTTTCTTCTACCTGGTCATCTGAGACAGCCTTCAACTTAAAAATTGCTGTACGAGGACAGATTAGAAGCCCTACATCTCTTTAGCCTCAAGCTGAAGTGTTGTGATCAAGGTACCAGACATTTGGGCATGTTCAGCCCCATTACGGCTATCATCTTAGCAACTTAGCACTTAGCAACTTAGACTTAATATCTTATTTGAGGTGCAAACTTGTAACGATCTATGGTCTCTGTCTCTCCTTCAGTGGACACACCCCCCTAACTATCACGGGAACCAACCTGGACGTGGTGCAGGAGCCGCGGATGAGGGTCAAGTACGCAGGCCGCGAGTCTGTCAACGTGAGTGTCACAGTCCCTGCTGACACCATCATACGGTGTACCTCATACGCACTGGAATCCACAGTGATTGTTCAGCTACTTTTAAGGAGTCAAGTTTTTTGGAGGGAAGTTTTCCTTTTTATGCTAAGTTGTGGTCTCGTTGGACCATCTATGCGGTTGCTGTTCGTTTGGCCCCAAGAGCTACCGTGGGCGCATGGTTCATCACTTTAGTCTTAAATGTGGCGTTAGTTTGGTTAAAACGAGGGCTGGGACTCGCCTGCTTCTGCACCGGCACTCTCCCTGCGCCGCGAGCCAAAGAATTCAGGGAGGAAAGAGGAGAGCTGCCAGACAGACTGAGAGAGATCTGCATCGAGGCCATTGGCACACATGTCAGTTTCTAATTTGCCTTTCCTTTGTCTACCCCAGCCGCCGCTCTCGCCCGCCTCCCCCCAACTGCACTCACGGAAAGCCGTTCAGGATCTGAGGCTCCTCCCTTTGTCCAGTTCCTGCAGCTTATCACCACGCCACAGTGAAACAATAATCGTAATCCCGGTTTCACTGGAATAAAAGCCGCTTTTGTTGTTTTTTTGCCTTTGCTCTCCCGTCCGTTCTGTCGTGCTGCATACCGGAGACACTTCGATGTAAGCCAGCAAGTCCAGGTTTCCACGGTGGGGGTCCTGTCGTGTTTCAGCAGTTGAGCTCCCTGAATGGCCATAGCTCTTTCGTGGTGAAGCATCTCCTCAGAGGCCTTCACATGTTTCGAGAAACAGCTACCAGCAAACAATCCTTTGTGTGCAGAAGAAATTCCTCCCTGCTGTTATTTAGGTTCAATTTCTTTCATGCTTTTACTTTAATACATAATTTTTTAGGGCACTTGACAGCATGGTAGTTGAGGTCTTGGATGAAGCACACACTCAGCACTTTAAAAAGAAAGCACCCCCTCATTCACATTTGACCCTTGATCCTAGACAATCTTGAGTAATTCACTGGTGGCATCTTAGGGTTACGCTTCTGGTTGTTTCTGTTTGTTTTTTTTTTTAAAGTTAACAGGCATAAATATAGTTTATTACATATTATCTGGTAATTCTTTCCTTGAGCGGACATTAACAATGTACTGTAGTAGTACACCCTTGCTTAATGAATTAATTAACCATAAACTGTTGTAAGTGTTTGTTACGTACTGATCTGATGTTCATTCATCATTATTCAATAGTAACTTCATGCATATCATGCTGTTACTATATTTGTTCATGATTTGTGCTTGAGTAACAATTGAGTTACTAAGTTACTTGTGCCCCCTGAAATGAAGTGTTACCCATTATCTTAATCTGGCTGCATGAGGTAAACCATCACAGATGAGTCGTCCTATCACAGCTGTTAGGTCATGTATGTAGCCTTAGTCCTGCCCTGGCTGGGCTCATGAACAGCACCTCATCTCCGTAACGATATCACACAGCATGTTCGGTGTCCTGCAATGAGACTCATCTTTAATTCATCAAGCCTAAGCCGAATGATGTGGGACATGGCATGACTGCAATGGCTCATAACATCCTATCGCCTTGCCTTGATCTGGTAATGCGTTGCTTTGGGTCTGGTGGTGAGGAATCGCTGGTGGCCACGCAAGGAGTAGCATGTTAAGAAGGCCACCTTATTCCTTTAGTCTTATGTGTATGTGTCCTTGGGGGTCCACTGTAGATCCTTTGAAAATACTTTGGTGAAATAATCAGCTATGAGCTTGTAACATTTGTGTGATTAGCAGATGGATTTGGCCAGAGTGACTTATAGTTTCCACTCAATGGTGTGGTTTTTTCGCTTGAGCGATTGAGGGCCTCGCTGAAGGAGGACCTCCTGGGATTCCAACAACCTTCAAGTCACAAGTCAAAGTCTTTAACCAGTAGCTTACCAGCTATAAGAGTCACCTTGGATAGTCCTCTGCTAATAATGTATCTTGTGAAGTTTGAACCACATCCAGTCAATAGGTCAGTAGTTGGTTCTGACTGTAGCAGAAGTTAAATATTCAACATGGCACTCCTTACATCAGTTGTACCCACTGTTGCCTTAGAGACCCTGAGAAAGTTGGGAAAATGGACCCCAGCATCACTCTCCCAGTGGTACAGAAAGAATATGAGTTAATAAGCTCATATCTGCAATATAAAAGTGGGTGGAGGCTGTTCTGAATAGTCTGGGTGGGGGGGGGTGTCTATATTGGTGTGGTGGCTTCATTGTCTGTTTGCAAGTGTTTGTGAAAATCCCACTTTCAAAATCACTGTCATCTCCCCACTGCAATGATACATTGGGCAGAAGGATGAAACAGGAACTGCAGCCAAATGCCAACCTGTCTGCTGCTGCTACTACGCTACTGACTTGTTCCCTGAGAGCACAAATGTGACTTTTTGCCTTCATACACGCACCATGTGTGGCAGAGGTGACAGAGATGTACTGATCCGAGATAGCATCGACCCCTTCCCCTCAGCATGAGGCGATGAAGAAAACTCTCGACTCTAATTTGGCTCCTCCCCATGGAGGCGGAGAGGCAGTGTTGAGCTAGAACACGCCACAGCTGCACGCCTAATCTCCTCATTGTCCGTGTCGCTCCCTCAGGATCGCCGGTGGGGACAAAGCGTCGCCTTTTCACAATTATTGTCATTCAGAAACCAGGTCAACTCTCACAGCTCGGCCGCATTGGGGCCTGGCAGTCCTGCTTCTATTCTATAGTTGTTTGTGTTTTTTGATGCCTCAACTTTAATTTCTTTGTGCGCACATGAGACAGGGATAGAACATTGAACCAAACCCGTCCCTGGTTTGTGTGGTTGATATTTTGGGCCAGAAGACCAGGGCTGTTAGCTGTAAGAAGGTCAGAGAAGCATTTTACATGTCTGCATGTTGACTTTGATGTTGGAAGTCCAGGAATTCTTTTTGAACAGCAGGACCTCAGGAGGAATTAAGGACACCTATCGCTGTAGGACTCTCATCTCTCACTGACGGTCTCTCACCTTCTTTCCCTCATTTTCTCATTCTGTCTCCCTCATGCTTATTCTCGCTTTTTTTCTGTCTTCCTTATTCTCCCTCAGGTATGCAAGGTGCTCAACACCACCACTATAAGCTGCTTTGCCCCCTCCCTGACGGCCGAGTCCCCTCCAGGGCCAGACGCAGTCAAGCCTGTGGATGAATTTGGCTTCATCTTCAACAATGTGCAGGCACTGCTCGTCTACAACAGCACCAGCTTTGTCTACTACCCCAACCCCTACTTCGAGCCCCTCAGCGCCTCCGGAGTGCTGGAGCAGAAGCCAGGCTCCCCGATTATACTCAAGGTGGTTGGAGGCGTGTAGATGAATTGTTGTTAAAGTTTCTGCTTTACAGAACCCTCAGTAGTAGAAACCAGCACAAGCAGATATATCCACATAAATCTAACAAACCTCAGCTTTTCCAGCCAGATCTTCTACTCATGTTCTACAGGCTTCTAAAAATGTTAAAGATGCCATGAAAACTGGAACCATGAAAACCATGTAGGGGTGGGTGGACAGAATGGGGATTTTACTTGAGTATGAGATCTTACAAAATGCTGGGATGAAATTAAAACAAAAGACAGCACAAGGAAAGCACAATGAAACATGTGAGTGTCAGATTTTTGGAAGAGCTACAGTTAGCATCAGAAAACATGGTCTAGGTGTGTAGGAATGCTGAGGTAACAACAGAAGTCCGTTGAGTATTATTTGTAATTAGTTCAGGTGTATTGATCTCAAACTGGGACGTCCTCCGTTCATCATTCAAAGGCAGTAGTTTAATTGATGTAATATTGATTAGATTGATGTGTTAGTGTATGTATCATGGTGTGGGTTGGATGGAGGCATGATTTCCCCCCCTACACTCAACCCTCAGGGTAGAAACCTGGTGCCCCCAGCCTCCGGAGGGGGTCGCCTGAACTACACGGTGCTGATCGGCGAGACGCCCTGTTCCATCACCGTGTCAGAGACACAGCTGCTCTGTGAGCCACCCAACCTGACGGGTCAGCACAAAGTCCTGGTGAGTGGCCGCCTCTGCCAACCCCCCACCCCCGAGCGGTCACATCTACTCATCCATCACCATTATGTGTGTGGCAAAGGAATATCAAGAGGTTCTGTCGGTACGTTTCTCCATGTGACTTTGACTGAGGCTATGTGCAGCCCTGAACGTAAGTCTACGTGTCTTTGAATGTGTGAGAGAACGAGAGAATAGCAGGTTTTCAGCAGTGTGTGTGTGTGTGTGTGTGAAGAACAGACAACAGCACGCTAAAGGGAAATATATCCTAAACTTCCAGGCACTTTGTATTATAATCCCACAGAAGGGATTTTGTATTACGTTATGTGTTTGTTATGCCAACAGCTTGTGTGTATGTGTCGGGTGCCCAGGTGCAGGTGGGCGGCCTCCACGTGTCCCCGGGCGCTGTGCACATCCTGTCGGAGAGTACGCTAACCATGCCAGCCATCGTCAGCATGGCGGTCGGCGGCGGCCTGCTGCTTGTCATCGTCGTCCTCGTCCTGGTGGCCTATAGGCGCAAGTCCCACGAGAATGACCTCACCCTCAAGCGCCTACAGATGCAGATGGACAACCTGGAGTCCCGGGTGGCCCTCGAGTGCAAGGAAGGTGAGGCTAGGGCACTCGGGTATGGAAAATAAGAATAACCAAGGAAAAATTTGCCGGAAGCCATGTGGCTTTGCTGATTATTACAGCTCTATGAATTTTTTGGGTCTATATATGATGCAATTTTGGAGCAATTCTTAGAATGACCGATTGGTGTTTGTCGTGCTTGGTAATACAACGAATATTAGAAATTGTCGAAAGGTGTCATGAATTCGCCGAAGCAAGACGTCATTCTGTTTGTGATTCTATGTTGAGTGATTGTTGATGAACCTTACTCAGCCTCCGAGCGTTGCCTTTGCTCTCTGTGTTTACCTCCGAAGGTTCCAGAGGATAATTGCAAGTCTTTGAAATATAATTGTTTATTTAGACGAAAGTAAGCTCTCATTCATTATGATTTCCAGGGTTTCCATTTTCTGGTTGATTGTCCATCATTTCCCTGGAGCTTTCATAGGATGAAATCCTTGCCATTAGTCACATTAACGAAACACTGTAGTCTGACAAGTGCTCAAATTAAGGAAGGCAGTTATCTGATTCTATACTACAAGCTCATTGGGTCTCAGCATAAATTCCAGTGCCAGGTTCCTTTCCCTGATTCTGCCAAAAGACTTAATTTTGTTCCTTAGTTTGATGGTGTGTATGAGACTTGTGGTGAACCCTATAGTGGATAATTAATTATGGAAAACAAACAGATCTTACACATGTTCTGCAATAGTACGCTAAGACTTAGCATTGATGTTAAGCCACTTGTGACACTGAAATGTGTTGAGTGTGAGACTGTGAGTTTAACCTAGTGACAGCCTGACATTAACGATGAAATCCAGACAAATGTACAAATGGAACAGAGACACCAAGATCAGCAGTATGACCAATGTTTTACGCTTTAAACCTAGCATTTATTCCTGCGTAATTTTTCTGGTTCGTATTTTTGATTGACTCATGCCTGATTTCACAATGGACCAAATACCAAAGTGATCCTATTCAGCCAGTCACTCATTGCTGTTTTGGCAGACAGGCCCTGTGAAGCACTCAGGCGTGAAACGCTAAACGGATACATTGAAACTCTAATGATTATTTTCAAAAACACTTTGCGCCCTTTCAGAAACACACCTCAAAATCAGAATGCCACTGATAGAGTGAATTCACCTCGTCCATTTTCTTTTAACCTTTCTCCTCGGAGTATGGTTTTGAAAAGCGGTACTTACCCTTCTGCAGTTGCCACTGGTGTCAGTTGTGAGATATATAATAGCTTAAATATCAAGTCAGTCTCCTGATGAGAGTTTGTGTCAAAAAGATTTAATTTTTTAGTCAACATTACGGACGCTTGTCGCCCCTGTGCCGCTGCGGTAGGCTGGCGTGTAACATTTAAAGATCCAACCCGTTTAATTCGACAGAAACGACCGTCTTCTATTTGACAGGGAAAACGTGTGCCTTGGGAAATGTTTTGATTAGTCCTGGCAGCAAACCATTCAGCTACTGTCCATTTTGTTGAAAGACAGCTCTAAAATCTGGGACAGAAGAACCTAGGCATACAGCCGATGAAGGGAAGAAACAGCTCAATTAAATAAAGCATTGTTTGATGTGTTGAGGAACTCTGAAGAGAAAGCTTAAGGGGGGAAAAATGAGGTGGAAATATTCAATATCTAAACGGAAGACAAACACATTAACCCCTCCATTTGTTGCCCAGTTGGCTCTTATACGCCTTGACCTGTGATTAGCTAGCTGTGCAAAATTCACAATTTATCTTAAGATAGAAGTCAAACCCATTCATTTAAATTCATGTCCAGTTTTGCTACAGCTGCCAGGTGGAGGGGCCCAGGGTCGCCGAGACGTTCCATGGCCTTAACTAGTCACACGCACACACATCTCACCCTCAACACTCACATTGAATCATGCAAAGTCAAACATGAAGAGAAGGCTACACAGCTCGGGTGAATGAATGTCAACAGAGCACGGTCTTCAGAGGGCAAATAGTTGAGATTAGAGGCAGGGCATCTGATACTATCTGCCCACCATTGCCACTTTCATTTCATTCATGACTCTTTGACTTTGCTGCCCAAAGTGGGCTTGGCTCTCTGTTTCCATGGCAACAGACCACCATCAAAGACAAAGCCATCTCCTGTAATGTGGCTGAAGCAGTGAGCTGCCACATGGTGCCTTGGGCACAGTGCAGGACCAAAACCTGCTATACTTACTGAGGCTGGACTGAAAAGGAGCTGTAGGCTCCCAGTTGAATCTGATTCCCGGGCTGCGTGTTTGGCTGCGTGTGAGAGAACTGAGAGAACAAAATTCTGAATTTGCATAAAATTAGTTTAGCGAAAAAAAATTGAATGCAGTGGTTTGTGTCCTTTTCACAGTCACATTTAAGTTACAAAAAGCTAGCAAAAATCCATGACCAGTGTATTTTCCCAACCGTCTCCAGAACAAAGGGTTTATTCATTTAGAATCAGCCCAAGCTGGACACTCAGGACCCATCCCATCCTAAACCATCTCCTCATCTCCTACCTATAGCCTTTGCTGAGCTGCAGACAGACATTAATGAGCTGACCAGCGACCTGGACCGCGCCGGCATCCCTTACTTGGACTACCGCACGTATGCCATGAGGGTCCTCTTCCCGGGTATCGAGGATCACCCAGTGTTGAGGGAGCTGGAGGTGAGGGGAAGGCCTTCTTGTGGGCGTGTCTCCTTTTCCCCAACTACAACCCTTCTCTGCCTTGAATTTCTATTGTGCAAACAGTGTGGCAGCAATTGCATCTGATGTTCACTTAGCTGAGACCTTGAGGTGGTAAGCCAGTGTGTCTCACGGCCCTATAGGTCTCTGGAAATGGCCAGTTGAGTGTAGAGAAGGCCCTGAAGCTCTTTGGCCAGCTTGTCAACAACAAGGTGTTCCTGCTGACGTTCATCCGAACCCTGGAAGGCCAGCGCTCCTTCTCCATGCGTGACCGCGGCAACGTGGCCTCGCTGGTGATGACGGCCCTGCAGGGCAGGCTGGAGTACGCCACCGACGTGCTCAAGCAGCTGCTCTCCGATCTCATCGAGAAGAACCTGGAGAGCAAGAACCACCCTAAGCTTCTGCTGCGGAGGTACGAGTCTCTCTGCCTCATGTGGACTTGAGTCTCAATCCTACTCACACGCTAACAGATTCAGGGGTCCCAACACTTGACAGGAGCCCTTCATTACATAAAATTATGTGTAAAATTGGAGAAGAGTGCAAGGTAATATTGGCAACACTTTACTTAAGGAAATACTTAGTAATAGCTCAGTTACTACTGAAGTACAAATCATGAACAAATATAAGTCAATACTTAAGATGGAAGATATTATGGTATATCAGTTTGTAACTCACATTTAATATGTGGTTAATTAATTTGTAAGTAATAGCATTATACTATATTATTTGCATCACCTTAAGTAAAGTGTTACCATAATATTTTATCAGGTATGCCCCTGCCTATGTGTAAATCATGTGGCTGCAAATCTAATGTCACCTATTCAGTCTGTTCCATTTGGGCACACAGCCTCTCTTAACTAAGCATGACTTTAATAAAGTGTTTGACCCAGGGAGGACAGAATGGAGTGAACAGAACATGTGTTTCAGGGGGTTTATAACAGTGAATTGAAAGGTCGCAGAGATACAGGAGAAAAGATTAGGATTAATGGGTCTGTGCATAATTAACAGGCACAGGGAATGGCTTTACAGTGACTAGATCCAGAGCTGAAGCACTGTAACTTACTTCGGAAAACCAAGGAAGAGACGAAATGGATCCTCCGGGTTTGTTTGAGTGAATATCAAAAATAGATCAAACCAAGCCTCTCCATATTCAAAGGACCAGTGCAAAATAAATATGCAGATTTCCACACATGGTTATTTGCAGAATACAGTATGTAAGTGAATTTGTTTGCACTGTACACTCACTGTTGTAATCATTTTTTAACGTAGCATACAACGTGTGGTTTTATTTTTTCTGACAGGACACATTGTCTCAGACATACACATCGGTTATGCCCTGCTGTTACTTGCCGGACGGATTTCATTCTTTTCCATGATTCCACACAGTCAGCGCTCAGCCGTGTACACATGGCTGCCGTACGTGGGCTGGCATAGAGAGAGTGTGATGGGTACTGTATATCGGCCCAGGAAGGAGCCAGAAAGGGTCAAATGTTCTCTCCCAGCTGACTTGTGGATCCACGCAAAAAAAAAAAAAAACGGATCATCTGTGTAGGTTCTTTTCAGCGAGAATCTTAAAGGCGCCGAAGCAGCAACTGTATCGAGTTAGTGGCCAGAAACAAACAAGCGGTAATAATTTCCGCTCTCGCCTTTCTTGACCCCCCAGCTCTTGTCAGCACGCTGAAACTAATGCACCTCCACTGCAGGGACTCCTTGCTAATTAGGGGCGAACACAGGATGCGTTAGTTTACAGCCTTTCCAAGGGATGCTGGAAAAGGCCAGGGTGACAGAGCTTGCGGTTTACATCTGCGCGGGTCAGCTTGTGGGGACACGCGCGGCCCTAGCAAAGACGCATGCTCAGAAGCGGCCCGGACGTGGACAAGCTGCTGCAGGGGCTGTTATGACACAGAAATGTGAATTATTAATCACAGTGCAGGCGTAGCTTAAGGTTGCATTAGCTGATGCTAGCTGGGAAGTCATGAAAAGCACTCTGCTCATTCATTTTTGCTTTCCGCGCATCCATTTTTTATTAGCATCTGCTAATTAACTAAATATATCACAGTCTTTTTCTGCCTAGCTGCAGAAGCCACAGACTTTACTCTCCTACTCCTCTGCTCTGAATTAAAAAAGTTAAATGTTGCTACTTTGTGTCGGAAGTGCGTTCAGAACTAGATGTTTATCCGGTAGCTGGATGGAGCCTTGGGCAGCCGTAGTATCGGAGGGAGAGGACCTTCATCCCCCGAAAGAAATCTCAGCCGACGAGGAGATGGGGATGCCGTGGGATACCGTAGACATCTGACGCAAGATTGCAATGGTCTGTTAGGCGTTTTTCCTCCATCAGTTGTGATGTTCAACAACCCGTTCCATTCCCCCACAGATATCTAATATTAAATGCAGCCTGTTTTAAATTTGAGCAGTGTTTTGTAAAAAGAGTGCTACTCGTTAGGTGGGATATTGCTTTTCCGACCCTCAAATTTGCCCAAACAGAGAGCAGTTTGAAGAGTGTCTTTCCACCTGTTGTTTTTCTGAGGCAATGTTTCAACATCTGGCTGAGGTCAGGAGAACATCCATCAGTGCCAGCGAAGTACTAACTCCCACCTTCTTAATGAGCCCGAATTCAGCCTCTCATCCTGTTTCACTTTGGTTTGGTGTAGCTGTTCAGTGCTTGTGAGGAGCGAGTTCAGTCGGTCTTGTACTCTGTCGAGTTTATTACCTCTCGATCACCACAATAGAAACAAGGCCACAGGCTTTATGCTGGCATTTTTAAAAGTCATTACTAATGAGTCTTTCATTGATTTAGACTCTGAACGGGTGACATTATTGTGATATTTGTGAAACATTGTTGACCTCTCTAAATGCAGACTGCTCCAGCCTGTCCTATTCAGCTTGCGTATAACTTAGTCATGACTTACATGACAAAATTCCTCAATTAGGGTGCTCCAACGGAAAAAGAACAATAGTTTATGAAAGAGTTTCATGCATATACAAGGGTTTAGGGAGAGGGAGGGAATGAGAAAATGAAACAGAGACTTTCTCAACCAGAGAGCTGTGGGGAGTCAGGTGAAATTACGGATTTTGGTTAAGGTGGCATGCTTTTGCTCTTAGAGAAATAGATGACATCAAGAATCCTTCTTCTTTGCTGCACAGATGTGACAAGGGGGTGGGTTTTTTTGAGTAATTGCATCCCCCAGTTGGTTCTGCTGTATCCACTTTGAAGAAACTGCTGTGCCGCATACCACACGAAGCCCCCCAGACTCGGGAGAAACTAGATGCAGCCGGTCGTTTGCAGCCGCCAGCATCGTGTGCCTTCCCGCGAGCACGGGAGCGAGACGGAGACCGCAGAAGGTCGACGAGCTTTCTACGTAGACTCCATATAATCCGGTGGAAGGCTTCACATGAGCTTTGGGGCACAGAGTATCGACAGGGGTTCACAGTAGCCTGTGAGCTGAAGGGCTTGTGTCTTTCTAAGAAGCCATATCCTGGAATCACCAAGGAAACAGAATCAGCTGAGGGTTTATCATGAGTTGTTGTGGGCCTTTGGCTCGTTCTTGTCTGACTGCATAGAGTGATGTGTTCTGCTTTTTCTTCTTCGTGATAAACCTGTTCAGGACTCGGTGCCAGTTCTGGACCAGCTCCTTTTATCTTTTCAAAGCATCCATACCCAAACTTGTTCTGTTCTGTTCGCCATCCCAACTGGAGAGAGTCTCACAGAAAAAAAATCTTTTCGTGCAGCAGGTTTTGAACTGATCCCCTCAGGCTTAGAAGCCCTTAGGCGATAAGTGAATGTTCTGCTACATTTATGCACAGACCCCTTTCTTTTACATCATAGCGGCACCCAACCACCAGTTCTACTCAACCACATGGAATATAGGTGTGATTTGATTGGCAATAGCAGCTGATACATCTGAAACAAATAATCACCTTCAACACTGATTGGTGTTGCAATTGCATAATTACTGTAACTCACAATCCTCTAACACTATAGTGAACTTGTTTGAGAAACCAAGAATAAGCGTCATGAGAGACAGCCGGGACACTCCTGCCCATTTAACCCTACAAATCATTTTTTTCCCTGAAGCAGAGCAGAGGTCCAGTCATTAAGGTCGCCTGTGGGATTCACAGAGGCCTATTTGAAGACTCCTGTACAAATCAGCACCATTCATATCTTCAAAAACATTCCAGGATATGTATGGAACATTCCTCAGGTCCATTCTACTCCTTTCTTTTCCCGTGGGAATGTCTCGCGTGAGAATTGACATGGGCCTCCACAGGACTCGGGGATTATCGGAGGTTTCAGTCCTGCTGGAAAGATTCTTCTCGCTTCCCACGATCCGTGGTGTAAATCACAGGCTGGCAGCTCTCCCCTGAGTGGCGAGCAGAGGGTGTGATGCCGGGCTTTCCAGGCCTCAGCGACGGCCCGGTGCAGCCTGCTATCTGCCTGAGCAGCGCTCTGGCAAGTGGGCCGGAGACAGCTGCTCTCCCCAACTGCGAATGTTCAATAATCTCGAGTGCCATTCTTTAGCCTGGCCTCAAGTTGTTCATTGTAATGTTGGAATTCTTTTGCAGTAACAAGTTTTTTTTTGCCGTTTTTTTTGTCTTCGGATACAGTGTCAAAGCCACATCGGTATTTTATAGCCAAAAGCATCCTCGTTTAATTTATTCTTCATGCTAATAAGCAAGCTCGTCTTGTATTCTTTCCAATGCTTTTGTCCATTCTCTTGCCAAATGAGCCTCTGCTTTTGTGCTCTTTCCTCACTCGCTGCTCGCTGGATTTTCTTTGTGTTCTGAGACAGAACATGGATTTATTCTTACTTTTAATAATGCTTGAGAGGCCTGCTCGAGTTCGGTAAGCGATCACACCAACGCCTGCACACTCGCCCCCAGGCTTCCCTTGAAATCCGAACAGTAAACATAACCTAAGATTTGTGATATTTTCTTATTTCTTAGAGACCAACGTTCATAAAGAATCACAGTATTGCTCCTTGAAAATGAATGACAAGTGTTGTTCCAAGTAAACTCCTCTCTCAGCAGGAGGTGGGAAACCGTTCTAGAGTTTCTCACACTAAGTCTCATGCCGAGTCAGACGTAAGATCAATTCTTCTCTAATTCGGAGTCTATTTTTTATTTTTTTTTTGATTGCTCTAATGTCATTTTTTTCTCGCTTTGCCCCAAGTGACCTGACTCAAAACTGAAATAATGCTAGAAAATTATCCAGCTTTTAAATCTGAACGTTCTTGGCGTGAGTGTGTTTTAAATGCACAGAAGCAATCACCACTTTTTCTCTGATCTTAATAAAATTTGAAGCCTTCGCTAGACTTTATTACAGTGTTTATAATCACAATTATAGCATTTAAATTGATCTCGTAAATTGATCTTGACTGTGATTCTGGCCAGATCGAGCTTTAATGTTTTCTTTGTGGTCTTTCTGTCAGTCAAAATAATACGCAATATTAAGATGGAAGGGTTATCTGCCTGGGGTCTAGATGATGTGTAAAACGTAGCCCACAAAAATGGCGCATTCACACCAATGCATTCCTTTTCAGGACGGAGTCTGTGGCTGAGAAGATGCTGACAAATTGGTTTGCCTTCCTGCTTCACAGGTTCTTGAAGGTAAATGACAGTCACACTTTCAGTCTCACTGTACGTTATCCTCTGTATTTATGGAGTCTGCCTGTTGATTGATCTTTCTACATTATGAGGTTGCTGGATGTCGTGACTACGTATGGTACCCTGTTTTCTTCATCTGTGTATCTGCGTGTGTGCTTGTGTGTGTCGATTTCTGTCCTGGTGAATGTCTATGAGCCGTACATGGCTGTTGCGCTTACTGCATGCCCTGCATTTCTTGCGCGTTTGTATGCACGTGTGTATAAATCTGGCATCCCGCACCTGCCTCTCTGTCCACAGGAATGCGCCGGTGAGCCTCTCTTCATGCTCTATTGCGCCATCAAGCAGCAGATGGAGAAGGGTCCCATCGATGCCATCACGGGCGAGGCGCGGTACTCGCTCAGCGAAGACAAGCTGATCCGACAGCAGATCGAGTACAAGACCCTGGTCAGTGCTGCCCCGCATGCAACACGAGTGCAGAGCACAGGTCGAACGGTCAAACGCTGTGCTTTCCCCGAGAGCATAGCAGCAAAGAAAAAATATCTCGAGTCGCTGCTCTTCTCTTGTATGAATAAGAAGCTGAAATTCAGAAGGTCATTTTTTATTTGTTTGCTATCACAATGAATCAAAAGCACATTTTGTTGTTAGTATCCCACTGAGTCGCATTACTTTAAGTGTTGAGACGGTGCGGTGAGTCATCGCCTTTCGCTGGCAGTAAATGCATCAAGCCTTCATCCCACTGACATAACCAGATGTTTTGCCGCGATCTTCAGTTGAATCATCAGTAAAACTCATTGCCCTGTTCTGGAAACCCCCATACCCATCCACACCACGATGTTCTGTCCACCAAGCTTCCTGGGGTTAATGTTTGATTTTTTGTTACACATCAGCATTATCACTTTGACGAATGGTTACGTTGGTCTCCTCTGACTGGAAAGCTCCCCTCCCTGTTTCTGTGCCATTTCCAGTCTGTGCTCTTCATACTGATGACCAGTGAAGGACTTGCACCTGAAAGATAGTTTTTTTTTTTTTTCTTCACACTAAGAAATTATTTTCTTCCATCTGTCCTTGACATTTTCCATCTTTTTCCCCTTCCCTTAGAATTTTCCAGATTGTTGATTCGGTAATGGCGAGGTTCTTAGCACTTTCTACAATGGTCATTTTTTCCCACTCACATCCTGAAAATAAGCCTCTTCTCTGTCCTCTCTTCAGTTATCTAATCTTGCTGACTCAGCAGGAAAACTCAGTTTTAAAAAAACGTCCCAAAGCAACTGAGTGATCGGAAACACCTGTAAAACCATCTGATTGGGGGGGGGGGGAGATGCAGTATGGTGCCTCATTCAGTAATATTGCCACCTGCAAGTTTGCAGGTTTGAATCCTGGTGTCACACAGTTTCCAACCAAATTACAAAGACATGCAGACTGGCATCACTGAATCTGTCAGAGAGTGTATGTGTGAGTGTGTATGATGCCTGCTTTGGACGGGCAAGGATACACCCCAGCCCTTTGCCCTCTGCCATTTGCGGCCTGGGATGGGCCCTGCACCCTCTGCAGCGCCATCCAAGTGGTTGGAAGATGGACAGATATCCGACTTTCCCTCATATCCTTGTTAGCGTATCGTTTGGCGACGGGATGCCCGGTACTGGAAAATGACATCACTCCTGCGGCCCAGCAGGCAACACGGGCTGGTGTTCAGTATCTTGTTGGAGTTGGATGTTGGTATCTCAGCAAAGGTGTGAAATTAGATCTTTTTTTTTTTTTTTTTGAGAAATCCGTGCAGCTGCAGCTATGGCCACACTGAGTGGGGGGGCGGGGGGGGAGGCATGTATGCAGTGGTTGATGGAGCTGGCGAGCTCCATTTAACCCATCTCCACCATCCTCTCTCCCAGATCCTCAACTGCGTGAATCCCGACAACGAGAACAGCCCTGAGATCCCAGTCAAGGTGCTCAACTGTGACACGGTCACCCAGGTGAAGGAGAAGATCCTGGATGCCGTCTACAAGAACATGCCGTACTCCCTGAGGCCGCGCGCCATCGACATGGACCTGGGTGCGACTTCATTACCTTACATTACATCCCGCTTCATTGTCGTTGCGCAAAGTACAATTGCTCAGACAGCAAAATGCGATTTGGCATCAAATCTGAAAGTGCAAAATAGTGCTAAAAACGGCCATACGGTATCCTGCGCTGATCCAGTACACCGACTCCCCGATACCTTCACTAAATCACTAACCAGCATACCAGCCAAGTCAGTAACCCATATGGAAATCTACCAACATTCACTAAACCATATGCCAGCATTGCCATCGATGAAGTAGCACACCGGTCAACACACAGAAAAACAGACATCTCAGTCCGCCGACTGGTACAGTCACTGACACTGATTCTCTGACAGGCTGACACCTTGATACATTCATTTCCCCTCGCTTGATACCCCACTGACAGTCATCTGACAGGATCGCTCCCCCAGCAATGCAGCGCGTGGCCGACAGACTGTCGCTGTAATTACGACGATGGCAGGACCGAGTGACGCATCGCCGAGCTGAACCGGCGCCAGGCCGCCGCAGTTGCCGATGCCCCCCGCTGCCGCATGCACGGCGCCCGCGAGGTTACGTCACCAGCGCTAGACGGCTGCTCGCGCGCGGAGCGGCGAGCGGAGAGAATTATTTAACGCCGCTTTTCCCGAGCCCGTTGGCACACTCTCTGTGCCCGTTCTTTCTGTCCAGCTGAGCTCTTAATTAATTCCTTCTGATTAAGATATTAATTGAACGCGTCGCACAATTCCCGCAAACTGAATTTGCACCCTGACAGCTTGCCGTACATTTTAATCCTATTAAACCAAATGAAGTTATTGCGTATATTTGTGCTGATAATCCTTAGTTTGATCGTTTGTGAAACTTTAACAAAACTGAGTACGTTTAGTAGCTGAACTGGTGCTTCGGTTCACTGTTCAAAAATAATCATTAAACGTGAATTAACAATGAACATTTAATAATCATTGCAAGGGGTGAAACTAAAGATATTTAGGGGTACATGATTAGTTTTAAGCTTTAGTTTTATATCTGCCAGCGATTCAATTTAACACGGTTGAGAAAATTCGAGGTGGTCTTCAGCTAGCATTTTCAATTTTATGCAATTTGGATCAAAATCTTTTGTTTAAGTGCCTTGTTTGGTTGCACATCAAGGCCAATAAGAGCTCACTTTCACATATACCGGCATATGCGGAGCTATGAGTGCGGTCAGGAAGCACTGCTTCGACGTCTTATTGGTGCTGACGCAGCGGCGGAGATTCTGCCTGTGCACGTCCAGCCTGGTGGACTCGCCCAGATGGAAGCTCACAGATGGACAGGCAGGCAGGCGAGCGGACAGACTCCAGCACCATCTGTCTCCGTCACCCCGACAATTCTGTTTTCTGTTCGAGTGAACCTCTGCTGACCCCACCCCACCCACATGTACACTTACAGCCCATCTCCGGCCCCCACCGGGAGAGTATCTGTCTCACAAGCAACCCATGTGACTCCAAAACTACTAAATCCCACTTTTCTAAGCCGTTTAATAAATTCAGAGCCAGCAACAAAGCACCACAAGGTTAAATTGACTGTCCGGTAGCACAATCAAGTGAGACCGAGGAGATTAGCATGTAAGCAATGTTGGTATAGAACCAGCAGAAGAGTTTCTGTAAAGTTAAGACGGCCACATTATCTCTGCTGGTGTTACATCGGCGCCCTCTACAGGCTCGTCAGACTGAGGAACGAGACACATGCTGATTGTCCAATCAGCACTCTTGGCATGGTGTCACGTGACCTGAAGGGTCTTTTGTTGTTAATGTTTCCATGAGCATCACTGTCCGTACTGCCCCCACCCCCCC
>JAODLC010000133.1:20937596-20948048 GCA_026781145.1 Hippopotamyrus pictus
CCCCAGATTCTGCTTTCCGCTACACTTCAGGCAGTCCGGACAGCCTGCGTTCCCGCGCCCCCATGATCACGCCCGACCTGGAGAGCGGCGTCAAGGTCTGGCACCTGGTGAAAAACCACGAGCACGGCGACCAGAAAGAGGGCGACCGCGGCAGCAAGATGGTGTCCGAGATCTACCTCACCAGACTGCTGGCCACCAAGGTACCAAGGCACCGACTCCCAAAAGGCAGGGGGGGACTCACCGCGTTTGAGGAGAGCGATGTGAGACTGACAAGTTCTCCCGTTTAGACAGAATTTAGTTTTCACTCTCGTCTTGCAGATAGAGCATCAGAAGCCCACTCTGTCGATTCGACGCCTGAGTTGTTTGTCTTGCATGTTGCCCTCTCTGGCTCTGAAGCCACAAAGCTGTCATTTGTATTCATTTCTCAACCCCTAGCTTATTAATCGTGTAATAAATTCACCTCCACGTTCCACCTGGATCTGTCCGCCGCCCTCACTGGAGATAACCAGACAAACACAGACGTCTCTCGGGGCAGGACGACGGGGCAGAATGAATGAGCTGACGTATGCCTCCCCCGACAGGGCACCCTGCAGAAGTTTGTGGACGACCTGTTTGAGACCCTCTTCAGCACGGCCCACCGAGGCAGCACCCTCCCGCTCGCCATCAAGTACATGTTCGACTTCCTGGACGAGCAGGCCGACAGACACGGCATCCACGACACGGACGTGCGTCACACGTGGAAGAGCAACTGGTGAGCTCCCCCTGCAGGCGAGCTGCGGAAACAGCTGCTCCCATTGGGCAGAGTATCAACCATGAAACCTTGTAAAAACAAAGTGTTTCTCCAGTACAGGAAGCCTAACAAATTCCTCATGGTTTCTTTCTCCATGTGTACAATGTATCTATCACTTATTGTATCGATTAGCATTCGATTGAGATGCCTGTCTGTAACATAGCGTAATGTAAAATCTACCTTCTGTCCTTTCCATACGTCCTTCCATTCTGTTTTCCACTGTGTATCCAGTCCAGTGTTACCAAGGGAGCTTATTTTCTGCCACAAAGGGCATGGTGCGTTGCAGAGCGCACACATATCATGGGCAATTTTGAGATGCCAATTAATCTAATTGCAGGTCTTTTGACTGAGGACGCTACACAGGGAGAACGTGCAAACTCCACCTATAGAGTAGAGTTGGGATTCGAACCCCAACCATGAATGTGTGATAAAACATTGCCACCAATAATCGCTCTTTAATTTAGGTCAGTTTTGGGCATCAAGCTATGCTATGATGAAGTTTTCTGGGTCTGAGATACCACTCTGAAGTTTATAACTCCAAACCCCCCCCCAGCCTCCCTCTCCGTTTCTGGGTGAACGTGATCAAGAATCCGCAGTTCGTCTTTGACATCCACAAAAGCAGCATTACGGACGCCTGTCTCTCCGTGGTGGCCCAGACCTTCATGGACTCCTGCTCCACCTCTGAGCACCGACTCGGCAAGGACTCCCCCTCCAACAAGCTGCTCTACGCCAAGGACATCCCCAACTACAAGAGCTGGGTGGAGAGGTAACTTCTGCTGGAGGATGATTTGGCATCACAATGATTTAGCTTCATATACCCGCCTCTAATAATCAGCAAGTTTCCTACTGTGTCCTGATACCCAACCAGAAACTTCCATCCATCCGGCTGGCCAATAAAGAGTCACAGTGAGCCTGGTGCCTATGGCAGCAAGCACAGGGCACCGACTGGGCACGTCAGGGACAGGATGCCAGTCCGTCACACAGCACACACTCGCATGCACATAATCTCTCATCATGTGACACCCGGTCAGCTACCTTCATTGGAGGAAACCAGAGCGGCCAATAGAAAACATGCAAACCCCACTCACAGGGCCGGGGTGGGATCTGAACTGTGAGCTAATTGTGAAGTCACAGTGATGCCCACTGAGCCACCAGTACTGTGCGTAAGTCGTAGGCAGTGAAAGAAAATATTTAAGGATGCTTATCTGGGTAGTAAGTGTATATCTGCTCATAAACAAAACAGTTTAATAACATATGAACATTTAAAGTAATAAAAAAGCAAGAATTTCTTTTGTTCTCCAAAAAGTAGCTGATGTGCCGTTGGGTGATTATAAGAGCCCTGCTTCAGTTCCTGAGCCTCCCCTCAAGGGGCACCCCAGCCATTAAACCACAAGCTCAGTTAATTAATTCACTTAATTAATTAAATAACTCACTTAGGTATTTATTAGCCAAGCAAGGTCGGGTAGTGGTCAAGTCAAAAATACCATGGTGTTTTAGACGGTTGTTGCAAACACTGGGGTGACTTTTTTTTTAATGGCTAAGCTGACACACTTTGACGGGAATAATACCGTAGTTTTGCACCAAAATTAACATCATTTGAACAGAATTTTCTTTAACTGCCTGAGACTTTTGCACAGTACTGTGTGTAGTTTATGCAAAATAAACACGATTGGTCGATTTTACAGCTACATGTGGCTGCCTCCCTGCTCCAGGTACTATGCAGATATCCATCGTCTGCCGGCGATCAGCGACCAGGACATGAACGCCTACCTGGCGGAGCAGGCCCGCCTGCACTCGGCCGAGTTCAACATGCTGAGCGCGCTTAACGAGATCTTCTCCTACGTCAGCAAGTACAGCCAGGAGGTGAGCGGCACTGCCGGGCTACAGCGAATGGCCCCCCCGCTGGGAAAACAGACCACCCGCTGGGACGCAGCCATCAAAGCCCGTCAGAACAATGGACGTCAATCAATTCAAAACTCAATGAATTCATGATTAATCAGGCATTCACAGGCTGCAGTTTGATGCATCCTGACAGGTTTAACTCATTGTGAAGGATTTTGTGAGTTCACTAGTAACTGCAGTAATAATTTTAATAATACTAATTTTGTGCCCTTTATTTGTTTATTAAATTAACAGTGTTGTCATTTTTTAATCAAGCAAACATATTCTTCATTAAGCACTACTTAACTGTCGTCAGGAATAATCAGTTAGAATTTATATGATCGCAACTCTTCGAAGGCAAAACGGAACAAAGCAAGATTCTGAAAATATAATATTTATCATATACTGTGCACACTATAATCTATGCATTCTGACTTCTACAACTACATAAGTTACATACGCAGTATTATAATGTTATTAAATGTTAAGTCTGGCAGTAGCACATCAATGTGAAAGGATGTTAAGGTGAAAGGTCACACAGACCATTGACGTGCTCTTAGATTCTGACGCCTGTTGTGGTAGAAAAATTATGAATTAACCTCTCTGATAACACAGAGAGTCACTTAGAATAAAAGTCTGGAGCTCCTAGTCTGGTGAGTAAAGAAAATCTCTTTTATTCCAGCAATTCCAGCAAAGTGCTCCCATCACACTCTGGCACTCGGTACCAACTCACCCCCAGCACACAGAGCAACCAGTAGATAAACCATAACTCCCAATTCCCAATAAGGACCGCTAAGTCCTGATTGGTCACAAAACACCAACAAACCGAGCTCAAACGTATAACAAACACAATTCTCCTGCCCCATTGGTTGACCTTGGCAGCAAGGTGAAGTTCACCCATTTTGCTCAATTTACCGGAATCTGGTTCAGCTTCTAGAATCTACTTGAGATATGTATATAGATATTCAACATTCATCTGACTGTTTAGACTGTCAGATGCAGCGGCATGCCTCTACTGCAGGAGCCTGCATCTGCGCGTGTGCGTCTGTGAGCTCTACAGCGCATCTCTGCATGCGGGTGTTCGGTGTGTGAAGCCGGTGTTGCCGTTCTTCTCCCACACACACTGAGACAGGGGCCTCCTACTTGACCACGCCTCGCCTGTTTGCCACCGGATATAGCTCGAAGATGTTCCCTTTATTTCCGCTAAAGCTCGCCAGTGTTTTTCCTGTATTTTCAAACTGCCCCCCCCCACCCCCCCACTCACGGCTTCTCCTGCTCTCCCTCCATTGCAGATCACAGCGGCCCTGGAGCAGGATGAGCAGGCCAGGAAGCAGCGGCTGGCCTACAAGGTGGAGCAGCTGCTGGGTGCCATGGTTCAGGACAGCTGAGGGCTTGGCGACCTGGCAGCCCCCCCCCACCCAACCTCCACCCCCCTCCCCAACATCAGAGACACCTTCTCCAATCATGGGGAAACGCAGCTGGCCTTTTCAGAAAGGCATCCGTTAAAATGTACTGTTTAGAGTTTTAGTTGATTCCAGATTGCTGCCATGCCGCTTGCGGGCATCCACAGTGCCGTGCAGTTACTATGGAGACCGGCTGGAGGGCGGAGAAAAGCTGGAAAGCGGGGGATTGGCCAGGTGTTACTTCCTCTTTTTCCAGCACAGACTTTGTGAGTCAGGCGTCTGTCTTTGAACCTGGATCCTGGCAAGATGGACAGCTGTGATTGGCCACCTGGCATCAGTGGACAGCAGAGATCCGTATGGTCGGGTTTAGTGCATTCTGGAGTTTTTATTTATTTTTTCACTTCTAATTTATTCCCATCGGTTTGGTTTCTTGTTAGTGGGTTAAGCAGCTACTGCATGTTTTTTTTTTTGGTTCTTCTAAAGAGTGAACAGTGTTGCTAAGGCAGCCATAGGTTGGAGGATATTACCACCGAAAAGTGAAAACTTTCCTTTAATGGAATTAAAAAATAAAAACAGGAAAACTGATGGAATGAGCACCACTTTGAAAGACTAATGTGAATTCCAGAAGGGTCAGAGTTCATCGAACAATATCTGTTGTGATCATCAGGTCAACCGAATGTTTATCTTCAATATTCCAGGAGTCTTCTGCGTGAAAAATCTTGAAGATACGATTGTTGCTCTTTCACTTTCCAAAAATATGTTTTTTTTTTTTTAATACAATATCAAAAAGAACCGTAGGATTTAGAGCTGATATGGTTTAAATACATTTGAAAGATGTTTTATTAGCCTGAGAACTGTTTAACAGCTCTGCAAGAACTTTCCAGACTTCATTGCTAGTCTGCACCAGGACGTGGGCTTTGTGGGAGGGGCATAACCACAGCCCAGCAACCCTGACTGGCAACTTTGATGCCTGGGATGAGGTGCAAAGGGAAGAGAGAGGACAGGGACCTCTCCCTCTCTGGCAGTGGCGGTGGGGCTGGGTGACAGCTTATGGTCACCCACCATGGACCACTCACTCCTGCAAGTTTCTTGGTCTGGTTTCACATGCTGCTGCCTTGAACGCTTATTCTTTGGTGCCAGTTCACAGAAGGTGAAGCAAAGAAATCCATCCGTCAGTGGCTTCAGGACAACAACAAAGGGGGCAATTTCGGGACCCCAGTTCACTTAGCTGAATATCTTTGGACTGCAGGCAGAATCCGGCGTACCCAGAGGAAACCCAAACATCACGGGGAGAATGACGACTTAGGGGTGGAATTCGAAACCCTAAATCCAGAGGTGTGAGACAACTTACTGAGTCACCTTGCCATAGATGAAACACATGCCAAGTGAGATGCATCCTCCAACCACCCTTAAACCAAAAACTATGCCCAAGTTTGATTGAAATTTGTGCCATAGTTCGTCCATGACAAGTCACTGCTTAATTGTCTATAATATCTTAAACTAATGATTTGAGATTGTTCTGTCACAGAAGGTCTCAAAGCAAGGTGGTGTGATTCAGGTGGAAAATCTTCCCTTGGTCACACTGCCTGCTGAACCCACAGGTTCTTTGCATTCGCGGCTTCTCTGATTGAGTTTTAAGTTGGGGTGGTTTTCCGATACTGGCGCAATCGCTGGACGGCATCCTTGGTTGTGATAATGCTGAGTATGTTCTGGATTTGCTCTTTGGACTGTCGATTGGGAGTTAAGATAATGAGAAAACATGAAAGGACTTCCTGCTCTGTGTTTCATCTCCGCGACGTATCCACTCTTTTACCCAGCCTCTGTCCCAATTCTGGTGAGAGGCAGCGGGCGGGAAATGGGTCATACCTCACCTTCCTCTCATTTATACCTCGCCGCTTTCGGTTCGTACACACACTGGGCTATGGTGCTCAGTACCACCTGGACCAAAGCAGAACCCTAACCTTCAGTGCCAGTATTCGGAGCTGATGGACGAATCCTGGCCCATAATGGTAAATAAACACACCACACTTCGCGACACAGTGTAGGCAGGCAAACAATTAACGCCGATCGACGGTTTATTGACATCGCTGCCGGTTTCAGCTAATTGCACGCTGGGCAGCTTCTATGATTTCACGCTGATCACAGCCGAAGCTGTCAGCAGGTGTAAAAATTTCTAATTTGCCAAAACACATTTAGAATGCAGTAAACTAGTTAGATAGCTTGTAAATGGTAGACAACTAGAATCTGCTGCAGGCAAAAGAATAGCCCATATCCTGCTTATTAGCCGTGTTTCTGTGTTATTTCTTTGTTCATCTATGAGGTTTTTATGAAAGGTTTATGTAACATCTGAATGCAGAGTTTAATTAAACATAATTCCAGCTGACTTTACGCTATTTATCCCGATAGATCAAGTACCAAGAGCCTTTCCCTCAGTGTCAAAGGTTCACTACTCTGCTACAGAGTGAGAATAGCAGAGGAAATTCACCTAATTTGTACTGTTGCATTGTAGTTCTCTTGTCCACCAGCTGCTGTGCAGCGAGAGCCAGGAAGTGATTGGTTGCGATTTCACCATCTGCACGCGCAACGTTATGTCGAGTAAATGAAGGATGTGATTGAGTGTCCAGAAGCGCAGCTAATGTCATTACTGGGCTGTGAGTTACGCTGTGCAATTACGACCAAATTTCCAATGACCCGCTGAAATCTTAACGCAATCCCAACCAATTTACGTGATGTTTACGAAAGCTGGATCTGTATGCATGCAAATTTGTATCCTGGGTATGAAATCCATACGTCATAGCTTTCGAATTGAGCATAAGGTATGAATTTGAAATAGTGCTGAATTCAGAAGCTATACATGTTTTCGAGCTTTATCGTATGATTACATTTTAGCGCTGATTCTTCGTTGTAAGCTACCCTCACACTAGTTAAAACTGAAGCCTGGCATTAAAGCTGCAGTACATTTTCTGTTAAGAAGTCCCCATGGTTTTGGTTCAGTGCAGATCTTGGGGGACCATTATTCATATTTGTCCCAACTGTCCCCTTAACAAATAAATCTTAATCTGGTTAATAAAGTTAGCATTTTTGTTGCGCAGTTAATAACAATATAAGATACAGACCATTTAAGAAACATGTTAATAAAAAGATGTGCAATTAGAATTGATTTGGTTTATTTATAGACCTAAAATGATCATAGTTTCCATTTGGTTCAATTATGACATGTGGTTCAGTTTCTCGTTCAGATATTTAAAAAAAAAAATATTCTAAAAAATCGTTATTCTTTCAGCTTTTTAACTAATACAAGGTTAACAGAAGGTCGGAATATTATTCACACCCACAAAACTTTTAACTATAATTTTTACTGAAACAGAAACCAGGTGTTTTCAGAGTAACTGGTAACAAAATTACACAAAAAGCAAGACCTTTCTAGGGGCAAACATTCACATGATTTAGCTAATTCCTAAGCTGTGTATTGGCTCATTACAAAAAAAAGTAATTAACGTAACTGAAAACACAAATGATGATATTTTTACAACTCTCTGAGTTGGTCACATTTAAATTTTATATAAATGACTTTAAAACAAAAGTATAATTTTGTATTTAAGTTCCAGAACCAATTATTGAGACGTGTCTGATGATACCCATTCCGATTATACGGATGTCTTTTTCGCATACATAGATATAGGCAATAGTCATTTTTACATTAACTTCAGCTTACCTGATCTAACTGTGCTGACATAGCAAGACTGATAAATATTTCATTGTGCATATTCTCCCAGCTTTATTGCAGTCTTTTTGGTTTACTCGAGTTCCTTCAAGTGAATGTGGGGTGTCCTTCACTCAAGCTGGAAAACAAGGAAGGACAGGACTTACCGCCAGAGTCCTCGACACATTAATACCGGAGTATCTCTTCAAAAATGCCCTGTTATTTAAGCCCATTGTTTACACTGGAGTTCTGTCATTTTGCAAAATTATATCAGTGATGATAATGATAATGAATATATTGGATGTGCATTCTTGTTTTATAAATGTGTCGTGAAAAAATGTAAGAAATTTAATGTATTTAAATGACTTGTCAATGTTTTTTTTTTTCCTTCCTTGGTTGTATTTGGTTTTTACAATAATATATTATTGTGTACCTATTGTAAATATGAAGCACACCTATTTTGCAAGCTGACAATTCACTTTGTACTGTTGTTATATATGAATAAAGTTATATATGATAAAAGCACTGTAGTCGTATGGCTTTTAAGTCAAGGCCTTTCTAGAAGCTCCCTGTTATCCAGGGCCATTCCAGAGGCCCAGATAGGAATATATAAAAATAAATAAGGGGATAATGAAGTTCAAGCCGGTTCAACCAGTTTTCCAGTTATATTTAAATGACGCTGCCCTGAAAAACGGCAGGGCAGGCAAGATGGATGGTTATGTAATGCGGAGAAATGGGGGCCCTAGAGGTTTAGAGAGAGCCAGCCTGACTGCCTCAAGGTCTCTGTGCATCGTCTCCTAGACCCCGTTCGCACATTATGCTGCATGCAAGAGTTTAACTGTCTTTCGTGTGCATTTCCTGACCTTCCCCTTGTTAATATTCAGGGGCGAGAGGCAGTGAACGCTGTCAAACCGCTAAACGCTAATGGTGGGAATCCCAGAAGTCGTGACTTTGAGAGAAAAAAACGCTCTCGAAAAAGCATGCCGGCCTCTCAGCTATGTCCCTGGGCAGAATCCGGCCCTCATTTTGGTCGGAGGAAACTCCACAAGCGTAAGTAGGGACCCTCACTAGACATTTGTACCTGTGACAAAAAAAAAACATGTTATGCAGTGAAGATTGAATGGCTGATTGAATGGGTGCCGTCTGAAATTGCCCTTAGCTCGAGGTGAGCCAATGTGATTGCTTGATTCTTTTCGTGCTCAGGGTAATTGAAAGTATCGATTCACCGGTTCTGTTGTTTACGCTATCTGTAGCCAGGCTGAAAATGCATAACCTAGCACAGAGACGGTCTTTGCGAGTACAATGGCTCAACATGCACTGTAGTCACAGCCCTGGAAGTGAATGCATACACTTAGATCAATATATACCAGTTTTATCTGTGTGTCCTCTATGTCACTATTGTTCTTTAGGACTTTTTTCATTTCCCAAACCAAGCGTCTCCTTTATGTCCGCCTGCCCTCTAACTCTCTTTCCATCTCCAGACCAACATCACCAATTTCCTTTTTAGTTTCGAAATGGCGTCCTCCACCCCAGCTGATGATCAAAATCATATATCCAGACCACACCCTCTCGTTTCCATCACCTTGAAGGATGAAGGAGGGGCCTTCGTCTGCTCCCCGTCAGCGCTTAGCTTCTCAGCTGAACCTCCAGACCCTCCCCTTTCTGTACGCCAGCAGAGCAGCCCACCACAGTGCAGGACCTTGGGCCCCTGAGCTGGAATGCATGAACATTCGGAAACATCGCGGGACGGTGAATGGAACCAGACACAGGGATGACGTGGATGGGCACTTTGGGGGTGGTAGAGGAGATGGGAAAGGAAAATGGGCAGTGGGGCAGGGAGGAGTGGCGGAGGGCTTCGGAGACTGGGCCAGAAGATAAAACAGAACTCAGTCTTATGGATCATCACCCGGAATCACAGCACAGTGCCGTCAGCTTCTTTTAATGGGCCCTAGTGCAATATTTTTTTGTAAGGGGGGGGCTCCTCATTTCTGGACACACGATCATGCACGCAAACAATTCTACAAGGCCCCCACCTCAAGAACAAAAAAAAGAGCTCAATTCCGATGACTTTTGGGTGTATCATGTGTCTGCATTTCACTCCTTCTTTGAGATTCTCTTCCAGACTGTAATTCTCCCACATACTGTATGCGATTCAGTGACAGGCATGCCACAGTGTCATAATTTTCTCAGTGGTGAGACCTACACTCTGAGCATACCAGTATTTTGGCTTAAACTGAACACTCTGAGCGAGACAGATTTGCCAGTCAGTTAAAGGGTATATGTATATATCATTTGGTTTCCAGTGGTTCGTAACGCAACGTACAGAAACATGCTTCGATAATTTAAACTAATAGATCCTTATGTTCCCTGTGAAGGGGCCCCCTGACTCCCCATGAAGGGGGCCCCCTAACTCCCCGTGAAGGGTCCCCTGACTTGCTGTGAAGGACCCCCTGACTCGCTGTGAAGGGGCCCCCTGACTCCCCATGAAGGGCCCCCTGACTCGCTGTGAAGGGGCCCCCTAACTCCCCTTGAAGGGCCCCCTGACTCGCTGTGAAGGGGCCCCCTGATTCCCCTTGAAGGGTCCCCTGACTCGCTGTGAAGGGGCCCCCTGACTCACCGTGAAGGGGCACCCTGACTCCTCAGGAAGGGGCGCCCTGACTCCCCGTGAAGGGCTC
>JAODLC010000133.1:20948148-20969684 GCA_026781145.1 Hippopotamyrus pictus
CCTGGCTCCCCATGAAGGGGCACCCTAACTCCCCGTGAAGAGCCCCCTGACTCACTGTGAAGGAGCCCCTTGACTCGCTGTGAAGGGGCACCCTGACTCCTCATGAAGGGGCACCCTAACTCCCCGTGAAGGGCCCCCTAACTCCCCGTGAAGGGCCCCCTGACTCCCCAAGAAGGGGCCCTCTAACTCCCCGTGAAGGGCCCCCTGACTCGCTCTGAAGGGCCCCCTGACTTGCTGTGAAGGGGCCCCCTGACTCACTGTGAAGGGACCCCCTGACTCCTCATGAAGGAGCGCCCTAACTCCCCGTGAAGGGCGCCCTAACTCCCTGTGAAGGGCCCCCTGACTCGCTGTGAAGGGGCCCCCTAACTCCCTGTGAAGGGCCCCCTGACTCGCTGTGAAGGGGCCCCCTGACTCCTCATGAAGGGGCGCTCTAACTCCCCGTGAAGGGCGCCCTAACTCCCTGTGAAGGGCTCCCTGACTCGCTGTAAAGGGGCCCCCTAACTCCCCCGGACTGCCCATGAAGGGGCGCCCTTACTCCCTGTGGGGCCTCCCATATCTGTGAACCCCAGGGCCTATATTTCCTCCACTGTTAGAGGTTCATCTTTTTGTACCCTTCTTCCCAGACTGCTTCTGCTGCACGTCTGAAGATACTCTTACACACACAGGATGAAATGGTCCTTATCCCCACCCCACGCACACACACACACACACACACACACCAGATTTTGTTATTTCTCTCATTTGATGTGCTAAGTGGCACCAGTGGGACCGCAGTGTGCCCTGTGCAGGACCGACCTCTATAACAAACCTTCTCATTGGATCTCATTAAATTCTACAAACGTATGTTCCTACCTGTTATTGTCCTCCACTGCATCACTGTCCAGTTTTTTAATGCTTAGCCCTCATTGGTCTGGGGACAGAAGGACAGCTCTGTGACTTTGGCATTCTGGTCTAGCTCACTGGTGCAGAAACAGAGATTGTATCACATGGGCTGGCCATTGAATTCTAGATGTCTAGTGTGAGGCAGAGACAAAACAATTTAATGTTACGGGTAATTAAGTACAGCTAAATGACTGAGCACGTCAGCCCACTTTAGCCAGGACTCCTTTCTTGGTTTCGATTCTCTCCGTAATGAATTTCCACTCAGTACCCTTTGGGCCAGTTCGCTTAAATAAATGCATCAAATAACCAGCTGATGAAACCCGAATGGTCGATGCGTGTGTGTTTTGTTCCTGTCACCTACCCGAGTCAGACTGTGCAGGCTGCTTAAATACACCAATATCTGTCTTTCCCTATCACTGCAAAACTGTTTGTCCAATAAAAGCAAAAAAATGCAATCAAATGTAAAATGCTCTGTAATTAAATTGATACTGGGCTGTGGAAATGTTCAGTGTTGATTAAGTTTTATTTCCTGTGTCACACAGTGAGGGTCCTCACCTACACGGCCTCTTTGGGTCTCTCTCTCTATTTGATAATTCCCCAAACCCCATCACCCTTGCAGGACCTACTAGGAATCTCCATAGACACAGACTCTGCACAGCAGGCTGACACATTCCAGGTACCTCACTGTCTCGACCCACTTATATTTACATGAATGTGCTGTATTTAGCAGACACGTTCATCCAAAGGGGGCGACATGGTGGTGCAGTGGTTAGCACTGTTACCTCACACCTCTGGGACCCAGGTTCGAGTCTCCGCCTGGGTCATGTGTGTGTGGAGTTTGCATGTTCTCCCCGTGTCGTCGTGGGGTTTCTTCCGGGTACTCCGGTTTCCCCCCACAGTCCAAAGACATGCTGAGGCTAGTTGGGGTTCCTAAATTGTCCGTGGGTGTGCCTATGTGAGTGGATGGTGTGTGAGTGTGCCCTGCGATGGGCTGGCCCCCCCATGTAGGGTTGTTCCCTGCCTCATGCCCATTGCTTCCGGGATAGGCTCCAGACCCCCCACGACCCAGTAGGATAAGCGGGTTTGAAAATGGATGAATGGATGGACGTTCATCCAAAGCAGTACGCTGTCTTTTGCGGAAAGGAATATTAGGCAGTGTCTGGTGCAACTGGGGTTTATGAGCCTTGTTCACGGACCAAATGGTGAAAACATTCTGCCTACACTGGGATTTGAACCATTTATCTTCCGATCACAGGCAACACGTCTGAACCCACTAAGCCGCTTCCCTGAAAATAAACTGGGTGCCTCAGAGAGACCTGTTAACCTAACTTCATGTCTGTGGACCACAGAAGGGAACTGAAAATCCACAAAACACAGGAGGAACCAGTAAATAGACACAGCAGGGGTAGGATTTGAACCCTCAGCGGTGGAGGTGCGAGGTAGGGACATATGCTGGTCCACTGTGCCACAGGAATAATTCCTTTCTTCATCATAAGCATTTAGTTCATGCGGTTGGGCTACTCTCACAGAAAATGTTCCTGAAATACATCAATTGTAGTTTTTAAATATATAGCTTCTGAATTTTTTAAAAAATCGGTTTTGAGGAAAGTCTCAGTTCAGGGTGTATTTTTGCTTGTTTCGCCAAAGTTTGACAGTAGAGGGTAGCAACACGAATCTGGCCAGATGTAAATCGCTGTACCAAATCCGGTCTTACAGCCCCATCTTCTGGCGTAAAGTCTTATCATTCGGCTTGGAGTGCTGAGCATGATGGTACTGACCAGATGTGGAAATGAGAAGTGACAGAGGTATGCAACAGGCATGTTCGCTATGCTCATGAACAGAGATTTATGTCTGTTAGTGTTATGCAACCATGTGGTTGAGCCTCAACATTTGTTTACTTGAATTCCCTGTGTGAATTCTGTTGTGTATATCTGCGTGACCTGTAACCACCTATGTTTATTAAAAGCAGGCATAGGAGTGATGCCTGATGAAGGAGAAAGTAACAAAAACTGATAATTAAAATTTTGGTAACCCACAGACTGCAATCACGCACGAATCCCACATGAAGGGATGTCTCTCAGAACAGACCGATCAGCCCATTGTGTGTTGTTAAAAAACTGCATGCATGACTCTCTTTTTGTAATAGGGGATGGCCATTGGTGCTCTATGGGCACAAGGCAGGGAACAACCCAGGATGGGGCACCAACCCATCACAGGGCACACCATTCACCCTAGTCCGAGAGGTGTAAGGCAGCAGTGCCCACCGCTGCACCACTGTGCCACCCAATCCCACTCGCAGCATGATTAATATCAATGCTATCATTGTCATCGTCAACCATTAACATCGCCAGCATTGGGCTGGCAGGGTGGCACAGTGCCGTCACCCCAGGGTTCGAGGCTCTGCCATGCCTCCACGTGTGTGCATGTTTTCCCTGTGTTGTCGTATGATTTCCACTGGGTATTCCCCCCCCACAGTCCAAAAATATGCTAAGGTGAATTGTTGACAGTTTCCAAACTGTCAATAGGTGTGACTGATGTGTGACTGTGGCCTACGATGGGTTGGTGACCCATCCTGGGATGTTCCCTACTTTGCACCCATAGCCAGTGAAATAGGCTCTAGACCCCCTGTGACCCTGAATAGGACAATGGGTACAGAAAATGGACAGATGGATCATAATCATCATCTTCATAATACTCTCCTGATTTTAAATTTGAAACAGGACGTCTGATAGATCCTGTCCTTGCTCTTGTGCTTTGCACTGTTGGAAATGAGCACCAAAGTTCACAAGCACTTTCACTAATGTGGTTTCTTTTTCCTAGAATAATGCCCTGGAATACCAGTTCCAAGGGAAGTGAAAAGCCCCGCCCCCCATGTTTTCACTCCTTTAATGCACTTCCGAAGATGTGAAAGATGTGAAAAAGACTCATGCTGAAGCACAGCTTCACGTCACAGGACCACGGCGCAACCAAGCAGAGACTCATGCTGAAGCACAGCTTCATGTAGTAGGACCACGGCGCAACCCAGCAGAGATTGATGCTGAAACACAGCTTCACGTAGCAGGACCACGGCACAACCAAGCAGAGATTGATGCTGAAACACAGCTTCACGTAGCAGGACCACGGCGCAACCAAGCAGAGATTCATGCTGAAGCACAGCTTCACGTAGCAGGACCACGGCGCAACCAAGCAGAGATTCATGCTGAAGCACAGCTTCATGTAGTAGGACCACGGCGCAACCAAGCAGAGATTCATGCTGAAGCACAGCTTCACGTAGCAGGACCACGGCACAACCAAGCAGAGATTCATGCTGAAGCACAGCTTCACGTAGCAGGACCACGGCGCAACTGAAGCGGATGTGTCTCAGTGGCCTGGGGTGGCACATTACTCCAGATCTTGGATTCCTTCAGTTCCATTCCTTTGGGATGTGGAGCAGGCAGAAATGCAGACCTTTCACATGTCTATCACGCTTCCACTCCCCCTGCCAGATCATAAGTCAAAGGTCAGAGGTCAGGAAACACAAACGAAGTTTGCAAATTCCAGTACGGCGACAATGGGCTGGAATAAGGACCCTTTGTCTCTCAGTTTTTAAAAAGGAAACACGTTTGACGACCGGGTCCAGTTTCTCCTCAGTTCTCCTAAGTTGAGCTGTTCCCATACGAGGCGCCCACAACACCCCGCCTACTAAAATCCACTCCCAGCATGTGGTAATGGGGGGGGCTTCCTTCTGCGTGGGAAATCGAAAACAGGTGTATGTGTGTTTCAGAGCGAGAGAGAGAGAGGGACGGAGTTAGGGTGCTCCAGTACGTCTGGGGTCTGCCCCCCCAGTTGATCGTCGCTACATTTCAATTACAAAGTAAAGTATAATTTATCTCTGCTTTCTTAGCCGGTTGGACGTCCTGGCTGCTTCTCGCCTGTACACCTCAAATTCAGGCCTCCTGGACGGCTGGGTCAACCAAGCTGAGCTCCAGAGAGAGCTACCGTTCCCTGCTTCCAGATTGCAGGCCGGATTCTCGTTTTTCTTTTAAATTGGAGTCTTTGAAAAGCTCTGCTCCTGAAACGATCGAGGCTGGAACACATATGCAGACACCCTTGCAGGGAAAACATAAAACCAGTTACGTTTTCAAAATGAGCAAAATGAATCTGGAACCTGAGGTCAACTGCGATAAGTTTCAACAAGAGGGGTAATTAGCATGAATGGCTGGTTAGACACAACATTCTTGTTACCGTATCTAGCCTTAAAAATTGCTCCTGGAGTTATAAGGGGACTGAACTGGTTTATACTCTGCACCAGCAACCGTTGTTTACACAGTGGTGCTCCAGAAGGAGACCTCCCTGGGGCATCTTCTGGCACACAAACTGCAGGCGGGCGCCCTCGCTCTGTGTCGTGTCCCTCGTGAAGGTGCAGCTTCCTTTGTCCAGGTTTTAATTAGATAGTGCAGTCAATAAATTATTTGGGGAGGAGGTCGAGATGTGTGGCCTGGAATCAGCCAGGGGGGCTCCGGGGCTGAGCTCCTGTTACTCTGGCAACCGCAGGAATGAAAAGGAATGTGGTACGAAATGGAAATCCTAGACACAGGATTCCCCCCACCTCTCCCTGCCACCACCCCCGATCCAGATGTTGGCCTCTGCTGTACTTGGGGATGCCACAGACAGGCATTACAGCTTAGGGGGGGGGGCAGAATGGCGAGCAAGGGGGAGAAACCACATGATTCAGAGAAGAGTAAGCAAGCTTTGGGGAGGGTCTTCTGCTATGGAGCTCACACGGGTGGGGGAGATTGTGCGGAAGCTTATAAACCAACTTTTATCGCGGAAACATTGACAGATGATACAGTTACAATTACTGAACAATTACAGTCGTTGTATTTCTTGCTGCAACTGCCTGGGGGGTGGAGTGGCTGTTTTTGTGTTATGGTAGTATTCCAGCTCACTTATAACTTCACTGTAATGTAATGCCGATTTGAGGTATATTTTTTTCTCCCAAACAATGAATGATGAATTAATAAACGTTACATTTATATAGCACTTTTCAAGATACCCAAAGTGCTTTACAGAACCAAATAGGAGCCACTTCAGCCGCCACCACCGTGTAGCCCCCACCTGGATGATGTGACAGCAGCCATTTTGCACCAGTACACCCTCCCCCACACAGTAGCTAAGGTGGTGAAGGGGCAGGAGAGAATTCACCAGTTAGATACATAGGATGATTAGGAGGCCAGATCTGATAGGGCCACAGTGGGCAGCTTTAGCCTGGACCTTGGGGCACCAATCCTACTCTTTTGAAAGATGCCCAAGGATCATTCATGACCTTAGAGAGTAAAGACCTCAGTTTCACACCTCATCACAGCACAGTACTGATCAACGTCAGTTGTTCACAGTAACTGAGTAGTACTTGTAGTTACATGAAAGCTGTGTGGCTCTGTGGGTTGGGAAGGTCGCCAGTTTGAATCCTGCAGCCAGCAGAGTGTTCATATCACCAGTTGGCCACTGGTCACAACCCTTGACCCTGAAAACTGCTCCAGGGCGCCGGTTAACTGGCTGACCCTGCACTCCGAACCCAGGACTCCGATCTCCATATGTATGTAAGTAAGCTGGGAAATACAAAAACTGCAGAATTCCTAAGTACTCAAATGTGTGCAAATGGCAAAATGAAGCATCACTGAATAAAAGTGACATTACTATAATTACTGCCCGCTATTCTGGAGAGTTACTACAAGGCGAAGAGTCATAAAAAATTTGAAAAAAAAAAAAATCCTCTGCTAACCATTTCCCTTCCCCTCTCTCTCTCTCTCTCTTTCTCTTTCTCCCTCTCTCTCTTTCCCCTCATGTGAAATATGAGACTTGGTTGAAGAGGTAAAATGAGCAGCGCACGAGGGGTGTGGAAAGAGGGCAACAGGCAGGGGCTATATAAAATACCCACAGCACAAGAAGCTCTTTATCCCTGTGTGTCTGTCTCACGGTACGAGGAGGGAAAAAAAACACAAATTACAGACGCCCCCTCTCTGCGCCCACGCATTTCCCAAACGCCAGGATGCCAGTGTTGTCTCTCGGGAGGAACGGAGACTGGATGAAACTGGGCTTCACCTTGGTGCTGTCCATGTGGCTCTGTCACGGTGAGTGAGCAACCTCTGGGGCTCCTCGGATCTCTAATGGGCCTTCGCGGTGGAATGTGCATGGGGTGGTGGGGGGCGTCCAACCGACCTGTGAGATGTTCTCCCTCATCCCGCCACCGTTCATGGGAGGCGTCGCTTTAAGTTGGAGTTTGAGGGTGTGCAGGGTGGACACGCTTATAGCGCTGAGTTCGGGCGTCTCCACTATGTGGACGTTCAGGAGCCTGTGGAACATTCAGGAGCCTGTGGAAGGACTTTGTCACGGAGGTGCCAGCCAGCAGAACGGGCTGGAGAAGTTTATTCGCAGGCTGGATGTAGAGCAGAGTAGGAGGAGCCAAGCTGGTGTGGACCGTGCGGAGCCTCTCTGAGTCGCCGTCGTTACTTCAGAGGCTGGAAGTCGCTCTGCTGATTTTCGAAGGCTGGAGACCATCTCGATTCACTTATTTTATTTTTTATTTTTGCTAAGATAGGTGTATTACTAAGCAGGTGTCAACATCAGGAGACAGTATTTGGTGTTCAGCACAAGTGATGCAGGCAGGGGTGAAGTTACGAGAGGCCAGCATGCTTCGCTTTTTTGGTAAACTTTGACATAAGATTCAGTCTGAGGTTCCCGGGAATCTGTGACAGGACTCCGCTCTGAAATGACCCTCAGAACCAGGAAACCAAGAGAGAACCTTTTTGGGAGGCGATGCAGCCGAAGTCTGCGAAGGGAAGGAACAAACTCTGCCCCGCCTAGCATACGCCAGCAACACTGGGTACATAATTACAGTGCTCCCAGCTCGGTCGCGATCTGAGGGTAGACGCGGAAAATTCCTGACCAACAGTTATTAGATTCTTTTTAACTTTAGAAACCTAATATGAACATCCCCCACTTCAATGCCTCCAACCCCGCCCTACACCGTCACACAGCCCTGTCAGAGAACGCGGGGTAAGGATGAGGTACCCACAAATTACCCGCTTCTGCTAACTGGGTTACTTGGACATTTAGGAACACGAGTGGGGAGTTGCCATGGAGGTATCCCTCGTGAGGAACCCAATCGCGTGTCGACACGACATTCCTCTACGTCTGACACCGTCCGTCCCCGGGGGAGGGGGGAGGTGTGGAGGGGGTACTGCAACATGAGATCGGTGAAAGGGATCATTATGAAAACTGTATTGTGGTTATGGTAGGCTACCACGGGGGCAGCAGTAGGGCTGTGTTCTTGCTGGGGTGGCACACGCCCCAGCTGGAACGGCCCCATGACTGTAGGTCTAACCGTTGAGCCCTTGGATGCGCACAATCGCACAAATCTCTTCTTACCGGTTAGGAGCTCACGGCAGATCGGAAAGCCTGAAACCCATAGCCTGCCGGGGCTCGATTCCCTGGCTGGCGCCAGACCCGTAAAGCTCGTGTTGAAATGGTGAAGATAGCGGCGCTGACCCACGTGCCTGAGAAGGAGGCCCTGCTCTGGCTTCTGCAAAATAAACCATGCAAAGCTTTAGCTGACTTTTCCCCACGCTAATGCTCTTGGGGAGTCCGGGGAGAGGTTGGAATATTTCCAGCAGAGGCCGATTCAGCTGGTTATTAGCGATCATTACGACACTTCCGTTTGCTTAACTGCAGGTTCCATCTCTGGGTTCCATTTAAGAGGATTGATGAAGCTCCTTTTAAACTTTGGAGTTGATTCCAAGATGAGCACCCCTGGCTCTTTAGCAGTGTGAGGTAATCTGTTGGCAGGGACCTGGGTGCGGTGGGGAGGGGGGGGGGGTTGAGTCCTGTGGTGTGAGTCAGCAGGTTAAACCATTTAATTTCATGCTGCACCCACAAAGTGCAACTGAATGGTGGTGATTCAGTCCCTGGGGAATGTGAATGACCAAAGCCAACAGAAATGGTGGCGACTCTAGCCAATGAATCAGGAGGGTTATAGGACAAATAGTCCTGCTTGCAGGAGGCCTCAAATCACACAGGTGGTTACAGCTGTTTTTCTTAACAAAAATGTTCTGAGGGCAGAAAGAAAAATGATTGGTTCATAGAGGTAACCAATCAGATTGTAGCGGAGGTGGGTCCACGCAACTGGGGAGGCGGGACTAACCAATCTGATGTCTTGACCACGCTTCCTCTAGTTGCTTGGCCCCACCTACTCAACATTGGTTGTCTCTCTGTCTGAACCAATGATTTTTCATTCCATTCATTATCCATCGGCAGCTAACAGCGCACCCAGAGGGGTGCAGATGGAGATCTGGTTCTGATCTCCTCTGGTAGAGCATTTCTAACCCACATGCAGTCCCATGTGGAGATGTTCCCCGTTTCAAGATGGCGGCCTCCGCCATCAGCGTGACTTCCTGCACACTGTGGCTGCAGCTGCGAACTCCCCGTGTACCAATCACGGTGCAGCCCCAGAAGCGTATGTCCGCTAGGCAGCCATAGCGAACAGCATACCTTCACTGATGGCTGGACCTGCTGGTGCCGCTTAATCGCCACAGAGTGGATTTCATAAAACTAAATCAGATCCAGCAACCTGATGGAAACCTGATGGAACTCAGAAACACTCTCCAAACTGATGATCGCAAATCAGGTCTGGAGTCAACACCGTTATCAACATCGGCGCTAATCGGTTCACACCTTATGTAGAAGAGAATAAAAAGATAAAAAACTAAACAGCTAATTAGATGATAAACAGCATCTAGTACTAAATTCATCGATCCATCTATCTTCTAACTGCTTATTCTCGTCAGGGTGGCTGGGATCCCCAGAAGTACTTACTAGTGACGAAATATCGAGGAAACACTCTGAGATTTTTATTGGCAGGTTTTGAGAACTTCGCTACTTGCGAAACCCCATGTTTCTTTGTAAAGAACATCTTCCCCAGACAAGAAATCAAGCCTGTTCACTGTTCACAGAAGCGTCAGTCACCAAACAGAAGTACTGTGTAGACAGAACTGCAGTCAGCACAAAGCCTAGAGACTCCCCCCTCCTTCCCCCACGAACGCCTTCCTTACAATGCTGCTGCTTCTTGTCAGAAAGCAGTGTGTTTTTAAGTTTTTACTTCCCCCTCAGGGACTATAACAGATTTAGCTTTCCTAGCCAAGCCTGCTTCTGCAGGGCCTGTCCGGCTCGAGCTCCCGATAATTAAGCCTGGGCAATGACAGCAAAGTTTAGGGCTGCATTGTGAGCTTAACTGGAACCATAAGGTTGCTTCTCTTTCCCAGTTTTTTTTTTTAGCCCAGTCCTATGTCACAAATGAGTGTGTACATGCATCGGGACGGTAACTGCAGCACATGTCACTGCAACCTGGCTGGATACTGTTTTTCTGCCTTTTTCCTCTTCATGACCTCTTCTCCTGTCACCATCAGACTGATAAAATCGAGGCCCTCTTAACTTACCCCATATGCCCCCTTTAGGTGCAAAAAACTAAACGTGGGAGAAGCCTGCAACCTGTGGGAAGGTGGGGTTTGACATCCAGCCCCTCCCACATCCAGCCCCTCCCACATGCAACCTGGCCCACATCCAGCCCCTCCCACATCCAACCCCTCCCACATGCAACCTGGCTCACATCCAGCCCCTCCCACATTCAACCTGGCTCACATCCAGCCCCTCCCACATCCAGCCCCTCCCACATGCAACCTGGCTCACATCCAGCCCCTCCCACATGCAACCTGGCCCACATCCAGCCCCTCCCACATTCAACCTGGCCCACATCCAGCCCCTCCCACATTCAACCTGGCCCACATCCAACCCCTCCCACATTCAATCTGGCCCTCTCATAACGTGAAAAGAAACGCTGATGTCCAACACATCTTCAAGCGGAACTCAGCGAACTATGGCGTTTAATTCATCAGAAAACCCACACACATCACATAGAAACCACACGCGTGTACAGTATGAGACGCAGAACAGCATCCGCGAGTGGAAAATCGTCGTCACGAGGGTGTATTTCTGCTCCACACACACAAAAGGGAATATCAACACACAAGTACGTTACTAGTTTATGTATTTACTACACTATACTTTTTATCTATACTTATCACTGTACTTTTCAGGGTCGCCGGTTCAAACCCAGTCTCAACATGTCTGTGGGTCCTTGAGCAAGGCCCTTAACCCCCGGCTCCCTGGGCGCCGCTACAGGTGGCTGCCCTTCACGGACAGCTTGCTTACAAAGCGCAAGTTGAGGGAGGTGTACAAAAAAAAGACAATTTCCCCACGGGGATCAATAACAGTATCAATGAAAACAATTAAATTATTGGCATTTTAGAGTGTACTCTTTTCACTTAATAAAAACGAAGAGGTTTACTGTGAAACGATATGCTGCGTGACTCATACTGTGTAAGTATACTCCATGGTTCGAATTACGGGGGGCTAAGGGAGCTCGGCTAAGCTAACCCTAACCCCCACCCAACTCTGACCTTTAACCGTAAGTAACCAATCATTACACAAGAATGCTTCTTAAATGAACTGCATGATTGACAGTCTGGTGAGGTGACGTACAGTAAGCCGGGTTGGATATCCAGAGAATAACAAATTGTCAAAAGAACAAAAGAACAATCTTGTTATGCGAGTTTGAAATAAATCTTTCAGACCCAGATCTCATACAACAGCCCTGTTTTAAATAATCACAGACTGCTATTTGTGATTTTTTTAAATCCTTTTGTTAACGTCTACATTTTTATACATTTGATTCTAGACTGTTGAAGCTTTACCTTGTGTTTTTGCTGTTGCTATAAGGCAGGATTTCACTACAGCAATATGAAACTGATAAAAAGCTTTCAGCACAGTAAACCTCACATGCTGAGGAATAAACCCCCCCCATCACCATCGCATCTTGTGCAATCAGTCTCATGCCAAGCCGCAGCCGCTCAAAAAATGCGATTTTAACCACGTTCGCACAAGTAACAAAATGCAATGCATATGAGATATGAGTGGGACAGAGAAAGACTATGTGATAGAACTGCTGACAAGGATCACCCCCCCCCCCCCCGAGCTGGGATGGGGTAGAGTGGGATATATTGGGGGGGGGGACTAAAATGGTCTCTTGGGGGCCTGAGAAGCAAGGGAAGACTTTCAGCCTGTATTTGTCTTTCTCGCCGATTGGTGGGATCAGTCAAACAAATAATAGAAGCCGCTGATGGTGTATGTGCAGGGAGGGTGGGGCAGAGTGGGGGCGAGTGAACAAGAAACCTAAATTAAGCAGCCTGGATGAGATCATGATGCAGGGAGGAAGGGGAAGCGGATGAAAGACACACCCAAGCCTCAGCAGATAGCTGTTTGGGGTTCCCCTGTCAGAGAAGAAAGCAGAAACGAAATCTTTAAAATATGCTCATATTTTGGGGAAAACTCCTCTCGGCCTGGCAAGACTACTTCATCTTATTCCCATTTCCATGGTTTCCGTACACGTTGTTATTTTTTGGACTGTTGTTTGTTGTAAGCTGGTGATGTCCGGGGGTGGGGGGGTTGTGTACTGTCTAATATTCTTAAAACCTTAAAACGTCAAGCTGAGAAAACAGCAGGAAGCAAAGACAGCTGCCTGGACAAGAACAGAGGGAGAGGAGAGGAGTCCATAAAAGAGAACCGGGGGGGTACTTTTAAGGAGGATGCTGAGGATGGGGGGTAGCAATCCTCCAGCGGGCTGTAGCACAACAGGATTTCTGCTTCCATGTGTTTGCTAGGGGGCAGCCATGCTGAGAAAGTTGGCTGGAGATCAGTTGTATGGCTAATGTTTGCCGGTGGCTTACAGGACCCAGTCTAAACCGATCACGGCTACCGATTAGTCAAGGATAACAGTCACTACTGCCGTGGTCAGACATAGGCCCGGCCTGTAGCATCCTCAACGGCACTGCCGTGACCCAAACACACTCCCCCTTCTCCCCGCAGTCATCATGTGCAGAGTCACGGCCCAGCATCTGGCAGGTACCTCAGCAGATACTGGCTTCACAGCTGCCTTTCGGGCATCCACACCACAAACCATGGGGTGAACGTGCCACCACTCCACAGCCAGCTCTGACGAGGGACATCTGGAGACGCGTGAAGCTGTCAGCTCTGCCTTGATCTCTAATATGAGAAGCGCAGCCAGTAAGATATCATATGCAGGCTCATTCAGCAATGCGGCAAACCGAGATCGCATTTTAAATCGCATCGCCGCTTACGCTGACTTTATTTAATAACACATCCCATGCATTATTTAAATAGATGATTTACCCAAATGCGCCTCCCCAAAGGTAAAATTACTGTGGCTTACGAAAGCACTGTAAAGTTATAAAATAGTTATATTTTTAGGGGATAGGAATTTCAGAATTACTGAAATGCTAAACCTCATATAACATGCAGCCAATTAATGAACGCAGAAAAAGCAATTTTACTGGTTGGCTTATCATACATGGACCTAGTTTTATAGACCTTCACTTTCATTTCCCAACAGGCCCAGAGTGGCCAGTCAGGAAACTCGATAGGCTTCCCGGTTGGGCCGCTTAGCTGTTGTGCCATTCAGAAACGAAATAATTTTACACGTTTAATATTCTACAAAAACGCTTCAGAATATTAACCAGCAAGTCTTCATATGCACACATACGCACACAAGCAATGGGCCACGATTGCTCTGCACAGAGAAATGTGCAAATACACGGCTAACCGTTCACTATGCTGCTAATCGCTAATCACTGGAAGTTTCTCAAACGATGGATGTTAGAAAGAGACCAGGTGGGGCTGAAAGAGTCAGACTGCTTCAACGGTTCAATATACTATTTATTATTTATTTTCTTCTTGAAATGTATGTAAAAAAAATATGAAAATAAGTCCCACTCCATTCCTCGTTTCTTAATGACAAAAATGTACTTTTTTTCAGATGCTGTCAACTGTCAGGAAGGCTTTCCGTTCTTAGGGGAGAAAGATCAGGAAGACCTGGAAGAGTTACTGAAGATCATAACCTATCCCCCCAGAATCAGAGTTTTTACAGACACCTGGTACGAGGAATACACAAGTAAGACACTAAGATCACATTTAACACTTTTTTATAATGATGGGATACTCCTGCTGTACCCTTTCGAAAGCCTTAAGGCTTGTTTAAAAAATTAAGTTGAAATTTATAGATCCCAGGGGGAAATTCTTGCACAATTCAGCAGCAAAGTAGAGCACAGATGAACATAAATGTGTAAAACAGACAAAGTGCAATATACATAGTGCAAACAAGTAAACCAGGAGCAAACAAAAAGTATATGGTACACAAAGAGAAATATTCGGAAAAACAGAATATTGATTAAATAAACATTTTAACATAAGAGTAATAGTAACAATAAATAATACATTTTAAAAGTGTAGGCCTGGGAAATTGCTCTCAATGAAAAGATTTGGGGATAACAGGATAAGCTTTCTTTAAGGTCTGGGAGATGAGAGAGTGAGCTTTCTTTAAGATCTAGGAGATGAGAGAGTGAGCTTTCTTTAAGATCTAGGAGATGAGAGAGTGAGTTTTCTTTAAGATCTGCGAGATGAGAGAGTGAGCTTTCTTTAAGATCTGCGAGATGAGAGAGTGAGCTTTCTTTAAGGTCTGGTAGATGAGAGAATGAGCTTTCTTTAAGATCTGCGAGATGAGAGAATGAGCTTTCTTTAAGATCTGCGAGATGAGAGAGTGAGCTTTCTTTAAGATCTGCGAGATGAGAGAATGAGCTTTCTTTAAATCATTGAAGGAAAGGATGAGACTCGTGGCGACAACATTTTCACAGACCCACCTGATGTCATCGAGATGGAGTATTCGGATGTGGAGAGTGTGACCAGCACCTTTCACAAGGTAAAGGATGGTAGATGCCCATCGCCACCGCATACCAAAGCATAAGCAACCGGCGGTCCATTTAAATGTAAGATTCTGCCACTGACAGGTAACCAGTGAACTTCATTAGCTGGTTAAATTGATTGCATTTATTAGGTAATTCTATTCTCCTACTTCTCATATGCGGTGATTTCGTTTTTAGAACCAGGCTTGGGGACCGGCCAGTAGGATTACTGGGAGAATTCCTGGTGGTCTTCCCTGGCATTCAGAGCAGACCTTAATATAATCAGATGGTGAAACTAACTAGATGCCTCACTGCAAACTGCACGTCCAGTATTACCACGCCCCATGTCTCTCAGTTTATGGTAGATTAATAATGCAGTTAATTTAGTTAAACAGCGAAATAATTATTTTTACTTTAAATATTAACCTCAGCTCCGTAACACTATAATTATCATTATTTGTGGCACACAGTGTATTATGGGATTGACCTTTACTGAAAAATGAAACGCTGTGTCTCGCTTTGAGCCAGCATTTTTCTGGAACACACCCCCCCCCCCCGCCATCCTGGTCTGGTTTTGAACTTTTTCTTTTTATTGCTGTGTGCTTGTGATTAATCTGGATCTGCTCAACGGTGATCTAATCCCTGCTTGGAATGTCGTCGCACCGCCACCTGTACTAATGGGAATTTTTCTTTTCTGCAGGCTGAAATCCGTTGTGTGGAGAAGGAGAAGATTAATAACAGGGATGCAGTCAAAATCACACTTAACCATGCATCTACCTGCGTGAGTCCCATGCTCGTTGCTGTCTTTCGTCTTTTGATTTGGGCAGGTTCACCAGGTAGCAGTGTGGCCTCTTACCTCTGGGGTTATGGGTTGGACTGCAGCTGCTTGTCTGTGGAGCTTGCATGTTAGCCCTGGATTTTCTGCTGTGATTCAGATTGGTGAAATGCTTCATTTTAATGTGTGTGTGGTTGCCTTTAGCTTGCAGTTTCATCCTTGTTCATTGTGCCTCTTAAGATTCCAGGCTGACCATGACCCCTCATTGAATAAGCGAAGAGGCGATTTCAGTATTTCCAAATGCCTAACATTATGTTTATAATGGCAAGAGAGCCAAACTAAACAAAATCAAATATTATGATGGAGCTATTATAGTTTCAGAATAGGACAACTGAATATTGGATTGAAAATGTATCAAGAAAAACAGAATAATATACTTGAGGACAATGGAAGATTCTGGAAGTTTATGGAAAAAACAACACCCAACCTATAGTTGTTTTGGTAGACAGACAGATAATATGAGTAGTATGAGTACTCATATGAGTAGTCCTTCATACATGAAGTTGTATGTTGAAGATACTGTAGAGAATTCTGGGCAGAATGTGTGTGTGCTTGAGCAGGCCATCATTTCAATGAATTTGTGCCGTCTGTCCTTTTAGGCGCAAACCAAAGTCAAGATTCTAAATGCCTTACCAGATATATGCAAAACCGACTGCAAGATCGAATTTTTCCAAGAAGAAAACTCCAAACAAGTAATCATGTCAGGCAAAACCATTGAAGGTTAGTTTTTGTTTGCACTTTTGGTCATTTTCACCTAATAATCTCCTGAATCATCTGATAAAAATGTGGATTTGTCTTAAATTACAGATGATGCACAAGCTATGGCCATGACGCTCAACAAAGAAAAGGTCAAAAAAAAGGTCAGCAGTCATTTTAACTGAGATTTTGCACAAAAGATGCTTATTCAACCCAGGCAATGTTTTTCAAGCATCCTGAGGGTTAATGTTCATTACTCTGAACTTTGGTCGGGGTCCAGTGTCTTTGTCCAAAATGACGGTTCTGATTTGACCGTCGTAAATCACAGCTCTTATTTAGCATCCAGTCCAACTTCCCAGTTTCCCACAGATGAATGGCTGTCACCAGTGGCATATCAGCCCTGCTTTCGTGGTCATGTGGAATTTGAAGGCAATGTGTTTCCACTACAGTTCCTTGGCACATTATTAAAAATATCTAGAGGATGTTACATAAACAACATCACCGTAAGCATCACATAGTGGAATGCTAGACTGTGTCTTCCTATGCCTAACATTTTGCAGGCAACAAAAGCTGTTCTAATTCCATTTTGGTCCATTTAACTGAAAACTCAAAGGCTGTAATTGTCATGGATCCAGGCGGCTCGGGTGCAGGAATGTGGCATAGAGCACACAGAAAACGAGGACGACCCTCTTGCTGGTCAAAAAAGACAAATGGGGATTTATTAAACGAAACAAAAAACACTACAAACACAATAAAACCAAAAGGACCACAAGGGGTCAAAAACTAAAGGGAATAAACAAAGACTACAAATCACAAAAACTGGGTAGGTAAGCGGAATACAGATCTAACCTCACAAAGCTTAGACAATCAATGAACCACTAGGGAACAAAACAGAAGCAGGTACTTAAATACATAAACCAAAACTGGGTAATAAGACTAACACAGAACAGGTGAGACTAATTAACAGAGACCAGGAAAACAGGGCACAGGTGAAACTAATAAACTCAAAAGAGCAAAACAGGGAAACTAAGAACTAACCAAGGAAACAGGGAAACAGAAACCAACACTAGGGAATTACAAACAGGTAAAGACACAAGCAGGGGCACAAAGAACAAAACAAAAACCAACTATAAAATCAGACACAAGAACTAGAGAAACTCAACTGAAACACTAGGGATCAAAATACAAAAACAGAGGAGGTGGAATTTGAACACAGGACAGAAGGGTTTGTAAATAACTGAATACACAAAGTTTTGAGCCATGAGGCCAACAGGGGAAAACACAAAGACTAACATGAAGGATGGGATGACCAGCAACGCCTGCTGGCCAAATGGGGAAGGGACACAGAGTGGGACCACAGGGACTGACCCTGACATGTAATAAAAGTTGTACTTCTACTCAGGCTTGGATTGGATTTTAGATTTCACAATCTGAAAAATCTAAAACTTTAAATTGTTTGAAAAACTTTGGATTGTCTGGTTCTCACTACACTTCTGAAGATTGCTACTACTGATTATAAAACGAATAATTTCCCTGAGCTTGTGACTAAGCTTGTGCCTGAATTTCTTGTCCTGCAGAATAAATAGCACACTATCCAAGAACTACCTTGGCTGAGGAGTTTTGCCTCATTTTTTCACCCTCTGACTGGATCAATCATTCTTGAAAAGTGATGGATGTGTGCATAACCGCCACCCCCCCATTGCAGATGGACGTGAAGGAGGCGGTGCCGTACTGGACCAAGCACTCCCCCACAGTGCTGGTTTCCCTCCTCTTGGCCGGGCTGCTGCTGGCGGCGCTTCTCATTGGTTGCTATGTGTTGAAGAACCACCGCGGACACAACGCCAAGGGCATGAAGCTGGTCAGTGTTCGTTCACGATAAAGTTTAACAACGTTCATAACATGGAAGCGAAATGCAGTTCGTGTTATTCTGTGTTTGCACATATGAGCTGCAAAGCATTCTGGGCACAACAGTGACACTCATGCTCTGACACTGACTAATTCTTCATGCGACAAATTGTCTTTAAAATTCTTGGGGAAGGCTCCAGCTGGATTTGAAAAAGCGGTCGTCCACAGGCCTTCAATGGAGTCCCGCGTCACCTCCACTCATGCAGTCTCAAATCATCAGGACATGTAACTTACTAGGCCAGTGTTTCCCAACCTGGTACATGGGGACCCCCAGACAGTCCACATTTTTGCTCCCTTCCAGATCCCAATAAGCAAGGGAGCTGGGAGGGAGCAAAAATGCAGACTGCCAGGTAGGGAGCTGGGAGGAAGCAAAAATGCAGACTGCCTGGTAGGGGGCTGGGAGGGAGCAAAAACATGGATCATCTGGGGGTCCTTGAGGACCGTACTAGGCAATCTCAGCTGCTTCTTCTCTACCCTCCGTTGGTCTTATATCATGACACAGGATATCAATAATTTTTTCCATGACTAACTAATATCTAAACTATTTTCAGGCTATTTCCACAACTGTGGTTTTAGGCAAAAAAAAAAAAAATCTAATTTTGATCAATTAAAAGACATACCCACTACTTTTTCTCCTGAAAAAAAACTGAAAAACCGATACTGGTAAATCTATCATAATTGCAATTCAATTCGTGATTCATCTTCTGATATGATGAAATGCTACTTTTATTTGCTGCAGGTAGTTGATTTTGTGATTAATACACTATTCTACAGCGCTCATAGTAAGTCTTGGGACATTTGACTAGATCAGTAAACATATTGCTAATTTTTATTAATTTTATAACAGAAATCATTACTTTATTCATTTGTTTGAAAATTAGAAACAACCTGTAGTTTTAAGTAAAACATTCATTTCAAGTAGTGATCAACTGAAACCCAAATTATAAATGAGCTGATCTGGGTTAAAAAGTTCATTGTCAAGCAGTCTGATTGGTCACTTTTTAATAAGTGACACCTTTGAAATAACATAAAACACCAAACATCTGTGTTTAGTGTCCCTATGGGAGTCAGTGACGGCAACTGCAATGAATAGCAGTATGACAAGAACTGAAGAATTGAATGAGTCTGTCAAAAAGCAATTGACAATAAAAACAAAATGTCTGTGTGGAAGATATGCGCGGATATGTTAAACATTGCTGGTCAATGGACTTTTGTTATGAAACCAATAGATTTGCAGCAATTTTACCAAATTAAGCAGCCATCCCAGGACTTTCTGTGAGCTCTGCATATTGGAGCTCTGCAGCATTTGCCTCAGCGTTCCAGCTGATCGGCGGCCAGCTGGCGGCAGTGAGGATTACCGCGATTTTCCTCAGCCTCGTGGGCTCCTGCTGTCATCAGTTGGCAACCTTTAGGCCTCACAAGGCCTTAGCCACAAGCACCCTAACCCACTGCATTTCATGAACAGGTTAAACCATAAACAGAGTAAATCAATCCAGGTAAAGGTGATTGCTAAGCATTTAAATGCGCTAAACTGACACCACCGCTAATTCCGTGATTTAGCTGATGATTATGCGACTTTGGCATGACATCATTGCTCTCTTGAGGACTCCCGAAGTGCTCTTTAATGCTGCCTTTCAGCAGCAGCAATAATGAATATCTGTTCCTATCGCGCCAGTAACTGGTAACTAGCAGACGGCTTACAGAGGCAGCTGGACTGGGACGCTCCGGGAGTCCACGTTCGTGACGTGTGCGTGTGTCGACAGGCCGACGAGACCTTCCAGGTGGATGAGGAGAACCAGGGAAACACTCTGGTGTCTGTGGCCCCCCTGCAGCCGCAGGAGCCCCAGGCCCCAAAGCCCAGCATCAACGGAGAGTCCCCTGATGGTGGAAAATGCCAGCCGCCTCCTACCAATGGACACCAGACCACCAAGTCCCCCATGGCCGACACAGAGCTGTGAGGACTGGCTGGAACATCGCCAGATGTTTCGCCTCTCACCGCCGCCCCCCAGAAAACAAACACACCCTCCTCAGGACACAAAAGACTAATACACACATACAAACACACACAATCAGAGCAACCCACCTGCAGGTACAATGTGCAGGTACTAATCAGCAGCTGTGGGTCTCGACCTGTAGGGGGTGCTGTCGTCAGTATTGAACCAGCAGAGGCATTGCATCTGGTCTTGCTATAAATATGAATGGCTCTGATTATTAAAAGCAAAAACATCTGTGATGATAATGATAGCCAACCCCATTCCATTAATAACAGCAAAGAAATTGTAATCCCCTACACTTCATAAAGCTGTATATTTGTTTCCAAAGTGCGTTGCATATTTTCATATTCAGGTCATCTTCTTTATTAGCCTCCTTTCTCATTATCCATTTACATCATTCTAATAGCTACATAAGCAAAGATGCTGGTTTTCTGTTCTTTGTTTCTATACTTCATTGATCATTGATAAACCACCAAGAGTCGTCACAATTATCTGCCAATATCTGGCGGATCTGATACTGCCAATGAAAACAACACTCGGAGGAAATCTCTCCAATTGAAATACAAAATGAATTTGTGTGCGAAAAGGACAAATGTATAAATGTGTAAAAGACAGGGTGAGTATGTTATTGAACAGTGAAAATTCACAGAAATTGTTTTGTCAGTCCTGGATATAGTGGTGTACCTACAATCATTGATTGGGGGCATAACGGCTGGGTTACTCCTGGAATTTGAGCAACCATCAGAATTTTACTACCCTTAAGCACTGTGCCATGTGAGAGCTAAATAAAACTCTTTCGCTGCAAGAATGCCTGATACTGTATCAACTAATATCCATATTGAAAAGAACGACAATTGACTAAAAAAGGCAGTTAGCTCATTCCACCATTTTTATTGGCTACCGTACTAATGTGCCTGTCATGTGGTCTAAAGAGAGCTGGAACAGACAAAATGGCTGCACTCTGTAATACAGCATGTGATGGCTGGTCGTTCACTGATAGTGTTAATATGTATATGGAATCCAGAGTGTCAGGTTTTTAACAGGAACCCAGTTTTCCTAGCCTGCAAGGATCAAGGTGACCCCTCTGAGTGACATGCAGGAAGAGTGTAGTGTTCGTATGCACACTCAAATTGGGACACCCCAGGTATGGCTTTCAGCTTTAAGTAGACACCTCTGGGGCCGGTTGCACAAAACACCTTAAGTTTTCCCCTTAAGTATAATTTTTATATTTATTTATAGTTTAATTTCTCCTTAGCTAAGGGGTTTATTTAAGGGTGTTGCACAGAACCCCTTAAAATGTTTACTTAGTTAAGGAAAAACATTAAGGGATTTACAACATTGAAAGACGGTTTACAGCAGTAAAATTGTCCCGTTTCCATG
>JAODLC010000133.1:20991569-21007943 GCA_026781145.1 Hippopotamyrus pictus
TTTATTTGTTTAATCGTCCAGTCTGTGAAGAGATTATTTTGCCCCTGAGGGTATTCCATTGGTGCGCCCCCCCCCCCGCAATACCTCTGCGCCCCCCAGTTTGGGAACCACTGAGTTAACTGAAGTGGCATTGGCCATAGAGAATGACTGTGTGTGTGGGGGTGGGTTATGCATGTCTTATGTGATTAAAAACTTGTCATTTTCACATTGTAGGGACTAACTTAATTTAATAAAAATCTGTGACTGCAATCAAAAAACTAAAAATGTCGAAAGTCTTATATTTTGTTGGGTTACTTATGGTTCAGGATAGGGCTGGGTAGGGGTTATGTTTATATTATATTGTGGGGGCCAAATGGCCCCTACGATGTAATGAAAACCTCTTTTTTTGACATTGTGCAGACCTGAAAAATATGTGAATGCAATCAAAAAACTATAAGTCTTGGATTTTGTTTGGTTACTTATGGTTAAGGTTAGGGCTGGGTAGGGGTTAAGGTCGTCACGTTCAGATGAGCGTTTTCCACATAGAAATGAATGGAGAGTCCCCACAAAGATATAATTACAAACCTGTGTGTAGTTGTGTGTGTTTGTGTGATAGGCTGATATCCTCTCCAAAGTTTACCCTAACCTGCAAATGCCCCCCCCCCAACCCTAAATAGGGTATGTAGTTAGAGGATGGATGGCTGGATGAATGGATATTATGTACAGTATATCATGTTAAAAGTTACATATTTTTAGTGTCATTTGTAATTTATGACAATACTGCAGTAAATATTTGATTAACATTTTACAAATGTTTCAGAAATATTCAATTAGTGCCTTAATGCTTTTTTTAATGTAAAGGATATTGTTGAAGATTTTTCTTGAATGTACATCGCTTATTTTCTGTGCATTTGACGTTGAGTTGGTATAGCTGAATGTCGGGAAACCATTCACTGCTGTGGCACCTTCACCGTGAGCACGGCTTTCTCCTGGCACATGGAGAGACACATGGAGCTCAGACAGCCTGCCGTGAAGGTCCAGGGGTTTAGGGTTGCAGGAGAACAAACGACAGACACAGGAGAGCGAGAAAAGGGTGGAGAGAGACAGGCAGTCGTTTCGCCATTTGTGCAAGATGTGTGTTTTATTTGGCTCCCCCCCTCCCCCCCTCCGCCTGGCGGAGGCCTGTCGCCACTCGCGTCCGGGACGTCATCTTTGAGCCCCTGCCCCTCGCTCATGAGGTTGCGAGTCAGATTGCAAGTAAAAAATAAAACAACAACAGATTTGCTGGGGGGTGTGGCTCTCGTCAAAGGGCGCTGATGCAGATAAGGAGGATCCTCAATGCAATCGGAGAGCAGGGTGGGGAGTGGTTGGCGCGGCACGTACTCTAGCTCAGAAAGTGCTAACATATTGTTTCAGTGGTACGGCCTGGATCAAGAGGCAGTAATGGAGGCAAGTAGTGAATGACCCGCATCTGCCTGAGGACGGTGCTTGGTTCAGCCTTTGGACATGTCTCTGGTGCCCCCAGGAATGGGGTGTTGGGAGGACTGGTTTCTGTATCGCCTCGTGCCGTGGCCCTTTCCGAGCGTGCCGTCTCACTGCCTGGGGAGTGACGGTCCGCATACTTAATCCAAGGGCCTGGCAAAAAAAAGGCCCTTTTGTTGGCGGTATCTCCCATGGACGCGCGAAGTCAGAGCTGAGGACTCGTTACTCTGTTTGACTGACTTATTCAGGTCATTTGAATTAGTCTGATTTAAGACACGCAGTGTGAGTCATGTGCTTTTTTAAAATAACCCTGGTAAAACCGTCAGGGACCTGTTACCGAATTGTTGACCAAACACTTCTGTTACAGCGGCATTTTGTTTGCCCCTGACTCCAGATGATAAAACTCGAGCCGGAGGTGTTTCGCAAATGAGGAGCTTTTCAAAGGGCTGAGGGAGGAGGAGATACTATCCGGGTTTATTTGTAATACCGTCATTCAATACTGCCGCCAGAATCCGGGTTTTTTACGAGTCACGACAAAGACACAAAAAAATACACACGCAAGCACATACTTGGTCTTAGGGGAGGCTGCCTAAGTCACCGGCCATTACTACTGTGGCCATTGATTTCATTATGGCGTTTTTTGTACGTTATTAATCTGGCCTTTTATATAGACCATAAATAACCCTACCGTAGACCATAAAATATATATATTCATGCATACAATTCTGTCCGATTAAGTGCTCCTACTGGGTATCATCAGGCAGGATCAGTGTCTAAAGTCCAAGCTAAGGTGTGTCCAATATGGACGGCCAGGAGTACAGGGCAAAGGGTTATGTCACATCGTAACGCTAGTGACAGAATGTGCGTCATGCTTGTTTAAATGAAGATGTCATGCTTCCATAAAATGTACATTACAGAGGTACTGCTGGTAGGACTCTGATTAAGGTGTTCGGTTTGGGAAAGCCCTCAGCTGTGGCCATGAAACGGAGCCACGGACAGAAGTGGTCCTTAATGGAAGGTCACAAGAATCGAGGTCCTTTGTCTGCGCTAACGCCATCGCCCAGCGCCTCACTGGCTCTCCAGCGAGCGGGGAGGGCGGGGGGGTAGACAATCAGCCAGGGTTGAGTTTCAGGCCGAAGGGCGTCCCTCGGAACTTTAAACGAGCGATTCACCTGCCAACACCCTGGCACTGTTTTATTGGTAGGATAAGCGAGCAGCAACTGAAGACTTGGAAGGTTGTTTGAGTTGGGGGGGGGGGAATCTAGGCACTGTGTCAGTAAGACCGCCATTGGTTACACCCACCTGATCCTAAAAAAACCACCCGCCTCCCACAACATCTCTCTGCTGAAGGCAACCTGCAAGGCCAGCTACAGCCTGACGTACGTAAACGTATCGTTAATAATTTCCATCAGCTTATGCCATCTTTGAATTACTGGCGCTTAATAAAAATCTGAGAACGCCCATGCTATTTTCGGCAAACGGTGATCAGCGACTCCAGGAAACTGCAGAGAAGGATTTTCCCTGGACGGGGCGGAGGTGATCATAAGGACCACACGGGCAGAAGAGGGCCCAGACCAGAGGAGCCAGATCTCACTGCTGGGGCCAGACCCCTGCATGTTCGGGGTACCAGGCTGCCTGGCCGATTCCACACTCACTCGGAGATCTTTGGTCTCTTCGGATCTTTCGCTCTGACAGGTTTACACGGGACGCTACACACTTGGGCTTCCTTGTACACATTTCGACATTGAGGAGCCTGCGGTGCAAAGAAACGTAAAACATTTACAGCAGAAGTGAAAAGGTTAGCGGAAATACAGGGGTTTAATATTGTAGAGGGGAACAATTAAGCCGCAGGAATGAGTGTGGGGGGGGGGCAGTAAACAGGATCCTCTGAGGAATGAGTTTAAGACAGCCGGTTCAAACACGCTTTCCTTTCTCTCTCAGAACAAAGGATATGGTAACCTGACGCACACAGCCTGTGTATCTTCTCTCTGTTGGCCGATTCTTTCCTCTCTGGTCTCCCCCCATAGAGTTGGGCTCTACAGATGACAAATCTGAACCGTGGGACCGTGTGGACAAGGCTTTCCAGTGTCACGAAACAAATATTAGCCCTTACATAACAAGTGTCGGTACCTACTGATGTGGCAGAAAAGTATGTGTAGGGGTTGGGCGGGGGGGCAGAAGGGCTGCTGTTTTAATTTAAAAAACTGTTTCCTCCTGTTCTTTTTTTGGGCTCATAAGTTCTACATCTGTGTTTTCATTTTCTTTCATCTTCTTCAAGGTACTTCGTCACCATGGCTGTCTTGTTTGGTGTTGTCATGACAGTGTTGTGTAAAGAAACGAAATAATCATGATATGTTGTGCTTTACAAGGACTGCCATGTAATGGAATACATGTTATTTTTTCGTCTGCTCTATCCAGGTCCTGATTAAATAAATTTCCTCTTTTGTCAGGACAGATCAGGTTCCTGGCAGTCATTCCTAGTTTGGCATTTTTTTTCAAATTACGTCACACTTCAGCAGACGGATAACCCAGGAAATGGAGGTGAGTGGCACATTATTTTAAGAAATGATTTCAAGAAATGATTCCGAAATAAGACATAACACACTTAACTGAAAGCATATCACATTTTGAATTTAGGGGTTCTAGAACCTATCTTTAGCCCTTTGAAGTGTGGTATAAACCATTATATGCTAATATGCTAATAAAAATCTCTCTTTGGCGGTATTTCTGGCTAGCTTGGATTCAGCAGATGTCTAAGGCAGCTTCAGAGTTCAAAGGTCAAAACACCTGTTTGAAGTCCTGCGCCTATCATTGCAGTATGTCTTCTGGAAAACTCTCACGATCTTTATCTTCCATTCAGAAACCAGAAAGTGTCTGCTAACATCTTTCTTACTTTTGTAACTTGTATATAAATTGGATCATTAGAAAATGTGGTGGATTTCAAACTGGTCCCGAGGTATCTGCAATTTTTACCCGTTTTTGTTAAAACCAGTTTCTGTTGTGAAGTTTTGATCAGTGTCCTGTACTTCAGTGAATAGGTTCCAGGCTGCATGTAACCTGGCACTGGGTAAGTTGGGTGGAAAATGGGACTGCGCCCATGTGAAATTTTGTTTGCACTGAAGGTGTTCCACCTCTGCGGTTCGGGTTCGAGTCCAACTACCACGGCTTTACTCTTTTATTAGTTAGTCCAGTACAGAGAATTGTGGTCTAGAAGAGTTAATGTCTAACGTGAGCTGGACTGACATCCCTTTGATGGTGGCCCGTGTCTAAGGCCCTGTTTTTTCGGATTAGAATTGTACATGACATTGTGTCTTTTAAAATGGAACATGTTACTTTGGCTTGTTTTGGTTAATTCGTGGTCCTTGAACAATAGTAAAAAGATCTCTTCATCTGAGATGATCAAATACCAATGCATACTTTCATCTTCCAACCAGTTATCTAGTACAGTGCCACAGGAATCAATTAATCTGCTTAGTGAAATAATTTATGGTCGTAATTTGCATTGCATAGTTAATGGTATAAACATATCTCAAGAATTTCAAGATAAAATCATGGTGAGAATTTAATCAGCAGAAGTAATTAGCAGAATTTAATCAAGAGTATGATAATAAGAATTAAAATTGATTAATCAATTAATTAAGAGTTCAATGTAGAAAATAATAGCATATAGATATAGCATGTAGATATGTGGCAGTTACTACCATGCACTGCAAATAATCACAGTAATGTTTATAAGGACTGACAAGTATTGATTATTTACAATTAGGATATTTGTAAAATCATGTGGGTTTTTATATGACAATTTAAACAATATTTTGTCATCTCAGAATATGGCAAAAATATTATGAAAACATGCTAACAGCTAATGATGCATTTTTGTTGTAGCTGCTGCTGCTGCTGCTGCTGTTTGTGCGAGTGTTTTCAGTGTATGAGTCTCAGCCAGTTTCCGGCGGCTTCTGCAGGAACCCTACTGAGGAGAAGACGTACACCTGCAAAGATAGTAAGCTAACAGACCAGCCACGCTAACAGTCTGCTTCTGGAAGCTGGTTTCAGATGGTGGCTTAGAGTGTCTATAATATGAATCTAGCACCATTTGAAATCAGTGTTCTTGGGGTGGAAATGACACCTTTGCCAGCTCAGGGAGAATGCGTAATTGAAGGTCAGCGCTTGTATTTACGTCTGTGTCCAGGTTCCTCTATTTAGTAAAACCCATTTAGTGTAAAATCCCACAGCATAGCTTTTGTTTGTGGGAAGGAAATGACTGGATTTTTAAATGAACCAATTCGCAAAAAGAACCTCAGGTGTTATGCGTTTGTTTTGTTTTATACTTAGAATTTAAAAAAGTATACTTTTTACTTGTGTGGCGGCGGTACAGGAAGTAGCCTGGGAAATCACACGTCGGCAGAAGGACGTCCCGTGCAGTCTCTCATCAGGGCTGACTGATTTCTTCTGGTGTTCAGAGTCACCTGCAGTTTTCTAGCACCATTTGAAATCGGTTACAATGTAGGAGGGAAATCAGCACGGAGAATGTGGAAAGACAGCGGAGGAGGGGAGAGTGGAGGGGAAGGGAGATCCCCAGTCCAACCCGTCTCTGCACGAGGGTCTGTGGTCCAAGATGATTCAATTGATAACTGTCAATGCATGCAAAGCTTGTGAAAATGTTTTTCTTCAGTAGGTTTTGGTCTGTAACCCACATTTTTTTTTTTTGGCTCTGGGTATAATGAACAAAGGATGCAGTCATCGAAGGTCAGTTCTAAAACCAAAAATAAGTCAAAACTAAACAGAAGTTTGAGTGGTTCCGCAGCAGCCCACGGAGAATGTGCTCGGCCTGCTACAGCCTGCCCCCTGGTGCCGGGAACCTGTTCCGTTCCCCCCAAGGACTCTGCGGACGAGACCCCGTCGTCTGGCTGTCGCGAGCCACGGCTCCTTACGATCGTGGAATTTTCCGCGAGTCCTAAATTGTGCTTTTTTTGGTCTTCGATTTAAAACGCGCTGAGGCGTGATGCTTCCTGTGGCGACTGACTCGGGCGGAAAGGATGTTGCACGGACACCATCCTCGATTACAGGAAGTGGCAATCTGGTCATCTGCGGCTAACGGCTGGGATCCCGAGGTAAGAGTTGTCAAAGTTAAAGGTGAGGTGTCTTACTAAAAGGTAAAGCAGTGGTAGGTAAATATGTTTGGCAAAAAAAAAAGTGTCTGTTTCTCTACCCCAAAAAAGACCCGCAGACGCTTTTCTGCGCGTATTGTGGGCTCAGCTTTCTCGCCATGTCCTGTCACTGTTCCGGAACCCAGGCGAGACTTCACTAGACGCGCAGGTTTCATTTGGGGAAAACAGCAGAATGTTCCGACCTTCTGAACTCGCCTTACGTCATCACTTGGCACGGATTCTGCTGGCCGTAAATCCCGGAGCAGAGGCGGCATGAAAGACAGGTTCCACCCGCCCGTGTTCTTAAAGCGCGAAAGCTGCTTCACCTGTGTTTATAACGGAGACTCCAGTTTAGAGGTATCTTAACACAGCTTCAGTTCGAAATATCTTCATTGCAGTAATTATTTGGAATGTCAGTTGCCTCACCTGGACTTTCAGGCACTAATTAAAACAAATTGCAAAACCAGTGGGACTCCAGTCCTCCGGAGTCAGATTGGCACCCCAGCTGTGAGGAGACAGGCACCCTGCGCATATTCAGCATATGCCAGCCCTGGTTTACTGCCGGCCACTCCGAGGAACATCACGGATAAACAGAGAACTCCTGCACTCCATTCGTCGGGACAAAGAGGAATTTAGATCCAGAAGGGATCGTGAGCTAGGAAATGAGGAGTGCCGTATCATGTATTTACTTGCATTACTTAAAGGGAGGCACCGGTGTGAAAATGCAGTCTATGGCATAGTAGAGCCAATACACGATATAGAGACTTAAACGGGTGTGCTGCGTATTTAAGTGTTTGAAATACATTTTTGATATAATGTAATATTGTTTTTGTACCACTAGGTGGCACTTCACCGCTGTAATGTAGTAATACAATTTGATGGCAAGAGTGTCTGAAAGACCTCATTCATGTTAAACGCTAATATAGTCAGGGTTACATGGACCCAAAGCCTGCCCTGCAAAGCTGTGACATGGTACAAACCCAAAAATATTGTTACCTAAAATATTTAGTACAACCCTTCAGTGCCCTTGGCTTTTGCAGTACGGCAGTTATATAATATAGAATGCAGTTAATTGAGGAATTCATTTAACGTGAGTATAAAATAAAGCATTTTGAAGGCATAAGTGAAACATAAGGGGCTGTTATGAATTAAGGTGCGCGCACATGATGGCGCCGTGCTACGTAAATACCGAAGCGTGTATCATGTATTGCAGCTCAGCCAGCAGAGGGAGCAGAGGGACGCTTTGTTATTCCATGATGGATGAACAGTGACGGTGGTTTTGGCTAGTTCAGACATTTATGTTCATTATAGTTCATTTCTGACTAGAAATATAATTTAGTACAGGTTCATTGCTTACCCCTAAATACTGTTGCTATTATCGCTATCAGATGAAAGTGTGGGGTTTGTTTTGGGTGAAATTTGTCAGCTGAAAGGATGTTTCAGGGTGTTCAATAGTTTTCTTCTAGTTCAGTCAAATATAATAGTTTCCCCTGTTAGCTGTCCGACTTATTGTGGCAAATTTTCTCTGAGCTAAGTCAACTTGTGGCTAATTATTGATTGGTTGTGTAATACAGACTTTCCCAGAGGTGACTCACAGGACGAGGATCCTGTAGTCACAGCAATGGTACAGCTGTAGTTTGCTTCGCTGCGTAGAACACACACAGTTCTGCTGTTGCGTGACTTTACACAACATGAATTGGCTCATCTGTGATTGATAAATACGGGAAACTTATGAGTTAAAAACACAAATATGTTGGCTTGTGTGTAATTTCTTCACCAGTTTATGGTTTGAATGGAACAGTAACAGACCTGAACAATTTTGCCCGTGAAGGATTTTCACTAATTTATTTCACTAAGTATCAGCGAAATTTCAGACATAAAAAACAGGAAGCTTGAAGACACTTGTTAAAAAGCTTGATCTTATAAAGAACTTTGAGGAGATTAGGTAATACTTTGGTTAGATATTTGGTAATTTTATTGCAGGATTTTGAGCAACACAAAGTTTAACAGGGATGTATCTACTACATTATAGCAGAAACATGTTTGCTATGTGGGTGTTGGTTCGAGTCCCCAGGATTCTGGCTGACCACGGCACGTTTGCCAGCAAACCCCATTTCCAATGAAGGGTACACTGATAGCTTGTTGCTCACCTCCTTATCAATATGGAGTGGATTCTGCCTACTGAGCAATGATATAGGTCAGTTAATAAGGCATGGAAAAAATGAAACGGTATGTTTTTCAGTGGAACCATAGAACTCCGCCACTTACTGATCATAGGGAAGCATTATGTAAGCATTACGTAATCGTCTTTTCTATACTGGGAAGTGGGTGCGGTCCAGTGTTGCCATGGCAAGAAATGACATTCATTGGCCTTAGCTCCTCAGTGGGTGGGCATTGGGAGGGTCACCTGGAGGGATGCAAGGGGAAAGATCCAGAGGAATGTGCTGGCACTGGAAGCAGTGTGGGATCTTGCTTGAGGGGCTGTACATATATTATCATTATATTTGTCTTCTGCGCTCACAGGGCTTCTCCCATTTAATGTCACTTTCTTTGTTTAATAAAAACCTTTCTGGTTGTTTAATCTCCACTGTCTAGCTCCTTTCTCAAGCCCTGAGAATGCCCTCCTGCCTTGGACCTGCTGTATTTGTATAAATATACAGATTTTCAGGGCATTGCTAATGAGTGACATGTAGAGACTGGAAGGCTGACACTGGGATATCACAAAGGGTTTGTTTACGTTAAGGCACACAGAAGTCCTGAGGACAGGAGACACAGGTCAGTGATCTCCTCAAACATAAATAGAAGTGCGGGTGTTTAAATTAAAACCTGACAGTGCTACATTGATTTTTAAGTAAATTAAGAGTCTCAGGTCTTATCGTAGGAACAGAAAAAGCCTGACGCTGTCGCTTTAATCAGTCGCTTTAATGACTGCAAAGTCATTTCCCAAACTCTGTCATCCCTTGTCTGGTGAAATGCTGGTAGACAAAGCAACTCTCCCCAGTACTGTCACAGTCTTCAGGAAGCATCTGCTCAGCCCCATGCGCCTGTTCCCCATGCAGAGCATCCCGTTACGGTAGGGCTGGACGAGGGCAGCCCTTTGTCAGCAGGCAGAGCCAAGCACTACGCACAACAGTCTGGCTCTTCTCGCACGGGAAGTTGCTTACTTAACGAATCGACTGTTCTGCTGGCACACTGCGGACCATGAGAAGAATGAACCCCTTTACGTTGGCTCTGAATGGGTCCATATTCTTTGTGTGATGGTCACCTGAATACAGAGACCTTACAAAGAATTCATGGACCTTCCCAAAGGATTACGGTAAAATACCATACTCTACATATTCATTCACGACGTGAGATGTTTGTGTTCTGAAACCTCGTGTGAATTAGAGTAAACTTAAGAAGCAAATTAAATTTAGCTGGATCCGCAGGGCTTCCATTAGCAACCGCAGTAATATGCCACTGCTTTTAGTTTCAGATTTTCCTTGTCGTCTACATCACACATCTACACAATGAAATGTATTTTGATTTCAAAATAGATTAAAAAATGTTGCTTGTTGTGTAATGTGCCAACAAGAGATTTACCCCTTTCTCCTTATCTACATTTTACTTTAACTTCCTAACATTAAGGATTTTTTAATAAGTTTATCATGCCGGCTGGTACTCGGGTCTATGAACGGAAAGTGTTGATACTGACCTCCGTGGATGGTACCCGCTGCATGCCTCGTGAGAAGGTCAGACCTTCAACGAAGACGGAGCCACAGGATTTCTGAAAGGGCCGGGTTTGTGCTTTGAAACTAGCCCAGTCTCACATTCTCAACACAATAACGCACTCCCACAGAAGCGGGGAGTGCCGTCAAACGGACAACAGACATTGGGGGCATCTTACTCCTCCAGCATGGGACAAGGAGGCCTGCAGAGAGGAGATAATGGGCAACAAGCGGGCTGACGCCCCCTAACTGGGCTTCAGTGGGGCTTCTGCAAATGTACCACAGCAGATGAAAAACGGGAATACAAAAAAAACATACAAATTACCAAGTACCTGTGTTCCATACCCACGGCCCATCAGCAAATGAAACTAGAGAACAATGAAGTCAGACACCAACGTTAATCACTTGAAAGATGTAAACGGAAACCAGTAACCTTAATGGCAGATCAGCTAACTGTATTTCTCAGTTTGTAGGACTATAGCCTCACACTTCCTGGAATGCGTGTTTGGGTCTCACCCCCAGGTGTATTCACAAACATTTCCTCCGGGTCCAAGAACACACAGCATGCTGAATTGGGTGTTTCTAAGTTAATCATAGTTAGTGTATGTGACCTCTGTCCTCTGTTACTGAGGCTCCCAAAGCGTAAGAATTTCATGCAGCAGTTTAGCAGGTAGCACTACAAATATTCCATGACGTAGGCCCCGGCCCAGCGGTGCCTATCTAACTATTTGGCCTTCGGAAAGAGAGAGTCGACATGCTTTCACCGTAAGTTTCAGGAACGAAGCAAAACCAGAATCCAAAAGAAGACCAAACAAAGGTGCCACCCTCAGTTAGCATGTCGTCACCAGTTCAGCTGTTTTATGAGTTAAGGTTTCAAAATCACCACCCATAAAGGAATTGCTGACTGAGGCCTGGAACAAGAAAGATCCTTTCTCTGAGCGACATAGAGGATTGAGGGGAGAACCCATTTTAGTATCATCAAGGTGAAACCCTTATCAGCAATGAAAAATGAAGCAATTATGCATTACATGAACATTTTCATACATCAGCTAATGTCTATCAACTAATCTATCCTGAATGACAAAATTAAAATGGTAAGAAAGAGCGTTGACATCTCACTGACATGAAGTCAAGTGACGAATACATCTGTCCACCCCGCCTTATTATTAGTCCCTTGACTGAGACAGTTCTACTTTCTCACACCCAAACCCGTTATCATTTTTTCTGGCTCCTATATTCAGATGAAGCTGGTATTTCCTCCTTGTGAGCTGGATCCATTCACCACCGCGCCTGGTACGAGTATTACCATGACGCCCAGGAATTCCATCACTCCAGCCCTCCACCAAGCACCAGCATGCCTTCAGTCTTATCTTTAAACTGCAGCTTGATCAACAGAAACGCTCACACCGTATGCACTCAAAAATACTTCTTGCTGTCGTCCTATGTAAAGTGTACATACGTACTCACAGAGACACGTTATTTCTGGATTTGATCACCAGCTAAACCAATGAAATTATAGGGACATTAAGAATAAAAAAAAAATCAACCCACAATGGGTGCAGAGCTGTGTGAATATTAAATGCCTGCCCCTCTCACTCATAGAGCTAAATTTATTGGAAATGACATCATACCAGTCTCCTCCAATTCGACACATGGACTGGAAACTGTAAGTCCATGACCAAGGAAAACATGAGTGCTCCCCCCACAACTCAAAAATACTTGGTGAACAGATAAATAACCTCTTCTAAGGAATCCCTCGGAATATTCTGAGGACGTTGATTTATTTGTACGTTAGCACTGGTTTTGAACTTTAGCTATATCTGTATGTCAATGTAAATCTATTGTGAATATGTACAGAACATAGTGAATGGGGCAAAGGTATCACAGGCCCCACCAGAAGGGATCTCATCTTTGAGGCGGAACCTGATCTAAATCGCTTTGCCTTGGACCTGGGATTCAGGGCGCATAGCTGCAAAAGATGACAGAGCCAAACTACCAAACCTGCTTAGCGTACTGATCTAATTACTGGACTCCATAGTAGGATCCAGGAATGAGGCGTATATGAAATGTGCTTGGATGGCATGAAAATTACAGTAATGAGGCACTACGTAGTCACAGTGTCGTTAACTCACTTAAAGAGGCTCGTGAGGTTACAGTAATGAGGCACTACGTAGAGTCGCAGTGTCATTAACTCACTTAAAGAGACTCATGGGGACTCGGTGGGTAACAACAAATTCGGTGGTTTGAATCCTCCCCACGTGCATTTTTACAAGTTCTCCGCATATTTATGTATATAGCTTTTTACTATATATCCAATCAGGGTGCTCTGCTGTCATATCTCCTGTTCTCCAGGATAAGCTCATCATGACATTGTAGCAGGTAAGGAGTTTTTGGCAGAGGGAGTCACTTCAGTGTTGAGGTTTCTGTAATGTGTTGACATTATCACCATCGAGGTTTGTGGGGGAAAAAACAAAGTTTTTCATTACAACAAAGAAATACACGGGACACAGGGATTGCTAGAGGAGGGAGTGGCAACATTTATCTTGCCGTGGTGTGAATGAACAGTTCACATCAGTAATATTCAAAGTAATTCAGACAGGCAGAACCGTAAAACCAGTGAAACCAGGCCGCTGCACCCACCCACACAACCTCACCGTTCATCACCATTAGCTAAAGGTGTGTAGCCAACGTAGGCTTGGGCAGCTTCTAATTCTTCAAGCCAGCACACCATGCAGACTTAAACTTAGCAAACGCCATTCTGATATTTTGGAACAGGAACCTTGTTGAATTTTGCCGATTACAATCTGCCACGCTGGGGGTGGGGGACACTGTTGCCTGGCAACAACCCTGGTCAAATATCCATGTCCACACTGAAGTTTCACAATTTCCCAAAAGAGGAAGTTTTAGAAGATTAACTGTATAACTATGGTAACCTTACCAGCAATTATAGCAGTGGGATATCAAAACAAAATGAACTGTGTAGAAATGATTTACAGTTGGGACTCGCCACACAGCCTCACTATATTTGAAGATTAAAACCAAAAGGACTTTAAAACTATATCCATGTCTCTTCCATTTAATGACATCTGCTTAAAAGGTTTGTCCCTTCCTGAATAAATGGGTTTACAAACTCCCTGAAAAAGCTTACTAATGCAGTGTCAAAGGTATTTGTATGTTTCACACAAAAATAGAGGAACTTGGCAGACATTCCACCAAAACAAACCCAGTTTTACCTCCTCGCTCATTACTACTCTACTTCAGAACTTGCTGTTCCTTAGTTTCCTTCCCTCAGGAAGTTCAACACAAAAATGGCGGAGTATTCCAGAACCCAACCCAACATTACATCAACAGGCTGCAAGACCCCAATTTTCTATAAAGGTGATGACATGTCAACAGATGGAGAAAAAGGAACAGAAACAAAAATGAGACCTACATTCGCACATATGGATCTGTCACATCGGCACCACTGCACTGTAGCTGGGGTTTTCATAGGAGCCCCAGTCTGAGGGCTGAACGCGTGTAAAACGCTCCAGTCGAGTCCAGTGAACCGGGCACAGGTGCCAGCTGCCACAAGAAGTGAAAGGCTGGCAAACTGAGAAAGCTCTTCATTTATTGAATACATGAAAGGCATAGGCAGTGGGAATACGGCATTAATCCCAGGCCTGACACTTTTCTAGTCCACTGCGATGTACGAGCGATGTACGATACTTGTTAGGTACATTATCCTACTGGATACAAAATCAAAACATTTACAAGCAAACTTTGGGCGATCTGATGGTTTTCAGAGAAGCATTTTCCCCCAGAATATTTACAGTAATAATAGAGGACAAGTCTTGGAAACAATTAAATAAGTAGTGGTTAAAGATTACAACCATGTATGCACCTTAAATCGATAAATATACCCAGCCACACACACACACACACACACAGCATAGGCAAGACAGGACAAATATCAGACAGTGATGTAATTACACATAGCAGTTGTGTTAAAGAGGGTGGGGACATGTCAAAATTGTAAATTTAAAATCTGTCAGAGCATCGAGCACAAAGGACACACAGAAAATACCCGACCAAACTTTAAGGCAGCAAATCGCTCTCAGCTCGTAGCCACTAGACGAGCAAGTATCATGGCGCGTACGGATAGGGATGAAGGGAGCCCCGCTTTCAGGACACGAAAGGCACGTCACATTCCGCCTGAAAAAGCTGCTTTAGCGCACTTCCATTAGGGAAGCTAGTTTACTCGTGAAGCACGTGTATTACTACCTGCGTGCTACTACCTGTTATACAAGGCAGACTTGCTGAGCCTTCTGGCAGAAATGAGACTTTACCATGTCTACATACATGCAAACAACCAGCAAAATCAGAAAGATCAATTTCATATGTATATCATTATTAAATTCTAAGTGCCTTAGTGATATTAACATTTTATTTAAAAACCTAACAGACACGATAAGTGTGCAAATTTCCTGTGGCACGACACAATACTGAAATATCCATCTGTTAATAATACAGGTCCACAAAGTAAAAATCCAGACCAAGATTTTGTTTCAACCAACCAGCTGAGTACTCTGTGACTAACTCTTTATACTCAACTGGTTGGTTGAAATAAAATCTTGGTCTGGATTTTTAGTTTCTGGACCTGAACTATCCACATCTGGTCATTAATAAGGGCATTCATAAGACGTCCGGCTGGTTTGTAACCAATCAAAAACAGCTCCAGTACGTCTAAATGGCTGGCCAAATCTGTATTAGCTTGGGAAGGCTTCTACCGCTGTGAGTCCGCTGCGTAACACGTCAAGCGAGAAAACAGGAAGCTGCACAGCAAATGCTGGGGTCGCCGGGGCAGCTGGGTGAGACTTGATGATCCTCTCTTAAAGTGAGGATGACCTTAAGGACTGGGGGCAGTCCGGTTATAAACTGCGGTCCTGGAACAAAGGCAAAGGAAACTAAATTAGACTCCATATCGGTGCAATCACTACAAAGTTCAGTAGACGAGGAAATGCACAATTCGGCTTTGAAAGACTTGTTAAATTAGAGAACATTTGATTGCTGAAAAAAAAAGAAGGAATGTTACAAAACTAAGAGCTCTGAGGGGGTAGAGGAGCAAAGGGAGGCATATTGAAGGAGACGGGGTACAAATCTGCAGATACCTTGAGCAAGAATCTGAGAACAAACTCTAATAAGGTGTCACAGCCTTGGGGTCTTCCTCTTTGGTGTAGTAATCACTGCACAGCATGTTCAGATAGGGGAAATACAGTCAGTTTGTCAACGCTCTGTCCTTTGCGCTTATATTAAAACTAAACACAGCCGTGTTAAAAGCAGCAAAAGACTGAAGATGGCTGGAAAAAAGGAAGAGGAAATGAATCAAGGCCTCTTTAAATCTGCACGGCAGAGCAGAGCACCTGCCAGAATTGTACGAGTGGTGACTGAGTTAGCAGACAGCCCACCAGACTGACATGACCATAGTTTAACTTTATTAGTATTTACATTTAATGACTTCAATTAGTGTTTGTATTTAAGCATGTTACGCCAATGCTGTGAGATGCATCTGGTCGCAAAAAATTTCACATGCCAAAAAGAGCGCTTTGTTCTCCGGTAGGGCAAATAAACAAACAACCAAATTTTAAACTAATATTCATAAAATTTCACAACTTTAGGACAATTAAAAGAGGCTTTTGTAACTAGCTTGTGGATGATTCCATGTTCTGGGGAGAGTTTTTTAAAGTCCTTTATCATGACCAAACACCGGAGAACACTGCATAGAGATGCCACCTCCCAGACCACCCCTGTCCCCAGACTGACACAGAAAGCTGCAAGAAAATGCTGAAATGCCAGTGGTACAGCAGGGCATAGAGCAGGAGAGAGAGACAGAAAGCCTGGGAATTAGAGCTGAGCGATATGGCCTAAAAATAAAATCTCAGATTTTTTCACAAAAAAATCCGATTTCCGATTTTAATCGATTTTCCCCTCCCCTACTCAAACTCAAACTACAGATGACAAATAAATGGTTCAAAACAAGTTTTAACTTTATTTAGCTCTTTTTACTTTAGGGTTAAAGT
>JAODLC010000133.1:21033825-21044432 GCA_026781145.1 Hippopotamyrus pictus
CCGTGTGATGCTAAAAATAGATTTTAGCTGAGCGCTGTTTTTGAATGTGTTAGAAAACTTGCTCTCTTATTGGCTGGAATGGGAAATCACCTCGGGAATCCCCTTATAACGTAGATGATTCACCCACGATCAGCCTCTTTTTCAATTTTTTCCCAATGGAAGGAAGATAAACCATTTTACTAACAGCTTGAAGTCGTGATCCGAAATTTAGCCAAAAAAAAAACGCTCGAAATTTGGGATGAAGGTGAGTACAAATGTTTTTTACTTATATAAATCAAATCTATAGGTATTTGTGCATATGTATGCTAATTTTGAAGGCCATACGAAGATTCCGAAGCTATGAAATTGATTGCGGAAAATGTTCTGTCGAACCGGAAATTTTCAAGACTCGCACCGCGGACTTCCGGAGATGAAGTGCCACACACGGGTAACCGATTCACTACCAAGACAAAGGAAACATAAACAGGAGAACAATGTCACTGTTAAAAGGCGTCCTAAAAGGATATAACCAGCAGTGGAAGCCGGCCGTACCTCTCACGGAGCCCGCGGTGAACCACAAAAGAGCGGCGGTCAGCAGGCGGTGTGACCAGTCACGACGCGACCAGCGCGGCTTCAAGCCGTCTGCCTGAGCGCCATCAACGGGGAGTCGCGGAAACATATTCGGGCATCGATCTGAAAGAAGAGGAAGAAGAAGGGGGGCTAAGAAGGGACGATGCTCGCTCGCCAGATCCGTTATTTAACTTCGAAAAAGTCAGTGTCAGATCGCATTTCAAGATTGTAATGACACTGCGTGACACATGGGAGTCGACACATACATAAATGTATTAACAGCAACAAAGAAAAGAAGCCTGATAGAGAAAAATTGTGTGCGATGTACCTGGCAGCTGCTTATACGCGTAGCATGTCTCCCCAGTATTTCCCGGTCCGTAATCAGTTCGCGGAATCGGAAATAATGAACGGGCAGGGCCGGGCCGAACTTACAGGGCGGAAAGTCCGAATGCTGTCGGCGAAGATCTCCCTCTTTTTCTATTCTTATATCCGAAAACGTTTCAGTAAATGTATGACCATATTTAAGTTTCATAGTTGGTTGGGAACGGTTGGGAACATATACAGCGATGGACATAACTGGTACGCAAGTACGCATTTGCCTTTAAAAACGATACATGCGACAATCGATTTCTTGTAAAAGCACAAATACGTAGTTATTTTATGTGCATTTGCGCTGACAGGAAAATACCTTGCATTTTAACCTGAATACCGCAAATGACGTAGAATTAGCATATAAAAATTTAAATGCATTATATTTTGTTTTCATATCATCGCAAATGCACATAAAATGTACGCATTTGCGCTTTTACTAGCAATCGATTGTCGCACGTATCGTTTTTAAAGGCGAATGCGTACCAGTTAAGTCGATCGCTGGGTATATCACAAAATTAGCACGAACCGTTTGTAATGTGAATATATACCGCTTCCGGAAACAAAACTAATTGATTAAATGATTAATCCAGGATGAATATAATTTTATTTATTATTATAGTTTTTCGCAGTTAGGGAATACTTGCTATTTAGTAAAATTATGCAGGAGGGGAAAAAATGAAAACTCTAGCTTTATGTTAAAAAAATCGAGGCAGCTAATAAATTTACATAGTGGATACAACATAACAGGTTGAATGTAATGTGTGTGACCATGTAATGGTATAATTTTAAAAAGCAGTGGCCTGTACTACGAAGCGGGGTTACTGGATCATCGGGGTAACTTGTCGAACTTAAGGTACTACAGTTTAAATGGACTTCATATTCGCTCACTTACATTTTGCCCAGACTACCTTAAATCCGACAAGTTACCCCGATAAGCCAGTAACCCGGTTCGTTGTACAGGCCACTGGTTGTTTCGGGTACATAAATTCAGGATACTGAATAATTAGTAATCGCCTCAATACGCATTCTTGCAAGTGAAACCAAGAAAATATATATAATAGTAATTCTTTATACGAAGCCCGACCTTCCATTTCAGGCAGAACGGTCACCATCTGCGGCCCATTTCGCGTATGTGCTAGGCCTTTAATTTACCAGTAAAGCGACATAAAAACCTGCGTGCGCAGTATCCCCGCTTTAATCCCGTTCGTGCCCTGTTTAGATGGAAACAACAAAACATTGAGAAGTTACTTACAAGGAAAATAGTATTCCGAGTCTAAAAACAATTGATGGTGTCTTGCTTATAGCTATGACGAACTGCAAGGAGATATTAGGTTATTATGGCTTTAACACTACATTCCCCATAAAGCACCGCACCGAGACGCCTGCCTGAATTTTGGGCGGGGCAGAATCCCCCCCCCCCTTTTTTTATTTAGCAGATGAGGGAGGATTTTACATTTTCGGTTTATTGAACTGTGATTATGACACAAACAAACAAACTACCAGTGAAACACTCAGAATTTCATAAACAATTATTTCTCTATTGGAAACTTGGCCACAAATGTAATTTCACTCCACATAGTTTCCCCATGTGGAACAATAGATTTGTACAACATTGGTACAAATCTTAATTTTTTGATGAGTGGTAACAAAAAAACATTATTTTCATCTCAGATCTGATAAAGCATGAAAAAGCATGTGAGTTAAAAAAATCAATTCCACACACACTATAAGATAAGAGGCCCCAATTATATTGTGATTGATACTGTAGAGTTTCAGCTCAAGGGTATTTTGATATATTTGATGTATTCTGCAGTTAACCCAAGGTAATTCTGTTGTTACAGATGCTCAAATAAATATATAAGGGACTTTTTCTCTGACAAACTATCTTCCTGACAAACAAAAAAAGTTCTTTTGATGTTTTAGATGCCATTTAAGGCATAAAGAACAAAATACTTAAAAATCCTTATTTCACCCAAAGCTAAAGAGTTGCAATTTAAGTTGCTTAATGACATTTATCCTTCTTTTGAATTCTTAAGAATTAGATTTAATTTTGATAGAAACTACTGTCAATTCTGCAAGGGTATTGAAACGGCTGAACCTCTGTCCATAGTCAAGTTTTTTGGGAAGATTTCATGGAGTCCAGTGTCCCTCCTACATTCAAAATGCTTCTGACGCCCCTGCTGACTAATCAGGTAAAATATGGTCTCTGGATTAATGAAAGTAATGTTCAATACCTACTTAATAACCAATGCATTTTAGCAATTTTTTTCCATATGTATATTGATTATTTATTTATTTATTTTTTTAAAAGAAGAATTTTTGTAATTTGGTAAAACATTAAAATACATGAAAAGTAAAAGCAGTGTCAAACTTATGAAGTGTATTGAAAAGTACAACTTACTTGAACTATAGATTGCATTACCCCTGTATTATGTTGTATTTATGCTTTGTCATTATTGTTTTATGTGTATATGTTGATATAAACATGGTTAACATAACGGGCTGAATGGGCAGGACATGACAGTACAAACACGTGTCCTCTGGGCAAGACTTGGAGGTGCTGATCCTCATCCTGGCCGCCTCACACTCTGCTGCACACCGCCCCAGTGCATGCTGCAGGTCACATCCCGATGACGCCAACAGGACCACATCATCTGCAAAAGCAAAGCCGCTCTCAGCTCCTCTCTTCACCTGAGTGTCCAAAACATATGGATGCATATTACCAAATCGATCGGACTGCGGCCTTGGGTGCTCTGATGGCAGGTGTACTTATGAACGCCCTTGTGCTTGAACATGGTGTTAGTTGTGGACAAGCTGTGATTAACACAGAAGTCCAATGACACATCACTGCTCGTATTCCGATCAGGCAGGCCATTCCTTTCAATCACACCCTTCCAGTTACACAGTCATTCCAGGTTACACTGGGGGACTGAGCGTTGAAGTCCCCTAACAGAATAATGGAGTCCCCAGACATGGTACCTTCCAGCCCCCTCTGTAAAGCCTCCAAGAAAGTCGGATTCTCCAAACTGGCATGCACACAAACAACCGTCCCCCGACAGCATTCGGACTTTCCGCCCTGAATGAATGGATGTGACAATATAAGTCAAAGGGAGGCGACCCTCTCGTCCACCAGGGTGAACTCCAACACTCTGGCACAGAACCAGAGGGCTATAAGTAGACCCACCCCTGCACAGCACCTCTCATCATGGGTAAGTCCAGAGTGGAATAGAGTCCAGCCCCTCTCCAGGAGTTTGGTTCCAGAGTCCGAGCTGTGCATCGAGGTGAGCCCAACCATGTCTAGTTAGTATCTCTCTACCTCCCACACCAGCTCAGGCTCCTTTCACCCCAGAGAGGTTTCATTCTATGTAGCCAGTTTTGGTAGCTGACAATCAGTCTGCCCGGGCCCCTACCTTCGACTGCCACCTGATCTACATGGCACCTGACCCTCACAGCTCCCCCTGCAGGTGGTGAGCCCGCAAGAGGGCGGACCCATGTTATCTCTTTGGACTATGTCTGGCCAGGCCGCAGGCTTGGCTCCAGGGCAAGGCCCTATTCTCCACAATCTGGGTAACATGGTCTTTGATTATACTTCTTATGGGAGTCTGTTGAACTGCAGTTAGCCTGGCCGCTCACCAAGGACCAATTTGCCCTGGGAGACCCTTCCTGTAGCAGTTGCCTCTGACAACAGTACTAACCACCACACTGCCCCTATAAAATCATCATATTGCTGAAAATCTGTAACAAGCTCCTAGGATCATGGAGGCGCACAAACCCCTCCACCACAATAAGGTGGCGATTCATGGAGGGGTGTGTGTGTGTCTATATATATATAAAAACACACTTTGTGATAGACTGTTGTAATGTACACTGTTGGACTTAACGGACTGAAATGCTGTACCTCTGCTTAACACTTGAGTAGCAGGACCGCGGGACAATGAATTGTAATCTGAATATTGATTAAGTACCAAGAGGAGCCATTGAGGAGCCATTGATTAGAAAATGGTGTAATAAAATTTCAAGTTGCTTTGGGTACTAGCCTCTGTTTTGCCCTCTGTTTTGAGGAGGTCTAGATCTTCACCCATTCTTCTTGAGTTATTGCACGGACACGATGTTTGAAACTACCCACCATTTTGAGGTGATCTGTCTGAAAATGTAATTACTTTTAGTTTGTCACTAAATAAGGCATGTATAATACGCCTACTAAGTTTGAAAAAGATCTAAATACTTTTTATTCACAAAAACCAAGTGTTTTCTGCAGCTGCCTTTGCTGCCACACGGCATGGCAATTTGTCTGAAGTAAATCTTCATCCATATGATGTTTTTATGAAGCAGTCGATCCCAGGGGAAATCTCTGGTGCATACAGCAGGAAAATAGTCCATATATGAACATATATATACTGCTAAACTAATACAAGACAATACACAACAGCACAGGCAGATTAAATGTAGATTTTAAAATACGCAGTACACGCACAAAAAAAAAATGTGATATTCTGAAAAATAGAATGTGATGCTAAACATTTAAGGGTTCGAATAATATTTATGTGCAAATATATTATGTGAAATTAGAACAGAAAGCACCAGATTGTATTGTAAGAAGATGGGATGTTTCTGGATGTGTTATGGTTGTGGTTGGGGAGTATCACATCAGGAGGAGGAGTCATGGTGTCTAATGGTAGCAGGCAAGAATGATGTAGCATTTTTTAGTGCACCATGGTGGAATGAGCTCCAGGAGGGTGTCCCCTGAAGCAGAAGGGTGTAGATAAGGTCCAGCGAACACGCAGAGGGGATGGGTTTTCTGCTCGCGAGCGCATATGCGCGAGTTTTGGCACTAATTAAACGCCATACAAAACCATGCATATTCTCCATGTGGGGAATACAACTACAGGGATCTGACAGATGTGCTTTCCTGCTACAATGATGTTCTGGCATGTGTTTTTGTGTTTGTGTTGCCCATGTAATGTAGAGCGAAACAGTAATGCGGTCCGAGTTTTCTTTACACCTACCTTTTGCGTAGGACAAACTCTTTCAGAGTTTCTGCCCTAGTCTGAGTGCATCCTCTATAGCCTAGGATATTTCAGGAACTTCTCCCAGAGCAGGATCCTTCCAGTGGTACCAGTACTAGTGATGAATTATTATGAATTACGATGAATTCTTCAGTCCTTTGGTATTAGTGTCACCCTGCGTACCAATCCTGCGTAGCATTACAGACTGGAAGTTAGTTACAATAATGGAAGTCTAGAAGTAATCAGAACAATCATAATTATGTAGAGATCATAACTAACAGATTCTAAACAATTCTTTAAATAAAATGGAGTCAAATTTAATTAGGTTTTACCTAAAAGGATAAGTAACTTTCCAAGAGCCACTCGGGTGGAGCTATGTGCATTCAGATTGGATTGGATTCTGTAGTTGGGCCTGTGGGTGGTTCTCTACACGTCACTCATCATTGTCTGCATAAGGTGTTGGAACAGTGATGGAATATTACAAATACTAAATGTCATCCGAAGATATTCTTATATGCCAAAGGGAGGTAAATGCTCTCTTGTGTTGGTCCGTTTCAGAAAAAGCAACTAGATAGTACCCACTCACCAAATCAATAGTAGAAAAGATCTTTGCTCCTTTTAAAACATCAAAGCTTTCATGGTCTTGGAATTTAATTGTCTGTAGTCTACACACAGTGTAAGGCTGTTGTCTGATTTTTTGACAATGGTTGATGCATATGCACTGGTGCTTTCTTGAATCACTATTTTAAGAGTTTGGTGTTATAACTACGATCCCCCAAGTACAATTTTATGCCTGTACAAAAGATGAGTGGGTCTCACTAGAAAAATGTAAAAATATTTCTATACACACACACAAATATTTTATCACTGCAAGAGGCTCTTTGTATCTTAGCATAATACAATTAATTATTTTCTTAAAACCTTGACCATGGTAAGTGCTTAACAGAAGAATGGAGTTACCAGTGCGACATACCACAAAGGAGTCAGAATTGTTCTTCATGAATGAATGGATGTGACAAATATAGAGAGCTTTTCAAGACACCCAAACACATTACAGAACCAATGGGGAGCCACTCCAACCACCACCACTGCATAGCCCCCACCTGGATGATGCGAGGGCAGCCATTCTGCACCAGTATGCCCCCCACCCAGTAGCTCAGGTGGTGAAGGGGCAGGAGAGAATTCACCAGTTAGATATAGGGGATGATTAGGAGGCCTGGATCTTTTTAATCTCAGAGGGTCAGGACCTTGGTTTTACATCTCAACGGAAGGACGGAGCCATTTTTGCAGTGCCCCCATCACTGCACTGGGGCAACAGGCCCCACACAGACCACAGGACGGGCTAAGCTGCTGGCCACACCGAAGTCTCTTCCAGCAGCAACCCAGCTTCCCTACTTGGTCTTGCATCCAAGTACTGGCCAGGCCCAAAACTGCATAGCTTCAGATGGATTACCCAGTAGGTGGAATATAGCCGCTGAAACATATCTGTTACGCTGATTTTGCTCATTGTGTTCTCTTCATATCTAACTCGCATGCCTACCCTGGGGTCAAATTGACCCCATTGGCACATGTCGGGTTACTTCTCATAGCAACATAATTATTGTAGGAGCGTGTAAGAGTTAACCCATTGCAGAGCGTACTCACTCACTCACTCACTATTCACTCATCTATGCACATCTACAGGCAATTTGGTAACTTCAATTTACCTTGGCATGTTTTCAGATTATGAGGGGGGGGGGACCAGAGAACCCAGAGGAAACCCTATGACGACATGGAGAGAACATGAAGTCCACATGCATGGAGCCATGGCAGAGACTCAAACCCTGGTCCCACAGGAGTGAGTCAGCAGTGCGAACCACCACACTGCCCCTATAAAATCATCATATCGCTAAAAATCTGTAAAAAGTACTATGAGTTCAGGCTTTATTACAAACAGCCATGGTTTTCATGAGTGTGTATGTGGTTTTTAAATTTTTTAAGTCAAATAAACAAGAAAGAAAATTTTTTTTTTTTTTTTTTTTTTTTTTTTTTTTTTTTTTTTTTCCCCCCCCCCCCCTCTTCTCTCTTGGGCAAAGTAGCAGTGGCTGTTTGGAGCCTTAGGTTACGGAGTGGATCCTGGTTGTACTCCCCTTGTTTTAAGTGTCCTTTTGGTGTAAGGAAAAAATGGAAGAGGAACTGCAAGAGTTAAAGGGCCTGGTGTTACAACTGAAAGCAGATAACGACCGCTTAAAGTGGGAGCAGGCAGAGGCACAGGCAGTCTTAGGGGCTGCACATTCTAGCCCAGTGGCTGGGGCTGCTAATTTTTTAGAGTCAAACATAAATCCTTCAGAGTCTAGGCTTCTCGGTATTACTCCTGCAAGTGTTGAGCGTTTGGTGTACGTCCCCAGGGAAAAGTGTCCTCTTTTTAGGGGTAAGACAGGCCTGAGCATTAACGACTGTTTGGAAGTGCAATCTAGTTTACGTATCCGGCATATTTCCAATGTAGGAAAAAGCCTATTTTCTATACGATCATTTGGAAGGGGAGGCTCGTGATGAGATTAAAAATTGCCCTCGCGCAGAGCGGGAGGGTCCAGATAAAATTTTCGGTGCTGCAAGATCTATATGGTTGTTCTGATTCATATATATCTCTACAAGAGTACTATTTTTCTAGGAAACAGCAAGAAGGGGAAATGCTTCAGGAGTTTTCGCATTCTCTCTTTTGTTTAATGGAAAATTATTGGACATGCACCTGATGGTGTGCCTAATGCTGAGTTGCTATTACGTGATCAATTTGTTGAACGTTATTGATTGTGCTCACTGTAGGGAGTTGAAGCAGTTTGTCTGTAGCCGTCCTGATTCTACCCTTCTAGAGGTGCGTAAGGAAGCTATAAGGTGGGAATGAGAGGGAAAATCAGATGGTGGGAGGAGCAGGAGCCAGTCTATTCCTTCTGCATATGGGCTGCAGTATGGTGTGCAGGGGGTGTTGGCAGGTGATCCTATGCTAGGCTCAGAAGTAGCAGAATTGAGGTTTTACAAAAGCAACTTTATCAGATCGCACAGAATTTAGCTGCCCTCCAGAACCCTCCATACCAGTTCCAGCAGATACGTAGCAGCTCAGTGGTTGGGAGGAGGTGTCGGCAGCCAGGGCATTTTGCTTGGGAGTGTGATGGCATTTGGGCTCCCACTCCTGCTAGGTCAGTTTCTGGGCCATCTTCACAGCCTTTGGTTAATCGATTTTGCACCCTCCAGGTAGCCGCAGGGAAACTAGCTCCCTCTGACCTGCAGAGCCTCAGCTCAGAAGGGGACCTTATTGGGTCAGTTACCACTATTAATACTGTTCCTAATTCATCTGCACCGTTGTTGGCTCCTTGCCCTTACGTGACGTTAGGATGGGTGGCCTTGAGGTGTCGTGTCTGCTAGACACTAGGTCAGTGGCGTCAACTATAACAAAGTATCTTTTTACAGACCTTTAAACCTTGGTGTTTAGAGAAGTTGTTGGCGTGTCAGTGGCTACAGTTTAAAGCAGCCAATGGTTTGGACATTCCTTACATTGGCTATTTGGAATTGGATGTGGAGGTTTTTGGCAAGGTAATTCCAAAGCGAGGGGTGTTGGTTGGGAATGTAACGGGTCAATCTTCCCCTGGTGTTTTAGGCATGCTATACAGAACTTTTTTTGGTCAATATGATACTACATTGTTTGATGCTGCGTTGGTGAAGCATGCCCCCGGTCCCTGGCAAGAAGTGTTGCAGCGATGTCATCATGCCGAAGTCTCAGATTATTGTGGGAGTGTACGAGTCTGGGGTGCTAGACCTACACAAATAGACCAGGAGGTACAATGAAGCTAATACCTGTTACATGCTCTGAAACTCTCCACATCAGACCTGACTATACTTTTTGAGCCTCCTAGCTCTGGACTTCCTGTTGGGATGTTGGCATCCCCTGCTATCAAAGTATTCAGGGGCACAGCTTATGTCCCTGTGGTAAATGTAGGAAGTCTGATGCTTGGCTTCATCCTCATACCCTTTTAGGTATGGTAAGTTCAGTAACACTTATAAGTCTACCTGCTGGTATCACAGAAGTTGGGACCGGGGTAGAGGCTAGTCTCTTCCCAAATCACTACCAGCGTAGTGCAGGGGAAGATTGAGGGCATTGATTTGTCTATGTTGTCGGAGTTGGAGCAGGGCCATGTGAGGTCCTTGTTACAAAAGTACGCCCCTGTGTTAGTAGCTCATGAGGGTGACATTGGTTGTACTAGTTTGATATCATATCCCTTTGCTGGACGATGTTCCAGTTAGACAGTGTTATAGATGGAGTTGTAGCCCCTATGCCTCCCCCATTCTTCTGGTGAAGAAGATGGTAGCTTATGTATGTGTGTGGATTATAGACAGCTTAACAGTAAGACGCATAAGGATGCTTTTCCGTTGCCCCGTATTGAAGAATCTCTTGATAGCTTGTAGAGCCCGACCGATTTATCGGCCGATATTAGGCATTTTCCAAACTATCGGTATCGGCATTTATAATGGCCAATAAATGAATATTTCAAAAATAAAATAAAATAACGGACGAATAAAAACGGTTGTGACAATATTTTAGTGAATACTCATAAATAACTGCAAATAACTATTGTACTAAAACCTGCCTCTGCTGGACTGGAGCTATTGAGGATTGACTGATTCAGTATACTACAGAGCATGTGAGCG
>JAODLC010000133.1:21044532-21080130 GCA_026781145.1 Hippopotamyrus pictus
CCTTGTGTAGGATTTCTACAAGTGCCAGTCGGGCGTCAAAACTGGAAAGTTTGTTATTAATGGAATCTAGGATATCTCCGTATTCCTTATCCGGTGACGACGAAGGGCTGCTTGAGGGGCTGTTTGAAGTACAGTCCGAGCGGGTCCTCTTCGTGGATGGAGTCGCTTGATTCTTTTTCATGATGAGTCGCTCGTAACACTCGTCCACGTAATCCTGTAGATCTTCTAACGTTTCTTCGTCCAGGATGTAAATAAGTAAACTAATCTATCCGCTAAAGTACTACAGATACTATTATTAATATTTTGGCTTGGTTAAGTTGGCTATCAAAATAAGTTTTGTTTGTTTTTTTTTTAGTAGGACGCTGCCATGTTGGATTACGCACAGCTCTCGCGAGATCTCACAGCATTACCACCCCACCTAACTTTCAATTCTACTTCCACTGCCACAAGAAAGAAAATTAATGAAGGATTTTCCCCTGCACATGATTTTTCCCTGCTATGCCTAGTCATAAAACATAAGTAATTTGACAGATTCTGTGCAAAAGCTTTAAAACAATAGTCAATCCTAGGAAATCAATTACGATATTCTATACTCACCGTCAAAATAACACTATATCCGACTTAACATGAACACCGTCGATTCTGAAGGAGAAAGTCGCAGTTTTTTCTTACCACGAGAGGGCGCTCTGATCCTTTAAAAAAAAAAAAAAACACACACACACAAAATCCAGAGCTCGATTGGATCAAATGGCTCTTCACGTCTTTTGTAGAATGACTATCTCTAAGGGAAAGCCAGCCTATATTCCCAAACAAAAGCACAAGCCGTTTCTGTAAAAGTACACAGCTTTGGACTTTCAAGCAACTATATGAAAATCCCTAACTCACATTAAAACATGAAATTATGATTAATTATTGATATATATATATTTCATATATAATGATCTATATGATGGTATAATAAGCAGGGCGGACTCAGTGTTGTGCTATAGGGTTAATCTAAATAAAAGCAGTCAGACAACAATGTGATATAGAGCAAAAGGTCTGTAGTGGCTGAGTTTTTTGAGAAAATTCCCAGGGGTAAAGGGGCAACACCAACTCTTAAGACGTGTCTCTTAAGGAAAACAAAGGCAGGGGTAACACCCACAGCAGAAACAAGGAAGCAATGGAGAATGAGTGCACCAGTTTCAAGAGCCAGACTTTAGCCAGTGGCTCTGGCAGTAAGTTCCAACTTTCTCCCAAGGCCTGCTCAAGGAGACTGACTATTTTAAAAGAAGCTGTGGTCCTGATGAAGTGACAGCTGCTGTATTGTACTTCTTCCGGTTGCTGAGTTGCACCAAGCGTACGCCTCCCTGCCCACTGGCCGGAGTGACACATACGTGTGCCCCCCAGAGGTGCCACCATGACAGCTGCCATTGGCTCTCCCTACATTGCCCGGTCCCCTTAGCAATAGCAGGCTACCCGTGATCCAGCCACGTGTAGCTCCCTATCGTGAGCGGGGCTCTGAGCATCTGACTCTTAGCGGAACCATTGAGATGGACAAGATCACGCCTCATGAGATTTACACCAGATGACCTTATCTATGGAGGTCCACATAACACAGGAGTAGCATGGGATGGGCTAGGAGAATTTCATAGGTAGCCTTGGCATAAAATAGGTAGGGGAGTCAGGTAAAGCACAAAAAATACCAAAGACAAACTGGCAAACGTATTGCAAATCAATCTGGTCCATTGCTCTTGGTCCCTCACTCTCTCTTTCTCTCTTGCTCTCTGTTGTCTCAGTGTCACTCCATGGACCTGCTTTATACTATTACATTTTTATTACAGGTGACTTTTTCCTCTACCCTCTAACCTGAGAAAGGACTTTGGTAGATAATGGAATGACATTGGACCTACTAAACACATTTGATCAGCAGTAAGAGATCCTAGTTATCGAGTACTAGCTCTGCTCGGAGCCCAGATGTGAGCAGTGAGTCTGGAACTCGTGACCGGCTGGTGTTCACTGAGAAGTCTCGGTTTTGTGAATTATAATGAAAATTGTGAAACCTTTGGAATTATCTGGATTTCTGCATGATTGGTTCCTACAGTGTGATCATTTTATAGTTTAAGCAGAAATACACAACATTCACAATTTTTTCTTACAACTTCACTAACTTTTTCAACTGTATGTTGCTACTTCAGAGTCTCGGCAGTTAAAGACGATGAGGTCAGAGATGCCTGACAGGAGCCTGTAAATGGATTCCTTCTCATTAAAATGTGCACAGTAATTGATTGAATTTAATAAAGCTTTTTTTAAAGCTGAGATTAATTACTGTAGTCACCCAGTGTTGTCTCTGAGGGTAATACCCTGAAAACGGCTAAATGGATTAGCAGAAATTTAGATGGGAGATTTTTTTGGACAAAATTTCTCCGTCAATCAAAATAATGTTAAAAGTTTATTAAGCCAGTAAACTGGAATTTTGAGGTGCACCGGCCAGACTGACACAAATATTTTATTTGCATGTTCATTTGTTTACATTTTTCGAACACCCCTTCCCCATATGCTGCTGTTCACAGCTTGTAATAAATGTTTAATACAGTATTCATCAATCCATATGCTTACACCTCCTGTCATACTGAACACCTTAGTCGCTCCCTGCTGATTCACTAGTGATACCACAGTAGTTTTAAAAAGGGATGCTTCAATTGGCCACTGTCATACCCATGGAAAAAGGTACTACTGTGAAATACTATGATTTATGAAATATATTTTTAGTTATGCAAGTGATTGTGGGTAGAAGCATCCAAGGAATTGCTAAGTGGAAAATAATTTCTCAGAGAACTCTTTACTTTAATTTATTGAGACATGACCCATCCTGTCCCCCCACCCCCACCCTGATAAGGAGACTGTTGAAGGATCAGTCTCTCGATCAAAACCAAACAAATCTTTCCCTGTGTCGAATCTCTGGTGATGTATATGGGTGCCTCTGGCTGCCATGACAACTGGAGTGCTACCATGACAACGGAGGCTCCTCTAATGCTCTCCCGGCATGTGTACTAGGGGACACATGGCCAGTCACTGCATCTCTTGGGTCACACAGGTCAGATTGGGCCAGGCAGTCAAAAATTTGGGTGCTGAACACTTGACCTTTAGGATAATCATTTGTGATGTCTTTTGCTCTGGATGGTAGGAATTATTTTATAGCAAGTGGATAAGTGGGTAATAACCTAGACCTGTCGGTGGGTCATACATTAATCAAAATTAAGCTACATGAATAGCTATATTTAAACACAAATGTTAAGCCTCAATCTTAGCCCACGGAGCCAATTCCAGGGTTCAGTGGAATTCGATTCAAAATTCAGAAATTTGGGACAATGCAAGAGGTTCTGCACAGATGTCATGAAAAGTAATGGAGTGTGAGATTTGATATTGAATGGCCTTTCTGAAGCGGAAACACAAAGGTCATTCCTAGGGATGGATCGATCATGGTTTTTAAGGCTGATTCTGATTGCTGAGCTTTTACAAGAAAATTGTCTGATTCTGATCCAGTTGCTGATTTATTGGGTTTTTTTGAAGCAACAGACGAAAGAAAGAAAGAAAGAAAGAAAGAAAGAGTATATTTTCAAGATTTAAAGTGAAATCACATCAAATCAAGTTTACTGTAATGAGTAAAACACGGATGCTATAGCAGTTTTTTTTAATATAATTAAATCAATGTAATTGTAAAAATGATATCCTATACATTGCTTGATCATTAGTCTATGGACTCTCCTTCAGCAGTGTATGAAAATTCTTATTTACAAAAGAAACATTTCTGCTGTGTGACAAGCTGGTCAACTTCATTTCTTGTCCATCATACAAGAAGCTGAGCTGAACAAATGTTCATTGTCTGCAGTCGTGTGAGCTGCAGACAGGTAAACTTGTGCAGCTTCAGCAAGCGCAGGAATGAAGCTTGTACTTCGACTGTGGACACCTGGTCATCTAATGCAAAAAATTTCATTACCTTTTTTGTAATTGCTGGTGCTTTTTGACCAATGCTTTGGGTTTTCTGAAACATCATCTGTACTGATGTTTGAGTGAGAGGTGAAGCTGATTGCCTGTTTAGCATCATCAATGCATTTAAGACGCGTTCTTTTGTGTGACGCACTTTGAAATGTCGGATCAAATTTCTTAACTGTAGTTTTTTTGTGATTAACATTACAGATTGCAGTCTGTTCACAAAAGTAATATTTCCACATAAATGAGATTATAGGAAATAATATGCATGTGCTTATGTGTATGGTGCGTACGCTTCTGTAACGCAGATCAGCTGAAATAAACAGAAAAACAGTCAGTTTGTTAGGGACAAAACAGGCCATTTCTCCAGGTATTCCTCTCTTAAACCTCCTGCTGTTCTCATATTTGCATAAACTTCCACGATGGACATTACCTGGAAACTGCTATGAATGAGACATCTTGACCAGCAAGGCGTTCATTCAGCTTCTGGGCGTTAATGAACCTCTCTCTATTTTCCAGTCCCCTTGAGTTTCGTTCAGTCAGCACATAAACTCACATCGCCTTCAAAGAACACAGACCTTGAACTTGAAATGTCCTTCAGAACATTCATGTTTCAGAAGACCTTCCAAGCTTCTTGTGCTGCACAGTTAAATGAAAGCTTTCACTCCCACCACCGTTTTTCTATAACATGCCCACTTGTTGCTCTGATGTCTGAATGGAGAGGCAGTTATAGTTGAGGTGTTCAGCAGCCATTAAAAAAAAAAAAAACAGAGCTTCAGTTAATTAGACTCGTGTTCTGGAGCACTGCTGGGAATTCTGGGTACTCCTGCTTGGCAAAGTCATTATGCCAATTAAGTAGAACAATTAAGTCGATGAAACAGGTAAAATCATCTGCTACATTTGTCATATTAAAATGTATATTAAGGTCCGCTCAAGACTTCACTCTAACAAACAAATCAATTATGTGATATGTAGAGCTAATTATCCATTGTTAATTTCTACATAGAGAATAAAAGAACACTGAAAACAAAGAATTTTACTGTCTTAGAGCAATTGGTTAGAAATGTTCCTCTAAGCCAATGTTTCCCAATTAGGAGTTGGGAGGGAGCAAAAATGTGGACTGTTTGGCAGGGAGCTGGGAGGGAGCAAAAATGTGGACTGTTTGGCAGGGAGCTGGGAGGGAGCAAAAATGTGGACTGTTTGGCAGGTTGCTGGGAGGGAGCAAAAATGTGGACTGTTTGGCAGGGACCTCTCCTCCCTTTGGGGTTATTCCATGAGTTCAGTAAATTTCACCACCAGGTGAATCAATTAATTAATTAATTTAATGAGTTAAATAACTCAGTGAGGTATTGACTAGTCAAACACGTCTCGCTAGTGGTTGATTTACAGGGGTGACTTCAGGAGAGGTTTTGAAATGGATAAGCGGACACACTTTGGGAGACATGATATCAAAGTCTTGATACCAACATGAAGATCATTTAAACATCATCTTCTTTGACTGCCTAAGACGTTTGATAGTAACAGATGACTTTTTAAAATAAAAATATATCTGCGATCCCTATATCAGAAGTTGCGGCAAAAGATTCATGTAGCTAATTTCACATCACACACTGATTAATCCCAAGGGTGAATATTCAGATAATATTTAATGCTAAGCCGCCAATACTGTCTGAGGCAGAATTTTGATATCAGACAGACACTACCTGATAACTAAACCTTTTAATAATCCTCTGATGTTGAGATACCAGGTCCATCGTGAGAGGGATTAACTGACCCCTCACTGAAACAGAAAATAACTTCAAGCCATTGAATAATGTTATCTTGTTAGAACTTTAATATTGCATGAACAGAATGCAATGACTCTTTCCACCTCACATCATCTTTACAATTACATAAAAAAATAATGGGGAGATTTATAGATCTTGATTTTTTTTGTTTTTCCAGAATGAGAACTCTATGTATTTATAAAGATGCTGTACAATATATAAACATTTACAGCTACCACATAATGTCGAGACCAAGCTAATTTTCTGATTAACTAAAGTGCACAGACCACTTCAGTACACTGTATGCCGAAACAGCAGTGTCAGTAGCCTTCAGGAGTCTCTCACGATGCCCTAGTGTAGATGACAATGATATACTGCAGTGTTTCACAAACAACAGTCCATATTTTTGCTCCCTGCCAGATAGTCCATAGTTTTGCTGCCTTGGTAGGGAGCTGGCAGGAAGCAGAAATGTGGACTGTCTGTGGGTCCCTGTGGACCGGATTGGGAAATACTGATATACTGAGACTCCGCAAAAATTTACTTGTCCAAAGTACTATGCAGTAAACTGTGATGTGATTGGCTGCTGCTTGCCAGCTAAATGCAGGAGATGGCAAGAGTGCTTCCGGCAGGGCTGTTCAGGCAGCTCACTGACTGTAACTCGTTCTGCTTGTCCGTTCCTCATCCGACAAATTCTTTTTAGAACGATGTTTCTCAGCCTGCGCCTCGAGGCCCCCAGACTGTCCACGTTTTAGCTGGGAGCTAGAAGGGAGGAAAAATGTGGAATGTCCGGCAGGGAGCTGGGAGGGAGCAAAAATGTGTGAACTGGCTGTGGGTCTCTTGAGGACCGGGCTGATTAACACTGTTTTAGAATTACACACATCTGTGAGATGCTGAATAAAACCTATGCAACTTTAGCAAAAGCAATGCAAAAATAACTTCTTTTTTTACATTTAAACCCCTCTATGACATGAGAAAGATCTTAATCAGTTCTTGTTTTTGGTCTGGAATCAAAAAATGAGAGTTCACTATTACTTCTTTTGCATGCGATAACCATGATGAATACCAGCTTGTGTATGTTTTCACAATATCTCTACAAGTTTATAAAACTGCAAATGGGACTGCATACAGTAGTTGACGGTCAGTGCATGAGTCGCCTACCAACAGCGTGAATAAAAACTCTTCTCACAACTATAACTCAACAAGACCATTTGGTTAGAACACACATTTTGAGAAATGCTTTGAACCGAACAGATCTTTCCAAACATGTCTAGGAGTTTGTCATTGGCTAAATGCAGTTTTCTGTGTTATCCAAGTCACAACGTTTATCAAGAAGGACATCCACATCCATATCCATGCATGCGCCAAAGTTAGATGTTTCAAACAATAAAAGAATATTTCCTGGCTGAAAGTCATGCATTCATATACAATGTGTTTGGGGACATGACCCAACAGAGCTGAGGTCAGATGCTGCTAACGACTTAAGCATTTACATGGGAATCTCTCTGCTCAAAAAGAAGACGGAGACTCACTCTGTCAACGAGTCACACCCACGTTCCCCAGGAGGTTTTCAAAAACCATCCAGCTACACTCGAAATCTGAGCTCACTGAAGCAGGAATGAGTCAGAGGGAAGAAGATCTGCAGAACAATGAACACATTGCAGACGTTTTTGCTACAGCTGTCCATCAAAGGCAGGGACAATCAGTGGAACGAAAACCCATGCAAAGAATAAAACACCAACGGGAATTAAATTTATAGTAGCTGGGCCTTGAAGAGCCACTTTGGTGCTGATGCTTTGTTTGAAGGATAATGAAATCTGACGCTGTTACAGAGCCCTTGATCTCTTGTGTCGGACACCATTGGTGAGGTAGCCCTCTCTCTCGACATTTTACGTGCATGAGTGTAAGTGTCAGCGTCGTGTCTGAAAGCCCACTGACTGCCATTCGTTGTGCAAGACTGACCTCTGACCTTCCATAAAAAAAAAACAGTGATAAAGGACAGTGTAAGGTCATAAAACTCCAAATCCCAGAAGCCCACATCAAAATGCTGATTGGCTCAAGATGGATGCATATATGTATATCACTCCATTTTTTTCATTTGAATAAATTAGATACAATTTATCATAAACAAGATAACCAATAAGCACAAGTCTCTGGTCGTATATATATGTATATATGTACACACACATTTTCACATTTTATTTTACAAGGTACCAAACAGGACGCATTTATGTAAGGAAGAAATTGTCCTAAAAATCCTTAAATTGTTTTTGGGAATAATAATTTAAGGTTTGAACATCTGGACATATCAAAAAAGCAACATTTTAAATATTGTTTTGGTATCTGTATTTAAATATATACATTAAATTGGCACATTTGTGCAGGTGTAAAAAAAATACTGGTTAGGAATTTCAACGTTTTTAAGTATTGAAGTCAGGGTCAAAATAAACTTTCCTGGATCACAATGTGTGCCAATAAAATACTGAAACTAATAAATTAAAGCTATAAAGTTAAATATTATATGACCAAAACTGTATAAACATATTCACAGAATCTCTTAGCCTGTTTGGTACCTCATTTTACATGATTACATGTAACAATCTGGAGTTTGGATGAGACATGCAAGGTCGTAATTTCCATTAACGCAAAAAGACAACAGAAGACAGGAGTCCAAATCTCCGTTGACTGAATAAAATGATTTTTTTTGTCATCTTTTGTTTTTGCATGCAGTAAGATAAGCCCCTGACAGAGAAGCGCTCCGTGTGAAGGTCTGTCTCCTGTTTCTCATGGACGAGGCTGTGGCCAGCAGGGGCTTGGGGGGGGGGGCGTCTGCAGAACTTCTGCCAGTCTGGCTTTCCGTCAGAGGGCTGCCACCTGTGCTGTCAGACGGCCGAGCTTCCAGAAACGCTTCATCAGCAGCTGTCTCGCATGACTTCGGAGTAGGACAGGATTCTGGCAGAGCTGGGTATATTCCACGGGCCAGGGGTGATCGGCCCCCTCCCACCAGGAGTGTCCTGCTTCCTGCCTGTGCACCTCCTCTGGTCAGCCCAGCTCTTCTCCTCTTCCCCTCTCGGCTGACTCCCCCTTCCCCGCCCTCCCCCTTGCCTTCCCCGGGTGCTGTTCCTCTCTGCTCCCTCTCTGTGTGTTTGGGTGTCTCGCTCTGCCTCCCTTTTCCTCCAGCTCGCATCCTCGCTGCCCCGCTGCCCGCCCTCCCTGCTCCTTCGCTCGCCCCGCTGCTCCTGGTGCAGCTGTCTTGTCCCGGCACGAGCCTCCCCACGTTTCTTTTGGGAGCTGGGAGACCGGCTGGGAGTCTTCCCCCTGTTAGGACTGGACGCCCCCTGGTGGTTGCACTGTCCCTCTGTGGGATCCAACAGCAACTCGTCTGCAGTCTTTGCGCCAAGCCTTCTCTCCACTGCGGCTTCCCAGCTGGCTCGTGGTTCAGGCAACCGAGGGGAGGACATGGGGGAGGTGGAAGGCACAGGGATAGGGGTGTTCCACTCCAGAGGCAGGGAGAGCGATTCTGCAGAGCTGACGGATGGAGATACTGGGCCCAGAGCGTCTCTCTGAATGCCTGCAGGTAAAGCAATAGGTTAGTCCACTAGACCAGTGTTTCCCAAACCGGTTTAGCTCCCTCCGAGCTCCCTGTCAGACAGTCCAGGGAACTGTGAAGGAGCAGAAACGTAGATCGTCTATGGGTCCGGGTTGGGAAATACTGCATTAGATCAATCAGAGGCAGGGCTTTAAGAGTAAACCTGTGCCATCTGTCATCTAAATTTTTATGATATATATCTATGATACAAAACGTATCCATGACATGGGCCTCAGGAGTAATGTGCAAATGATAAAATATAAGTGGCTCTCATCTGTATTTCCCTCCGGACTGGTGTCAACAATATGCATATGTATACAGAATAGTTTTGATTTGATACAAATAACTGCGGCATTATGTGATACGGTTACAACTAGACGTCTCCTAGTACCATGTGAACAAAGCTAACATCCAGGTTAAGGAACGGGAGATGTAATTGTCAGGACTGAGCTTCTGGTCCTAAGAGGACAATCAGTTAGGAAAATGGTAAAATACCTAGCAGTATACAGTAAATGGTGTGAATATCACATAACATTATTTAAATACATATGTCTCCTAATAAAAGTCATTGGGACAATAATGACAAGCATTAGCGGGGTTACACTGAGATTTACATAAACAGATAATTATTTCTTAAGGTCTCTTTGCTTGCGCTGATCCGTAAACAAAGGGCAGACTGGATCAACCAAGGCTTGGGGAAATCCCAGCAGAGTGGGGATCAGGGGGGTGAGAAAGGCAGAGCCAGGGCACCTCTGCCAGAGAGACATGGCCTGGAGGAATGAGGAGGAGGAGGAGGAGGAGGAGGAGGAAGACGACCTTTACCAAGGTGGCTGGAGCCAGAGCAGCTGGAGCAGCGAAATCTTTTAGTGGTGATGCTCAGATGTGGGGTAGTAGCAGAGAGTGGTGGAGGACAGAGTGCCTGGATGAAGAGGAGGACAAGGCAAGGCTGAGTCCCGGCCAGACGGAGGAGTGAGAGAGAGAGAGAGAGAGAGAGAGAGAGAGAGAGTGACAGAGAGAGGGAGAGGACAGAGTGCCTGGAGGAAGAGGAAGGAGAGAAGGACAAGGCAAGGCTGAGTTCCAGCCAGATGGAGGAGAGAGCAAATAGAGAGAGAGATAGAGAGAGGGCGGAGTGCCTGGAGGAAGAGGAGGATAAGACAAGGCTAAGTCTCGATTGGACAGAGGAGAGAGAGAGACAGAGAGAGAGACTTTGACTTTTAAACTCCCTTTATTGACACAGAAGCGCAAACAATGCCAGTAAAAAACCAACCATCACAGAAGTCAGAAATGCCATGCTGTCACACTGGGACTTGATCATCACCAAGTTCATACAACACTCCGCATTGTCCCCACAGTCGAGAAATCCTGCAGGGTCTGGGTCAGCACGGAGTACGTACACTCCACCCTGAGCCGCCCCAGTACAAACTTAGAATCTGTCGACCCAGCACCTCTCAGCTTATTTTTCCGAGACAGCCAAATCGCAAGCTTGTCCTGCCCCACCAAAAAGTTTAACATGCACAGTTTACCCTTCTCACGCGCCTTGTATGTTGGACCATAAATGAAACAAACATCAGAGAAATCTGCCCCACGCCTGCCAAACCACGCCTTCAGCTGCAGGAACATGGTGTGAAGCGTCCCCCACCACAGAAGGATCCACCACATGTCTGTTCGTTGCCACAGCCCCATGCACCACCCTCCACTGCAGGTCAGCTGTGCGCTTCTCCATGGGGGGGCTTGTACAGGGTCTTCCAACAGCCCGAGGGGGAAGGACCCGGGGTCAAAATACCCAACCGCCTGGAAGCCACCAACCCTGTCAGAGAGCCCCTGATCAGAACTTTCACACTAAGTCCATGCAGAGTCTTCTTGGAGGCACCCTCAAATGTGGTAGTCTGAAGGAGATGAGTAGGCTGTCATCCTCCTGATGTCCCTCCACTGCCACTGAAATATGCAAGGGTGAGAAAAGCCCCCTTAGATCCCCCACCCTGTCCACTGCAGACCTCCCGAACCCCTCAGGTAGAACCAAAGAAATGTCGTTGAGGATTGACTGGACGAGACGGCTGGACTAGTACACAAGACAGAAACAGACTTCCAGGTTCTACCCCCTCTGAAATGCCCAAGCTTTGTAATGCCCACCACCACGATGCAGCGTCGAAAAACCTAGATGATAGAGCACTGACCCGAATTAGGGGGCTGTAAGATAACGGCTCCTCCTCCACGCTGATACACAGCAGAGAGCCAGGCCTATTAGTCCACAGCACAGGAGACCACACTTTCAGGATGGACTGATTAAACAAGGTGGTCACGGACACTTCCATGTCCTTCAGGTCCAGCACGAACAGATGTCTGTCATCCCTCCGGCCCTCCACTCGCTGCAGCAACATGTACGCTGTGTCGGCCCAGAGTAACCCTTCACCCTCCAGGTGTCTTCAGCCTGAAAACAGCATTAGGGCCAGCCGGGTCAACAAGTCCCTGACTGCCTTCCCTCACAGGCCAAAAAATGCGCAGAGGCACGGGCCCAATGTTAGCCAGACCAGAAGAAATCAACAAGCATCTTCTGGAGCTTGTAGGACAGCTGAGGAGGGATCTATGACCAACGAGACCTAGGATACACGTCCTCCAGCAGCCCCTCCCAATTCTTACTAAGGAAGTCCTCCGATCCGTAGTGCACACCAGGATACTTCACACTGACACTTCGCCATAAGGCACCCGGTAACTTCAGCAGTACTCGACCCTGTCACTGTCCATTCACATAGCACATACACTTATTCCAACTGACGCAAGCCAAAGGTGTCGTCTCGTACAGCTCTAGGCCATGAGGGAGCGCCTGAACATCCCCTTCCCCCCATACGAACACAGAGACATTGTCAGCATAAGCAGACAAAACAATGTGCCTTACTTAGGCCTGGCAGCCTCTGCGGCTCAGCCCTCAGCCAACACAGCAAAGGTTCAATGGCCAAGCAGTACAGTTGACCAGACAATGGACACCCCTTCCAGATACCCCTCCGCACCCTGTCGTCCCCATGCCAAAAGCCACAAGGAACTTGTGACTGAATCTGTCAAAGAGCCTTTTTCCTGATCAATGGAAGTAACCTTCAGATCGGGCGAATCCAGTCTACACAGGTCCATCACATCATGCATCAAGAACAGATTGTCCATTATGGTGCACCCAAGAGCACAATAGGCCTGAGCAGGGCACACCAAGTCCTCCATGCAGCACGTTAACCTATTAGAGACACATTTCAACAGGATCTTATAATCACTGCGCACCAAGGAAAAGGGCCCCAAATTCCCCTTTTTCAGGAAGAGAGTCAGCACGGGCCTCGTGCAGCTAGTTGGCAGCCATCCAGACCTCAAAGTCCAGTCACAGACCTCAAACAGGCCCAGAAATGTTTATAAAACTCCGCTGGCAGGTCACTGAAGCCCGGCGCCTTCCCAAGCAACAACCGCCGAACTGCTATTGTTAGTTCTTGGAGCTGAAGGTCCTTATCCAGGGCTTCCCTCTGCACCATCACCAGGCTGGCCAATCCTGTCAACAACACCTCCATGCTGGACAGATCACACTCTTCTTCACCAAAAAACAGTCACCCCCCAACCACAACAAAACATCATGACAGATCATCATCTAACCCCCGAAAACACCATAGCCGATCAGTCCCACAGTTCAGCGCATAAACGTTCACAAACAGGCACGCAGCCCCCCCAACTGCAGCCTCAACCAGCAGCAGTCCACCTTGCCCCACCTCCCGCAGCTGCACACCTGTCATCCCCGCCCTCTCAGAAAACAGAATGGCGACTCCCGAACTCGCACATGTACCATGACTGAAAAGCAGCCCACCCTTCCACCATAACCTTAAATTCACCTCACTGTCTTGCAGAAACAGCGCATCTAAATGACGCAGCTTCACAAATTCAGCCACCGCTTATGCTCATCTCTTCCACCATTAATGTTTAATGACCCCATGACTAGCTACTCCATGGAAGTTGTAAGGAAGAAAAACAAAGAAGGAGAACAGAACAGGGCAAGATCGAGAAAAAGCAAATTGGTGAGTATCCCGCATTTACACGCACCGGACCCAAAGCCCCGCCGTAACGCAATTAGTAACAAATTTTCTCAATCGATACCTCTTCTGCATAGATAACTCCTCATAATTAGCTGTCTCTCGGAAATGTCGTACGGAGGCCAAAAACTTCTGAACATCCGTGAAGAAACCCGAAAGTGGCACAGACTTCCCATAGCTCTCATCCAGAAACTCATTAACCTCCTTCAAGGAATACAGCTGCTGATATCGTCCCCCGCCTCCGACACAGCTAAGCCAGCGACTGGCTCCACACCCACAGCCGGTTCACCAACTCACCAACATAACCCGCCCCCCCCTTGCCCGGCAGCAGTACCAGTGCTCACTCCATCACCGGTCCCACCTGACCCCCCTTCCCAGGGAGAATCAGGAGGCTCATCATCCTGCCCCACATGGTCCTATGCCTTCCGAAGTCCCTCACCACCATTCCCTACTGCCTCAATGGGGCGAGCCCTGTACAGACGACCTAACCTCTTAAGGCTAACATCTACACACTCAAAACACTGCCAGTACATGTAAGACCTACCCTCATGACGTACTCTAAAAGAAACATCCAGCGCAGGGTCATTCAAAAGCATAATGACCTGCAGTCTCAGAGACACCGCGTGTCTCAACACTGCAGACTTGCAATTCGACGGAACTTTCTTAAAATCTTCTATGATCCTAGCAAAATGGGGAAGCTCTCGTGCAATGTCCACGTCAGGAACAAAAGGTGGCACAATCGAAACCATAACTACAGTCAGCAAGACCAGCAGTACAACCGCAATATAACCACCCACCCACTCTCAATCAACAGATCGACCAAGTTCGTATCCCTCAAAAACACCACCACTGCCTCATTCATACGCGACGCTGACACAATGCTGTCACATCCCACCTGCTCTCCCACACCTAACAAGACGTCCTCCCCAGTCACCTTGGGGTCAGTCTCACACCTGACCCCGTGCTGCAGTGGAAAAACTGCCTCGTGCCCATCAGAACTGGACACCATCACAGCATAGTACCAAAAAAACACAATCGCGCAGCGCGTAGAAACTCGGCAATCACCGGAACACAAAAAGAAAAGTTAAAAATTAGGAAATACATGGAACTCACACCAGCCACAGGTGGCTACTGTGCACCCTCACATGCTCTGCCCACTCCCAACAGACACTCGAGAGAGAGAGAGAGAGCAAGTGGAAGAGGAAGAGAGAGTCCCTGGAGGAAGAGGAGGGAGTGGAGAAAAAGGCAAGGCTGAGTTCTGGCCAGACAGAGTAGAGAGAGAGAGAGAGAGAGAGAGAGAGACAGAGAAAGAGAGTAGCTGAGGCACATATGAACAGGAGCGCAGAGAGGCATGCAAGTGCAAACACACACACACACGTTTGTATTCTTATCTTTGTGGGGATCACCCATTCAAATAAGTTTTTATCACTTTGTGGGGAAATCTGGTCCCCACACTTGGTGCTTAGGATTAAGGATAGGGCTGGGTAGGGGTTAAGGTTGACATTGTTGGGATTAGGCATTCCCGTAGAAATGAATGGAGAGTCCCCATAAAGATATAAAAACGTGAACTGTGTGTGTGTATGTGTGTGTGCGCGTGTGCTCGTGTGTTTGTGTGCGCACGTATGTTTGTGTGTGTGTGCGTATGTGTTTACGCGTGTGTCTGTACGTGTGTGTGTGCACGTATGTGTGTGTGCATATGTGTCTTTGTGTATGCGTAAGTGTGTGTGTGTGTTTGTGTGTGCGCGCGCGCGCGCGCGTGTGTCTGTGTGTGCGTGTCTGTGTGTGTATGTCTGTGTGTGCGTGTGTGTGTGTGTACGTGTGTGTGTTTGAGCGTGTGTGTGTGTGTGTGTGTACCCTCACCGTGGTCTGGTGCCAGCCCAGGCCCAGGCTTGAGCAGCAGTAACACCTTGCTGCCCCCGGCCTGGATGAGCTCGATGGCTCTGGTGTGTGTGATTCCCTGGGTCGGCTCCCCGTTAATCTCCACTATCTGATCCCCCACCTGTCGGCAGAAAAAGAAATTAAAATCACCTTAAACCTTAAAGTCCCTAAAACATCCTAATGTTTATAGCTCAGAAGATCCAAACAAGCTCACTTCAGAGGCTTTGGGTGAATGTTACTGCCATTTACACACTCTCCATGTGCTCTCTCGTAACAGTATTTCCTGTGTTTTGTATAAAAATAAGAGCCCAGGTTCAAACCTCCATCAGTCCACGTCTCTACATGCATATGCACAGTGGTGGAAAGTTCAGATCCAGAAAGTACAAATCCAGACCAAGGTTTTGTTTTAACCAACCAGCTGAGTATAAGGAGTCACAGTCACAGAGTACTCAACTACAGTAGTTGGTTGAAATAAAACTGTGGTGTAGATTTGTACTTACTGGACCGGAACTTTTCACCTCGGCACACGTACACCAGCCAGCTGATGTCCTGCTCCTACTACCTCAGACCTCCAGCTCCCCCTACAGCCCAGTGGATACAGACTCACATGTATCCTCCCATCCAACTGGGCAGGGCTGTCCTCTGCCAGCCGTAGGATGTACAGGCCCATGTTGTACTCCTTTCCCCCTCGCAGGCTGAAGCCAAACCCTCGAGGACCACGGTCCAGCTCCACCGTGAAGCAGCCCTGTGCCGCGCGCACACACACACACACACACACACACACACACACACACACACACACACAATCAGGGATTGTGATTCTCACTGTCACTGCTCTGCTCTCCCATTCCACTCACAAGACCCTCATTCCACCCCTGGAGGAGGAATTGGCACGACTCACCTGCCGGGGCCCCGCCATGCACACACTGCTCTGCTCGTTCGCCCCCCGCGTCCTGTAACTCGCCCGAGAAGAGCCCTCCCATTTCTCCTCCATTTCCAGGTTGCACCTACATGCCAGAAGAGCATCTGTGATTCGCCCAGAGATGTGACAGACCATCTGAATCCTAATCATTCGTAGCGGCAGTGAGAGAAACTTCGGTGGGGATTCCCAGAATATTTTGGGCAACACCAACTCCTGCTAATTATTCATAATTTATTCAGGCCCTCAAAGCTACTGCCCCCTCCCCCAATAAGGGTAGTAAGGGAATGTCTCCCACTAGACAGCAGCGGCACAGTTCAGTTATTTACAAGAACGACACTAAACAGTCTTTTCGGGGGTTAAAATATACCTAGAGACACGTGTGCCACATGTCAGGGATGGCCTCGCTTCTGCGTGTGAGCGCCTGAGCGCTAACGGAGCCTGGGACAGCGCATTGGATTAAAGGGGGTGCACGGGTAATCTCGTTTAAGGGGAAGATCAAAGCAGCGAGAGAGGGAGACAGAGCTGCCATTTATTTGCCAGTAATAACCCAGCCGCTCTTCTCCATTTCTGGCTCAGTAGCTTAGCACGGGCCCCTGGTCATAAGCAGCAGATTATCCATACGAAGCTTCCCAGGGGCCCAATTCAACAGAGCCGCAAGACGAGCTTGTCGCTAAGCCTTCAAAAGCACGTCTCTTGGGACGGCAGACGATTATACGCTAGGGCTTGGGAAGATGCGGTTCGGGGGGGATGTATTATTTATGCCACATCTGCTTGTTAGTCGTCCTGGCTGGCAGGCAGGAGTCAGAAGGACAGCAGTCGAATGACTGTTTTAGTTCTGTCCCGGAATGTAAGCCTGGTCAATGAGATGATAAATGTCACAGAGGGCACGGGTACCGGTCATCTCGAGTGGCTGGCTGCTGGCCCATGGCTCGGTGCTGCAAGGCTGGACTGTTCTTGGCCGAACTGGCAGCAGATGGAGGCCCAGTGTATTCTGGGAGACGGACAATAGTTGGTCAGTTACGAAAACACACGGTAACAATTGCCCAAAAGAAACACACAAAATCTGTACTGCATTAGGAACCTTTTGGTTTGTTAATGTTACGAGTTGGGTGTCCTCAAATTAAGGCCATAGCACACACATATCTGTTCTGGGCAACTTTAATCTCAGTGTCATTTACCTTTTAAAAGCAAATATTTTTACTATAATGAGTTTTACAGCAGTTAAGTGTAGGCACAAACATTTAAGTTCCAGTTATTGGACTGCAAATCCCTGCAGTCAATTCCAGATTACAAATTTCACAATAAGAAATCTCATCTACATAAGTGATTCAAAGAATTATGATCATAAGGTTGCTGGTTCACATCTAAGGAAGGGTTATGCATTTGCACCCCCAAACAAATCACTTGATATATTTTATATGGAATACCTATAGTAGAATAGTATATACTTAACATTATTATAAAACATTTTAAAAAGAAGTGGGCAAAAACCCATTTGTAAATTACGGCTGCAAGTGTTCCTGTCTGCACACAGAGCAATAGCTGTCACAAAGACACAGACACTACTGGAATTTTACTACATTTCCCAGCAGCCCCTGCACCGAGCATGCTCTTACCATCTGCTGGGACCACTGACAGGGTGACGGAATTGCCAGCGTCCTTGATGAGTTGCACAATGTCGTTGTGTGACAGCTGCACGATGGACTGGCTGTTAACGGCCAAGATGCGATCTCCCACCTTGAGCCGGCCACAGCGATCAGTGGGGCTGCCCTCGATTATGCGGCCGATCTTGTGTGGGATCACTTTGCCAGGGAAATAACCGTACCATATTAGGTTAGACAATAACAGTGAACAAGCCCAACAGCAGATTTACTGAAGTCATCTAAAGACACTCACAACCTGCATAATCAATGACATCACACACCCCAGGCCAGGGATCACCTCAATACAGCCACATCTTGCATCACCCAAGGTTTAGGAATGACCAGACATGCACAAGCAACTAATCCAGCAGACAACAAGAAACACAATGCTCCATCCAAACATTAAACCTGCACCTAGGATATGTGAGCGATATCCACACAGACAGGGAGACCATGCAGACTCACCCACACACACACACACACACACACACACATACAGCAGGGCTGGGATTCGAACCCTCAACCCTGGAGGTGTGAAGCTGCACTGTGTCACTCTGCTTCCCCTTAATATGCTTATTAAGTCCAAATTATTACAGAAACAACCTACAGGTATTTGCATAATGAATGCATAAGACTTAAGAGTTTAAGATGACATTTGTGCTGGTGGGGCCTCAGTGGGCCATTAAAGGTCAGGGTGATTGTGTGTTTGTGGGTGTGCAACCTGCTGGGGGGGGGTGTCTGACCTCCAGGGGGCGGCTTGCTCTTGGATGTGAGGATGACGAACCCAAAGCCCTCGCTCTCCTTGCGCTGCAGGAGGATGTCATAAGGGTGGGGCTCTGCCTGGCCTAGCGCTTCTGCACGGGGCAGCCTGGGGGAGCCGTTCAGCAGGGCGGGGGTCGCCAGCTGCTGGCCCCCGTCTGCATCCCCACCGTCTGGGAGTAGACGATCAGACCACAAACTCAACATGGCAGCAGTATACCCGTGGGTTTTGTACATTCTTTGAGATATTTTTGAGCTGACAGTTTTTAAGATCTTTCTTAATAGAAGATCGACCATGGCCACCGGAAGCTTCCACGCACCCCTGTAGATAACAGTCCGGCGGACGGTCAGCAGGACCTGTCCGTTGCGGGCGGCATTGGTCATCAGATCCAGCACCTGCTTGTGTGGCCTACCCTTGACCACAACGCTGTCGATAGCTATGAGCTCGTCTCCTGCCCGGAGATGACCTTCCTTCTCGGCCGCCCCTAGGGGCACGATGGCGCCGATGTAGACCTGCCAGGGGGCAACATCACGGCAGCTGCTTAGTGGATATGAGCCGGTAAAAACAGATTCCCCATGGGTATGGGTCAACGTGGCCACTTGGGATGCGGCGGTCGGAAATGGACAAATGGCTTTTGGGCCAACGGGAGCAGAAAAGAACACAGATCACCCAGAGCTTAAGGCCGATCAGAGCCACCCTGGACTGTGGGTGTCTCTGTCTCACCGGCTGTTTGGGACTTTCTCCTCCCAGAACTCGGAACCCGAATCCCGACTCCTGGTTCCTCTTGATGAAGATGTCCAACTCCTTCATCACTGGGCCTGGGAGGGGTAAATATAAGCCATGCTTCTGAACCAGATAAGTAACATAACACCCTAAATATACACTAAACATACCCTAAATATACCCTACATATACCCTACATATACCATAAATATATGCCATCATTTCCAGTGATTCACTTCCTCCATTGCCCAGCCATCTCTACTTTTCCCTTTCAGAGCATCGGTTTTCACTACAGCTAACCAGTTAATGACCTTCTTCTCTTCTGCAGAGATCCTTCCAGGGAACCCAGTCTGAGATGGAGTGCTTTGTGTTTACGCCCTCATGCCCTCTATCTCCATGGCTGGTTATGCTACATACTTCATAGACTCAAAGATACAAAGCTTTCCATGTCAAGCAGGTCCCGGAAACTGACTAGCCAAACTGTAATTTAGCCGATCTAAACTTAGCTAGCATTTATGATATTTTTGCGCTAATGTTGTTGATTCCTTTTTTAATCTGAATTTAAATCAGTTACCTCAAGTGTTTATTCTCACTAAGGCTGCCTTGTTTTTAAACTATTTCACTACATTACATGCCCCAGTTCAAGTTGCTAATTGTCAGTTAAAAAACTGCAGCCTCCTCTGGCCTTTTTCTTATTTGGCATGATAATAGAAAAATAGTATTAGCATGATCACCTCCACGCCCCAGCTGTAATTTGGGGGGGGGGAGGGGGGGATACATAAAGTTGCAAGGATTTAATTAACTTCTGACCTAAGACGAACAATAAAGGATGCAAAAAGCTGGAGTCTGATAATGGGGGTCAACAGTAAGACTGACTGATGGAGAATTTTTTTTTGGCTATTTCAATATATTTTTAGGTAGGACCATTATCTAGACAAATTTGCATGATAAAAGAGTTGGGTATTTTTTACTTTTTTGATGCTGTACTTAAAGATACATCTTCCCACCTAGACTCACCCGCACTCTCCACCACAGCTTTGGACGTTGCGTAGAGGTCGGTGGGGTCCAGCCTAGGGGAGCTAGGCCTCATGCAGCTCGGTGGGGGCTGCGGGGGGGCTTCTGGGACAGGGTCTAGAGCTTCGGCACTGGACATCATGTCCTGCTTCTGTGAGAGCTAAAGCAGCCAACGGGAGTAGTTAAGGACCTGAATGTATCCACATCTACCCCCAGAAAGGCCCTGGATGTATTGTCCCAATGCAGTGTTTCTCACACCAGCCTCCAGGGACCCCCAGCAGTCCATACTTTTGCTCTCTTCCAGCACCCAGGGAATTGGGAGGGAGCAAAAATGTGGACCGTCTGGGGGTCCCCTGGGGTCTGGTTTGAGAAACACTGCTAAAGGAACTTAACCTAATTTTTGCATGCTCATAATATTCAATTACTTGAAGAGGTTTAGAAGATGCATGAAAAACAGTTACACGTTTCACTGTAAGCAAAGGAAAAAAAAACACATCTATTAAATTAGTAATTAATGAGCTGGAAAATTATTTGGAACAAGCAAAGAAACAGGTACAAAATGCCAGTGGTTATATCAAAAAATGGTGGATTTCTGGCTAAGGATGGGAAAGCGGTGTTTTACAATATAGCCACTTAGAGTATCATCCTGAATTTGAGTTTAGACAACCCAGTCTGGTTTAAAAGAGCTCTCCCTTACTGTCTGGTACCACAAGCTCCTACCACATAAGCAATTCTCAGCGAAGGTCTTCACTAATCAGAAAAAGGGTCCAAAGGCTTGCAATGGCAATTAAGCAAGCATACAGCCATCCATCCATCCATTATCCAAGCCGCTTATCCTACTGGGTCGCGGGGGGTCCGGAGCCTATCCCGGAAGCGGCAATTAAGCAAGCATACAGTAATGAAAAATTTTGCTTTTACTTACCGGTTTCAGGGATTTCACTGGGGACGTTTGGCCTTAAAAGAGAGGAGATGTGAAAATCAATAAAGGGGGTGTAAGCCAGAGGCACAAATACAAGTGAGACATCAGTTTAATGAGACTGGTGTGCAGAGGTAGAGATTTCAGGACCAGAGAGTACAAATCCAGACCAAGATTTTGTTTCAACCAAGCAGTATAAAGAGTCACAGTCACGGAGTACTCAACTGGTTGGTTAAAACAAACAAAATCTTGGTTTGGATTTGCACTCTCTTGACCTGAAATTTCCACCTCTGCCGGCATGTCAACACGTTACTGGGGGCCAAGCTGAGAATCTGTGCTTTTGCACGCTTATAATTCATCTTTAACCCATGATGCCTCATACGATATTGGGCAAAATGGCCAGAGCTGTTCCGTGGTTATCAAACTGAATCCTTTGCTTCTGCAGGGAAACACTTTAGCAGGTGTTTAAGGTGGAAACTCTCAGATGACTGGGATCACGTCTTACTCGTATCTACCACTAGGTGGCACTCGGTCCAAAATCAAAAGATGCAGGCAGCGCTCACGATTTCTGAAGCACTATTCGGACACGTTGCTTCTAAAGATAAAATGCGTTTTAAAAAGCCCACAGATTCCTTTAATTTTATTCCTGTCTAGAGGTGAAACTGAGGTCACCGGGTCTTTTCCACTGTGCGTGAGAAGGTTTTCAGAAATTATCTTTCTCCCCCTGAGAACGCAAGATGGTGGGCATGAATTAAAGATCTGGGTTCCGTTGATTGTCATGGAGTAGGAGCTGTCTGTCTCAGAAGGGTTTCAGGGGGGTGTTCCATGAAGCAAGATCTTCTCAGTTAGCTGGGTTAACTTAAGACAGAATACGAGTTCAAAGACGGAGCATTCCTATTGGACAGTCATGACTTCAATCTTAAATTAACCCAGCTGAGAAATCCTGCTTTGTGGAAGACCCCCCTGAACAGTAGAGCAGCAGAGGCATAACTAAACTATAACTAAACATACGAACAACAACAACAACAAAGAGAACAACAACAACAACAACAACAACAACAATAATAAGAATAATAATAATAATAATAATAATAATGACGATGATGATGATGATGAAATGACCAAAAAGAGCAGTAATGTCACAGGCCTGATGGTGAGCTTGGGGGGGGGGGGCGGCGTTACACACACTGAGAAGCCAGGAAGGATGTGCACCTCAGCCACCAAATATCACCAGCCAGTAGGTGTGGGCACAAAGGGAAGTGTGGGTTTAAGACCGTGTGAACATTCAGTTCTCCAGTCGGGATCAAAGCTGCCCTGGTGGGTTGGCTGGAAACCAAAGACAGACCCCCACCCTCACCTACCCGATAAGCCAGGATGTCTGCAGGCTTACATAATCCCCCCCCCCCCACCCTCAACCAAATCAGGAGCTGAAATCATTATGCTTCTCTGAAACTGCATGGGAGGGGTTATTAGTATAAATAACCTGCGGGAGATGAAGGTGGAGAATCAAGCAGGGTGATGGGATTGGGTGGAGAACGTGCGTGTTAGGAGAGCCGTGCACTTAAGCTGACGAAGGGGGAGATTGAGCAGGTCCGTGGTAATGACTACTGCAGCGCCTGCAGTTAGCAAGCCTTAGTAATGCTACCGTACACATATATATAGATCCATATCACGTCGACAGACCAGGCGGTTCAGAGAATCAAGAAGATTATGGGAGAGGGATATATCCTGAAAGATATTCCTTTATATCCCATCTACTCTGACCGACAAACAGTAGCAGATGCTTTTTTTCCAAGACGACATGCACTTTTTTTGAGAAAGCAGGGGCGCGCAGTCCCTGGAGTGTTTAGGGGTTAAAGGTTCTGCTCAGAGGGCCCAAGGGTGACATCACTCTGCCGACCCTGGGATCTGAAGCAGTGACTCTCTGATTACAAGCGCAGCTTCCAAACCCACGGAGCAACAAAGGCTCCCCTGAATGCAGTTAAAAGCAAAAAAAAAATAAACACATTCTTCTGTGGCCCCCCACGGGAGAGTTTGCAGGCAGGGGTACAAGGTAGAGATTCAGCAGAACTAAGGAGGCGGGTTTATCGGCATCCGCTTAGCCGTGGAACCGGGCTAAAGACTACACCCACCGAGCAAAGATTAAGGCCCCTGAAGACGACTTATCAGGCAGCCTACATTTTTTATGTGTGCCATCTTCAGGCATGAATGAGAATAAATGAGAATGATCCTTCCACTCTACCGTCTTCTATTTGCCCAGAACGATGCTGTTGATTCTATTAATATTTATAGATACAGGAATGTATAAATACTTTGGCAAGTGTCAAATTGAGGGAAAAAAATGGAACTAAGGAACAAAAAGGGAAAAATACGCGAGTGATGGGAGGCTGTGACTCAAGTGGGAGAACAAGGGGGGGTTCATTGTAGTTCAAAATTCTGCATTATTTTTCACTTTATATAATGTGTTTCAAAGCTTTGGAAGCAGCCCTACTTTGGCGTCGGAATCAGAGCAAGTTTGAAAATGAGGCACAGGCAGGAGGAAAAGATGACAGAGGTGAACGACACCTGCTGGTTTGCTGACCCGAACCCTCCAGCGTGTTAGCAAGTAGCACCACCTTCATGATTCTTGAGCCGAGAAGCGGTACAAGGCTCGAGGGCAGACTGTAACTCTGAGCTGGAGTGGAGACCTCAGTGTGCAGCTAAGCTCCTAAAAAGGAGGGAAACTGCATCCTTTTGCTCAGTAGGTACCATGTGCAACTCGCTTATGGTTCCAAGGAACTCCGCCTGCCCAGCTGGAGTATGCTGACAGAGAAATCTGGCTGAAGAGCTTCCTCAGACTGATCTAGCAACAAATAGCTTTGAATATTTTTCCCATTTGCATTTAGTGCTGTGCCTTGTCGGCACAAGTCAGTCTCTCCAATGAGCAAATGGCAAATCGAGAAAAGTGCTCATTTTGACTACCAAATTAATCTGTGGCAATGTGTTCCGCTTCCCCAAACGGCAACTGGCCAATCTTGTTCTTACCCTCTTCCAACCCTTCCTGCCATGTCAAAAAACAGCGCTTTATGAGATAGTCAAACAAGGATTAGTCAAACAAATGAGAAACCAGTTGGACAGATTTAACAAAGACTTAAAGGCGGGGACTGGTTTGAGTGCTGAAACGGAGCCTCTGAATGTATTATCCAGGCAACAGAGACTACACAAGCCTCTACTATCGTTCAGGTGATTAGAACATAATGAGAACATTGACTAGCTGTCACCGTAGATGGTGCAATCTTAAATGCCTTCAGGAGCAGACCGATCCTCGTGTCCTTTAACAGCCACCAAACAAGCAAACAATTAAGTAAAGATTAAAAGTGGAGAAAATGGAGAAGGATGTCAGAGGATGCAGATCTATGTACATCTTTGACTCACATCTCGCCGCACAAGCACGGTTCCTCTCGTTGTCTCTACTAAGCTACTCAGACCAGCCCCTCAGCTCACCCACCTCCCCTCAGCACCAGGACGTTGACCTCACTGCCCACCGGCAGGTCCTTCAAGATGTCCACCACCTGGGCGTGGCTGAGCGTCTGCACGTTCTGCCGGTTGATCTCCTTGATGACGTCACCCTTCATCAGGCCACGGCACCACTGAGCGTCCAGTATCATCTTGACTTTTTGGCCCAGCGGGCAATCGGCGATGGCAAAGCCGAAACCTCCAGGACCCTTCACCAGGAGAACGTTCACCAGCTCGGGCTGCAGAAGGGACTGGTTGGGCCTTTCCGGGGCAGCAGGCAGGGCAGCTACCAGGGGTCTACCACTGGAGTCAGTGGTGAGGTAGTGGAGCTCCTGGGAAGAGGCTCTCAGGGCGTCGGCCTTCACGAGCAGCGGCTGCCCGTTAATGAGCGGCACGGCCGTCATCACCTCGGCGCTCACTTCTGCGCCATCCTCGGCATCTGCATCTTCTGGCAGCGGGTATCCCCGGCAGAGCACCATATCCACATACTGATTGACGGGGATGGACTGGAACATCTGCACCACCTCGGCATGGGTCTTCCCCAAGACGCACGTGCCGTTGACGTCCACGATGACGTCGCCTATGTGGGGAGGGCGGGGTGGCGGAGAAGACAGTAGGTGAGAATGTGGATGAGGAGCCAGAGATGAGACATAGAAAGCGGTAAGAAGTTGGAGATGAGAAAATGTAGAAGAGAATGAGGGTTTAAAGGGATGTCAAATACTATATCATCCAAAAATCCTATTGATTCCACTTGCCATAGTCGTATTCCATAAACCTAAGATGGCTTACTCCTTGCGTTGATCAATCCCTCCCTGCTTCTCGCTCTTTCTGTCCACAGCACCCGGGGCAGATCAATGCCGTGAAGGCGGATGAGGCTGCTTTCTTAGCATCTTATATCATTGAGATTCTTGTTGAGATTCTCTGTACCAAAGCTGCAGCCCAGAGAGCCAGATCGATAATAGCGTGCTGAGATCAGACGGCACGGTCTCACACAGACATGGGTGTCGAGTTCGCCCCAAGTCCCAGGTGGGGGTCTTTAATGAACCTCGATCCACTGGAAGACTTCAGCTTGATGGGGACGCTCATTATACTGTGCTCCCCTAATTCCAATGACAGCCTTACAGGATTGGTTACATGTTAATATGTCTCCCTGCTACAGCAGGAGCAGGACACAATTACGAAAAAAAAAAAACTCTTTTCCAAGTTAAAACAATCTAGATGATTCAACATCAGCCCTGCAGCGTGCTGGCAGTTTCGAGGGGGTGAGATAATTTTGCTACAGCAAGGCTGTGGTCCGGCAGGTTTTAAATTTTAATTATTAACACCTGAAACAGGGTGAGATGATTTGCTAAGAAGAATAGAGGTAATTTTAGATTGCCGAGTGCAAGGCTAAAACCAACCTAACATATGAGCCTTGAGACTTCTGCAGTGCTGTCGAGGGGCACAGAAAGGTGGAAAGTTTGGGTCCAGAAAGTATAAATCCAGACCAAGGTTTTGTTTCAACCAACCAGTTGAGTATAAAGAGTCACAGTTACAGAGTGTTCAACTGGGTGGTTGAAACAAAACCTTGGTCTGGATTAGTACTTTCTGGACATGATGGGTTAGTGGAAACAGGCACCGCCAACACGTACCGGAGGCGATGGTGTTGTCATGGGCAGCCGGCCCGTCGCTCAGGACGTTCTTGACCTGTAGGAACTCGTGGGGCCGGTCGCCACCGATGATGGTAAAGCCAAAGCCCTGGGCACTCTTTCTGAGGGTCGTGCGGATGATCACCCCCTGCAGCTGGGAGGGGTCCAGCGTGAAGATACTCAAGCTGCTGTCTTCTGTTAAATGATGGGGAAAAGAAGCAGAGATTGAGAGGGGAGGAGCCGTCTTCGCCTAATGAATCATCCGGCTTCCTCTCCTTTGCCAGAGTCAGGAAACAAATTTGGAACCCGGCTTGGATGAGCCAAAGTGCTCCTGCCTTCAAAAGCTGCCTACTGCTTCGCACACAGGGGGTGGAGAGGGGTAAAAAAGACAGCTGCAACAACGGTAATGACAGCCTGCCAAAAGGCTCAGCGCAGCTCGGGTCCGTCTGACAGAATCAAGTACTCGCTGAACGTTTCCGCTCACGGACTGTCTTTCAGTGCTGCCTCGAGATTCCTGTCACTTCCAGCTTAATGAAAATGGACATTTCCTTTGATTTCTGGTCACAGTCTTTCCCAGAAATGAATCGCCGTTGCTCTTTTCAGCGAATCTGGAGCACTGACAGATTTGATTTCACGATATTTAAAAATCAGATGTTGTACTCTTGCCTGTCAAGCAAGCTTTGGAAGTATTATGAGTCTTGGGTATAATTGTGGTTGAATCAAATCATTAAAACTAAAGGATGTTTTTCAGAGAAGTCAAGCTTGATCAGTTTTATGGGCATGATGGAAGACAGATTTCCAAATGAAGCAACCATTCGATGAAGCTGATGTGGACATTCACTAGCTAATCAAACACCCTCTCCAAGGAAATCGCACACGGCACTTCATCCAGACACTCCACTGAAACCCTAAAGACAGGAAACATTTCCTGGTGCCCTGATCATGCGGCGTATCAAAGCTGGTTGGAACGTACATCATCTGTTTGCAAATCAGTTTGCAAACCTCTTTGCAAATCAGAGCAAAAGGGTCAATTATTTTTGTTAGGTTGCAACGGCGATGCAGGGATTGAAGAAAGTTTATTGGGTTTCCTTTTTCAGTATTGATGGGGACAAGGCAGGGAAAGGGGTCCAGACAAACACCGACTTCAAAGAAAAATATAACCAATGAAAGATAAGTATAGGTCCAACTGCAGTTCTAAGATGTGGGGTCGCCCAGAGGAATCTCTGGAGAGCTTGGAGGTTGGATGTTCACATGCAAGGTCTGTAAGTCCATCTTTAAAAAAATGTCTTGATTTCTTCCTATTAACATTTGAGAAATTCCATGACTGGCAGGAATTTACTGCCTGTCACAAGCCTGGGGGGGCAGGCTTGTGATTGGGAGAGACAGGCACCCCCTATTCTGGGCCTAGATGGGAACCCCCTGAGATGACCATAATCCTAACCCCCTTCATATTTCATAGTCTACTCTCACTGTTGCAATCCTCCTGAGGCAGGACAGACCCTGTATTTCTTGGTATGTTTTTAGCCTCCGGGACCTACTAAACTGCCAATGCTTGGGGAGTTGAAGGGCAGATCAGCCCCGGTTATGGGCCTGATTCAGATCTCACCATGAGTTTTTATGACTCACATGACTCTTGATTCATTACTGCGGCCTGCCAGACTATACACGATCGCCCCCTTCACTTCGCTGGTGATCAGTCACCCTGATGAAGGACTGAGTTAGTGGCTGCATAATGGAGAACGCCGAGGGAGTCTGGGCATAGATTCAGAAACTCAACGTGTGTTGGCTGCCTTATCTTGCAGTCTCTGGCGAGCTGGTCTTCAGTTATCATCTTCACATACAGGGAAAAATATGCTGCATCTTCAATTATATATCTTTAAAGTCTCATATTAATAGGATGTTTGGTATCTGAAAGCATATGTAGTGTTTTGTGGATGTGTCATGTGTATGTGGGATTTTATCCAGAACTACAGCTAGACTCCAGTTAATAAAGGACTCCATTGTCTGCCATGTCCTGTCAGTGGCTGGAAAACAGGTATGACAGTGAGCTTCCCAGCACACAGAAAAGCTTAGGTGCCACAGTGGATACTACAGGATAAGTACTGTACTTTGGGGTGATGGGGGTTGGGGTTGCACCTCGATCAGCTAGGCACAGATCTCCTGGCAGGCAGACGTACTTAACTCAGCATTGGCACACTATGCCCTGAGGCTGGGGCGTTCTGGAGCGAAATGGGAAATCAAGTTCAGCACAGGAAAAAAAAAAACAATATTTATCTCTATTTCCTCTAGCGATGTAAACAGGAGTACTGACTCCTAATACAGTTAAAAAAAATTCCCTGACACAATGGGAAAAGAGTGCACACACACACACACGCACACTCACACCCACACACACATACGCGCACATACACACACACACACACACACACACACAGACACACACACACACACACACACACACACACGTGCACATATACAATCACTCCCACACATACACGCACACACACGCACAAAGCTAAACACCCGGCTGGCTCTGATAAACCATTTCACAGCAGAATTCCCCCCGATTTATTTATTTATCTATCTATTTATTTATTTATTTATTTATTTAATTTGCACACCCAGCTAAGCAGTTGTTTTACGTAAACAGCAGCTCAGTGAATCACAAACCTCAGATGCAGTCAGCTTTTCAAACCGCAAAATAAGGATCATTCATAATTCAGGTTATTTACAGACTAGCGTTTCATCTCCCTCCCGCACAAAACCCCCGACGGTGTAATCTGCCAGGCTTTCACCTTCCTTCACACTGTACGCCTTCTGACCGCTCGCAGTGACCGTTCGCAGTGACCGTTCGCAGTGACCGCTCGCAGTGAAGCCCGCCACCTCGAGCACTGTACAGACTGCTCCCCTGGACACATATAGAATGCTGCTTACATGCTGAGACATGACTTCAGCACATCTGTTTTGCGTCCATCACAGGGGCGTCAGAAATATCGGGGATGGGGGGGGGGGCGTGCAGACCCTCCCCCCACCGTGAATAAAATAACTGAGAGTGTGTCCCTTATCTTTTGTTGTCAATCTATGCATTACTAAGGCCAATTTGCCACACAGGCAAAGCGCAAGGATGAAACATACAAGACGACTGCAGTCCTGTAAGACAAAATCATTTTATCACATGGATCAGTTATTTTTTAGTTTTGTTTGTAGTAAAACTGCACTCTAAACAGTGTTAAAGTTATTAAATGATGAAACCTTTATTATTCTAAAATTATTTTTAAATCCTTTCACTGTGTGACTGTTGCATGTGCTCCCATTATGACGTTATGATATACACTGCACACACTGCACACTGTCAAACTCCGACGTTATGATACACACTGCACACTGTCAAACTCCGACGTTATGATATACACTGCACACACTGCACACTGTCAAACTCCGACGCCACTGGTCCATCCATCCACACCCCCACCCACATCCCAGCCCCTTATCCTGGTTAGCACCACAGTGTAATATTTCTCATCTATTTCACTTACTGCATGAGGTTAATGAAGGCATCATTGCTTGTATCAAAATGCACAAAAATCCGCACGTTAACAAAGCTGGCTTGATGACGTGTACTTGGGGGGGGGGGGCATTCTTCCATCAGTATCACATTTGATTATGTCTTGCGAATTTTTCCTCATGACAACATGGGTTTGGGTTCTCAGTTGCATTGTTTGTGTTTGGGCAACATTGCCGCTGGGGACAGCATATTTTAGGATGGCATCGTTGTTTACATTTCTGATTCTCAAAACGAGAGCACATGCAAGAGAGGCTGCACCCCCCCCACCAGCGATGAACAAGAGACAGAGGGGTGAACAGACTGGCGGCAGAAGGTGGGGGGGCGAAACTGGGCTCACCTGAGCTACAGGGAAGCTAAGTGCAGGATTGGCAGATTACTGACCAGGAGTGTGTAAATTCACAGTGTGTGTGTGTGTGGGTCATGTATATATACCAAATGTCCCCAAAATGTAATAAAAACCTGTTATTCTGACCTTTTGGGGACATTTTTCTTTGGTCCCAGGTCAGGTTGGGGAACATGCGCTGGTGTGGCATGTTGGCGCACCCACCATACAAACATCTCAGGATCCCGGTTGGCGACCCCCCAGGCCGACACGTGGTCCAGTCCCGCCCTCTTGAAATACCCATCTATCTGCCGCAGCAAGGTGCTACCTGGGCCTGGTCCAGCCGCTTCGGTTCTCAGCAGTGAGGACCCTCAGGGAGACGCGCCACATGACCGTAGCGCCGTAACTGACGCTCCCTCACAACGCAGGTAATGTGCCTCATTCGGGACTCCCTGAGCCACTGCTCGCTCTTCACAAAGTCAGAGCAGCGGTCCCCACAAGGGGAAACCCAATTTCAGAAAAGTCTGTGAATGCAATTAGAAAACGAACAGCTCCAAAAGTCTTTCGTTTCATTATTTATGGTTAAGGTTAGGGCTGGGTAGGGGTTAAAGTTAACATTGTTGGGATTAGGGTTTTTCCTCATAGAAATGAATGGACGGTCCCCACAAACACATATAATGACAGACATGTGTGTGTGTGTGTGTGTGTATGTGTGTGTGTGTATACACGCATCTCTGTATGAGTCACCTGTGCATGCAAACAGCACTATACATAACAGTACATGGAATAGGATGGAAAAACTCATTTAGAAAAGCAATCGAATCAGTGAGGTCATATTCTCCCCGGGAATGGATTTCACCCTCGGATTCAATGGTTTCTAATGGTAATTAAAAATGACATCCATGATGAAGTGAAAGCAGTGTTTTTTTTTTTGACGTCTATCTCCTCATTAGCGCACCTCTTACAGTACGTATTCGCCCGCAATCAGGTGCCAGACAGTATGCTCAAACGGCCCTCCCCCACCTCGCCTCCGGCCATATGCTGCAGAATCAGTGGGGATGCCCTGGTCAGCGCTGCCATGACAACCGCATCATCACCTAGAAATAACACTGATGGCAGACAGGAGCCTCTTCGTTTGCCAATCAAAACTTTTTTGCGATCCTAACAAAACTCAAAGTTTTGAGTCATTAACCACAAAATTTTTGTTTGGCCTCTAGACAATTTTACAATTATTTATCTTTATTATTTCCTTACAAGACAGTCCACATTTCTGCTCCCTCCCAGCTCTCGGACTGTCTGTGGGTCCCCAGGGACAGGACTGAGAATCACTGCAGTACTGCAGTCATGATGAGAAAGGACATTGTCCCAGGAAGGATAGGACAAGGAGACAGCAGTCCATCAAGTCCATCACAGAGCACACACTGATATACTCCCATACTATTGGCAATTTAGAAAGACCAATCCAACGCTATAGGTCTCCGGAACATGCAAAATCCACTTCCACTTCCTTTAGCAGTTTATATCAGTATTATTTAACTGTCTTAACCCAGCTACGAAGTTTTGAAATTATTAAAAAAATACAAATCTTTTTAAAAATTAGGGTTTATCTTCAGTCAGATAACAGGATCTGCAACAATGGGATCACTGTCATGCAAATGTACACTGAGAAGACTACAACCTGCTGGCAGTGGCGCACCCTGCTGGTGGGGGGAAGCAGCGCAGGCTTCTTGTCTCAATTTCTTCTTGGCCTCCAGGACTGGGTTCTCAAACTGGGTTTTCTGGTTAATGTGGCTATAACAGAAGTATGGAGAGATTTCAGAGAGCTGATTATATACTCACACACAAATACACACCATCGAGATTTTTTTATTGACTTTTTATTTTTATTAATTAGAGCAATCTATGATGTCTAATCTAAACTCAGAACTAGGGGAAGCAGGAGACACTGGGAACAACTGGAAACCAGCCAGGCAGAAGCCAGAAGTGACTTTCTAATGCCAGAGATGACTGTTAACTTATCCGACATATTCTCATGAATTGGAAGATAATATCAAGTGACCTTCAACAGGAATGGGAAACATTAAGTGCAGGTGTGAAGTGCACTGCTAGGACAGCTCATATCAGGCTCCTAGAAGCAGGACTGAAGTCCCAGAAAGCAAGGAAGAAGCCCTTCATTAATGAGAAACAGGGAAGAACCAGGCTGCAGTTTGCAATATATATATATATATATATATTATTCACGGACACCCATAAATTGAGAAATGAGTGAAACAACAAATTGTGCTGTAGTCTCTTAATTTTTTCTGCGGCTGTATATATCTACATGAGAAAAACTGGTCTTCTTCCATCAATAAAAAACTGAAAATGAAACAACATGTTGTAGAATCAGAGACAAAAATTCAGCATTCACATGACTAGTTGCGTTACATACCTGCTTTTGAGGAAGCATAACTAAAGAATGAGGCAGGGACAGTATGGTGGTCCTTTGCAGTCAAATTAAAGTTAAGCTCATTAAAATTTTACTCATTAAAAACAACTGTGATACGTGATTCCTCATCCTTAGGAACTAATGAGATCAGTTAGTGATCTATGAGCCTGACCTACCATGTGTAGTTTAGCAATTAGCAGCTGTTAGCACCCATTAGCCGCTGTTAGCACCTGTTAGTAGCCATTAGCACTTATTAGCAGTTTTTAGTTCCCTTTAACAACCACGAGCATTTAGCTTTTTGCCCCTGTTGTGCATATACATTTATGGTGCTTTTCCACTGGCGTACGGGAACCAGGCCGTACCCAAGCCATACCATGAAGAGACACTAGTTACAGCACTGTTCCAGCTCGCTTTGATTTTCCACTGTAGAAGGGTCGGCTCAGTAAAAGCGTTGCAGTGTTTGGAGAGAGACAGTGATGTAAAAATGAAGCGACGTTTGTTTACTCTTCACACAGTGTATATCATGATTTATTATGCGTTCATTTCCACTAGCACGTCTGTGAGAATTGCTGTGTTATGTTAGCAGAATTTGTATTAGCTTGCATAAATTTTCATCACGAATCGATTCCATTCAGCCGTTTCTATAGTACTTTTCAAAGTAGGAGGTCGGAAATGAGTTATCAGGAATACCTCGATATGTCACGATGTGATATTATCAATAATGAATAATATATAAAATATGTACTTTTTTCTTTCAGATAATCCATGTATATATTGAAGCAGATCAACGGTATCTCCGTGAATTTTGACCAATCGGGTAGTGGTGACGCAACCAGCATGGCTTAGTCACGCTTTTGACCCTGCTGGTAAGCAGGGTAATGTTGGCGCGGTAATGGCTCAGGTACGACTCGTATGATTTACAATGGAAAATCGTCAATTTGAGCTCCAGCTCGGGTACGGCTTGGTTCTTGGTGGCAGTGAAAAGCACCATCAGAGGCTTTGGGATGATGCAGTAGGACTCACTCTACATAGTAGGTTCCATACTGTGGGTCGTCAATTTCCTCCCAACCATATGGAAGTTCTGCAGAGAAGAGAAGAAGATACTGAGGCAAATAAGTGGTGTGTGAGCAGAAAAAAAATCACTTGTGTCCCAGAAATGGATTCCAGTCCCATATGTTTTATGAGACATGGAGCCAAATTTTCACGTTCAACACATCTGACATGAACAGAGGATATGTTTAAAAGCATGTTTGGTATATAACTACTGTATTAATTCATGTAAGAACAAAAATGTGTGAATTACTCATGGTTTTAAAGTGGTGGTGGAAAGTGTAATAAACATTACAGCTTGGCGAGCATGTTGTGTTCTGACAGAGACCAAAGAGCTTCTCATGCAGAGCAAGGACTCCATACTGTGTTACAGAAGGAACACGGTGCCTCTAATGTGTCTGTCAGCGACTGCTAACACTGGCGCGCTGATGTCTCACCTCCGTCCTCACACTTCTCGGGGGGCTTGGCCTTCTTGGCCAGTCGGGGGTCCAGCCAGGTGGTGGTCTTGGTGTTGTGGCTGGGAGGCAACATGATGAGACATTGCTTACAAGTGAGAGAGCCAGCAGGCAGGGCACGACCCCCACCACCCACCTGTGTTACCCTTCCCTCGGGTTCGCCACCTGGATCGTTTAGGTCCCTGCTCCCAACTAGTTAAGAAAACATTTACACACTATTTTCGGTAGCCAGCTGCCATAAGGGTAATGCACTATCCAAAAAATCCCTCTCTGAATTAATTTGCTTTGTGAATGAAGTGCAATACCATTTGGATACCAATGGTAATACACTTATTGCAATCATTGTTATGTCCTGGGAATACGAGACTGCTCCCTTATCCTCTGTTTATCACTAATTACTTCCTGCAGAGTGATTTTAAGCATGGAGGAGTCTTACTCAAAGATTCACGGATTGTATTTGATGGGAGGCTGCCAGGGCAAGCCTCAGCGACCCACAGTTAAAATTCTCGGGGAAGCACTGTAAACCCCTTGAACAGTGACAGGAGGTTCCACCTGACTGACTTGGATAAATTGACACCTTTGACCACAAAGGCATAGATATTGGAAATGTTGTACTAAAATCTTATGTTTATCACTATAGATAATTTAATCAAGCAGCATAACAAGGAACTGTACAAACGAAGATATTAGGAAATATGCAATACAGGAGATTTTGAAGGTAGCAGATGAATGTACAGTAGGGCACACAGAGTGTAACAGAACTATACAATGCAGGGGATGTTCGACATAGCGGATGTAGGGTGAAACAGCCGTATAACTAAGGGGATGTTCGACATAGCGGATGTAGGGTGAAACGGCCGTATAACTCAGGGGATGTATGACACAGAAGACATAGGATGTGGTAACTGAACCATGCAGTGGATCTTTGACATAGAGGACGTAGGATATAATGACTGCATAATTCAGCAGATTACCGCGAAGAAGACATAGGATGTGATAACTGAACAATGCAGTGGATGTATGACACAGAGGACGTAGGATGTAGTGGCTGTACAATGCAGGGGATGTACAACATAGCGGATATAGGATGTGATGACTGAAAATGCAGTGGATATATGACAGAGAACACAGCATGTAATGATTAAACAATGCAGGGGATGTACAACATAGTGGACACAGTAACAATGTAACGATTGTACAATGCAGTGCGTGCATGACAGAGGAAGTAAGATGTAATGACTGCATAATGCAGTGGATGTACGACATGGGTATAGAACGTAGTGACTGTACATCGCAGGGGATGTATGACATAGTGGACATAGGATGTAACTGTACAATGCAGTGGATGTATAACATAGCAGATGTAAAATGTAACGACTGTACAATGCAGTAGATGTACAGCACAGAGGATGTAAGATGC
>JAODLC010000133.1:21080230-21111172 GCA_026781145.1 Hippopotamyrus pictus
CAGATGTAAAATGTAACGACTGTACAATGCAGTAGATGTACAGCACAGAGGATGTAAGATGCAGTGGCTGTGCCATGCAGGGGATGTATAACTATACAGGAGTGTTATCAGGCTTGCTGTAGGGAAAAATACCGCCAGGCTCTACAAGGCACAACAGTTTCACTTTCTCGTCAAAATCGCAGTGCAAAAACCTTATATTCTACCCTCCATCTCTTAACTCACTCGATGAAGTAAACCATGCCCGTATCTGTGTAGGCCATCTCCCAGTTTTTGGGGAGAGGTTCCAAGCTGTCGTCTCTGGACAGGGAGTTCCAAGAGCGGAGGTCTGTCCTGCTGCTGGGTTGGCTGTAATCGGGCACCCTCTTCCTCCAGTCAGCTCCTTCTTGGTGATCTAAGATATGCAGACAGTCAGTTTTAGAAAAGAAGCCAGAACATGTGGAGCTAACTGTGTAAAACACTAAGTAGTCGTAAACCGATTGAACAGCCAGGGGGAAAAAAACAGCTGATTTTCAAGCATTTTATGGCGATCGGTACCATCCAATTAATCAGACTACATGCCCGATATAGAGAAGGTTGTGCGTGAGTGATGACTGATGCACAGCCGTGCGAAACACTCCCTTCGTCAGTGTTGTGTGGTTTATCAGTACCTACAGTAGTGAACCTGCGCAACACCCAAAGGTAAGAGTTCCAGTTTACAGTTTACGAAATTTTAACATTGTTTCGTTACTTTTGCTGTAAATTGAATCATGAAACGACAAAGTGATAGCACCAAATGTGGTATTGTACTTATTTTCTATTATTTTTAAATTGCTGCATATCATTGTTTAAAGTGTGATCAATATTTAATATATTATTGTTTTTGTATGTTATTAATGTTAAATATTTAAAGTTAAGAAATTGTCTTAGTCATTTGTTATTTTTCTACATACAAAAACCAACCAAATATCGGTCAACGGCTCCACCTACCCCTCAAAAAATCAGCGTCAGCATTAGCCACTGAAAAACCCATATTGGTCAACCTCTAATATTAACATCTCCTATAACCATGAGTAGCAATACTCAAAAGAATTAGATCATCCAGAGTGTCCTTCATGTAGCTCATATATATGATATGAAAGTATATTATACATTGTACTCATTATACTTTGGCAAGGCTGGACCTGAATTTGGACTGAGAAGATGAAGAGAGATGGATGAACTGAGGTAGGCAGAGGTGGCTCTTCATCTTCCCCGGCTTTTAAACACCTGCAGCACCCAGGACCAGCAGGAAACACGAGGATCCACTCACCTGCAAGGCCGTTTAGCATGGACGGCCTCTCATCCTCGTCCTCCTCCTCGGGGGCGGTGCTATCCTTGCGCTCCATCTTGCTGACGGAGGTGGTGCGTTTCCGTTGCATCTCGCCACCGAAGTCCTCTTCAAACAGAACCTGGTCCACTAGGTCGGGCTGTGTAGCACCTGATTCAGCTGGGGGCTTTGGGGTGCCATAGTAATTGCCTGAAAAAAAAACAGCAGCCCCCTTTGATGCTCGTCATCCACTATGATTCCACACCTAGTTTCCAAGATTCAACATGAGTTTCTGAACTGATGCCATACAAAGAAACGCACAAAAAGGAAAATTTCAACATCAACCTCATTCATAACATCCATGCCTAAGTATGTCAGGATCAGTTCCTGCCGTATCCTCTGTCGTTTCCCTACTTGGCCAGCAGGTGTCACTGCCCATCCCATTCCTGGTGTTTGAGTCTTTGATTGTTAATGACCCACACCTGATCCTTGTTAGTTCTGTGTGTGTGTGTGTATGTATGTATGTATGTATGTGTGTGTGTGTGTGTGTATATATATATATATATATATATATATATTCCTGTCCTCGCTCTGTTCCTCAGTCAGTCATTGTGGAGCTTGTTTGTACTACTAGCCAGTATTTTTGCACTTGTAGTAGAAGGTTTTGCTTGTGTTTCCACTGCTTGTGTTTGTCCTTGCCTAACCCTTCCTGCCTTCATTTTGACACCTCATGGTCCCTTCTGTTTCATGTATGTCTGAGATCTGTTTGAATGAAGTACCTTGTCTTTCTAAGCATTCTATCATCTACAATCAGAAAGACAGCCGGCCATTTAAATGTACAATAGACTTATTAATCTTGTAATTTTTTCATATAATGCACATTATTTTTCTCTGTATTAAATTTACCTCCGGTATGTGAGCCTTGTACAGTATCACGAGGGGGAGTTAATTCACAGTCAATTGTGCCAGTTCTGCTCATTTTTAATAGTAGGTAGTGAAAAAAAAAATCACCAACGTTATATTCCTTCAGTGCAACAAGACCCTTGAACCTAATTATACTCACAGATGGTTTCTCTGTCTTGATTTGTTATTGTGATGAAAAAATGGGTTGTTACCTACAAATGAACGTGAAATGTTTGTACAGCCTGCAAACAGTGAAATGCTTAGTTGAATGAATGTGTCTGGAACCCAAGGAAAGGAGTGAATCCTTTAATGAATGTCAACTTTGCAAATGCTCCAATCGTTCTAACACATATTGTATGTAATTACAGTCTTTGGGTCATCGTTTCTGAGAAGCCTAATTAAACAGGAGGAAAAGGCTCCATTTGGGGATTCATATTTTCACACCAATTAATTAAAGCAAAGACCCAGCTTCTTTTTTGCCTGGAGAAGCTGTCGAGTTGCCTTGGTCTTTTGAGAGACCTTTGGTCTTCGAGTCGAATCTTCAGTTTTAAGAAGAAGCCAGTATGTTATTTTAAAGGAGGGAGTCCAGGGACATTCCCAAAGCCGGCATCTTCAAAATTCCTTATTTTTCTACCGATTCATTTTCTGAAGTGGCCACATTCGCAGGTGACTTCACTCTGCAGGGAACTCTCCCACGAGTGGCAACCTTCATGTGTGAAATGCCTTGGCCAAAGGTTGTCTAGGTCCCAGCATGTTAACACCTGTCGAACTGTGCTGAAACATGAACTGTCTCCATTTATGACCAGCTGTGAAAAATTTACGATATTGTTCAGATGATGAAGCTTCTCAGAAACAGAGGGTGTCCTCACCTTCAAAGACGTGAACATATGAGTTAATTAATGAAAATAAATAAGGTGGTTGCTAATCATCATTAAAGCTTCCCACAGAGCCAAAGGCTTGCATTAGCCTCTATTCCTACATACTATATAATATACTGGTCCAATCAGAAGTGTGGGCGGATACATAAAGCAGAACAACCCTCCTGGAAATCAAAAACACCTTGGTACCCCCCCACCCCTTGATGGCACTACAGATTACTCCCCCTGCTGTGCATGTTAGTGCTTTTTATTTCTGTATTGACGCCGTTCTTGTCATTCCCCCACCGACAGCTTCATTAGCCTATTGCGGGTGCAGCAGTCGAGATAAAAGACCCATGCGCCTCTTTAATTTGCGCCAGTCCCCGGCCACAGGTGACATTTAACAGTGCTGCTAATGCGTGATTAATTACGCGCAGACAGTCGGCTCGCAGCCCATGACGGATGTTCATTAGCACCACGGAGAGGAACAGAACAAGGCTCGTCAAAGTGGGCTTCGTTATGCTGTTTGTCACTTTAATCTTCGAGAAATCAATGCGGCGTCAGAATTCTGAAATTGGCTTAGCATCCATCCCCCGGTGTTGTCACATATGCTAGCAGCTATGCGATGACTCTACTCATAAATACATAATCTGACTGGTTTCTCACACACATGCACGCACACACAGGTTTGTAATTATATCTTTGTGGGGACTCTCCATTCATTTCTATGGGGAAAACTCTAACCCCACCATGATGACATTAACCTCTACCCAGCCTTAACCTTACCCATAAAAACACCTATACTGAACTGTACTCACAAAGTAGGGCCAGCCTGCCCTATAGGTCACATAGGCCGTTGCCTAGGGTCCCATTTGGTTAGGGGAATGCAAAAAAGCGAGTGAAAAAAAAATGACATTAGATATTTATAAATATAAATGAGATATTTACACTAGTTTTAATATTTCAGCACTTTTCCTGTGAAACAGTCGTGAACTAGCTAGTTTTCAGCAAGATTCCCTGTGATACTGGAATGTTTTTTAATATAAATGAATGGACAAAATTAATGTTCTGCTGCTCTTGGGGTACACGAGGGCTTAGCAGAATCTTGCCTAGGGTGCCAGAACACCAAGAGCCGACCCTGTTACAAAGAGACGATCACAACACTCTTGCAGTGACGTGATACATCAGTCTGCATAACATCTCACATTACTATGGCAATTGATCAGCAGTCCTGTTCCTGTATATATGTCATGTAATAAAGCTCATTGCACCCGGATTGGATTGGCTACCTTGTCAGGGTTTAAACGTGGTCAGCTGATTGGATATGACAGCCCTTCTTTGAGTGTGATGCCTGAGCCTACGGCAAGCTATTTGCTTGATAGATGCCATTTTCTATTTGTCATTCTGTGTTAGTTATACATGAGGCTGCTTTGTATAATTGGGCAGTGTTTAGCATAGTGCGCTGGGGAACTGTACCCATGTGTGAAAAATTGTAGTTTCAGCTCCCATAGCAGGAGAGTAATCATATCGCTGCTGAGTTCTAGAGCTCGGCTCTTAACCCCGACTGCTATCTGGTCCCAAGGTCTCCTCACATGTTAACTGCTTTGGACCAAAGTGCCTGTTAAATGAAATAATATAAATATTCTTATTTTCTAAATGAGAAAACTCAGGGACTAAAGAGCACCTAGTTAGACCAGTATGATGCCACCCTGCTCAGATTTCTGCTGGATCTCACAAGACATGTCAGATCAGCTTATGGATCTTGGCCTTTATCTGCCGTATTGGGGCTTTCCAAGGTATGGTTGAGTTTTTCTTGGTTGTGATTAGGATTTCCGTAGTCGTGGTAGGGTCTTTCTTGGTTGTGATTAGGTTTTCCGTAGTCGTGGTAGGGTCTTTCTTGGTTGTGATTAGGTTTTCCGCAGTCGTGGTAGGGTCTTTCTTGGTTGTGATTAGGTTTTCCATAGTCGTGGTAGGGTCTTTCTTGGTTGTGATTAGGCATTTCTTGGCTGTGGACATTTCTTGACTGTGACTGGGTATTTCTCGGTTTTGATTAGGCCTTCTTAGTTGTGATTTGGCTTTTCTTGCCTGTGATTAGATTTTTCCTGGCTTTTTAATTGGGTTTTTCCTCCGTTATGGTCTGTTAAACCTTCCTGACCCTTAAAGACTCTGAGTACCAGCGATATTTAAAATGTATGGCTCTGAGAGGTTATCTGAGATGTTTTATCTGCGCCAAGGATGTTACAGTATCCATTGGGTCCATTTTTAACAGAGATGTGAACTATAAAAGGATTGATGAAATATAGCATTATCAATGTGCATAACTCATCTAGTGTGGTTCCCTCTTTACAGATACTTTGCGAGAAAAGTCTTCAGCTACCTCTGATTTCATGAAACAGTAGCAGAAATAGGGCAGACATGTGAACAGGGTCTAGGAACCGCTTACCTCTGCTACAGTACCAGTAACATTTGTCCGATCCAAATCAGAATCATTCTGACACTGCTCTTAGTAATGGTTTTAAGAACAAAGCAAAGTAGTACTTTCCTGGCTCAAGTGAGGAAGAGACGTTAAAGAAGCCAAGAAGAGGTACATGATGAGAAAACATCATTTTTAAAGATTTTCATAGAATAGATGTTTTTGGATGTAGATCCTGCTGTTCCCTGAATGCATTATGTATATTTAATTACCAAATATAAGGGAACAAATATACTCCCACTCTCCCACCGCCTAAGGAAGGAACACACAGCTATTACTGCGGCTCGATTATCTTGTCTCGATGAGAGATTGTGTAATTTCCTTCTGAACAACAGAAAACAAGTTATCGTTCTGGTACAATATTCCTCTGTCTGTTGTGTCTCTTAACCAGCACCACTAGCCCTGAGTTGCAATCCTCAACACTAAATCGTGAAGCTTTTCCAAGGACCTGGGCTCTCGTCCATTCAAATGGCACATGGAGGTGCCAACATTTCCAGGAGGGATAGGATCAACTTTATTAATAATCTGTGTCTCAGATATGATGAACAACTGGTTTAATGGGTTCATCAACACAAACACAATCTTTGCTACAGTTTCAAGAGGAAAATATGGGGGTCAAGGACTGGAAAAGAGTGAACCTGAAATTAGGAGGCTGTCCAGAAAATGTTAGCAAAAATGGGCCATACCATCATAGGTGCCACTCTCTAGAAGAAGTCCGCTATCCTCTAGGACGTGGAACTCTCCTACACTGATGAAGTTGTAGTCTACTCCAGGCACTTCCCCATCTCTTGGCTGTCTCGTGGTACCTGTTAATCAAACACAGAGGTGTAGAAATCAGGAGCCAGTCATGTTGAGCTGAGGGCAGGCCAGAGGCTGGAATGTCAAACCTGACCTTCACAGACCCAAAATATAGGCCTTCATGTGAGACTTAATGATTGCAGCTTCAAATCCATAAAGGCCTTTCTGCTTCACTCTTGAGCTGGTACTCAACCTAAATTTTTCCATTAGAATACCGACATATCTAACACTCCTCACTTGGAATAAATGTGATAGCTAAGCAACCGTTTTACAAACAACGCTGTAGGTCAATGGGTTTAATCATGTTTTTGCAACTGTTCTAGATGCTTCAGAAAATACACACTCATACTGTACATGTAAGTCCAATACCCAGTATCTTCCATTTACTACCACTGTTTATGCATGCTTGTGTTACATTAGTGCTGTATTTGTAATCAGGAAATTGAATAAGGTCTAATGTGTTCTTGCTCTGACCCAGTGGTAGCTTGCTCTGAATCCTCTTTAGATCCTGCTCAATCATGGCTATTGGTCTTTGAGTGTAAGGCCTAGTGCTTGGTTTGGTTTGAAGATGAATTTCTAGATTTATGGAATTCTTAGTTTGCATATTATTTTCCGGTTTTGGTCGGGGTTGCCAATATTGCTGCCGAGTTTGCGGGTCCGGCATCTTGTTTCTGAGCTTCCGGGTGTCTTGTCTCAAGTTGTACGGTCCTGGTTAGCCGGCATCTTGTTACCATGCTTGTGCACTTGATGATCCAGGATTCCTCAGTTGATGTGTCTTGTTTTTCATTTTATCCTGGTTGTCTTGTGTTTTGTGTTTAAGCCTAATTTCCTGCTTATCGTCGCCTGGTTCCTCTTCCTGGTTTTCCGATGAGCTGCACTCGAGTCTCTTGCCGCTCGCCTCCTTCCTGTGAGCTGCTGTCCAAAGACCACTAGGCTGAAGACCTGTCATTTCGGATGGGCAGCCCAGTTCAGGATTCTAGTTGTGAAAGCCAATAAATGTGTTTTCACAGAGCATTGTTGTGACAGCTTGTCACCACCTAATATAGCCAAACTTGTTTTGTCTATGAAAATTCTCAGGTTCTAAAAACTGTTAATCTAGCACTACAGCACAGCACCAAAAAAAATGTTGTGAAAAAAACAACGAGCAAGGAATTTAGTTATTATGAAAAACAAATTGTTATGAATAGCACCTATCAAGGTTGATATTGAACTTTTACCCTTTTTTGGTAATGAGTCTAGCTATCTCTGGCATTGCACCTCCTTGCTTTTCAGGTCATTTTTGATATCTTTGAGAGAACATCACGGAAAGAAAGTAAAAGATCAGCAGGCTAGATAAAATGGGTACTGTAGCTTCTTTGGGAGAATCATGCCCGAGTTCCTTCAGACTAAGATAGAAGATCTCCGCAACTTTTCAATATATATATCAGAGATGACTGAGACGTCTGTTATTGAGAGCAACTGTCGAGTATCAGGCATTTTCACTTCCGCGCTGAACCTGGTTTTGAAACCTCATGGATGGACTGTGAACATTTCAGAATGCTTAAGTCTGGTTTTATATATTTATAGATAAAGCATAAAGTTAAGTGCAAAAGATTTAGCATGGTACTCTGCAGGGTACACTTAAAAAAGGAAATATGGGTGAGTCCAGAGTATGAAGGAGTTTTAATTACGAGAAGCTTATAAAAAAATCACATGATGAAGCAGGGTCACCCCATGCTGCAGAAACGGGACCCCTACATACAAATTAAACAATGTGAGTCGCCAGCACACAGACACGCACACAATAATCCAGACAAGGCCGGCATTTTTAATTCAATATTTCTGACGTACTTTGCCCGGAGTGTTTATATGTGGGTGCAAAGGTCTTATGTGAGGAAATGTCCCGCCATCCACAGTATGATATGAAAAAGAGATATGGAGACATTTCCAATAAACAAATATATTTCTTCATCTGCTTTTTTTTTATTAAACTAGAAAGGTTGAAAACATTTCAGTCGTTATCAGTGGGAAGTCCTACTGAAGACGGAACTGCTGACATGTGCGTGAAAGAGAGAGTGAGATAGAGAGATAGAGAAAGAGAGAAAGGGAGGGAGAAAGAGAGACAGAGAGGGAGAGAGAGCTGCATGCAGTATCCGGCAATATTCTGAAGTACTTTCAATCTGAATGCGACAATCGGCATCGGAACTCAGAGGGTCCTTGTCTCGATCATCAAGTTATCATAGATCTGGTTATGAGAGAGATGGCCGGTTTAGCCACGCCCCCGATCACCTGACCCACCCCACACAGCTGACGCAGTAGCAAAACCCGTTGGGCCTTATTCAGCCTGCCCCGCTGAGCCTTTGTTAGCTTACTACAGAAGCAAAGTTATTCTCCCCCATGAAAAGCCATAACTGGCATAGAACAGACACCTATTATGCAAAAGTTACAATGCAGTAATTTGGCTTTCAATGGCCAGGCACGTGGGGCAGCACCAGTTTTGAGGTATTGCACTACCTATTGATGACAAGAGGTACTGCACCAGCCCTCAGTATCCTCAAAAGAATTTTTTTCAGCAGCTGAATTTGGGATGGAAACAAAGGCATCCTGAAACCGAATTCTGCCCCAGGGTGTTTCTGATGGTATTCAGATGTGCTTATTCGTTGTCCAAACAGAGCTCTAAAATGCTCTTTTTGTTTTGCATGTGACTTGCTGAGAGTCAGTAGCTTTGTGGTTCTCCGATTCCAGGCCTGTGCCATAGCCTACCCCAAGGGCAGTCCGCCTCTCGCAAGCTAGGGATGCTTCATTCCCCTTTTAAATCCTTCAATGCCACCTCTGCCTGTCCGATTTCATGCTCCGCCAGGGCCTGTGACAGACCGGACCAGACAAAAGCAACCATCGCGGTCCTGCTCTAAAAGACATCTTTGAGGACAAAGCTCCCCTTGAGCGGAAGCTACACTTATAGTCCCTTAGCAAAAACAAAACTGAAAACCCTGCATTTAAGACTGTGAGATTAACAAGTAGAGGTCTAAGAAATGTAGGCCTTATCTCTTAACTCATAGAAAAGCAGCAGTTCAATTTATATAACAAGATTTGTCCGATCCAAAGTACCTGGTGCTATGCATGACCAAACATTTACATCTAGGTACACAATAAAGTGAGACAGGATATGTTTTTAACTGTGTGGCAAAAAAAAAAACTCGAACATAAAACCCCACAGGTGATAGGCTGTCCTTGCAGAAGAAACACCACATAATTGTAATTCCACCATACAAGTCGGCCTTTACAATGCTCTTTACGGCGTCCAGCTCATGATAGCCGACGAAAGGTGCAGTAAACACTGACGGAAGGAGAAGCATCTTAAGCTGACTAGCGCCGCGGTCAATTAGCTGGTTACAGTAAGGTGCCTGAGACACCAGCCTCACGCTTGGCTGTTTTTCTTTGGGCCTGAAAGTCACAAATAAACAAAGGTGTGTGATGGGTCGAAACAGCGAACGAGGTACATCTACATGATGCCTTTAATAGAGGACAGCGTGGCTTTGCTCTCTGCCTTTTTAAAAGGCAAATAAATTGAATGTGGCTCATTGGATTCTATGGAAACGCGGGGGGGAGGAGGGGGATGAATTTCCTATGATGGAAAGACACACAGACACATTAGAGAACAATGAGAGCAGGGTGGGTGAACAGGCAGATGAGAGGAACAGAGAGAGAACATGGAGAGGGAGGCGGTAAAAAGGAGGAAAGGTGTTTTTACTCGGTACTGCTAATACTGTTCCGTTAAGATAAAGGCTTAGGGTGGAGCTTATACTTAGACATTGAACTGAGGGGAAAAAAACACTGCTTCTGAATGCATCTACTGTACTACCAAGTTTAAATGCACTAAATGTGGTTTCACATGCCTGGAATACCTGACCAATAGTCGACTTCAGATCAGTATTAAATAACTGGATGTTCAATATCCACCAATGAGAAACCGGTGAAAACTGAAATGGACAAAACATAAAAATTGCTATGAGATATCCCAGGGTGATGGATACCGGGGTTCAAATGAAGGACAAGGTTTTGCAGAAGGTGTTACTCACAGGGGATTGTGCGCAGGTACAGGTTGTCCCGGATAGTTTGCTGCAGCTTGTGGTCCAGTGAGCCCTTCTGGAACTGAAGGCTGAGGTAATGGCGTAAGTCCGTGTTCAGCACCTTCCCTGAGAACACAAACACACACACACACACACACACACAAACACACACACACACACACACACACACACACATTTGTTTATTTGTCTTGAGGGCACTTCCTATCAACTCTCGATTTCATGCAGCTGATGATGTCTTTAATGGCAAATTTGACAGTGACAACTAACAAACACATTTCAGTGTCTTAAAACCATGCGTTTGTGAGGCTTTATACTCTCTGTCACTGAACAGTGTTCTCTCGACATCTGTCCCTACGGAAAGGGACAAACTCAGATTCTAATCATTATACATTTTACCTAAACATAGGCTGAAGCGTCAGTCAGATAGGAGGTAAGGTCCACCAAATGGTATCGTTGTCCACAGATTTCCAAAACGGTCACTGTCTCACATACAACCGTATTTCAACAGGGTCCTGAAGCTACTATGGACACCAGCAAACCACAGTCCCTGACAGGAAGGATGCCTGTAACCAATGGGAACCCAGGTGACCCTCAACATCTGTGTGAAAATGCCACAAGTTTTGATAACGGGGGAATATTTTCTCCATCAATAAAGCAACAAGCCAAATGGACTGAATCTTTGCTTTATCTCTTTTGTCTGGGTGGGATCGAGGTGCAAAGCCAAACTAGCGACCTCACAGTGAGAAGCATCGTGCTGCCAAATTCAACTCAGCCGGGTGCCCAGCATGGTCGCCAATCAGCGATTCCAGCAAGTTGATGCCTCATTCTATTAAAAATCCAGAGGCGGTAAAAAGCCCATGGGGCAGAAAGTTACCCGTGTGTTATTTAAAAAAAAAAAAAAAGTTTTTCAACAACATCAGGTGATGAGAACCATAACGTGACAGAGATTTAGTCCAGTTACCGGAGAAACAGATCTGGGCACACTCACGTGAAAACAGACAGACCTGTGGTAAAACTGCTTGTCAAGAAAGTGGCCATTTCACGTATACTTTGTTCCTGTGAGTAGAAACAGAAGGGGACAAGTACAAATATATATTGGCTTCCATAGATCTGGACCCTTGATCCACAATGACACACCACAAAGAGACAAGAAGGACAATTTAAGCACCTTTGTGTGGTTTAATTTTGCCCAGATTTATTTTCCCTATTTCACAGGGACAGTAGCTCGTTGAGGATTCTAGAGGGAAATAATCAAGTATCAAGTAAGCACATGGTCTCCAAGCAATAGCCCATCGTTTGTCCACCAAAGAGATGATTCAGCTTCTATGTCAGAGATTAAAGACGTGGCGTTGACCCAGCTCTCACTTAGCTTCATCGAACTCTCACTGCTTGTTTGTGCTGTCATTTATTGGCTCAACGGCCATCTATGACACATCCGTCCATATTCCATAACTGCATATTAAGTACAGGGTCACAGTGGCATAAAAGATACAAAGGCAGATAAACTGTAAGTTTCACATAAACGCTGCAGATGCGTATCACCCCTAAAAGCATTTGTCCATTTTCCACGTCACTTTATCCAATGCAACGGGACCCTGAAGTCTAATCTAGGCAGCGTGAGCCACAAGACAGGGCAGACCCTGAATGAGATAGCAGCGCATCACTCAAAAATCACAAAATCGTGCATGAATTACGAGGCGTCAAAAGCCAAAACTGTGGTGGTGTGAGACTACAGTGCAGCTCCTTGAACTACTGTTATGACTCCCCAAGCTACATAAAGGTGCCTGAGCCCATATCTTGCAAAAGTACTATTCTGTTTCTACTGGATTTGGTTTCATGTCAACAGTAACCCTGGATGACAGCCCACCAAACCCAAACATCTGAGCCGCAAGGCACTTCTGTGCTCAGAAACAACTGACTGATTAATCTCCCCTCTCCTACATCTCTCTCACCTGCCGCTCCCAGGTGTACCAAGCTTTTCCTGCGACCTCTTCTGCTGAGAAGCATTAGTAAGGGTGTCAAATTGCAGAGCCGCCCCGTTCTGACTTCAGCCCGTGATGAGCGAGCCCCACCCGCACCATATATCAGGGCTGGGGACACTGCGACCTTCATTGTGCCCCATCATCCATACTAAGTTTGGAAGGGGATCAAGCAGCTGTGATTGTGAGCATGGAGCACGCTTCGGGAGGAACATTTGGAGATGTTCACCTTGGGTTCCCCTCTCTTTCTCTCTCTCTCATTGAATACCACGATTCTCAGGCCCTGAAGACCCCAAAAGAATCATCCCCCAAATCCAACTGTAATCCCAAAATCCCTTAATACAAACGTCTTACTCACAATATCAAGCAGTCATCAACTGAGGCCGATAATCAAAAAAAGAAGCCTCTTAAGGCTGCAGCAGTCAGGATCCATTCCACCTTCTCGCATCCAGCCTCTCCTTTGGCTTTATCTCTTAGTAGTATTTCATCCAAGCTGGCCCCTTGATGAAAGTGACTGCTAAGACATTCACAATGACTGATGCCACTTTTGAGTTCCTCCCAACTGGCAGTGCTAAAGAAACCCAGCCTGGATTCTGTATTTTCGCACATATAATGGCAGTAAAGTGGGGCAGACATTTGTCACATTTCAGAGGGAGATCAAAAGGCCCAGGGCCCTTTCCATCAAGTAAATCCCTCACTCTGGTCCAGGGGGATACACACCAATGACTGGCCGGCTCTCCAGCAGCCAGGCCTGGGACGCTGAGTGCATCAGGACGCGCACGCTGACGCGGGGTGGCAGTACCAGGACATTAAGGTGGCATACCTCAGAGGGTAGGCTCTGGCCGGACAGCCTGTCTTCCTCTGCCTTTGCCTCAGACCCTCACAAAACTGCCACGCTGATTCAATTTCGAGGCTAATTGTAACGTCGAACCCTGGTGACCACAGCTGCAGCTCCTAAGCTGCACATGGTGTGATAGGTGAGTCTCTGCCTCAGCTTCCATCCACTCTATCAATGCAAACATTTAATATAATTATACTCATCCAGTGTTTTTCGTGAAATGCATGTGCTAGATGACCTTTATTCTTTTATTAAATGACTTTGACTTTTATCAACTGCGATGGGTTGGCGCCCCGTCCTGGGTTATGTCATGCCTTGCGCCTGTAGCTTCTGCAATAGGCTCCGGACCCCCGCGACCCTGAATAGGACAAGTGGGTACAGAAAATGGATGGATGGATTTATTAGATGACTTTTATTATTGTTCAGTACATTTTTCTTAAGACAGCACAGCTGCCCTGTAGTGAATTGGCATCCAGGCTACGACAGCGTTTCTCAACCTGGTCCTTGGGGACCCCCAGACAGTCCACATTTTTGCTACCTGACAGACAGTCAATGGATTGGAGCAAAAACATGGACTGTGTTGAGAAACAGTGGTCTAGGATACCCCCCTGACTCGTGCCCTGTGCTTTTCTGTACAGGTTCCATACTCCCAACAGCCCTGGACCGGATGAAGGGTTAGGAGAACCTGCTGCTGTAGGACAAGAAATATAATTTATATCCTTTCATATCAGCCATCACTTAAAGCTGTAGTACTACAGTCCTTCTGTTCCATTTTCTGTAGCCACCTGTTCAAGGTCACATGGGGTCTAGAGCCTATTGGCACAAGGCAAGGAACCAGGATGGTGTGCTAACTCATCACAGGACACACTCACCTATAGGCAATTTAGCAACTCCAATTAACCATGAGAAAAACATGCAAACTCCACACACATGGAGCCATGGTGGAGACTTGAACCCTGATCCCAGAGGTGTGAGGCATCAGTGCTAACCACTGCAACACCATGCCGCCCTCTCTGTTGTATTTTGTTGAGAAGAACCTGTTTATCTGTACACCATAGACAACACGGGGACCAGATAAAGGTTCATTTTGGCTCAGTGCTTCCGTCATGGCACCTGTATCGCTCACATTTTCTTAAACCTTTTAATACTGTGCTGTTCCAGGCAAATTTGGTTTAATAACTGGCTCATGTTAAGATTCACTTTCTCAGCCATTAAACTATGTAACTCACTGGCCCACAACCTGGAGGCTTTCATCACTCCCCCCCCCCGCACCCCCAGGAAGACTTCAGCACAGACACTGTGTGTCTGCTGAGAGCAGAGGAATCAGCTTCACCACAGACGCTCTCGTATGCTTCCGCTCCTTACAGAAATACCGCTCCCTCTCTCTTTACTTCCTCTCGCTCGCTCTCTCTGTGCTGCCATATTATAAAATGATTTCAATACTTAAAAAAAAAAAAAAAAAACTCTCCGAGAAATAAGGATGGTTTCTGTGAGGTGGATGAGGAGGAGAAGGAGGAGGATCTGAAGTATTTTGAAAATGTCTGGGTTTTCAGAGCCACCGTTAAAGATTTAAGGAAACACTCTTGTGTGAATAGAGCATATATCCCTTTTTTTATTAATAAAGATTACTTAAAATGTCAGAAAAGAAATCCCACACTGAGAACTTTCTCATTGATCAGCTTCTTGAAAGAACCCTGGTGTCAGTGAAACTGTCAGACAGAGGCATCACGACTTGACTTTTCCTCATGATATACTCCACATCCCTAAGCTGTGCAGTGCAGACTCTGTGGTAGAAGGCAAAATCCTAGCCTGACTGTTCTGACCCCAACCAACAGAGCAGCTGATGCTGCACTCTGTACAACATCTGTGCATCTGACCTCTTGCTACCATTTTGCCAGAGTGTTTGTAATGCCAGGACATGCCCAGTGAAGAATCCACTTCTTCATGGAAGAGTAGACCCAAATAAACAATGGGAAAAAGACACAAACCTACAACCTCTCTACAACCAGTTGTGGAGTAGGCAAGGCATCTTGGGGATAGGAGCGGTTAGAATTTTATGATAGAGCAAAGCATTCTGGGAGAAGCATAGATCAAAACATTATATCATCATGGGAGATACACAGCTCAGAATATCAAAGCAGAGCAAAGCATGCTCAGCTCAAAACTTTGGCCTTTTCCTTCATCTGAGCTCTGCCCCACAGATTTCTCAACACTAATTCAGGGTCTTTTCAACTTTATAGGATCTCAAAAAGCAGAAATAGCACACTTTCTGACACTTATCACAGTCCTATTGTATGGATGTTTTGTATGGAGCACGAATTTCCAGAAATTTGAAGCATTTCCTTCCTGCCTTGGAGGAATCTATTTGGATGAGCTACCTGTCACTCTACCATTATTTTCTTTTGTCTGGCAGGTATTTGTTCCGGTGGAGTGACACAGAAAAGCCTTTTTTAAGGGGGAGGCTAGAGGAGCTGTTTGAAGACCAGGGGTGTTTATCAATACCAAGAATGCAAAGAGCCTACTTGTGCTCTCGGCAAGAGTGTTCTTGGTAACTTGTTCCCAAGAACAAATTGGCGATGCAGAGGATTATGGGATTGTTCTTGTTGACAAGGATGCAACCAATGGGGCTGGACAAAAACAACATCCAGGGATTTTTGTACTTCTATTCTTCAGAATGGGAACTGTACTTCAGCAATGGAAGATGATGTCAAACGGGTACATTAGAACACAAGATCAGTCATGTACATATATTGATAAACACCCCATAGATACATTAGATACAGTGGCAGACAGAGCTCTTTGTAACACTCTTATCATGGTTGGATACTTGTACTCTTTTTAATCAGGAAAAACTGAAATGTTATTTATGTAAATGCCAAGTACTGCTATATATAGATATATACACATCTCTGAAAATCCGAAAATATTTTTGATTCAGTAAGAAAGTTCAGGAAATTAAAAAAAAAATGGACAGACATGCATACACATACACACATGCTCGAGATCCTGTACACACATACATACATGCTCGAGATCATGTATACAGATACACACATGCTCGAGATCATGTACACACATACACACATGCTCGAGATCATGTACACACATACACACATGCTTGAGATCATGTACACACATACATACATGCTTGAGATCATGTACACACATATATACATGCTCGAGATCATGTATACAGATACACACATGCTCAAGATCATGTACACACATACACACATGCTCGAGATCATGTATGCAGATACACACCTGCTTGAGACCAAGCATCATATACACACATGCTCGAGATCAAACTCTCTTGACTTGAAAGTCATGGCTAGTCTTGCTGTTATCTGTCAAGACACTGGAAGTGGAAAGAGCAGATCACGCTGCTTTCAAAGCACAATAACTCACACTTTCCAAGGTGCCATTCTGGTCTGGGTTCATCAAGGAGCTGATATTGGTATGAATCTCCATAAAAGAAAGCTCTGTATTCTTGTGATGCATGCCTGGAACACTCACTTAATTACGCAAAAAAAAAAAAAACAAGACGAGATAAAACTACAGCTGCCACCAGCAGAGAGAGGTGGAGGGTGCAGATCAAACTGACCTGATTTTTTGAGACTTTTCTTGACCTCATGCAGACTCACAAGCTACACATTTAGACATATTTAAGAGTTAGAACTGCCTAATTGGGACATTGAAATGTCTGGAAACAGGAGGATCCATGTGTGTAGTCAATCAGAACGCTGCACTAAGGATCCCTCACCTTCATCACCTAGGTTATGAAGCCATAAGCTGACATACCTGCTGAAGCTTAGAGCAGAAGCATAGCCTAAGAACAGCACACAGTCATCACACAGCAAGTCATTTCTGGTCCTGCTCCTCAGTGCTGGGTCTCACAGAGTCCACTAGCTTTTAATTAGTGTTCAAAACCATTAAAAATGTACTGTCTCTTCAGATTTTACTTGTCTTTTAACTTCTTCTAGTACTCAGTACTTAGTGTTCAGTAATAGTAAAATGTTCTTTTACTATTTTGATAACACCCAGATACCTATATGTACACCACTTATTCCTCATCTCATTATGTTATCAACGGAATCACATTTACTCTAATTCTGACTGAGATTCTTCACATCCTCACATCCACATATTATTCTTCTTCTTCTTCTTCTTCTTATTATTATTATTATTATTATTAATATTATTATTATTATTACATCTGTGCTCCCACTGTCATCAGCAGAGTTTCCACAGATTGAGATTTGGTACAATATCATTCACAATTAGAGAAAATCAGCAGCAGCTGACGTGTTTTTTTTTTGTAACCGATATTTCCGCCGCATAAGAATGAGCGCAACACGGTCAAGCGATTATTTTCTCACAGCCCTCGGCTGCCTTTGCTTTCATTTGCACCTTTTCCCTTGACAGGGCTGACCTGTTTTGTTTAACGGCAAGTTTCCAGATCTTTCCGCAGACTGCGGCAGTACGTGGCGGATGGGGTAAGAAAATAAACTGACAGCTGGATACGCCCCCCCTCCCCTTCCATCTTCTTTAGCGGGAGGTGAGAAATTTAATCTAAAATCTCATTGACGGACAGTTTCATTTAAGATGTGGCTCCGTCCAGGGTGGGTCAATTAAACTTCTAGTGAGGCTGACAGTCTTACTTTGCACTGGCCCCTTTGAAAACACAGCCCAGTTTCACTGGACCTTGGATAGTGTCATGAAAATGAAAGGATAGGGCTATTTAACAAACTCATTAGCACCAGGTAAACGGCGGCAGGTAGACAAACAAGCAAAAGTCTGCAAATGTGAGGCTTTTTGGTGCATATAGAGACCCCCTTTTAGTCACATCTCCACTAAGGTCCATCATGCACGATACGGCCATTTAGCTGAGGTAATGAACTAAGCATTTTTCTTTAATCGATGGTCAAACCAGTGGAAGACAATGGTCGCTCATAAAGTGGAGTTAAAAAAACTGGAAAATTTTCTGATAGGATTGGTGGTAATATCCCCAAATTTACTGAGGCTGACTCAGAACTTGGGTGGGGGGGGGGCACTGCAAGTCACGAGAATGCCTGTCATATCCTGAAGAAAGGTAATTAACCTGAATTGCTTCAACCAGAAAATGATTCGGCAATGCATCCGGAGGGGGGGGGAGTTGGGTTGCTGGCGGAAAAACAAGCAAAAAAAAAAAAACGATGGCAATCAAGAAGATAATCCCAACTGTGTCATGGCTGCCAGTTGGTTTGAAATCACATGCCTAGGGCCAGCAGACATCAGAGAAGTTGAGGAGCTGAGTCCCAGAAGGGATGCCTGTTCTTGCATCCTTCAAGGAAGTGCTTTCCCAGATACATCAACGTGTACAAATGGATAAGGAGTAAAATGTGACCCCAAGTAGCACTAGATGAAAACACGTCCCGAGTATGACGAATGAGGCTGAAGATGGGGTCCAGCTGAACACTGAACCCGCAGAGAGAAACCAGCCTAAGGGAGCTCACTGGCTCAAGATCAGGTCTCAAGGAAGAAGGCAAAGATCCAACAGCCTGCAGCAGTATCCAGGTAAACAAACGACATCGGATGCAGAGTGTACAGACTGCATGTTTCCTAGAATGAGAAAGATCAGCTTCCAGGATTTGAACCTGTTGTTCATCACGCCAGAAAGTGAGACTTCTGGGACACCAGTGAAGAAGCAGGAATGAGACTTAGCAACGAAATTAACCCTTGGACTGTGGAGGTGAAGATACGGTGCTGCAGGTCTACGACTGCAATGGTGAAATCTGCTTCCCCATTCGGATTAGGAGGGCAGGCTTAGACACGGGTTATTGCAAATCATGGACCTAAAGAGTGATGCAATTATCTTCAACTGTTCAATGTGTAGACAACTGAGAAAATCTATAGAGAGCATTTTCTAGGGGTTCGGCTGAGATGCCACTGAATATGATATGACAGGAGGCTTCTGCTTATCAGAGCGATGCACCACACGATTTGGGAAAATTCTATGCTTATGCTGCCGACATAAAGGTGTTCCACGGAGAAGCCAGCGTGACTGAAGGTTTCTGCCGAGACTCGAAAGCCTCATTTTTTTTCAGTAGAAAGCTCCCTAGACCCACGCCTTTTTTTTTTCTTGTGCAAAAATAGCTCCAGAAAAGACGAGTTGTAGGACGATATGGCACAGGATAACTTACGGAGGTTGGAGTGTGAAATTTAGCCAGATCATGAAGGAGATCCAGGGACCTTCTAACCTCTGAGAGCCTATTTAGGGTCATTGGCCTCATCAACATGTCAGACTAGGAACATGTTGCCTATCTGTGCAGAGGCAGAATGAATGGGAAACTAAGGGATGTGAACACAGAATATCTGCTGGTTTAAGACACTGAAACTCAAAGGCAGTCGATTTGATCTCACTTTAGGTAGGATACCTCATCGAGCATCCTGAAATGGAAAGTCAAAAGATTCCTCTATGGAGCTATGCTATACACCTTTGCAAGTTTACCTTTGTTGATTCAGATGAAGATCTACGAATCAGCAGACACTGACTACAAACAGCAGTTTCCTTTCAAGTCCATTCACCCTACTGGCTTTCTTCTGGAAAACCACATGTGAATAACTTGCTGGCCTCAGAAGTACGTGCTCTTTCATCTGAGAATGTGGCAAGAAAACATGTCGAAAGGCTCATTGAATCCTTACAAACAGTAAACACATCCATAGCATGTGTAACATTGCTTTGCATGGTGTCATGATTACGAGGCTCCGGAGCATGGCGTGGGTCTTTTGAAAGTCAAACTTATGCTTCATATGGATACATGACATTTCCTTCAAGACTGCTGCAACTACTCTATGGGAAGAAAAAAAAATCCAAATGAAGAATATCAATTAAAGCTTAATTGCATATCCTGGATTTGGGCTTAATTTCAACAGACATTTAAAGCGGAGAGGCTGGAAGGTTTATGTGAGACAATGAGAAATTTAATCCGCTGTGAGTGAACTGTGCCGAAACACATACAGGCTGGCGAGGTAATCGACTTTGCTGGAATGCTTAAAAACTGGATTTGTTCTGAAGGAGTTCTTAAAGGGCTTGGCGGGGGGGGGGGATCCCACTTAGGATGAGCTTTGAGGAATAGATGGGAGGGTGTAGTCTCCTATGGGCCACAGGACTGAAAGCACCCCAGCGATGAGCCAGTGTTTGGAGGAGACTACACCCTTGATCTCTTCAATCAAACTTTCAATTCAATTCTATTTTATTTGTATAGCGCACTTCCACAACATTACATTGTCTCAAAGTGTTTTACATTATCCCTGCCCAAAGTCCCCAGTGAGCAAGCCAGAGGCGACAGTGGCAAGGAAAAACTCCCTAGGAGGAAGATACCTTGGGAGGAACCAGACTCAAAAGGGAAGCCCATCCTCCAGGGCCGGCAGAGGAAGTCAAATGAAGAAGATAAAATCCTAATTTACACAATCCAAATTTTAAGATTTGAGTATCAATTCAGCAGGAAGGTGATAGTACGTAGGTCCTGGTGCTGCTTCTGAAAGTAGGATGAACAGTTGTCTCCTTTGCTGGACTCTTATCTGAACCACTATTAGAACTATTAGCTCAACTCTAAGACTGTAAGGCTTGCTCTGGGTGGGACAGTGAACAGAACCATGTAACATGGAGGAACAAAAATAGTGGCAAAGCATGAAATCAAAAGACAGCCTAGAGCAGTGTTTCCCAACCTAGTCCTTGGGGACCCCCACACAGTCCACATTTTTGCTCCTTCCCAGCTCCCCGACAGTCCAGAGCTAAAATGTAGCCTAGACGTGGGTCCCTGAGGACTGGGTTGGGAAACACTGGCCTAGAGGAAACAACCAAAGAAAAAACAGTTGTCAGGGTGCAGACTGTGACATCAGGGTCTGTGCAGAGACAAAAAACAGCATTTGCTCTAACAGGACAGGTAATAAGGCAAAGATGCATAAATAACCCAGCTATCCATTCCCAGAACATTACCCAACATTATGTGAAGGTCCTCTCAAAGTTGGCACATTAATTTCCACATTCGTATCCATGTTTCACATTTTACTAAAAGTGCTATATGTGTATACTGCCAAGATGACCTTTGAGGTGTAAATTCACTGCCCTACCATGCCCTGCATTCATTATTATATTATTACTCGTAGTTGCACTAGTCGTTGTAGTAGTGGGATAATGTTCTGAGAACACTGGGAAAACTGGACACTGAACGCTTCCATACTTTAATCATAATGTCTGGTAAACTTTCCTAGGATAAAAAATTGCTAGTGGGGAAATGCCTCCTCATCTGATTTGCCCCGCAATGGTATGTCTGTCTCCTGCCCCCATCTTACAGTCACTTATTCATACAGTACCCTAATACTGGGGGTGTTTTAGGTTCAGGATCTGTACTGAGGATCACATTAGCAAGTCTGTATAACGTGAGCCAGCGAACAGTTTTCAGCTTGCAGAAAACATTTAGAAGAGGCGGCAACGCAGGTGTCATGAGGTGCGGTGAGGGAGAGGGAGGAGTCAGCCGCAGGGGTAATCGAACCTCCACACCCGGGGAGCTGAGTGACGTCAGAGTGAGGCGCTTGGCTCAAGCATGCGGATCATTAGCGCCTCAAATTACGCCATGGAATACACAATCAGTGCAGCTCCCCCAGGTCCACTGCTAGCCCATAATTCAGCGCTGAACTCTGTACCCAGCAGGATCCAATAGGATCCAGCCAGCAGTGTGTGATGCTGTTGTACCTCCCTGGAGCTGCCGCTTTGCTACTGAATAATTAACGGCTTTGGAAGCCGATGCTCTACATGCTACGGGCTCACTAACCACCTGAGCCTGAAAGCTGCACATCACCTGCATATTGCAGGAAGCTACTCAGCCTGTGCTGACTATTTCATAGCGAGTTTTCAAGTTGTGCCACTGAGATCTCTCTCACACTGCTCACACTTCCTGTTACCCGCCAGTAAGTGATTATTCTGCCGCCGCGTCTCTCTTCCTGTTAGCTTTTACCCCTCAGTCAGTCATCATTCCGCCCCCGGGTCTCTCTTCCTGTTAGCTTTTACCCCTCAGTCAGTGATCATTCTGCCCCACGTCTCTCTTCCTGTTAGCTTTTACCCCTCAGTCAGTCATCATTCCGCCCCTGGGTCTCTCTTCCTGTTAGCTTTTACCCCTCAGTCAGTCATCATTCCGCCCCCACGTCTCTCTTCCTGTTAGCTTTTACCCCTCAGTCAGTGATCATTCTGCTCCACGTCTCTCTTCCTGTTAGCTTTTACCCTCCAGTCAGTCATCATTCCGCCCCCGCATCTCTCTTCCTGTTACCTTTTACCCCTTAGTCAGTGATCATTCTGCCCCACATCTCTCTTCCTGTTAGCTTTTAGCCCCCAGTCAGTCATCATTCCGCCCCCGCGTCTCTCTTCCTATTAGCTTTTACCCCTCAGTCAGTGATCATTCTGCCCCCACGTCTCTCCTCCTGTTAGCTTTTACCCCTCAGTCAGTGATCATTCCGCCCCGCATCTCTCTTCATGTTAGTTTTTACCCCTCAGTCAGTCATCATTCTGCCCTGCATCTCTCTTCTTGTTAGTTTTCACCCCTCAGTCAGTCATCATTCCGCCCTGCATCTCTCTTCCTGTTAGTTTTTACCCAGTCAGTCATCATTCCGCCCCCGTATCTCTCTTCCTGTTAGCTTTTACCCCTGTCAGTCATCATTCCACCCCCACATCTCTCTTCCTGTTAGCTTTTACCCCTGAATCAGTGATCATTCTGCCTACACGTCACCCTCCCTGTTACCCTTTACCACTCAGTCAGTGATTATTCTGCCCCCACATCTCTCTTCCTGTTAGCTTTTACCCCTCAATCAGTGACCAGTGATTAGTACTTACTGCATGTCTTAATTAAAGTACAACCTTCAACATGACATCCAACCAGTAATTCACACAGTAGAGTCCAAATTTATAAACCTACACACCAGCTTCTGTATTTGTCTCTTCGTTTTCCTGATGACATGCAAACAGAGTAACCAGCCTTGAAGACCACTCCAGCTTTACAGACCTTCAAAAACCAGACAAAAAAATGCCATCAGCTTGCAACCAGTCTCCTTTTTGTCACAGGAGAGCCTGTGTGCACTTTGATAAAGAAACAAACTTCTAAGAAGATCAGAAGCCAAGATAAAATCCAGTTTTCCCAGATACCTCACAGATCACCCATACTTCCGAAACCGGGGAAGTAAGCTAGGTCCTGATATAGAAATAACTATTTTATATTTTTTAGCACAGAAATTTCAAGCACTATGTTGCTGATTACTGAGAAGTGTGTAGTGGGATAGGGTATATTATAGGATAAACACACAGTGAAACAGATATATAATTGTGCAGACATCTTGAAATGCGAATCTTATGGGACATGGGAGTGCTACATTCTGGGATAGTCAAACAGCGTGACGTAATATTGCGGGTCAGACATGATGAAATGGGTGTACTATGGTATACCAATTCAATTTGTACACAGAGCATATAATGAGCAAAGCTAGACTGGAAAAAGACTATACATCTTAAATTTTACATCATTGATCTCATACTAATTAACAATAATTTGAGTATTTATACTGATCAGCATTTATGATTATCTGTGATTAAGTATGTTACACAGTGATCTGAATTTCACATTGTGCTTAAGAATTATTTATTATAATTAGGCTGTAGGCTAATCATTATAAATAGGCCATAGGTTAGCTAGTGTATGAAGGGACACCACAATCCTCTTCTACAGACAAAGTAATCTAGTTCAGTGTTTCTCAAACCAGTCCCTGGGGACCCCCAAACGCTCCATGTTTACTGGGAGCTGGGACGGGGCAAAAACATGGACTGCCTGGGGGTCCCCGAGGACCAGGCTGGGGAAATACTGATCTAATTTATGGTCCCTTAACCTTGAGGCAGAATCCATATGAATCCTGGTGTGATTCTTTTCTCTCATGCAGCTGCATTTTCTTTTACTTTGTTACTTCGTCTTTTGATCCTCTCAATAAACTGCCTTAGACTTTGAATTGCTCGTGAGTTCATTCTTCAACAAGACAACTGTCGTTTCAAGATTCGTGGAAGGAACATCAACAACCTTTGATAAGCTGATGACACCACGCTTATGGCAGAAAATGAAGACGCTTAAGGAAAGTCAACAAACTGAAAAGGACTATGACTAACTGTGAAGAAAATAAAGGTTATGGCACAAGATTGGCAGCTTACTTTAGTGTTGATGTCAAAGACATGGAGATTATAGACGAATTTAGCCTCTTCGGATTAATCATCAACGACAAAGGATCCAGCAGCCAATAAATATGGTGCAGACTGACGCTTGGCAGAGCTGCAATAAAAGAGCTAGAAGAAATCGTCAGTACTGACATCTCTAAGAACAAAGATCAGAATGGTTCAGAATATGGGGTTTTATGTGACGCTTTATGCATTTGAAAGCCCTTCTAGAGGCTTGCATCAGGTTCAGGTCCTTGACTTTCAAAGCCATTAATGGAGCGGGGCCCACAGTGCTTAATGCGTAAATCAGAAGATACCGGAACACGAAGGGCGTATGAGAGCGGACCAGGTGGGCGCTGCTCAGGGGACACGTACAAATCAAGGTGCTGAAAACATGCTACCTATTTTTAAGAATAAATCTAAACTGATAAAGGATATAAAATTGTGTGAAAATTGTTCTGTAAATGAAAATACATGCTTATTTTTCCATTTTATGTTATTGTTTTTTTTTTTTTTTTTATCCAGAGAGCTGCCAGATCCACGCAAATAAATGCCAGAACACGAACAGTCAAATACAGAGAGGTCCTGGAACGCGTTCCAGCAGGATCCGGCTCAAATTAACCACTGGGCACCCATCTCCAAGTTGAGCTACCCCTCAAGCTTCTCACTGAGACCTATCCCTCCCTCTCCCTCTCCCTCCGCGTTTGTAGCTTTCCGAATAGCCCTTGTTCCAGTGCTAACTTGTACTTGTTACTGGTTATTCATTGGAAGCTGAGCCTAACTACACTTAGCTGGCTCCTTGACATCCGTATGCTTGTAATGCAATCTGCCTCGCTTGCACGTCGCTTTGTACAAAAGCATCTGCCAAATAAATGAATGGAAAATGGAACCAGGACAGGAAGAGTACTGACGCATTTGAGCTTGGTTGCTGACTAAGACATTCAACAATAACATGGGTGGCCAGGAAAATAAACAAATGGATGCTTGCTAACACTACGAATGGACTTTCTATTAAAGCACAGACTAAAGATATCTTAGGCATATTATGAGAACACTGAGTGCATTATAAAAGACCATAATGCTTGGGAACATTTAATGCAAAACAAGAATGGGACAGCCAACAATAAGAGGTATGTACTCAATCATTGCAGCAACAAACATGCAACTGGGGAGGCAGAAAACCCAGAAAGAAGACAAATCATTCAAGAAGAATGCTGTCTTAATGGCTGCCAGCAGGCAGCATCGACTTGATGGAACCTAATACTAATTTTATGGGAGGTATCTATTATTGAATGGACACACAGAATGAACACATTGTGGGATATATATTGTATGATATAGATGCACAGTGGGGTAGATATTAACAAATGTACCTATTATGGGATACATATGTTGTGCAATATATACATTATTGGAGAGCTCTGCCATAGTGTAAACTGCCCCTCACATAAATTTTGGATTGTCATGGTGACTGAAAACAAAAACAAAGGGTGAAACCATAGGTAATTTAAGACCCCCCCCAAACACACCCACACAGGCAGTGCACTGTTGAGTGACCCTACCTGTAACCCTCTCTCATTCGCCTCCTGGGTCATGCATCTGAAACATCAGCGATGAGTTCCCTCTAGATTCACTCAAGGTCGAGCTGGATTGACCTGCACTCGGGATTCGGTACGCCTGGATCAAGGTCCATTAAAATGCAAATCAGCCTGTCTATTAAAGCAGTCTCATCCATTTTCCTGGGCAAATTCAACAGAATTAGATCGGGCTGTAATCAAGATTCACTGAAGAAATTCTATTTGCCCCCAATTACTGGAAATGTTACAGAACAGGACAACTGGATGCCTGATTCGTTATACTGGGTGCAACAAGGGAAACAATCCCATTTACATTCCTTGTTTAACACCATGCCCGTTTCTAAGTGTGGGATATATTGGCAGCAAATATAATACGTTTGCCCTTTTTGCAATGTTTTCTGAACTTTCTAACCGGCTGAAAACTTGCCTGCCAAAAGGTAAACAGAATATCGGTTTGATGTGTATCATTGTGCCTGAGTATGTGTGAGTGACATTTGAGAAATGGCCGGGAGGGTTGAGATAGCTACTCTTAGCATCAACTGCCTGCCATTCTGAGACCGTGTCGTATGTGTGAAGATGTACGTCCCTATCGTGTTTCAGAACATGAGGACGGGGGATGTGACAGTCAGCTCCCAAAACAGCCTGTTGGTTGGTGCACTGACCTTTAAAAAAGAGTCACATCCTCAATTAGTTTTGAAACCTCTGACTGTGCAGCGAGCTCGTTAAGGTACCATCGAACATCTCAGATGCGCTGACCTTTAAGCCGACACCATGAGATAAACAGGACTCCACGTATATTTCTAAAATGCCCCGTGCCCTTTCAAAAAATATCTAGATAATAAAAAAGCACTTTTGAGGGTTGTGTGGAAACTTGTCTCTGAAGGAAAAGTGACCGAAAAAGAAAACACAACTTCAGAAGTTATACAGCAACATGAACAGGAAGAAATGTAGCTACAATTCTGGTGAAAAAAATGTGACAGTGGATGAGGTTTAAATCAAATAACATTGCATTATTGGTAGACACCCTATAGTATAATTGATGGGTCATATTCAGTATATGCTGGTGGCCTGGAGTGACTGATGTGGCTGTGGATGTAGTGTCTGGAGTCTGGTAATGCATCTAGAGTGCAAGTCAGGAGTAGAGCTTTAAGTCAGAAAGCTCAATAATGAGCTGTCCAGTCACCATATGTGTGGAAAGTACTGATGTTGGCTACCTTAGCGATGAGCTAGCAGTGCCATCCAGCAGCCCAGCAGTGCATTAGCGCACAAAGCCAAAAGTCAGGTTTGTGCACTTACCCAGCAGTCAACTAGCACAGCTATTCAGCAGGCTGCTAGCACAGCTAGCGCGACTCATCTGAAACAATCAGCAGATGCTCCATATGCATGTCTAGGATAAAATTTGGAAGCGATCCACGAGCTTCACCTGTCCTTCATCACCAAAAACCAATGGCAGCTCAGGAAATGAAGGTCCCTGCTTACAAACCCTTCGTACTTCTGTATGCTTGAAAGGAGAACATCAGTGCCGGGAGAGAAGGAGAGGAGAAAATGAAGGACGACAGAAACAAATGTAGCCATAGCTGCAGAGCTGAGTCGGCCTCATGGTCTTCTGGGTTCATGCAACATCTGGCATTCCCAGGAGCCACTGCTTTTATCGGCAACAACACGACTGGAATGCAGCAAAATGGGGGAAAGAGGCTCCGCCTCCTCGTCGTGTCACCTTGGAGTCTGATTGGGGGGGGGTCTCCTGAGGCCTGTGCACTTTTTTTTTTTGTTCCACCTCAGACCAGTCTCCGGAATCAGCAGAACGCCGAACAATGTCAAGCATTGTGAAAGACATCCAGAGGTGGGGTGCGGGTGGTGTGGGATGTGAGGGTCAAGAGTGAGCACTGAAGCAGCCACGGGCCTGTCGGAGAGACCGCGACCAGCCGCCACGTGCTACGGCCCCGTGGCCCCGACCCCCAAGGTCACCAATTGGCTTCATGTCAATGATAGCCCCCAGGCTGACAGGACATGTGCCAGAGTGCCATTAATCTTCCGACACAGAGACACATGGTGGGAAATATCAAGTTTTTTTCAGAACACTCCTTTCCCTGGCTGGTTGTTAGTTTTTGTGAAGCCTTCGCTGCCAGGCCAGTGTTTCCTAACTCGGTCCACAGGGACCCACAGACAGTCCACATTTTTGCTCCCTCCCAGCTCCCAGACAGTCCGGAGCAAAAACGTGGACTATCTGTGGGTCTCTGTGGACTGGGTTGCGAAACCCTGGCGCTGCAGTATTTCGGCAGCTTAATGGGGAACCATAGGTATCTCCAAAAACATGCGTCTACTGCATGAATTGCGAATGAAGCCAAAACAATGGACTGGGGGTATAAAAGAAAAAGACCACAGGGAAATTACTTAGTGAATACTTTGAAAACTTCCCAAGTTCCAAATATTCATTAGAAATTTCTTCAGTGCAAATTAGGCGTGATGACAAATGTTCAGGTAGAGCGATTGGTGCAGGTACCAAAAAACTGTAAAAAACGCAGCATGGAATCACCGAATCAGCACATTCACCCTTATGTAAGGTGTCATAAAGTTTATTTTAAAAACTGCTTGGAGGTCGGTGACACACCACAAGCTGGATGCTTTCAGGGTTTCTGGCATGATTTGTTCAGTCCTGTCCTGAAGAGTGGGAGATATCCCCGATGTCCACATGCATCCAGCTCTAAAATGGCTCTTAATCATAACATACGACCATCAGGCCAAAATGTGGCTTTGGTCCAGATGCTGTGTTCGGATAAGGTTCTCATGAACAGGTTCTACCTGTCGAAGAACAGCTTAGAACAACCCTCTAAGTGAGTTGGGGAGCTAGGTATCCTGTTGAAGCTTCAATTTGGCTCCTTGTGCTCCTGAGACAGTCGGCATGGGCTGCCTATCAAGAAAACGTCAAGACAGCTGCAGGGGGTAGAACTGCAGAAACAGACTGTGAAAGACTGAATCACACACAGATCCAGGAGGACACTTTTACTGGACCTCGAGTGAAAATCTACTCAAGTAAACATATTCTGCGTATAAATGAATATCTGTAATTGACTGTACAAAAGTGATCATTTTTTGTTGCAGTTAGTTATGTTGAATTTTGCAAAGCAAATGTGGAAAACAGCACAAAAAAATAAATGTGCAACTATTGATTCGAACCACCTCCTTGCTCTCAATCGACCTGTTATTTTGTTGCATAAGATGTTATGCCGCATTTTCTCATTAATAAGGCTGAAATCTATTATCTGCCCATTTCGCAAAAAAAATCAACGCAGCATCTGACAAATCGGCCCAAACGGAAGGCCATAATTATTAAGTGAATTAATTCCTCGCCAAGTTATCTCCTTGCATAAGACGCCGCATCATTCTGTGTATGCTAATACGGCATTGAATTATATTCAGTGAAATTTGTCGTGAAAGCCGACTGTCACAGGCGGCACTAAAAGAATCGTGGTTGCGGACGTGGTTACGCTCGATTATTATTCTTCCAATTATGCTTCCCACACGTCTCACACCCCCCACCGCCTCACAAAAAACCCTTCTTCTCCCAATTAGCTTGCGTAACGTCAATGGTCCCACAAGCCTTTGGGGAGACGTCAAAGTGGAGATGATCAATCAAGGCCTTAAAAGCACCCACGCACACCCTCTCCCTGGAGTAGAGGTGCCGCGACGTTTGAGGCCGCGCAGCCCGTTACCGCCAGGGTGGCTGTAGTAGCTAAATTTTCAGCCCTGCAATAAAAAGGTCTGCAATGAAATCTTGGGATGCACAAACGCACGATCTGTTAGCATCGCTAAGGATGGGAGAGCTAACGGATGTCTACAGGGGACTAGTTGTTCCACTCTTCAGCACTGCCCTGACAGAGATCAGCCACAGTTTCACAACAGCCGGGGCCGGCTCTACGATTTTAGTGTCCCTGTGCAGAGCTTTATTTGGGAGCAACCCCCTCCCCCCCCCACCATAAAAACCGATGATCACTTCACTTTCTCTACAATGCAGGTCATTTAGGGGTCCTAGGTCACTGTCTATTCTGGCAACAGCCACAGTCGGCCCTGACGACAGGTAACAGAGCTCCTGCATCGTCTCTGAAATAAATGACCCATAGCTGCCTTTCATAAACCAGAGAAAACATTCTACGAGACGGAAAGCAGAGTGACATGATAAGCAGAACGGGCAAGGAAGAGGTCTGCTGGTTATCTGGGCTGATTAGAGCACGATGCTTATAATACCAAGGTCAATTCCCAATATGGGCTACATGTCACTTTCGTGGGGGCGGTGTGCGACTCAGAAGGTTAAACCTCTGTGCCCATGATCAGAAGATCGCTGCTTTAAGCCCAGCCTTGGCAGAATAGTTACATGTTTGTGGGCCTCTGAGCAAGGCCCTTAAACCACAGCTCCAGGGGAACTGCATTCAAGTTGATGGGGTAGGCAAAATGAGAGAAAAGTATCGCTTTAATAAAAAATACTTAATCTAAAGTATCTCTGTTCTATACGGCAGTGTTTCCCAACCCGGCCCTCGGGGAGCATAAATGTGGACTGACTGTCGGGGGGCTCATGCTATACAGGGGTCCATGAGACTACACAGACCTTAGCCTGGACTGGAGGCCAGAGAGCATTTCAGAGAATTTCAGGATGATTCTCCTCCACCTTGCAGTGTAAACACCACTGTAACATCCTGTACTTTGTCTAACAGGTGACAAAACCCAAATCTGGTTAAAAAAAAAAAAAAAAAAAAAAAAAACAAAACAAGAAAAAATGGGTAATAAATAAGAAACTCATCCCTGCCCCCCACCATTCAAATGACCCCCCCCTTCCTGCATAACCAGGGCCCTAACAGACAGACAGACAGGTCTCCCTACTTCATTGCGATGTGTCTCTGTCAGTTCCATTCTCCCAGCTCTCAACCCCCCCAACGCCCC
>JAODLC010000133.1:21118557-21140454 GCA_026781145.1 Hippopotamyrus pictus
GACGAAGGAGGGTGGGCAGGCTGTCTCTACAGGAGGGGACCATGTGGGACTGCTGGAGGAAGACGTGAGCAGGAGACGAGTGTGAGGGAGGGGCAGCGGGGGAAGAGTGTGGGGGCATTAAACCCATGTCCTGTAGGTGGGTTATGAGCCCGCCCTTTATGATCTTACCTTCCACCATGTGGGGCACCCTGTGTGTCTACATCACCCCACCGCGGGCCTCATGACAAGCTGACAGGCACCCGGCCACGTTAGCTACATGCTTAGAGGCATTACACCCAACTGTGTGCATATCTATACCCCCCCAGAGCCTCTTTATTCTGCCCTCGGAGGGAATCATATCCCCATTTCATGGATCCCCTCACGTCTGGGTCCAGAACAGTGCAGAGGTATGAGCAGCAACTTCCTCAGCCCTACAGCACCATACCCCAAGAGCTCATGGGTATGTACATGTGTGTGTGTGTGTGTGTGTGTGTGTGTGTCCTGGAGGTGCTCATATTCCATGGCTTCCACTATTTACACGCTGAGCTCAGACACCTGCTTATGGAGCAGGACCCCAGAACATCGTGTCGGGGGGGGGGTTTAGACTCAACCATTTGGAGGCGGAAAAGGGGTGACAGAGAATGAAGACAAAGCAGACAAATGCTAAAATGCTTACTATAAGAAATGCAACCCCCACCTCCCCCAAACCCAAGTTTAAGAAAAAAAAATCCAAGCCACAAACACCCATTTCTCCTCCAGCTTTGGCTCCTACTGGGACGGAGGCATAGCGGAAACACAGAGCCAACTGGGAGGCAGTAACCACACATCTGTGTCTTTCGAAAAGTCCTGGAATACAAAAACAGGGCTGGGGTTTATGCTTAACTCTGAGGACATACAAGGAACCAAAGCAAGACTCCAGGTCATAGTATACAAGTTATATTTTTGAATAAAGCACTACACCATATATTATTAAATGCATTTTCTTAGAAACATTTTGCGTTATTCTAGTCAAGTTCGATGTTGATCATCAGTCTCAGTCCCAGATGTTACTGTTGTTGTCACACGTCCTCTTCACTGCACACGCTTCACAAACAGCCATATTTCTCTATAAAATATACAGCCGTACTGAGCCCTAGAGGCTGTATGTCCAGGACGGTCCCTGTGAAGGCTACATTCTAGTCACGAAACCCACAGAACAGCAATGAGAATGTCAGTCACCCTGTGGCAAAAGCCATCAGATAGGGCAGGGCGTGGTGGGGGGGTTGGAGGAGATATGATCTGAAAAATGGGTCGCTGCTCCATTTGGTTTAAGAGGTCATGCCTGATTCCTGTGGCAGAGGAACGTAAGTGCGAGATTCCGGGAATCGCTGATGCACACAGGAATTCTGACCCTGACACCCGTATCTCGACCACATCCGTGAAGGACATGGGCTGGGTCCATCACATCTGAGAGGCCTAGAGGAACATCTGAGGAGCGACATGTGACAATGTGCAGGGTTTCACACGGATGATGAGACTTTATTCTCCGCAAAAAGGCTTATTGAAGAAGACGGTGGCTAGAAATCGGCATACATGTGAAGCACACAAGCTGGATGATCCTAGCTAATGAATGGTAATGGATGGTAATGGTTGATCCTGCTATGGTTCTCGTTTCTCGCCATCAAGTGTCATGCCCCGCTCGCCCGATCCTCCCGTGTGCCACGCCCCCTCATCTACCCCATGTGTAATCCTCGTGTTTACCAGCTGCTTCCTGTTGCTGTTAATAAGTCCTGTGTATTTCAGTTCCGGTATGTTTCCCTAGTCCTGTCATTAATGTTGCATGTTGCCAGTGTCCTGTGTTTGAGTAATTCCTAATAAATCCTGCATTCCTCCGATCCTCCGTCTGCCTGCTCCTGCTTCCCTGGTTTGACGTGACATCAAGCTTTTCAGCTTTCATGATGGTCTCGAATCACTTATTACCACGTCTACAATGCCCTTACAGATCGGGATGCACAAACCTGTTTAAACTGGTGTCACTTGCACAGACATCAAGGATATTTAAAAAAATATGAATAAATAAGAATACAGACTTTGACGTTAATGAAAACCGAAATGGCTCTTTTGAAGCCCTGTTGACTTTGGTGTTCGCTCATGCATAATACAATATTTGACTTCCATTTGCGTTCTCCTCACGTCGCGTCACTGAGACGTGGGAGCGGGTCCTTCTATCGCGGAAATGAATCCGATGGTAGCGAACGGAGCTGAATGGGATGAAGTGGCCAGGGAGAGCGGCGTTGCCAGGAGATACATCAAGCCAACCTTCAAGGTTACCGAACAGCACAGTCCTGTTGGGCTTTGCATGTTCCCCTCAACCCTGCATCCCAAAGAAAAACCACGACTGGACTGAAAACATTTCTTCTCATTCACTGACCCTCTCATCCAATCTTGAGCACCTCTGATCCAATCTTGACGAGGAGTTGTGAACAGAGAGGTACATGGAAGCAGACTCCACACGCTCCTTCTTAAATAGAGCTGGCATGCGGCACTAGCCTCAGCAGTAACGCATCATCACAAATGCACGTGGTGATGCGACGCAGAGGCGGGAATCCACAGCGCACCGTTGACCGCTGTTCAGCACTATGCAGCCGGACAGCGGCCCCAACTGTAAGAAGGATGCAGCTGGAGGCTCCGACCACCATAAGCGGGGGGGTGCAGCATGATCTTCTCTGGCATGGCTCGAAGCCCGAATCGCAGAGAATGGCAAGCGGCTCAAGTCTGCTGTCTCTTCCCTTACCAGCAGACACCCAGTCGCTGCTGTAGTGAGCGGCGAACGAGGTCCCCCTGAGCTGGCGGCTTCAAACCTGCTCATCACCCTCAACCTTCCCCTCTCCACATCACCCTCAAGCTTCCCCTCTCCGCATCACCCTCAAGCTTCCCCTCTCCGCATCACCCTCAAGCTTCCCCTCTCCGCATCACCCTCAAGCTTCTCCTCTCCACATCACCCCTCCAGGAGTATTTCCCAGCATTCCCCTCTCCTTCGCCCACCTCAATATAATTATAATGAGCTATGAACATGTAACAGGAGAATGACACAGCAGCAACGAAGTCAATGCAGTTACCTACGGGACTGAGGTGAACTTGTACTCCCCGACTAGCAATGTGGATAATTAAAAGCGCACTGTGCTCTGCTTTCTGATTTCTTGTTAACACAATGTGTGTGACTGACTATGAACTGGTTCTATGGACAGAAGGGACTTTCATCCTAAGGAATGAGACCCCCCAGCACCGTGAAACCATTTCGGTGCGTTTGACTGATATTCTGAGCCCCACCCTCAGTTGGAGGGCAGCTCAGAGACGCACGTCGTCCTCTGGGGTGATTTTTGTTTTTTATTGTTTTCTTCCTGGTTGATTTAACAGCTTGAGGGAGAGACACTTGAGGACACCGCAAGCTGCCGGCGATGATGTAAACGCTGCCTCAGCTAGTGATCCCAAACGATCCGCGTGAAATGTCAGGAAAGGGCAGAAGGTGCCCTTGGGGGAGGGGCCGCGTGGTGACGCAGGTGCAGCGTGGTGTGGAGGCTGACACAGGATGCGGGCGGACGGTCAGTATCCACAGGACACTGTCAGCCGAGAACCCCTCCGTCTCGCGAGTCAACCTCCACACCTTCCCAGTCACCCACCCTGGGATACCAGACAGTGCAGAGTCCTCTATCTCCCTTTATAAACATGCCCAATGACTGCAGTCCCATTGTGTGCTCATGATCGATCTGCTCGTGCTCCTTTTATCCAGACTGTTGGAAGGATGCTGGGTAATCCGGCCCCCAAGCAGCCATTACGCCTCCTGTGTGCCCTAAACGGTGCAGCTGGTGCGATGTTCACACTGTCGGCACTGTGGCTGCTCACTCCCCTGGGGCAGCCTGCACCCTGGCTGCTATTGACCGTGGCCCAATCGGCTAATCGCACTCCGGCCCGGCTAACGGCTGCCCCGAGGTGCCCAATCCGATACCAGACGGAAGGCAGACAGCTCGCTAACTGCCCGGCCGACGTCCCATTCAGAGAGCTTCCGGAACGTTCTGGCTTCTGTGGCTCTCAGTAACACACGAGCGTGCAAAGGTTCAGAAACCTCACACTCAGCTGACGGAACGGTGATAATCAGGCCAAAAATAACGATGCGTATAAATAGCAGCATAGCGTGAAAAGCAGAAAGGTTTCCATACCTGCTTCTACCTCCCTATCAAGGTTGGATACCACTTTATATCCAACAACCCCCCCCCCCACACACACACACACAGGGATGCTCATGATTTGCATCTTTATTTACAGACACCTCAATGTTCTTCTCGAGGTGCCGTGGAGCAGAGGATGGTGGATGAGCCCAAATCAAGAACCTATGGTTAGTGTAAATTGTCCCCCGAGGTGAGTGATCCAATCCCATATGGCAGTAGGCTGGACACGGCCTTGATTTCCCAGGCTCCCCGGGCTTGTCTCTTAGCTGATTATGACCGCTACACTTCCCTCTGGTTCTTGTCACTGAACACTAGCCTGAAGAGATGGCCTGTCGTGAGAAGGCCTGTGTCGCGCATCACGGCCTCGTCGCAGCTGTCAGGGACACTGAGATGAAGAGATGACATGTTAAGGATAGCAGGAGCGGGCTCTCTGATAAACATCAGCTATGCTAGGAGCGGGGAGGAAAAAAATGCCGTGTGTCGTGTAGTTTCTGTCAAATGAGTTAAAACAGGCAGGTAAGCATGTTGGTTTGGTATACCTCTTGTTAAAGGAGCTAAAAACAGTAGATTATCATCTCAGTTTGGCACAATTTATGTTAAACAAGTCAAAAACAGGAGCTAGATGTCTCAATTTGGCACACATTGTGCTAAACGAGTTAAAAACAGCTGCTAAACATCTGAGTTTGGCGCACTTCCTGGTGAACGAGTTAAAGTAGCAGCCAAACACCTCAGTCTGGCAGCCGTTATCGTCGGCCAGAGATGGGCAGAAAGCAGCAGCTGTGTCTATTTCCAGGTCTCCGCGCCTGTGCGGAATGCGACGCATGCGGCGCGCGCAGCTGTCACAGAACCGCATCCTCGCCGCCGACGTCGCAGCCGGTGGCAGCAGCCCGGCCGGGGGCCGCTCTACGCCCTGAGAGAGCGGGCCGCAATGCGGAGTCGCGCCACCGCGTGCCTCGGCTGGACACAGGCTTTGGCCAACAGCGCAGGGAGTCATTAACCCTCCGGCTGCCCCCCTCCACCCCCCAAGTCGGGTGCTAATCCACGGGCAGCATTTCCGGCCGCTCACCCCAAACCCCCGCTTGTCCCGCGAGGACCTGCCGGTCCGTCCCCCGGAGTCTGAGCGACCCACATGTCGAATTTCCCCGTCGCTAGAGATGAAGGCTCGTCGATCGCCAGGTGGGGCGATCGGGCTCATCAGGCCGTGGGTGAAGAGAAGCCCCACATGTTGCCATGGCAACAGAGCGAGCCTCGCACGTGAATCAGCCAGGTTTCGGGCACGATTTAGCATCGCATTCATCCCTACATCTTCTCGCCGCGGTAGCGACGAGCTGCTCGGTGGACACCCCTCTGGACGTACTGTGATCCCTTCCCAATACGCCTACATTTCCAGAGGATATACTCTGTCTATGTCCTCAAGGGCTGCCCAGCCGATAAACGTGCTGACGTAGTGTGGCCAGACGCAGTGGGGTGACAGCACCGCGGTCACACGGCACCTCGTCCGGTCTGCTGCCTGCATCTCCCTGACAACCGCTTCTGGAACCCTCCGCACTCTCCGCCCTGTCTGTCAGGTGTAAGGAATGTGGCTCACCTACACACCATATTCATAATACCACAATGGACAAAAACATGACGCTTTACGCCCCTTTGTGATCATAGTCTTGCCTTCCGCCATTTCATCGCAACTGATCAAGAAACGCATCAGACCCTTGGTTGCCATGGCCACGCTCACGTCGACTTTACGAATGTATAAGGTAACGTGGAGAAACGTGTAACCTTTTAGTCTATTGACACCCCCCTTCCCATTGCCGCCACGCAATTCTCTAGCTCGACGTGTTTCGGGGCCGGCCGGTTGTTCTCAGATACGCGATTCCTGACGACTGGGCTCTATGGCAACAGAGTTCAGCCAGGAAGTGGGAGGAGTTAGAGGGAGTCACACAACCAATAAACTGAAGAGTTCCTCTGAGCACTTTACATAAACAAATCACTTATGCCAATCGTTTGCAGTTGTCAGGTACTGGGGAAAAAAAAAAAACAATCCTCACTTTGTGAGAGCAATTTGAGCCATGCTGTGAAAACCGCCAAAACATAATCACAACAATAGTGACTTGAACAAATTTCTTTACAACAATCATTATACTTAAAACTCTTATCTTGGAGCTGTCGCATTGTACCTTTATTTCATTCTATTGTGAATATGTCCAATGTGTATATTTTAAAAGGAATTCCAAGACACTTCATTTTACAGAAACTAGAAGTGTTGAACGCAATTATTATTTTTCATTTTATGTTAAAAAGAAGTCAAGCTCTAGCCATGAGTTACGGTGACACGCTTTGAAGGTATCGCAGAGAGAAAAAAACTTAATGGAAGCTGGCGACAGATTTGTGCCTTTTTAGGCCTTAATATTTCATTCACATATGCAGGGGAACGGGAACTCTTCCACATACACCCCCAGGGTTGGGGGTTCGAGTCCCTCTGCTCTGTATGGGAAGTTTGCATGCTCCATCTCCAAACGTGTGTGTGCCCTGTGACTGACTGGCACCTCCGAACGTGCCACTGAATGCGTGTGCCCTGTGACTGACTGGCACCTCCGAACGTGCCACTGAATGCGTGTGCCCTGTGACTGACTGGCACCTCATCTGGGTTGTTTCCTGAATCGGACTCTCCATAACCCCGTACTGGATGACCACTTCTGGAAGAGTGGTATGTTAAAGCGTCTTGTGGACTGCGTGGCATGTGTTCTTCTGCAGGACAAGCGTGGCGAGCAAGCGTGAGCTAACCCCAAACACACTGCACTAATGTCTGAAACAGTCCTTTCCGCAGAAGCTTCTGGAAACATCACAGCTGGATCTTGGCTCCCCTAGAGTCAGCAACGACGTCTCCGGCTTGAGTAACGGGCAGCTGGTTGCCAGGAGGCTGTGGCTGAGGAGTGATGTTGGCGGGGGTGGGGGTTGTAAATGATATAGTCCTTTGTCACAGTGACAGTGGCTCCGGGCTTTTAGTGCAGAATTGTACTACTTGCCGTCTCTGTGCGTCCAGAGCTGTCAGTCAGCAGCTTGGCCTTTTGCCGTGTCCCTTGACACCTAGGGCGGCGCCGCTGAGTCAGCGTAGATGGCTGCTCGAGGCGTGCGTCGGATACTATCAGAGGAGCGAGTTAGTGAGCCAACGTGATGCAGCCCTGTCTGCTGCCGGGTTGGTACACTTCTGTCAGTCACAATGCTGCCCCTGAACTCCCGGGTCCAGTAGGGATCCTGCTGTTGAACCATTGAAACGATATTTAAACATCAACAGCGCGACAGACGAGGAGCCTCTGATAGCAGCGGCCGCCAAGCAAAGGGGAATCAGCGAGAAGCGGCACCGACGGCTCCCCGGGTGGACAAATAGGAGCGAGAGGAGGAGGACGGGGGGAGGACAGGATGGCAGCATGGCAAGGGTGGGGGTGTTATGAGTCGGGGGAGGCCCCAGGCCACCGGGTGCAGGTCACGGAAAAAGGATTTTAATTTTGAAGTATGTATTTAGTCTTTGAAATGGTAATCCCCTCTGTGCCCCCCAGGTGGCCATTGGAGAGCTCCTTTGGGGGGAGCACAAGCCTCACCATTTCCAGCTGGCGGGCCCCTGGGTCTATGGGGGGGTAATCACACTGTATGCGCACAAGGCCATGACAAATCCAGCTGGCCAAGCCGCTAGACACCATGTTCCTCCAGCCAGCGCTGTCTGAGCGCGTGCAGTGAGGCGGCTTCTTCGCAGAAACTTTAACACCCCCGCACCCTCGCCCCCCGACCTTCGGCTGACCTGGCTCCCAGTTGCCAATCCTACCAGCTGACTGGGGTTACTGGGCGATAGATTAAGTGACATCGAAATCCCTTTAAGTATGAGAGACGGTGACAGGGACACTGGGGTGAGCAGGACTGCGGGGGGGGGGCGATTCCCTGCCTCACACACAGATCCAGAACCCCCACCCTCTCTCTCTCTCTCCTCTCTCTCTCTCTAACACCTTCAGTAATGCCCCTAGCGAGTCCAGTGACCATGCCCCTTGCCAGGACGCCCACATGGCCCCCTCCCACGTTCTGCCACGGCACGCCGGATGGCTGGATGCAAACCGAATGGCAACACAGCGAAAAACATGCTGACTCGCTGTGGACTGAGACACGGATATGACATCTGCCTAATCACAGATTATTAATTACACAATGAATTAGATTTTAAACACAGGTGAGCAGCCAGCGAGGGGGTGGTTAGGGCCATGCAGGCCCTTAATAATTACTCATCGTTATTACCGTTCATTACTCATGCCGCGAACACCAGCTCGACAGCCCATGGCACACAGGGATTCCCCGGCCTCCCACATCCTGTTTCTGGTCCGCACCCTCACACACACACAGGTCTGTTTTCCTCATTGTAAAACAATCAATAATCTGTAAGACCAAATCAACCAGGTTAACAGAGAGAGAGAAAGATACACAGAGACACTCCGTCATTGTCGACCCTGCAGCACGACCCCTGGCCTGAAAGTTTCATCACCCCTTAAATTATAACAGAACACCTCCTCTCGCCGCCTTCGTAGGACGCTCCCTGTCGCTTTCATTGTGCTACGGTTCAGTGAAAATAAATGCGCTTTAAAAAGAAGAGTGTGCTAAAACAGAAAAGCTGTATGTAAACAGAGCACAGAAAGTAAAACAAGGTCACGTCGATAGAAAACACCCAGCGTTCCAAACAAAGTCAACATTTACTGATCTCTCCAGGAACGTGTTTGTATAACAATAAGTGCACTACCGGGACAAGCAGGAATGGAATGAACATGAACAAGACATAAGCGAATGAGGTAACTTGTGGGAAAAGGTGTGTGAAAGAGTTTTTGAAACCGGAAAAATGCAGGGCTGTAATAACCAGTCATCAATGCAGGGCTGTAATAACCAGTCATCAATGCAGGGCTGTAATAACCAGTCATCAATGCAGGGCTGTAATAACCAGTCATCAATGATTAGCTATTAGCAAACCTACACTGACTGCTTACTGAATAGTGCTCCTCACACTGGTAACCTTTCAGACGAAGGTCCTGTGAATTAGGACATATCAATACGGTTTATAGATCAAACAAATGATTTATTAAGCCTTGCATTTATTTGGTAATTTGAAAGAACTTTGCAGCCGTTTTTGAAATGCAGCTCTTGTACTGAACCACTGGTCAGCAGTAATGCTATTCACATCCCATCTGTGCTTCCGTTTTATGGGCATATCCTGATTGACTGATCTGGGGTCAGGTGTTTGTGGAAGGACCCAGAATGGCCCAGAATGCCACAGTTACAGGACTAAACCAAACTAAGATTCATACCCATTCCGAGAGACACTATATGTACTATATGTAATTTATGTACGATATGTACAGTGACCCACCAGGGGCCACAGAAATGCCCAGGATGTGTCGTGTATCAGGAGGCCCCTGAGGGCCCGCACTAATGCCCAGGACGTGGTGTGTACCCGAAGGCCCCTGAGGGCCCGCACTAATGCCCAGGACATGGTGTGTACCCGGAGGCCCCTGAGGGTCCGCACTAATGCCCAGGACGTGGTGTGTATCAGGAGGCCCCTGAGGGCCCTCACTAATGCCCAGGACGTGGTGTGTACCCGGAGGCCCCTGAGGGCCCGCACTAATGCCCAGGACATGGTGTGTATCAGGAGGCCCCTGAGGGCCCACACTAATGCCCAGGACGTGGTGTGTACCCGGAGGCCCCTGAGGGCCCGAACTAATGCCCAGGACGTGGTGTGTACCTGGAGGCCCCTGAGGGCCCGCACTAATGCCCAGGACATTGCGTGTACCTGGAGGCTCCTGAGGGCCCGCACTAATGCCCAGGACATGGCGTGTACCTGGAGGCCCCCTGGAGCCCATATGAATGCCCCAGGATGCCCAGCTTTCAGGGTGGGTTAGGGGGGGGTCTGTGACTGGGAGTAGCTTACTGTCCTTTTAACAGCGCACCAAAATGAGTCAACAGAGCAGCCTTCTGTCTTTCGTCTATCACCCCAAATGGTGCCACCCCCCCTTCCCACATGCTTGTGACATCATCACAGCCTCCCCCCAGAGATCTCAGCGACCTGCTTCACCGCCAACGGCCAAACGAGGGAAGCACCGATCCCCGGTACCTTAAAGGCTCCACCTGACTCTGATCTAATTAGATGGGCTGCTTGACATCACACTGCCTCACTGCTCCGAAACAAAACCACCGATCACTCAGGCGCCTGGTCCGACCGGACTGTAGCTTTAAGAACCAGATGGCAGCGGTCAGGCGCCTGAATGTGGCCTTTGCAGAGAAATCCTGGATATGAACAGCATGGCGATACGGATGGGATTCCCGAACGGGCTTCTCTCCATCTATGGAAAAGTGCAGGCTCACAGGGAAGGGGGTGGACCAGGGTACCAGGGAGCTGGAGGCATGAGAGCAGTGCTGATCAGTTGACGGCCTCTTCTCCCGCCCGAGCGCTGGGACGAACTGCCCACTGTGGCGACCAGGCTGGTGCGCTGCCAGAAACCATTCTGGCATGCTAATCGCTTACAAATACGATATTATCGGGGGGGGGGGAGGTTCCCCGGCTTGGACTGGAGCCAGCAGTGCATGCGGCGCCTCCCGTAGCAGGCCGACACACCCCGTTGGTTTTGCGTAGGCAGAGGCCCTTAGGCGACTGACTTCCCGCGCATCACAAAAGGGAAGCCCTTCCGCAGAGCCGTCCGCACTGTCCGGGGTGTTTGAGCCTGACTATCCCGTCCCGTCCCCAGCAAAGAAACCTCTGTTAAATGTCAGAAAAAGTATCAAAAAGACCCCTCTGACCTTCGCACGACCCTCTCACCCTCCCTTCTCACGCAGCGCTAATGATGACAGCCGGCGGCGCCGTCGGGTCCTTTTGGTCTCGTCCCATCTGCGACCAGCTCCCGGCATCCCTCCTGGCTCCGACTCACTCCGTCTCCCAGGACCCAGTCGACGGTTTCTAGGCCGATCCGTGGTGAAGCAGGATCGCGGGGAGAGCCCGAAAGCTCTCGCCGGGTCGCGGAGCCACTTTCTGGGCCAGAGAGCTGATTGGGTCAAAACCCACCTTGCTGCCGTACCCCAGAGCGGTGACCTGAATTGCTTCAATTAATTATCTAGCTGCACAAACGCATAAATAAAGCGTATAAACAGAGGCTGTCTGGGTCGCTAAACGCTGAATCAGTTCATCAAGCAATTTAACGAAGGAGGGACAAGCTGACATCTCGATCAGAGGTCCAACACGAAGAGACCGCCGCTGATTCTGAGGTCAATCCCCTGCTTTTTTCTTCGGTAATCCAGACTTCGGCGGGGGGGGGGGGGGGCGGGGGCGAAAGCCACGCCACCATTCCGCGCTCCGCCACCCCGCATCACCACGGCAGCGGCTGACGAGTGCGCCCGAGTGCCGCCGTATGACCAGAAATAGCCACAGACTCCCTGCACTCCCGCTGTCTTAAGAGCTCCCTGGGGGGGTGAAGGTGGGGGTGTTGGCGCTCATCTGTCAAGCAGAAAGAGCCATTTCCCTCTGTCCCTTTCCCATTACATGTCCATGCTTTCTTAAAATTACTGTCCCCATCCACTGACCTTTTTGTTCACATTATCTTCCGTCCCTCTCCATTCCTCTCCTCTTTTATGTCATGTTAAAACACTCTGTTCCAGATGATTTGTAGGGAATGTACCATCTGGCACCTGCGTAATGAGTCTGCCCAGACTCTAGAGGGCGCCAGTGCTGGGACAAATGGCAGGGAGAGACCTATGCATGCATCTATTGGAAAATTAAGACACCTGGGGGGGGGACTCTGGTTTATGAAACCAGTTATTATATTACGGCTGTCCATCACAATTCCAAGAACAATTATCCAAGCATAAACAATGGGGAGTCGTTAGCGTGCATTTTTTATTGCGGGAAAACATTGATTAAAACATCAGTTCATAATTGAAAGTATCTCTTGAACCATTAAAAAAATCCACCAAAACCTGTTTTCAAAATTTGCTGTTTTCTCGTCTGTGCAATGCACTGATTCTGGACAGGGTGAGATAATAAGATGCATCACTTGTAGCTTCTTCCACCTCCTGTGTGCCATTGTGCAAAAAAAAGCTACAAAGCAGATTGCTTGTTGGTTATATATACATATATACATAGACTGCTTCCCTCTGTATATAAGCTACAATGAAGCTGTAATGCTAATCTGACAAAAAGCTCTTTGAGGCTGAGTGGTTCTGGTGGTGCGTGTAATGCTACAAAGGTCACACCCACTGCTTGATTCTACAGTGTACAGCTACTCTGGGCTGCGGTGCCGAACTGTGGACAAACTGGTATCGACAAAAGCCCCGATCCGGGGTAGAAACACGGTCATTTAAGCAGTCGAATTGCTAATATATAAATGCAAGCATGCGTGTAGCCCTTGGACTCGGATCTCTTGCATGAGGCCTGCTGACCTTGTAGAGCCCAGATGATGACCAAGCACTTTCTAACGCCAATCTCCAGTGTTCAGGCACAGGTACAGCAATGTGGAGAAATGGGGGCTGAAACGAGCCTAATCTGAACCATGCCTCCCACCCATGCTGAAGAGAGCTGAAGGTGACAGAAGGGAAGTTCATCTTCAAGAGTAGAGTCAAAACATACTTTGATCCGGGGTAGAGGTGGGTGGGCGTGGGGGGAGGGGGGGGCAGTGGTTGTGCTATTGTCATTCTGACAGTATAAAGAGAATGATACAAGTTAAGTCATAGTGATCTGCTTTAGGTACTTAGTCCAGCGCTGAGTCTGAAAATAAAAGCAGCATAGCAGTTAGGCCTGAATATTGTCCTTCACTACCCAAAGATGACTCTGAAGGCAGATCATGCTACGTACAGATCTAACAGGTCTAACATGTCGTTTATGTTACTGCAAGAGAGGTGACTTCACAGACAGATGGAAGTATGTGACGGGAGAGAAGTCGACTAGGTGCATGACGAGGGGGATGGCGGCTTTGGCAGCCAACAGAACCACGTGGTTCACTACGATTGTATCAAAGGAATCCACAGTCTTCACGTCGCCCGGCAGATAAGACGGCTCCGCTAGTCTCTGGCAAGACCTGGGCTTCTTGAGCAAACAGCTCAGGTCTGGGATTATTCAGGAAAAATACAAGCAGCATATGTTCATATAAATGACTAACCGGAGATGAAGATCAGGTGGAACAAGCCTGTATTGTCTACTGAGCCGCCCAGCAAGGCAGAAAGTAGCAGACTCATTTTACGTCCTCATTACGCTATGTGCAGATTGAGCAGCACGGTGATAGTGTTACACGCTTTGACTGTTCTGCATGGTTAACTGCAGTCCATCAAACACGCACAAGTTAACATCCTCATTCCTTTTAACGTCCTTGTTTGCACACAACAGTCATCAGACATGGATTTTTTTAGCTGCTTAGTGTGTTTCCCACTACAGGTTGCACTGGTTTCTCCACACAGCCACATTCCTAACATTCCTATCCACCTGTGAGCCCGTTTCACTCCCCAACCTGCCTTTCCACCTTACAGCCAAGGTGCTCCAAGGTCACCACCCCGTCCATCAGTGGGCGGAGCTCACCAGGCTTTCCCTTCATTGGTCGGTGACGGCCCACCTGAATGACTGACAGGTCGAGTGGAGCGCTGAATCCACTAACACATTGTCAGTTGGATCTACAGGAGATTAATGTCACTGGGCTCAGTTTGGCTGACTGGCATGTGCCATCCTCAGTGCCCCATCAGGGTGCTTTGAAAAAATGCATGTTCAACTACAGTTTTTGACTCTGTGGCCCATAGCAAGGCTTTGAAAAATGGTGAATTCTGAGCAAATGAATGCACGGAAGGATAATATATTCAGACAAATATGCAAAATGCATTCTATTCTGACTTTTGGAAGCAGCCCAGTGAGTGTGAACATCTGTGCATCAGGACTGACACATACCTGGCTCCCACCTAAGTGGATGTCATAAGAGCAGGCTCAGGTGACGAGGTTCACTATGGGTCATTTTCCAGAGAAGCCCCCCCCCCCACTTCCAGTGAGATGGCATTCTGCCCTGGCTGGGCACCCACGCCAAACATATGGCAGGGACAGCCCATCCCGCACCGTCATTTTAAACAGCCGCTAGAATCGTGCCAGCGGCAGCGATCATACATCAGCCAAAAACAGGAACGCCATATTACCGTCACGACAGCCTTTACACGGCCAGTCTCCCCGTGAAATCTGCAGCCTGCCAAAGCACATATTCTTTTAAATTTGTAAATGTTTTGCATATTTCAAATCAGCGTATAATTGCCAGCTTAACTCGTATACATTCAGGTTAAATATGCATAGTAATTCTATTTGCATGTGCTTTAGGAGTCTCAGACAAATCGGGCAGCAAGCTCCTTGATAAATTAGCTGTTAGTGCCTGGCTGCCATGAATCTTAAAAGCAGACGGTTATTTGGCATGCCCAGCCATGCTTACAAAATGTATTCTGTGTAATATTGCGTGAGCCTTGTGGTTTTTATTTCCAATAAATGCCACCGAAAAACTTGGCATGTCTGAATCTCCATAAAAAAAAGGGTGTGGCGTGGCTAATAGAGTGAGCCCAGGAGGCGTGGCCGGTTGCATGCACCGGATGAGGAGTCTGGCCAATCACGGGCTTTGATCGCCTCTACTTGTTGCGCCTCTTCGTAATGGGCATGTAGGCTGACCTCAGTAGAAAATAGATTAATAAATATAAAAAAGTCTCAGAATGAGCAGTGTTTGGTGTTTGAAGCCTGTCAGTGTTTCTGAAAGCCCTCTGGGGTGGCTCAGGCATGAGAGCCCTCATCAAATTAGAGTGCATCTTGAGGGAAGGGGCAATGCTGTGGATTAAAATCCTGGAATTACAATCGATTATACAGGATCCAGGTACCAAGAATTTTGGTTTTTAGGCAGAACGGTGTGTGTTTGAGGTATGTATGTAAGAATTAGTGATGCGCGGGTTGGGTATTTTTCCAACCCGCGGGTCCCGCTTTTATGAAATTATTTGGCCCGCCCCGCAAATAAAGTGACAATTTCTTTACCCGCCCCAACCCGACCCGCGGGTTACCCGCAGGGTCCACGGGTTACGAGACGACCCGCGCATCACTAGTAAGAATGCCTATGTATGCAATGCATGCGTCAGATTGCATGTGTGTCGGTAGATGTTTGTAGTCTTACATGTGAGGGAATGTGTACATTTGTTTATGTGTTTTTGCATAAGAGAGGGTACAGGGCAGCTTCAAGAAGCATCATGAAGATGAATCTCCTCCACTTTGCTGGCCAATAGTGGGGTCGTTCGTCACAGCCCCTCAGAGAAGTGTGAAATGTTTCCTCTGAGGATACGACTTCTCCAGCTCTCTGGACCACAATGCTCGATGAAGCGTGTTCAGACGTGGCGAGACAGGGCTCACCAGTCTCAAGGAAAACCAGTAATGGCAGGACTCCACAAGAGACTTGAAGTTCTTTTCAACATCAACAAAAACTCCAGCTATGAATCAACAGCTCAAATTTTCCATCAACAGCAAAGATTATTAGAGTGGTCTGAACTACAGTGGACACCTAGAAGGACATTGCAGTAAGAGCAGTATCCACGATGGTACACAACCGCTGGCCGGCTACAAGCTTCTACATGTACGCAGAAATCGAGGCCTGGATACCTAGAGGGGGAACAAAACCTTAAGAGAACATCAGCCGTTTGCCTCCTTCCATCTCATTTGCATTTCTAATCTGCTTTTAGTCATTTCAAAAACACTTACATATATGCAAATAAACTATACGAAAAAGAGAAACCAACTGTGGGCCAAAAAAAAGAGTTTCCTGCCAGCTGCTCCAGTTGCCAGCCTTCCCCACTGGTCTTTGATCAGCTGTGAGAAGCTCTGGAGTCACCAGCACCAAAGCTCTCAAAAGACAATGAAGACCATCAGCCGGCTCCGCCCACCTGTCTTCCCTCCGCCCCACATTCTGCTTCTCTGCATCATCCCTTCTCCCATCTTCTCATTCTTCAACCTTTTGCCTCACGCCCGGCCTTCTAGTTGCTTTTTGTCTTCTGCCACCAGTGCCAGCACAAGGCCACCAAGTGACAGGGTGCAGACATGCATGTCACCATTGCCGTCATAGGTGGTGTCGAGACAGTGTAGGGTTTCCTGCAGCCGATCAGGATCATTTGTTCCAAGCATGTCGTGTATTATCTCTGACTTGTAAGGGGTGTGGTCAACATATAGTGAAACCCGGTGTCACAATGGCACCTCTGGGACCCCCTAGTCATCTGGTGCCTGACTGGTGGCCCTGTATATGCTGCAGTACCAAGGACAGCAGCCACCTATTCAGCAGCAAGGGGTGTAGGTGGACACATATATATATAAGCACCTTATTCTTATTCCCCCCCATAAATGAGGCTGTCTCTGATTGGGGGGAGGGGCACGTCTTTTTCTTGTAAAACACCTGATACGCTTGTGTGTTGTACTCACACTCTGCCGTACTGGTCAAAGGGACATCTCCCATTCGTCCTATTTACAAATCACATGCACTTAAAAAAACTACTACACATGGTATCTTACTGTGCCACCCTATATTGTCCATGGATCGTCCAGCAAATTACCCATGAGACTAATTACACTAATTACACACGGCCCTTAACATAGTGGAAGTAGGCACTGTTTGTGAGGAGCTGTTTGATGTGATTTCTGCATCAGCTTGGAAAGGGCTTGGCAGCTGACAAGGAGATCGCCATCGCCACACTGCTTGCACCCCCCGATCGATCCCACCGCACTTGTTGACAAGGAAACAGGATCCTTTCCAGAAAATCGGTTTCAGGTGTCGGTCATGCTTGCAGAAGCCAGGAGATGGAAAGCAGACTGGACACTTCAAATGAGAGAGGTGGCAAAAGAGGACAGGCTGTTCATTCGTCACCATATCCTGGTTGCTATTAGCAGCGTCCACATGCTTAGAGGGTTCCGTGTGCTAGCCTGTAGCAGTACCTTGGGTTCCTTCACGTGGGAAGGTAGTCTGGGCTAAATGTAAGTGAACGATAAGTGAAGTTGTGAGTGACGATAAAAGTCCATTCAGCCAAGACTACCTTAAATCTGACAAGTTATTTGGCTAAGCAAGAAATCCTGCTTCACGGAATGCCCCCCTCCAGAACAGAGAAACCCTGGTCTAATGAACTGCTGAATTCTATAGAAGCATCATTTCCCAGTCCAGTCCTCAGGAACCCACGGTCGGTCCACATCCTGCCAGACAGTCATTTTAACATGGACGGTCTATGGGTTCCTGTGGACCGTGGGAAACACTGTACAAAAGGACTATCATTCCCTCTGTACCCGTGCTTAGCCCGAAGCATCATACCCAGGATGACAAGCAGAGGTATAAACCAATCACATTCTCTCAGGGGAGGGGGCTTTCAATTTCAAAACACGTTCCATCCTTGCAGAGGCATCCCATTCATCTCCCTTCGTGCCGATCGTGCCTGTAAGCTTTCCGCGCTGGATGCGGACAGGACCTCCTTATTAATCAGCACACAGAGGAGATCTATCCCCGCGTCAGACGTTGAGCCAAGGATGTCATAAATCTTTCACCGGGGACACCGGCAGTCTGTGAGATGCTCTAGCAGCAAAGCTGGGCCATATGTCTATTAGAAGAGAGAGTGTTCAGTCTGAGGTTCTCTTTCTTTATCTCCCTCATAACAAGGGATATCGGCCCCTTGAGAGGAAGGCCTACGACACAGTGACAATTACGGCGGGCCGCTGCTCCATCTCCCTTACACGCCATCGCCATGGACTTAGACTCACACATAATTTCCTGAAGAGTAATGGCAGTCCACTGCTCGATCGGAGTGGGTGGGGGGGCAGTAAAATGCGGGATAGAAGCAACTGAAAATCGCAGTGATCATCTGGGCACATCCAAGGGCAATGGCCTGCCAGCAATAAAGATTTGTGTGCTTTTTTTGTGCTGATTATGGTTTTTTTTATAGTAAAATAAAAAGTTATTTTAAGAAAATTACGTTAATGGAATTTTTGAAAGAATCAATTTTCTGGAAATGCTAAGTTCTGCGTGTTCTGAAAAAAAAACGTAACTGCCATGCAGGTATTTTGCTTATTGCTAAGGATTGTGCAAATCCAGTCCTCCAGAAACTCAGGATATGTGCTTCACTTTGGCTTTTTAAAAAGATCAAGAATTTTTGGAATGTAACTCCCCTTCACCTGGTTTTCAGGTGTCAGTAGTTAATGGGGGTTCAGCTGCTCTAGGGTCTAACTGACTGAAATCTTGTAGTTAACAATACCCGCAGAAGTGTGGATACCAGTTTACTCAATAATTAAACATCACCTGAAGTCCACTGCCAATAATTTTTCAACCGCAAAACACATAATATTTACAATCCAAAACCGCTTGAAAACAAACATTCAAAAAATGTTTCTGAAATGACGTTCAATGGGCCCAAATATGTAGCTGGACCAGAAAATCCAGCGTTAAAATTTCTGTGTGCCAGCTAGACAAACACTCTTCATGAAACAGTCACTGCGCACAGCTCAAGTGTTGTGACTTATAGATAAGGCTGTTTACACAGCAAATAAATTGATAAAAAGCAAAAAAACAAGTTCTGTGGCCTTCTATGGGTCTTCAGCATATACAATAGGAAGAATATCCAAAATGTTCATACATTCCCGCCTCATTTTCCCCCATCTATAGAGTGAGTGGACCTGGAGATTACAGCCTTTCCAGAATATTCTTACCCAGGTATGTATGTGCCACCTGTATCCAAGGATAAGCAGTATAACTTCCACCAGTTCCTTTCTGTTCCTGCCCCGGTTACATGCCCACCACCATCACCATACCTACCAAACATTCTTTTTTGTTCCTGCCCTGGTCACATGCCCACCACCATCACCCTACCTATCCAACGTTCTTTTCTGTTCCTGCCCCGGTCACATGCCCACCACCATCACCCTACCTACCCAACGTTCTTTTCTGTTCCTGCCCCGGTCACATGCCCATCACCATCACCCTACCTACCCAACGTACTGACTGCAGCGGATTCTTCAGGTGTGCAGCACACGAGTTCGGGTATAGCGGATAATGGTGTTGCCTAAATTAAACATGGCCTCTAAAAAATGCAGACCTGCTGGATAACCTGGGCTAAATTTAGCCACCAAATATCCTTTTCTTTTTCCGAACAAGGGCTTTGTCACAGAAAATGCTGGGGGGAAGGATTGGGACACAGGGACCAGTGGAAATGAAGAAGCAAACCGACAACAGTATGCTGATTGCCCCCAGGCTGGTTGTAGTAGAATTTTACATCATGTGCTGTATGGGTATCCATCACTCCAGTTAACATCTGTTCAGTCAAATACATCTTTCTTGTTTCTGAGCCTCTGTGACCTACATGGTCTACATCTCAAAAGACATAATACCCCCACCCCTGACTCCATGTACCACAACTAGAAAAATGCTTACAGATCAATAATTTCAGCCAGTTAGGTTCTGGATCATCTGAACCCCTAGGCCAAGCTCTGTTTTCAAGACACTCAGAAGACTATTATTTCTCAACATGGGTGCCAGTAATTCATAAATATTTTAGAATGTGATAGTATTGTACAAGCACCTGTATGACTATGAGTGGAAGATTAAGATACAAAAAGTGAGAGATGATGCATCTCCCCTTTCCATCCCAAAGTGCCCCCACAAACTGCGGTGTTAAGGATTCAGGAGATGGACAGGCGAGTTCTGGGCCATACCAGCGTCCACAGGCCCCCCCCAGGTGCATGTCAGTTCTCTCACCAACCGTTCCAGACTCTTCTCTCAGTAAAGATGACCCGCCTGCAACCCGACCCAACACAAACACTCTTGCATTTCCACTTACCAATGACTCAGCCCCAGGGATATTACAGAAAGAGCAAAAGCAAGCAGACCATCCGTTGACGTGCAATTCTACTCTCAATACCATTTCAATATTGGACAAGGAAAAAAGCAACACAAACTGACTCACGGGTAAAACTAACACTGACGCTTGCTGGAGGCTCTTAAGGACACCCCCGATGGGTAGGCATCTGGAGAAAATAAATTATACGTACACCTCACCTATGCACTCAAAAACTACATGGCACAGGCCATTGAAGGTGCCAAAGTGAGTTATCCACTGTAAACCGAAGGGTTTGATTCCTGATACTTTCCTAGGAGCCAGATTGCTTTTTAACCAGGTATAGGGCTGGACTGGCTATCTGACATGCTGGGCATGGTCAGCCAATGTTGGGTGGCAAAATTTATCACAATGATGCCCCCCCTTCACCTTTACTTGGCAAAATTTACCTTGGGGGATACCCCAAAGCCCATGGCCAATTTTTAATGCCAGTCGAAGCCCAAACCCTGATATGTTCGTGCTCTGAAGAGCCAGTCCGTTCGGCAGACACCAGCTTAGCGGAGTGCTTGGGAGAGCTAGTCCTCCCCTGGGGGGTTCTGGCCCCAGGGGAAGTAACTCAAGCAGGAGACCTCCGGAAAGCACATTCGACGGCGTCACGTGACCGGCGAGCAATCGGACGCACCTGGTTTGACGGTCTTCAGCCGAACCGGCTGCCGAAAGTGGCGGATGACGGCCAGGGTGTCGCGGTGTGTCAACCCGCTGACGGGGGTGCAGTTCACCTCCAGCAGCACATCTCCCGCAATGGGGATCCTCCCGAAGTGACAGACCAGCGCCTCAGACTTAACCTGGCCCAGGTGGGGGAACTCTCCCTGCTCGGCACCCCCACGTAGCTCCACTACGGAGCCGAACTCGCCGCCGGTCCCCCATGACACGGCACACTCCTGCACTTTAATCGACCAGTGTTTCTTCTTCTTCAGCGTTTTTGACATGGTAAATCCCTTGTCCCAAGATGATTGAAAATATTATTGAATCCCGGCTGCAGTTTCTCTCCTTAGTTAAAAAGACCAGAGACCGAAAAAATACACAGAATTTTCCGACTGATGTTCATTCTCAGACAAGGCAGTATACCCATTTGTGCTCATGCACATGATTTGAAAATATCCCTATAAATACGTATTGGATGATTGAGATCTTCATGCAAAAGTCATATTAACTGACAACGTAAACACGTCGTGGTACGTAAATACATTTGAAACACAACGCTATTCCGAGATGGTTGCATCTTACTTTAAGTAGGTAATATTTAGAAAAACTTAAATTACATCGGTCTTCACTTTCGAAACTACTACTGGTTAGTATATTTTCTTGCAACTTGCTACGATCAAATAGAAGAGCAATAATGAACGAAATAATGATGTACAAAAAAATACAAAAATAAAAAAAATCTAAAGTCGTCGATCTGCATGAGAAGGACCAAAAAGTCCAATCGATTCAGTTCATCTGTTCACATTTTGCATTTCATTGCATGAAAAAAGGTGGATTATTCTTTAGTATGAGCAGCGGCTCCGATACAATTTCTTACCGCTACACCGTCTACATTCATTATTTCTCGTCTCCCCCCATCCCGATTAACGCCGCCACTCGGCAACTTGTGTCCCACGCACCTGTCCTTTCTGCCGTGGCATCGGCAGTCCCGATACGGGGAGATAGACATCAATACACCTGGCGGGTTTGGAAAGGAGGAGAGGTGCGCGTACTCGATGCGCGCCGGCTTCTCCAGATGTCCGTGCGCGAGCGCGACAGTGCTCTACCCCCCCCCCCCCCCCCCCCCCCCCCCCCCCTCCCCCCCCCCCCCCCC
>JAODLC010000133.1:21140554-21168383 GCA_026781145.1 Hippopotamyrus pictus
GGGGGGGGGGGGGGGTTGGGTGACGTGATATTGTCGTTTATCTTGATATTTTATAATTAAAATATTGTTTTTTTTAACATCACCCAGCCCTAATGAGTAATCCATGTCATTAGTTAACTACTACAGTTTGCCTGTTACTGATAGACTCCAGTCATGTTCATGGAAACATTATGCAATGTGTCTGTCACTGCAGTAGTTATTTTGTTAAGCGAGTAGTTGAGTTTTAACATACCAAACAGTTACTAGTAAATTCAATAACTTTCCAAAATGATATACACATAGTTGTCATGACCTGCTCGTACGATCCTCCTGTGTGCCACGCCCCTTCATCAACCTGAGAACCTGATTGTTCTCAGCTGTTCTACAATTCCGTCCCTCAGTTCTGTGTATTTAGTCTGTGTGTTAGCCTGTCTCCCCTAGATCCGTCATTAACGTGTGTACCCTGTGTCTCCCGTCTGTCCCAAATGAACCCCGTTCTTTGGATCTCTGCCCGCTCGACTCGTCATTCTCCCCGTCCTGCCTGCTCGCCGAACAGCGGTTATCACAATGGTGGTGAAATGTCATTTCTCAGTCCAATTTGCACATGTGCGAGGGAATATGCTTTGTCATTGTCCCACATTGATTTTTAATCGCAAATGCAGCAACTCTACCAACAGGTCTGCTTTGGTAGATTTTGCCAGTGGGTGAGAGCAAATTTTGGGTTGGGGTTTTACATGGTAATCCTAGTACTTGGCTACAAGCCAAGTTGCAAGCAGAGAAATTGGGGGGGGGGGGGGGCGTTCAAAGTCGTAGTCTTACTACGTGGCTGCCTGCCTGCCTTGGAGCTCTTTGAGTTTCCAACTTGTTTAACTGGCTCTAAGGTCAATACATTCTCAGGCTATATACACACATTAAAGCATTTAATATATTTACAGGAGCCACGTTTTTGGATGTTCCATTCCCACTGCTATAAGCAAAAAATTATAACTATACCCAACTGGTATTTCAACATTAATTCACGGGTGAATCAACATTATGGATTAAGGTTGAATCACTGCTTAATTATGCTCTGATTCTGGGAACTGAATCAGTGTTGGTCTTGCAACATTGTTTCACCGTCTTACTTATGGGTGAATTTAGGTCTTGCGTCAATGAATTAAAGATTGAATAATTATTGATTTTGGAAAATGAATCAACGTTAAAATCACAACTCTGGAGTGCATCCCTGACAGCACAGGGCCTAGAGAGGCAGGAGAAAAATATTACCCGGTACCTTATTACATTGCATGTTATTTTTAATTACGTTTTAAGGAATAATAAAACATATAGCAGGATGAATGTAAGCTAGCTCGTGCGCGTACGCGGCCAGCGGGGGTTCCGTCCGGAGTAGACACAAGCGCCCCGGTGTATTTTAAAAAGAAGAAAGCACGTAAACTCATTATAGGCCTATGTTTAAAGAAGAAAAACTTTAGCGTTATTTTAAAAGAAAGAAAAGCCAGAGCAGGCGGAATTACAACATGCACGAACGAAACTGCGGTTCAGAAGCGCAAATGCGGAGTTGGACATAAATACCTGTGTATTTTAACATATTCATTAAAATTTTTGAATTGAAGCTTATGATCATAATAATCATAATAATAATTTCAAAGGAGCTAATGTTGTAGCCCGCCTCCCTTTTGTAGGCTGCAGTCACACAAGGCGAGCTGTAACAATATAAATTAATGAATAAATTGTTTGGAAGAAACTTGTGGTTTCCTTGCTCTATAAGTATTACATAGTCTATTCAAAAGGTATCAATGTATCTAGCGATTCAGGAAAATTATATAGCAGCTATTTAAAAATGACAGCCTTGATGAAAATTGATGAGCCTTGCACATTTTATTTCCCCTACCCCTCCTGGGTGTGCTGCTGGGGGAGACCCAAATTATCAAGACATCCTGCCTTCCCTGCTCCCTGCAGTGCCTCCACTACCAGTGGGGTCTGTCCAGCCTGCGCGCCCTTCTGCTTGTGACGTCTCTCCTGTATGGCCTGCTGTTGTACCTCTGTTCATCCTGCCGTCAGAAGCAGCACCAGCACCTGCCTGCCCCCCCGAATTTCCTTTCATACCCAGTTAAATGTCAGAGACATGAACCTACAAGAACGATTGCACAGAACCAGATGATTGTCATTCATCAAACTGTAAAAAAAATTCCGCTGAATTTACGGTAAATTATCGGCAGTTGTGGTTGAAAGCTGTGCTTGCCAAATTACAGTAGTGCCGTTTAATGTAACACGGAACATACTACTATTCTGTATAATAAACTGTTTAAATCCTTATTTATCCAAACATTTTCAGTTTAAAATATTATGTTTTTTATGTAAAACTAATCGTTTAAAACTGTAAAAACTACAAATTATAACTGTAAAACGTATATGCGTAGATTTTCCACTGTATTGTAGTATCCGTTGATTTCGGCCGTGATATCACATTACAAATGCAGTCCGACAAAAACTCTCATTCGAAACCCTTAACAAGACTGCGAATCACACCAAGCATCACAACTACTTGAGTAATAGCATACAACAACCGACACTAATATTAAAGTCAAAAACAGGGGGAGGGTCACTGTACTAACAATGGGAACTACAGTACACATGGTGGGTAACTTATACACAGTCAAACACACGGGGATAAAGCTTAAACTTAAGCAAGCACCAGTGAAGAACACACAATGCATGGAACCTGGAAAATTAACTACATGCATGACATAGACAGCGGCCATTGTCAGCACAAAGGGCGGCATGCTGGGACACATGCAAATAGGCCAAACGCCGCTTGGCTCACCGACGACGCAGTATAAAATTACAGGAGCACTGTTTAATGTATAACGGTATACTGTACAGTACCTTGTTTCCATAAACTGTAGAACTACATATTTAAAATTGTATTTTAACACGTATTCTCATGTCATTATCATATTACAGATTACACCAGTAACTGAAGCAAAAAAATTAATTCATATTACAACGAAAAATCGTATTAAAGATAAATTTTATACTTACAAATATTTTATATATTTTAAAAAGTATTTTACCTGATTGATATTTACAGTATTTCCCCGTTATCATTTAAGGTATTTTACAGTATTTTTACGGTCAAACAATATATTAAATACAGAAATATTTTGTATTTACATTTACAGTTCTTTTTCCGTATTTGACACGGTATTTTACCTGATTGTTTCTTACGGTATTTTTCCGTCGCCATTTAAGGGCATTTTTTACAGTGCATACTGTATGCAGCTCAGCAAGCTATGACACTGTACTAGTGCTCAGAAGATCACCAGGTCGAATTCTATGGCTGTCAGAGTGATTTCACCACTGGGCCTTGGGGCAAGACCCTTCACCTGCACTGCTGTAGAGACTGGCGGACCCTGATTTCTTGAATCTGCGTCGCTTTGAATAAAAGTGCCTGCTACATATGGAATTTTGCATTCCAGACAATCCTGAACATTTAATTCATCTTAACTGTGTTATTGTTGTTTTAACAAGCTAAAGAAATACCTCATGGAAACTTCAAACAATATTCCTTTAAGATTCATTGGTCCAGCACTTTATTGGGGCCCCTAAAGCGATCATAGGGCCCCTGCTTGGGTGACTAAGGGGCCTATATTTCCTTCTGACTGAAAGTGTCAACCGAAGTGGGAGACCCAAAGTGAAATTTTGTCAGGGGGGTCGATTAAGATATGGAGACCTTTAAAGTGTCCAGTTTCCCTAATGTTCCCAGAACTTTAGGGAAAGCACTACTACAATGACTAGTGCGACTATGAGTAACAGTGCAGTAAGAAATGAATGCTGTGGTAGAGCAGCGAGTACCCCTGTCACTTCATACATCAAAAGGGTTTAAGGCTACATGGTATGTAGCAGTTTTATCAAACAAAATTTTATTATAAAAAAATACTTTTCAACAGAACCTTTGTTAAAATGTAAAACTTGGAAAGTAATGTTACCGTAAGAACCTGCTCTGCCAGCTTTGAGAGGACCTTCACGTAACGTTAGCCAAAGTTTTAGGACCGTTCCTAACATGTTAGCAGTGGCAGATTATCAAGTTTAGAGGCTCCTAGGCTACACTCTCCATAGGCCACTCGTTTGCCCCCCACTCCCCAAAACGATACAACAATTAACTACAAAATTGCTAACTGTTAGTAACTATAAAATAGTCTCTACAAGTCAAAAACAATTTGATGCTGTATCAAAGGAGAGCAATCACATCAGAAGAACAACAAACACAATCGATAGCGTAGACCAGATTTTACAGAGAGGGGCAAATTCCAAAAGTATGTAAAACAAGTTCTTACCATTAAAATGTTTTCCTCTGTGCATTTTTGATAAAGACCAACTCCATGTAACAGAAACAAACCACACATATACCTTCCAGAAAGTACACAACAGTATAAAAAGACACTTGTAGAATTGGTCTCCCCATTCAGGTTTAACCAGTCACCAACTCAAACACAAATAAACAAGCAGTAAAGGATCACTTTTAAAAAAAGAATTAAAAAAATGAGATGGCCCTACTCACTCTGGGCGTCTAGGCTGCAGTCTTGGCGAGCCTGTTTGTTATTAATCTGCCCCTGGCTGTTAGGTGGGATGATGAATCTAGAGGTCAGTGTTCATAGAGTATACATACACATTTCAAAGTAACTGATATATATACAGTATATGTCATTGGACTGTGGGTGAAAATCTGCCCAAAAAGTGGAAAACCTCGCACCCTGTAGGCCAGGACACAATCCTGTAACCCAAGCCGGTGCGGCTAATTTATACATGCAGATTTAGTGGAGCAGTCTCTCATCTTTGAAGGCTGCAGTTATAATTTGTACAAAGAACTGGTGACATACAATACATGCTATTATTATGGTGAAAGTTCAAACAAAACAAAACTCAATACGCTTCTTTTAACTTTGCTAAACACAATAGGTACAAAACACAATGAAACAGAAGTAAAACTATTACAGATCCATGTAAGTTTCACAACAAAGGTAAACAGCAATCAAGTTTCATCAAGCCTCTTAAATATTTCTCAGTTTTACTATGTGGTTTATGTGAGTACCATAATTATGTAGTTGTTGGTGCTGTGGTGGCCCAGGATTCTGAATTTACATGCCAGCTTGGAATATGCTCACTGTAACCCTTACTGCACACGTGGTTATGTAATACATTTATTTGTGTCCTAAATAATATTCTAAGTTTTCGTTATTGGCGTTGTTGCAACAGCTTGTTGCATATATACATCCTGCACGCAAAAGACGAAGAACAATTATTAGGTTATATTTGGCATTAATTCTGTTTACCGTTTTGACACCCCAGTAAGGTTTCAACAATTTGCCTTCTGGGTTCCTCAAAGGTGACAACAGAATGGGCGTATGCCGTGAAAACTGTGCATTGAAGCGCCAATGGGCAATTCTAAGATTTGTAGCCCCCTGTAGAAATACGAGAAGCCACCCACAATTAAAACTGCCGAGAGGTTAGGGGTGGGGTCTCGTTTGCCGAGAAAGGGTGCGACTATGGAACTAAAATCGCGTGGCTGAAGCCCTCCTGAACAAGTTCTCAAACAGTCTATATATGATCGAGGCCAAAGACAATGACAGAAATTCCATATTTTTCCTCTGCAAACTCATTCTTTGCACTGCATACTTTTTTATATATTCAAAGATTGAAATCCCAAATGAAACATAAGAATAAATTATGCATTCATCGACCATAGCCATGGAGTTAACAGTGGGGGGAACCAGGACCGTAATTATAATATATATTGGTAGAGATATTGCGAGTACATGTGCGTGAATATCGGGGGGACCTGTGACCCAACCCCAATACTGTATATATTATAATTACGGCCTTGTGCTGTATCATTGTATTTGTTTATAAATTACCTTTGTTTTCGATCTTGTTTTTTCCCATCCAATCCGAGACAATGGGAATTATGCTTCTTCTGCATGTTTGTATCAAGATTTAATACCTGTGTGCTTGTATGCGGCAGAATTTAGAAGAATCAAAAGAAGAAAACACTTAAAATTTAAAAAATCTTAAAACAGGTTTCCACACCAAGTCCGTCAAATACAGCCGCCCGTGGGAAATATCAACATCTTTTAAGATCGCTACATTCATAAATTTGCATAGATCTCGAAGAAATGTATGACAACAATCTCAGCTTTCTACGAAACATCTTTAAAGTTGTTTTGCTTTTGATTTCTGGTCTTGGTACAATGTGGATATTTAAAATATCCAAACGTCTTTTTTTTATCAATTGGCATACAATCGTGTGAACAGAATATTCTTTGTAGGAAAAAAGTTTCGGAGATTATTTTAATCTGGGAAAGCAGAATAGCTGTCTATGCATTTTTTTTGTCTTATCCATTATATAAAAACGCATAATTATAGTGTTCATCTTGTAACATTTTACACAATGTGTTATGCAGTTTGTCACGAAATAAACCAGTTTGGCTTTTATGACAGCGTTTACAAACTATCAATCTTAATTAGAATCTCAAGTGTCGTCCCATGTTTAAGCGTGATAAACATTACGGAGTTTTTAACAAAATTATATCATGCGTTAAAATGTCAGGAATGAGTTAATCATTTCTATATTGTTCTTTGAGGTGGGATAGGTAAGTTGAATAATACAGATGCGAACATTTTCTGTATTACTGCATTTTGCAAAACTATTCGTGTCATATAGAAAAAAAGTAAAAGAAAGGGAGAGATTAAATAAGATAACAAAGACCTTAAAGGCGCCCCAGGATCGTAAACACACAAAGGCATGTTAGCGCTTGTCTGGAACTGTAAATAAAAGCTCGGTTGCTTGGCTGGAACTTCAGTACGCCAGACACGAACAGTAACGAAGCAATGCAGCGCATTCAGAAAGAGGTCGACATACCGCCACAAATTAAACCCAAAGCTCCAGTAAGCGACTTAAACCTGCCTCAAAGGACACTGCAACTGGAGGGTGGAACAGTATGCACCGCTGTATTTGTCCTGGGCACTCAGCTGAAGGTGAACCTTTTCAGGTAAGGTCAGAGGACAGTAGTTGTTTAAAAAAGAACTTTGCGATCCCTTGTTGGATAAGCGGTGGAAAGACGGGTGATAGATAATTGTAATAAAAAAAAAAAAAGATTTAATGTCTGGTTCTTAGCGTGGGTAACTGGTGTAGTAAAATATCTTACACTATGCAAATACACTGCTTGAACAAATACGGCATCGGTACTTTCCACCCCCCAAAAAGTAGTTTTGATTGTCTCAAGTATACACACGTTCTTCTGTGTTACACTGCACTCTAGTGACCAAATAATATGACTGCATCTGAAACGGTCCAATCAACGCTCCGGGGGGGAGGGCAGGACGGACTCACCTGTTGCTGCCTGAGACCGACCCCCCTGTCAATATCGCGAGTCCCCGGCAGTAGCAAGAGCGGAAGGGAAGAGACTCGCTTGTACGAAGTGGACGGACTTTGCTGAAGCTGTAACAATGAACCACCCTCGAACGCTTCGACTCGAATTCGGGAAGTCCGTGCAAGTCGTGTGTGTAGTCGGAAGGGAGTTGACAGTCGGATTGCAAAGGTACAAACTGCTGGTAATACAGTTACAACAGATAGTGATCGTGATGTTTAGTTGCATCGATTTAGAAACTGCACGGGGAAATGGACTGTACATGCATGTGGGAGATATACACAATAGCAATAGTCTGTATTCGGATATGCCCGTTTAATAAAATTCGTCGCCGTTATATATATATATATCGAAGGTCATTTACAACAGGAAATGCATTAAAGACAAAAGGAAACAAGTGAAAACGTAGAAAGAAATTCAATGGGTTGTCACTAATACGCTGTTATTAACTGCAAGGTACTTTTATTTATGACAAGTACTTCAAAGTTATTGCAGAATCAAACATGAGAATATTGTTTTAATTTTTGTTAGGCCATACTGTTTCAGTAATTTTCTGTTGCAGTCCAAAGACATGCATTTATGTGGAGTCTCCGGTTTGTTAGTGTTAATAAACAGACCATCCAGGGTGTCCCTCCTGCCCCCCTCCCCAACTGCCTATATATCTATATGTTAATTGAACAATAATATGTATCGAAATGTATGAGCAAGTGCTGCGAACGAATTATTAATTCAGACTTTGTGCGCAATATACGTAAATATATATTGACAGCCTAATTTGTTGTTACACTGATATATTGCTGGCATGGTTGCGTGCCGCCATAGAATCTACTTCTGCTTTGCTAACAGAGAGACTTTTTTCACAAATTGCAACCGCAGTTAAAGGCTCTTTTCTGCACTGCTTTCCAGTACGTTGTCTAGGTTTTTAACAGTGTCTGAAGATCACGAAGATGAAGTGCTCCAGCTTGCTTATTCGGATTATTTAAGACTGAGTCAAATGTCTTTTACTACTGGTTCCCAGTAGCAGTCCTCTAATTTCCTTTTAGTCACATAAACACAACGCACAGAAATCCAGGAGTAGCAGACAATGGTGTATTATTCAGTGATTCTACAATTTGCCATTGTTCATCTCAACCAGTTCAACCCAGACGCTGGAATGTGTAATAAAATATGTCCAGCGCTTTTGTTCACCTCTGCTTGTCGAGTTTTTGTGCTTCTGAAGAAAGAAATTGCCTGGAATTCGCAAGAATCCGGCTTAGTTTTCGTTAAATTGTTGCTATGATTATAATTTTGATGGATGCCGCTTGTATTCACAGCTAGATGTGAAGTTCTTTGTGCCGTGTGAGGTCGTTTGCATTTGCTTCATATTGCTTCCAGACACGAGCGTCTGTTTGTTTCCCTTTTTCTAGTGTCAGCCTTTATAGATACGATGCTTACGCCGACTGCCAGAGACCTGACACTGCTTTTCACATTTAAGAAAGTCGACATCGGCCGCTTTTAATACAGATACAGCTTTGGTTGATGGATATGCATGTGATTAATTAAATGCATATGAAGTCCATTAGTTAGGCAATTTTTTTTGCATTAGCGCGCACCGAACGCCGATAACTGTCAAACAGTCGCCGCAGGCGCCGTTATTTTCGCAACGTCAATGTTTACACAGGTTGCTTTGCACTTTCTTATTTGCGAAAACAGACAAGTGATTTAGATTTCATATGACTGTGTCACACGGGAAATGTTACCACACAAAGGATACACACCCCATATATTTCAGTGTTTGGAAAGAGTGGTATAAATAAAAGTAAATGTAGCTTTCAATCTGCAACCCTGCTACGTTTATAACTGCGAAATGTATACGATCTTAGGTTTTACTGTGTTTTACATTTTAAGGTTAAATTGAACGATTAAAATGAACTCGTAGCTCTCCTTATAAGGGTGTGGTTTCGGCCGTATGGTTGGCGCTTGTTGCACCTTATGACGTCAACATCTTCATCTTTTGCACATTAACTTTAAAATTATTTTTTGAATTCATGTCCTAAAAATTAAATTTTTATCAGGTTACGTTAAAGTCTGATGCACCTTCTCTCTATCACAATTTTCCTAAAAATGGTAACTGCCTTTTCATCGGTTGTTCTGGTCGTTCCTTGCTGGATCCCCAGCTGAAGATTTTCATTCTCGGCCTCCAAGTAAACACGGCCCCACGGGAGTCTTACAGGCAAATGCCTCCCATGCTGGATACCGTAATTAGGCCTGTTGAAATGAAATGAAAATGAAAAGAAGTGAAATGGTATAATCCATACTTATCCGCAGAGGTAAGGGCCATTTTCAAGTCGTCCCTAAGGTCCATAACTAGGGTTGTAACGGTAGACTGACACAAACACAAGTGCTGTCTTTAAATAAACCGGCATATCATGGTCTTGGTCTAAATGCAGACAGTGGTAGGACACTCGGCTAGTCTATATTTCTGCTGGATTCTCTCCTATAGAAACTATGTGACAGTAACCATGGCTGGGAATGGGGGGGTTGCACTTTCTTTCCTTGCAGGAGTGCCCCGCCTGGTGCCAAAAGCTTCTCTGTGAAGTGCAGCCCTACAGTGCAGTACAAGATAGAGCCCAGACCCAGTGATGGCAGCTCCTCTACACAGCCCCTTGTCAAGATGTCTGCCCTGTTGTTCACCATGGACACGGTCAGCAAACAGGCCAATGAGAGTAAGGTAAGGTGGGCCACACACACACACACACACACACACACACATGGACACATACACACACACAGACACACACACACGGACACATACACACACACACACACAGACAGACACACACACACATACACACAGACACATACACATACACACAGACACACACACACAGACACAGACACACACACATACACACAGACACACACACACACACACACAGACACACTCACAGACACATACACACAGAGAAACACACACACACACAGACACACACACATATTTATACATACCTGACACACTATATAGACAAAAGTATTGGGAAACACCTCTTAATTCAAGCGTTTTATTCAGAGCCATTGCCACAGGTGTATAAAATCAAGCACATAGCCATGTAGTCAAGTTTACAAACATTTGCGAAGGAATGTGTCATTCTGGTGAGCTCAGTGAATTCGAATGTTGTGCTGTCACAGGGATGCCACCTTTGAAATAAGTCAGTTTGTGAAATTTCTTCCCTGTTAGATTTCCATGGCCAACTGTAAGTGGTATTATTGCAAAATGGATGCATTTAGGAACAACAGAAACTCAGACCACGAAGTGGCAAACCACATAATGTAACAGAGGGGGTCACCCAGTGCTGAGGCACATAGTGTGTAAAAGTCACCAGTGCTGAGGCCCATAGTGTGTAAAAGTCACCCAGTGCTGAGGCACATAGTGTGTAAAAGTCACCAGTGCTGAGGCACATAGTGTGTAAAAGTCACCAGTGCTCTGTTGACTCAATAACTGCAACATTCCAAAGTAACTCTGATCATTAACTCCAGTACAAAATCTGTGCACCGGGAGCTTTATGGAATGGGCTTCCATGGCTGAGGGGCTGCATGCAAGCCTCACATCACCAAGGGGATGCTAAGCATGGGATGGAGTGCTGCAAAGCACACTGCCACTGCACTCTGGAGCAGTGGAAATGGGCTATGTGGAGTGATAAATCACACTTTTTCAGGAAAATGTCACCTGACTGATTGTGTTGTGCCAAATGTAACGTTTGGAAAAGGAGGGATAATGGTGTGGGGTTGTTTTTGGGGGTTGGGCGGGCCCCTTCGTTCCAGTGAAGGGAACTCTTAATGATTCAGCATAGCAAGACATTTCGGACAATTCTATGCTTCCAACTTTTTGAGAACAGTTTTGGGAAGGACCTTTTCTGTTCGAGCATGATTGTGCCCTACTGCACAATGCAAGGCCCATAAAGACATGGTTTGGTGAGTTTGATGTGGAAGAACTTGACTGGCCTGCACGGAGCCCTGACCTCAACCCCATCGAACACCTTTGGGATGAGCTAGAAGGAGATTGCGAGCCAGGCCTTCACATCCAACATGAGTACCTGACATCAGCAATGCTCTCCTGAATGAATGGGTGAAAATTTCCACAGAAAAATTGCAAAATCTTGCGGAAAGCCTCCCCAGAAGAGTGGCAGCTGTTATAGTTGCAAAGGGGAGACCAGCTCCATACTGATGCCTATGGATCTATAATAGGACGTCATAGAAGTTCCTGTCAGTGTAACGGCCAGGTGCCCCAATATTTTTGTCCACATGTATTTTGCAGGGGGGGGGGGTTATGTCTGCAAAACACTCCCATAGCCTTGGTTTGTTTCCCAGTTTAACTAACAACATTAATCTTAAATGCAGCTGCATTCATGAGCAGCAGATAGGTGGCATAGTTGTTAAAGACATAGGTGCGTAATTTGAATGCAAGCATGCTGTTGTAACTGACGTGCATAAAAGCATAAAAATCTGTAGGTCCCGCCCACCAGCTTTTCCTTTAAATTTCTTCTGTCGGTTTCCTTTACTCATCTGTCTGTCCAGGGCCACGCAGCCTCCATGCCTGGCTCTGCTTCCAGTATGCTGATGTAAGATTCATGGTTAGAGAAGCTGACTGGCTGGAGACTGATTACATGCTGTGGTGTGTGTGTGTGTGTGTGTGCAGATAGTATCTGTTTGTCTGTAAATATTCAGCCTTAGCTAGTGAGGGTGGAAGCCTTGTTTGGGTCTCTGGCTGACCAGGCTGGATGGTATCCTTCACCTCCTTCCCCTCCTTTCCCCAACCCCACAGCTGTCCGTCAGGTTTTATGGACAGAAGACAGAGGTGCTGGCGACAGCCATCGTCCACCTCACCGCCATCGGTAAGCGATCATTAAGGAGAACATGCCTGGCAGGAGGACCCAGTCTGATAATAAAATAAGCCAAAGAGGGCCACAGACAGATGGATACTGCAAGGTCATGCCTGAAAAACTGTCCAAAAACCCCTCAGAAGTCACATGCCACGTCACTTTTCACGTTACCCTGACTCTCAAAAACCAGGGATTTATTTTTATTTACTAAAATACATTTTTATGTATAATATAAAAAATGATGATGGCCAAATAAACTTCATGAATCGTTTGCTGTATTTTCTGGCAGCACTAGATGGTGCTCTATGTTCAGAAAGGGCTCAAAGCATGCCTCAAAGTAAACCAAGAGCACCATCTAGTGGGGTCAAAAAATATAGCAGATGGTTCATGAAGCTTCACATTCATCACTATTTTTTAGTAGGAAGGATAAATATTAAATAAGAATTATAAAAAACTGGCTATAAATTTAATGAAGTTGACTGCACTGTTCATCACAGGAATATAAAATAAATGATTTTAGGTTTGTTGTAAAGTAATCGTTATCTTCATCTGTTCTAATTTTCCTCATTTGCTTTCTTTCCCGTTCGGTGGAGGATGTTGTCTGGCATCTGTATGTTTTGTCTGAACGTGATTCTTTTCTGATTTCTCAGGTATTTCGCTGGATGTGGATGCGGACCGGGACGGCGTCGTGGAGAAGAATAACCCGAACAAGGTGGGCTTTGTTCCGGCCCTTTGTCAAAGGCGTCTGGCGTACGTGGCCAGGGAATGTCAGTGGGCACTACTGTAAGCACTGTGTCCTCTGTCCTGGGAGATGGGGTGAAATATGACCCCGCACAAAGACTGTTTTCACAAGCCAGTGGTGTGATATTTTATTATTTCGCACCAAACACTAGTTTGGTTTAAGATAATTGATTGGAGGTGTTATGGAGTCCATTAATATGCCAATAATCAAATAATGAAAATAACTTTTTCATTTGATGCATTTTAAACTGCTATAATTCATAAGGGCTCATGTACTGTACGACCCCTGGTGGTGTTGATGTTCTTGTTAGGTACTAAATGTAAAATTTAAAAATGTCAATGAGGTGCAGGGAGAAAACATCAGGACACATACATATATACACATTCACCACATACATACATACACACACACACACACACACACACGTGCATATATCCCAACAGCAAACTTCAATTCAATTAAATTCTTTATTGTCATGTGTACAAGTACGAGTACCATGCACAATGAACTGCTTGCTTGCATGTGGTCCTGCAGACAGTGAACATAGACAACAAGACAATGAGTAAATAAATAAATAAGACCAGAATCCCAGGAATAAATAGAGACTGTGGCAGAAGTATATGTGTGGGTAGCAGTGGAGGTGACACAAGGTTACTGATTGTTCATGAGTCTGATTGCAGTTGGGTAGAAACTGTTCCTGAACCTGGAGGTGCGCATCCGAATGGACTTTGGTCACTTCCCAGATGGGAGGAGGGTGGAAAGTGACAGTGCAGGGTGGCTGGGGTCCCACCTGATACAGTTCACTTTCCTGTACTCCACTCTGTACTTATGTGTGTAGTTTTTTAGAGGGGAGTAAAAGGCACACGGGGGGGGGGGATGTTCTGTCCTGTAAAACAACAGCACATCAGCGAACCAGTCAAACATTTTTTGAACCTAAGTACACTTGGGCTGCTGATGTCGGCCACCCAGCCGTTCCAGGGGATCTCAGCTGTGGTCTCAGCATCGCTGCTCCTGATCGCAGGGCTCCTGGAAGTGGGGTCCCAAGGGACACGGGGCCATTCTCCTGGTCAACTGTGACTCCGAGTCCAAATACAATAAACAACTGGACCTCGAAAGGGAGGAGGTAACAAAGGTCTCAGGTGAGCCACGTTGGAATGTTCTTGAAGTTGTGGTGTTTGACTTTTTTTGGTCCTAACTTCTTCCTGGTTTAATTTTTCACTGACTCGAGGGAGTCACTTGAACTGCAAAGCGTTTTGAAAAGCTTCATATGCCTGAGACTGCGCATCTTAAATGCGAGTCAGTCATCATGCGCACCATGTTGGCCTTCATCCAGCACGAACGTTTGTAGAGGAAACGGCCCGCATTCACAGAAGGCTGCGGGGAATATTTCGCCGTCTTACGCGACAGTGCTTATCCTGCTGTCCTGAGATAACCCAGTGTGTTAGGGCTAACCTTAGCACAGCATGCTGTTTTTAACTGCAGGGAAATTAACGACAGCGGGCTAAGCATTACAGCTTCGATAAATATTTGACTATATCTTATTTGGTACTTAGTCACTATACTCATCAGCATATTTTTTGTTTCCACTTTATTGGATTTTAGTGAATCGACTAGCTGGAGTACATTGTAGTATATTCTTAAGTAATTGTGGTATATATATAGTACCAGTCAAAAGCCTAGTTGCACCTACTGAAAATCATTTGTTTTTCCCCAAGATAATGGCACTAAGCAGACCTTTGTAGTAAGTATTATCTTGTGAACAAGGAAAGATAGTGAGTGCTGTGACAGACGACCCGGGCCCCACGATCCCCTGACCTAAACCCTATAGAGCTGGTTCGGGATGAGTTGGATTGCATAGTAAGAGCAAGGTAGCTAACTTGTGCCCAGAACTTGTGTAAACTCATGCAGGACCACTGGAGAAGCATTCCAGGTGGCTACATCATCGAAGCAAAAGGAAGTTATTTTGAAAAATCTAAAATCTGAAAGTCTTGAGATGATGAACACTTCTTTTGGTAGCCGCAATATCTGATATGTATTACTTCATCAATGAGGCCTTTCAGTACAGGGTGAATAACAGCTAAAATAAAGACAAATGCATTAAAAGCATGTGTATCTAGGCTTTCGATTGGTTCTTTTGCTTAAGGAAATGGTTGTACTTTGATGGACCAAAGTAAGTTTCTGATGTGATCACTTCCCAGACCTGAAGGACATGTCCCGCATGATTCTTCGTACCAATGGGCCAAACCAGCTCCCAAAGGGCTACAAGCTGGTCATGCACATCAACAAGAGCGACAGCGAGAAAATCAGAGTGTTCCGGCGTCAGGGGAACACAAACCAGAGCTTTTTCAGTAAGCCTGATGTCCCTGAAATCTTCACTCTACAATAGCCCTGAATATTTTATCACAAAAAAGCTCCAGTTGATCATTACGAATGAAATGTTCTTAGCAGAAAACTGTAATTGTATGTTCCCCAGGCTTAGTACGTCCCAGATTCTGGATGTTGTCTTACATTTTTGACAAAAAAGTAATTGCCAAAAAATTAATGTAAAAAAGAGGAAAACTAAAAAAAAAATATCCCCATGTGTCCATTCTAGACAACCTGCTGAAGAACTTCATCACGGAGTTCCCTCTGGTTCTAAGCCATGACGTTCTGTCTCGGGAGGTGCCGTACAAGGGCACCGGTGAGCTGGATTTCTATGTGGAGGGTCTGCGGTTTCCAGACAGGGACTTCGATGGCCTGGTGACAGTGTCCCTCAGCCTGCTGGAGCCCTGCAGCCAGGTCAGCTCACAGCATGCCCTCAAACTGGGTCCTCAGCCCTCTGCCATGTGCCAAACAACCCATAAGCCCTTAGTCAGCACACTGTTGCTTATACTTGTATTTATAAAATCACTGCTGCTATAAAATGAGTATAATTAGTCCTGATTAATGTCTTCTACAGATGATAATTTATAGTATTATATATTATTGGGGGCAGACCTACTGTAGGATTTGATCCCCCACCCCCTGGATCCCCCATGGTTAAATTTGCAAATGGGGGGGGGGTTGGTTTTCCCCCATGATTATATTTGCCAACCGGGGGAAGTCTCCACAATTCAATTTGCCAGGCAGGGAATACAAAATATATCCAAAAACAGGAAACAGATACACAAATCACTAAATGGTTTTTTTTTTTTTTAAATATTTTTCAGGGTGGCTAGGACAAAATATAGAGGGAGCCTATATAGGGACCACCTCTGTATATCATGACTGCGATTAAACGAGTCACGGATTAAGAATGCCTTCCCCTATTGGGAGATAAGTTTGTTATCAATATTATTGCCAGCTTGCAGCCTGTGAGTTACATAATGTGTCTTGTTCAGAGTGACTAATTGGCTAACACTGACCCCTGCTGTCTCCCTGTGCCACTGCACCCATGGCTTTCTCTCCGGGTATCTCTGCCGATATGACTTGTATTTTTACACAGGATTTCCCGGAGACGCCTATCTTCACCGATAAGGTAGTGTTCCGGGTCGCTCCCTGGATCATGACGCCCAACACTCTCAGACCTGTGGAGGTATTCGTGTGCAGGTAAGACTGGCAAAGAACGATGAGAGTGATGATTAAGACGATGATAAATGAGATGACCAAAGCACACGATCGGACTTTCACTGACAGTGTGTCGGACAACAATAAGTTCCTGAGGAGCTTCAAGGATCTGGTTGCCCAGAGTGCCTGCAAGTTGACCGTGTGCTACGAGTACATGAACCGCGGGGACCGCTGGATGCAGGTAACTGAACGCCTTGGTGGCGGGACGTCCATGCCTCAATAAATTGCCCCAGAATCATTAAATCCACTCCGTCTCTTACGCAGGACGAGGTAGAATTCGGCTACATCGACTCTCCTCACCAGCGCTTCCCAGTGGTGCTGGACTCCCCCCGTGACAGGGAACTCCAAGATTTCCCATACAATGTTCTACTGGTAGGAAATGCTATCTGCCATCTATAATTTCCAGCATAGCCATGTCCTCATTTGTACACAGCACCTCTGTATCCACCCTAGTATGTTTCCAAAACTTTTCTTCTGCCTGAGTCTGGTGTCCTAACACAACCCCAGGGCCCAGACTTTGGTTATGTGACCAGAGAGCCCCGAGATGAGGAAGTGAGCAGCCTGGACTCTTTTGGCAACCTGGAGGTGAGCCCCCCAGTCACGGTGAATGGGAAGAGCTACCCGCTGGGCAGGATCATCATCGGAGTGGCGTTTCCCACGTGAGTGCGGCGCTGACAGCCTCGGGAGTCCTGGGGAGCGGAAAGCCTGCTGGCATAGCCCTTGCCGGAGGCCCTTTCGGCGTCTGTGGTGTGTTGGGGTACAGACGGGATGTGGAAACTTCCATGTGTGGTCATGAGTCACGGCGCCACTTGAGTGTCTCGGATCACGGACTCCCTCAGAGCAGTTTGAAACACACTGTCACTTTCAGTTATATAAGTGACAGTCATTCAGCTATATACACACTATAAATATATATATTAATAAATATATATATATATATAAATATATATATATATAAATATATATATATACAGTCGACAGAAATGTTTAAATGATCTCATTGTTGGTGTAAAACTACGATATTATGTCGGGCAAACTGTGTTAGCTAAGCCGTTCCCAAACCTCTCTTAAACACACCCCAGTGTTTGCAGCAGCCTTCCAATACACCCATGTGTTTTTTTAACTAGACTTCCCACCTTGTTTGGCTAATCAATACCTCATTGAGTTATTTAACTAACTGAGTTAACCAATAGAGCTGGTGGTGAATTATAACAAATGGAATGACTGACGTGCCCCTGAGGAGAATGAATGAATGATGAATGAATGATGAATGATGTTATATTTATATAGCACTTTTCTAGACACCCAAAGTGCTTTACAGAACCAAATAGGAGCCACTTCAGCCGCCACCACCGTGTAGCCCCCACCTGGACCCACCTGCAGCCATTCTGCACCAGTACACTCACCACACAGTAGCTATGGTGGTGAAGGGGCGGGAGAGAATTCACCAGCTAGATATAGGGGATGATCAGGAGGCCAGATTTGAAAGGGCTACAGTGGGCAATGTAGCCGGGATATCGGGGTACCTCCCTAGTCTTTGAAAAGATGCCCAGTTTCTCAGGAACATCTACATTTGGTTAGTAGAAAAGGGTAGAACGTGGCTATGATTGCATCCACCCCAGTAACTAGGACTACAATATTTATGTTCCTCCACTGGAAATATTATCATTCCCTCCACATCTTTTTTAGTTTTACTGTTATGACTGTGGCAATGATTTTGGAATTATCTTAATTTCAGCATGAATGGATTTTAAAGTCTGAACAGGGATCCAGATAATTCCAAAGAATTTACAAAAAGATAACTATTTAATCTAGGAATAGATAGAATTTCTTCCATTTGCCATTAAATCTGTGCATTCTGTGAATCTCTTTTTCTCTGCCTAAAATGCTTTCCTAGGGTCCTTGCACATCACTCGAGTTCTCAGTGCCGATTATGATAGTTTGCACGTGGGCTATTGTAACTCTGCATTTCCATCTCCTTTAGAACGGATCATGGTCGCAACATGACAAGAGTAGTCCAAGATTTCCTGTGGGCTCAGAAAGTTCAGGAGCCCATTGCACTCTACTCTGATTGGCTCATCGTGGGTCACGTGGACGAGTTTATGACCTTTGTCCCAGCTCCTGACAGGAAGGTAGGCCAAAGCAAAAATCAGAATTGGTGCCTTGCAGAAATAAGATGCCCAACCTGAAGATAAATTACTGTGTAACCAGGGTTTTCGCCTCCTGCTGGCCAGCCCGGACGCTGCATACAAACTCTTCAGAGGATTACAGAAGAATGGCTTTGGCAAGGCCATGCAGTTTGACGGTGGGTCAGGAGTTTCTCTCCTGTCCTCTTCTTAGTCTTTGCTGCAGGAGTCTCTGGTCAAGCTGATTTTTCAAATTTCACCAGGTCTTAAGTTAGCAGAACCAATTTCGGTGGATGACCTCCTGAGTGACGAAACCTTCCGCGATGAAAACAGATATGTTCAAGTAAGAAATCACGACTTCAGACTTGGAACAATTAACAAGATATCTGAATATAGCAAATTTAAAGAAGGGTGGTGTATTCATATCTCCAGGGTTTAGGGGTTTGAATTCCACTTTCACTCTGTGTATGTGGAGGTTGCATGTTCCTCTAGTGATGGCCAAATGAAGCTTGATGAACCGTTTGTGTATTTTCTGACAGCATTAAATGATGCTCTCTGTTCAAAAAAGGGCTCAAAGCATGTCTCAAAGCAAACGTAGAGCACCATCTAGTGGGGTCAAAAGATACAGCAAATGGTTCATCAAGCTTCATTTGGCCGTCACTATGTTCTTCCCTGCATAGTGGAGGTTTCTTCCTGTAGTCCCTGTGGTTGGGCTAATCTCCCAGTTAGCTTCACTGTGCAATTGTATGCATGTGCCCTGCGTCCTGTCCCCTGGCTTGTGCCAATTGTTGCTTGGAATAGGCTCTAGCCCCACCCAAACCCTGTCCAGGCTGGGCATTTGGAAGATGGTTGGATGGATGGATGATATGTAAAGAAGACTTTTAGACTTACTCTGTACTGGACAAGTAGTTTCAAAGATGGATGGATGAACTATTGATCTGGTGCAATAGGTTTACTGGTATCATTAATTTATCACTGGCGACAGTCACGTTTTGGGATCTTGGAGAGTTCATATAAATCTCACATTTCTGTGACTGAAAACAAAAGGACACGCTACTGGAGAATGACATTATTACATATATAAATGTATGGCCCCAGCTAATGCTATAATTGTCTTGGTGAACAGGGCTGTATAGACTGGAATCGAGATGTCCTTAAGAGGGAGTTGGGCCTGGAGGAGGAAGACATTATCGATCTTCCCATCCTTTTCAAAGTGTCCGAAAGGGAAATGCGAGCCGCAGCCTTCTATCCTGATATGGTGAGAGGTCGATCCTGTCTGTGACCCCCTCCTCATCCCCGATGTAGCCCCCCGAACCCTGCACCGACTCCCCGAGCAGCTTGAGAATGGTCTGCCTGTCCACTGGTATCCGCAGTTACCTTCTACGTCTAACGCACTTCCTTTATACCGATCTTGATGGGTCCTGTGAGGAAGCCAGCTAAAGAACAAGTTTATCCATGTGCTACTTAAGAGAAAATGAACGACTTCATAGAGGAGCACAATTGTCCGGGATAGTTACCTTAAAAACACTGTCATATATATTCATTTAACATGAAAGGTTGCAGATCTGAAGTGAGCTGAGGTGTTTATTTGCTTTGTTCCCAGGTGAATATGATCGTTCTTGGCAAGAACCTCGGGATCCCCAAACCATTCGGCCCTAAGGTGAATGGACAGTGTGTCCTGGAAGCAGAGATGCGCTCGCTGTTGGAGCCCCTGGGCTTCAACTGCATCTTTGTGGACGACTTCGCCACCTACCACCTGAAACTGGGAGAAGTGCACTGTGGTTCCAACGTTCGGCGTGAGCCCTTTGAGTTTAAGTGGTGGAACATGGAGCACTGAGGCGGCGGGGTCGAGCAGAGGCGGCTAATGTCAAGGGCTAATCAGTCAGCTAACCCAGTGTGTCTCAACTGAGTCCGCGGAAACCCCCCAGATGATCCACGTTTTTGGTAGGGAGCTGTGAGGGAGCAAAGATGTAGACTGTCTGGGGGTCCCTGAGGACCGGGTTGGGAAACACAGAGCTAAGCAATCAGAATCATCAGTTCCATACATGACCATCTCTCAAAGAGTAAAACAGAAGAAACGGGATGAATTGTCAAATAGATAATGAATGCTCAAAGTCTAACTTTTTCTACTAGTTTTACTGAATGTGGTATTGTAGCTGTTTAGTCCTAGACTCACATTTAGCCTGTTTGATTAAATCTTACGTTACCTTTATCATTTTTGTGCATTTTCTTCATCTGACGACACTCTTTTGTGGACCAGCTTGCTCATGTATGTCATCTTTGTGAACATCATAAGGTCTAAGAGCTCATTAAAATTGTCTGTTAATGTGAAATAAAAATGAGAATTGTTATTATTTCTTGTAACTGCATTTTAATTGCACGTCAGAAATGCTTAAATGAAACAGCTTCAGTTGTTTTAATTGAAAAATAGAAAACCAGTTGCTTTGATTTTCCATTTTATTTTATGAGGTCTGCACTGCTCGTAAGCTCAGTCGTTACTCACAAGCTTCAGAGATGGTGGCTGAGTGGGTAGTACTGTTACCTCATATTTCGACAGCTGGTGGTTTGAGTCCTGCCTCTTCTATGTGTGTAGGCTGTTTGCACGTTCTGCATGTGTTTGCTTGGTACTCCAGTTTCCACTCGCAGTCAAAAGACATGCATTGGGCTAATTTGCCATCTTTGAATTTCCCACGGTAAATGTGCATGTGTGCACTGAGATAAGCTGGCGTGCCGTCCAGGATGCTCGCCTGTCCTGTTCCCCATACTGCCATGTGCTGGATAAGAAATTGGAAGACGGATGGAAGTTTTGTAGAAAATCTATTGGTTGTCCTTTATCTAAAATTAACAGGGCATTTTGATTGCGGCGATCTTTATGTGATAAAGGAAACAAGCTTTCCAAAATCATTCTGGTGTGCAGAAACCAGATTCTTCATTAAATTTCTTTATTTTCTATTTGCAAAAGAACAGTGCAATGTTTACAGCTGTAACTTTGGAGCAAGGTATCTCATCTGACTTTTAAAATTACCCACAATCGCCATCATTCAGCAGTGCTGGAAATACTTCTCAACAGCATTGGTAGAAGCAGTAAATGTTTTAACAGTTTTTCATTAATTCATTTTTCCAGCAGCAGGCAGACCACTGACGCGAGGCGGCGTCCGGACTGCGCTACGCGACGTTTTCCTTTGAATAAAGAAGGTACAGTAGTAGTGTATTTTAGGTTATTTAACCTTCCTTGTGGCACAATCCTCTTATAAACAATATCTAGACAGCCTACAAGAAACACCAGAAGACCGAGCATGACCAAGTCTTTGGCAGTGGCGTAGGTAAACTTCCTTCATGTTATCAAATTAGCAGAAAGACAGTTTAGATCCAGCTCTTCCCGTGATGCCTCCTAGCCCATGAAAAGTAAGGTATACGTTAAGATTTATTTAATTTGTTTTGTTAGCCTATAATCTTAAAAACAAACCGAAATGGTTCGTATTTGCTTTATAGAGAAAATTACGGCAAAGCAATATTGCAGTCAACCTGCAGATTTGTTTTTATTTGTCCATAAGATTTAAATAGCAGAAAACAAAAGCGGTATTTTAATATATTAAATTAGTCCGAGTCCAACAGTATAAGCAACGAGACCACAATGTTACTGCTGATACCATGTCTGATCGGCCTGGTCTAGCATGGTGTTACATTCAGCGTAGGGGTTATAAGCTCTGTGTTGATTTTGGTCAAGCTGCTAACTTCCATTATAAGTTACTTTTAAACTGTATATTTTAAAAATATTTCGGAAAGGCAACATATTTCACAGTATTGTTCTTCAGAAGATCACAAAGTAAGGTTAAACGACAATTTAAGCTCGTAAATGGCATCTCTTTTGATTCGAAAGTAATAAAAAAGACAATATAGATACAATACGGTTGGATGTATTGGAAATGACGTTGAGTTTTTAGAAGTGTTTACATCATTTGCCTTAGTTACATTTACACTCAAACCACTTTTAAATTAATCGAAAATCAGTCTTTTCACACATCGAATATTCACTTATAAGTAATATTACAAACAAATCTTGTCTCAAACAAGCAAATTAACAAATACATCGATTTTCTTTTTAAACGGAACTTAAGAACTAGCAGGACGGCAATTTAGTGATGTGGAAACAGTGCCATCTAGTGGATACGGTGAGCTAGTCCAGCAAACGCACACGATCTCCGCTTTGGCACACCGGTGATCGACATACTAGGTTGCAAGTCACGATGTCGCTTAGGACAACACGAAGAAGAAGACGAAACAAAACAGGCATTACAGGCTTTTAAAAGACCAGTGTATGAGAATTCGGAAATAGACAGGCCTTAAAAACAAGTAGGCTCTGATACTTTCCAGTGTGAAAATCCCATCGAAGGTGCCAAGACTTGTGTCTGTGTCATTTACTTCAAGTGCATATTCATGCCAGTTCAGAATGTCGCAACCACAGCTCTGTTAGAAGTCACCACCCTGCTTCAGTCAGAAAGGTTAAAATTTCAGCATCCAGCATATTAGCTTATGTATGCAAAACCACGACATTCTTCAATAATTCAAGGTGCCAGTTGCATCCAAGTTACCCGGATGTGATTTTAATAATTTAAGATGCTGGTTCCTGCTATGCACACTGTTTTGACCTGTCCAGGCCACCATACATGCATGTGATGTAAGTACGTTTCCTCCAATCGGAGCTTTTGCCGCAGCCAGTTCATTGGATGCAGAGCTGTCATTTTGGAGGGAGATTAAGCGAACAGGCATGACTGCGACACTGGGGAAGCTGCCCTTTCACCGCAGCCATGCCTCCTGCCCAGAGTGTCTCCAAGCAGGCGTGTGGTCGGAGGAACACAAACGTGGTAGTGGGATGGGGCGGATTGCCGGAATGGTCTTTGCGAGTCCACGTGGCTGGGTTGATGTGGTGGACCTTCGTTTGGCTGCAGGGGCCCTCTGCAGGCGGCCAGCTTGGGTCGTCCTCATCCCCTGAGCCAGCAAACCCCATACCTCCCCTAGCCTCGTCCATGGGGTGTCTCTTATGTGAAAGCTGCTGGGACAATGAGGGCCAGTATGAGATTCATTGTATGATACTGCCTTTGTAACCAGGTTGTTGTTGGTTCAAGTCCTGTGGGGGGGGGGGGAGAATATATAGACCGTGCCACTGAAATATCCATAGATCCATCCATACTCGCTTGTCCTATGCAGGATCAGCATATTGGATAAAAGCATTAATTAAATATGCTGAAAATGCTCTTTCGACATTAGTTTTTCCCTCCAAGGAGAAGCACAATTAAATAACCTCTTAACAGGAAAATTATATTTACCGACGACTTAAAATTAAATAAATGACATGGGCTACTTAAGCCCAGCATCTGGGATCTTGCTTCTCATATTAAATGTCACACTATTTAACGTAGAGAGTTTATTAAAATTTGCAATCCATGCAGTGGCGGAAGAATGCAATGGAAAACACTTATTGAGGATTATTGCTGCAATGCTGTCAACAATCGTAACTGAGCAGAAGATAGTGGACCACAGATCCACATTGACCATCTTGACATAGTGTTCAGTGACTGAATGCAGCTAAGATTAAGTCTTTCAGACAATTGCCCCATTTCAAATGCTGATTGCAAAGAATTAGTTGGCGGTTTCTAGTGCACTTTCCCCGTCTGTTAGATGGATTCAGCATTAATACCACAGTTAAGAGAACTCAGGCTTCAGGAGAACAAGGGGATTGGCTGACCTGTTGATGGGCATCCGTGACGCGGGCAGGTGGGAGGGGCTAGCAGTTCTGCTGAGGACACACATGGACGGAGGAATAACAGGGTTAATGTGGCTTCATGAGGATAAGCAAGGCATGCTGGGAGAAGTGGTTACATCAAGAGCAAGAGGTGACCGCGCTGGTGGGGTGCATAGGTACAGAAAGCAGGAGTTCCTGCCTGATGTATGTACACACAGCCCCCAGTGTGGTGGGGGTTAAGAGGGGCAGTAGAGGACAAAATGAACATCCTGGCTCCCAACAGAGTTTTGAGGAAACGTCGCAGCGTGCTCAGTGGGGAAAAGGAAAATCCCTGCCTGCCACGGCTGGCAGAGATTTAAAAGCTCAAACACGTACGAGCAAATAGCATTCGCATGCTGTGCAGTCACTGTTCACGTTGTAGGCTATCGAACTTGGAAAAAAAGAACAGATCATATTTTAGACAGACCACCCTTCCCAGCGAGCAAACCAAGCAGGAACACTGGAAAGGCGGCTGCCCAACATGCAAACTGGGATATTAGGTTACGTGATGGGCGGGGCTGTTACAGTTGCTCACCGATAATGGTTTGCTGTTCTTCGGCTGCTCGGTCTTGGCGCGGGTCTCCGTCTGCGAAGTGTCAGCAGTCTGGGGCTGGGAGGCAGCTGTGGAGACATGGGATACACCCCCCCATGTCATGGAGAGTGGAGAATAAAGGTGCCTTTGCACATTAAGATAAGATTCTGCTGCAATGAACTAATGGTCTGCCCTTAGCTGGAGGACTGCTCTGATCCAGACTTCCCTGGATTGCCTTTACCTATAGGACTGCCTTGATCAAGACCTCCCTGGATTGCCTTTACCTATAGGACTGCCCTGATCCAGACCTCCCTGAATTGCCTTTACCTATAGGACTACCCTGATCCAGACCTCCCTGGAATGCCATTACTTATGGGATTGCCCTGATCAAGACCTCCCTGGATGGCCTTCATCTGGAGGTCTCCCTTAACCCAGATAGCCCCTGGATTGCCCTCACCTGTCGTACTGCCTCGACTGGTGATGCTGGTGCTGTCTTCTACCCAGGAGCTGTAGACGAAGGAGTCCCGCTTGTGTGGGGTCCCAGAAGATGAGAGACTCTCCTGCAGTAGTCATGCACACTTGCATATCAGTATCCAACTATGTACTGACCAGTTCCACCGTGGTGTGCTAAAAATCACTACTGGGCATCATTTCTACTGCTGCCATCAGAGGCAGGGGCATCACATGGTCCTCCCCCCCCCAGCCATAACAAATCAGGAAGCGACCCATCTTGCAGCAGTAAGTGCTATCTATTTTTTAATTGTTATTGTTACCTATATTTATTTGTTTCTTAATAATATTTATAATAAATATTGTAAAATAATAAATTATTTTTCTTAATAATCAGGATATTCTATTTGTGTACTGTGATCTACATGCTCACTGCTGTACGCACAAGAATTTTCCTCTGGGGTCAACAAAGTTCATCTGGTTCTAATTCAAACCCAAATAATACCTCCACCCCTCCAAAAACTCAGAAGAGGTATTTTATTAAAAATGCTATTTTCAGTTTCTTACAAACATATGCTGGGAGTTACTATCTTTATACCCACCAGACCGGTGTCATACTCCTCCAAGGCCTCGTTTTCATTCTCCTCCACCACGCTGGCGAAGCTGCTGGCATTGGACGAGGAGCGAGACAGATCCCCCTCTGGGATAGAGGGAGCCCTGCAACACATGGCAGAGCTGCACGCCTGGGTTATTCATGCACTCTGGAACCACATTTCCCAGGCTGCACTGCAGGCCTTTCTTGTGCGTAATGGCAGAAAATTAAACTACATCTCCCATCATGCACTACAGACCAATATTTTTGAACTAGAACTATCTCTAAGACAACATTACAAATTAATGTGTTCAGGATGATCAAGTACTGAAGACGGCCAGAAGGAAGACAATCTGCACAAGAAATGTCAGTCACCTGTTCTTCATGGTGGGCATCTCAGGAGAGCTCTGGTTGGACGAATTCTGTGATTTAATGTCCTGAGAGATGTGCCCACTGTCCGGAGTCTTTTGTGTGCTGGGGGAGCACTCCCTGCTGTGGGGAGGGAGTTAGGGACAGTGAACGTGCGGGCCATCTCACAGCCTCCATAATGTACAGGCCTTTGCCCTTCCTGATGCCCACCTCCTCTCCTGCACCTCCTGGATGTTCTCGATCCCGATGGCACTGCTCCTCCGGGAGCTGAAGGGCCCGGACTTCTTCCTGGTGGGACTCTTCCCCGGAATGATCAGCGCCTGTGAGGAAGTGGAGGACTCACAGTCAGCCAGCTGAGACTCGCCAGAGCTGCCGTGACTCTGCCAGGCTCGGCTCAGGCACAGTGCAGAGCGGCTTTAAACTATTTAATTACTGGAAAGTACATGCAAATATTGGATTATTATTTATAGGGTACAATGAATTTCATTGCTGCCGATTTAAATTTAAAAAAATGCATTGCTCTCTGCAAATCATATTTTTGATTATACGTTTCTAATGTTTGTGTATGTGTGTGTGTAAATGCGATTTTGTCAGTGTTGGGCATTTCAGGTCCAGAAATTACAAATCCAGACCTGGATTTCGTTTCTACCAACCAGTTGAGTACTCTGTGGCTGTGACTCTTTATGCTCAACTGGTTGGTAGAAACAAAATCTTGCTCTGGATTTGTAGCTTCTGGACTTGAAATGCCCAACACTGGATTTTATTAATACTACTTATAAAGGGAAATAAGTTCCATAATATACTGACTCAGGGTTGTATACTATAGACCCCAGTATCTTACTGGTAACACTGGGATGCCTCTCAGGCTTCCCACCTAAAACCAATGGGATCCAGCAACATAAATAGATTATTTGGAAAGAGGGAGACACAATTTATACCTTGTACATTGTGCAAGTTAGATTCAGGATGGGGGGAGGGGTCAGTCATAGTATAGGGTGGGGAGGGGTGGTGGAAAGAGCGAGAGTGATACGTAAACCTCTTCTATAGTTCCTATCCCTATGGCGCTTCCACGACGTCCGTATCTACTGGGACTTTTCCCCGGGACAAGCAATGACTGGATAGGCCGGATAGACAAAGAGAGGGAGAGAGAAAAAAACATAGGATGACATCTCATGCAGCAGGTAGCATTCCAACACCAATGAAAAAAAAACTACTCCATAAAACAGAGGGACGGAAAAAAAACAAAACATCGCACACCACATAATTGGGATTGGCACAACTGGGGCTATACAACTTGGGGGGGCAACATGGCAGTGGCTTGGTGAGGGGTCGAAGAGCACCCCCCCCCCCCCCCCCCCCCCGCCCGGGGGGGGGGGGGGAGGGGGG
>JAODLC010000133.1:21168483-21178797 GCA_026781145.1 Hippopotamyrus pictus
GCAGGGGCTTGGTGAGGGGTCGAAGAGCCCCCCCCCCCCCCCCCCACCCGCCTGGAGTGGTGGGGGTAGCTGAGGAAGAGGAAGGAAGCTGCCGTTCGAGGAGCTGAGGGGAGGAGAAGGAAGAACGGATGAGAGAGAGAGATGACTGAAGAACTGTCAGGAGAAATGAATCACTCTCAGCCCAGAAAAAGGTCGCTCAGAGATGTCAGACCCTAAACGTGATTGGTGGTCAAAATGAACAGCTGTGGTCTGTGCCCTAACAGCTCCAGAGCTTCATTCAAACATCCACCTCTGAGCAGGAGCTGTGTGGGCTCACTGAGGCCCCCAGGGGTTTTCACGGCCAAGGCAAACGCCTTTGCGGGCCACCGGGTAAAACACAGCTATCCTGCACAGGCTGGGAAGAGCTGGCTGGGTCATAGCTACTCTTGCCTGGGGAAAGCAGGCTGCGGGTTTTGTGGATTTTTTCCTGAAGACTAATTTCAGACAGATAGATGACAGCACAGCATCACATTTGTCAACACCTGCCGACGATTGTCTGGCGTTGCAGTTTCAGGGTTGCTCAGGCTTCTGTACCCTGGAACTTTCTACGCCAATAGTAAATGCACATTTGGGTGCATCTGTGAAGTTGAATAACCCTTTTGTAAATAACAGCATCTGTATTGCATAGACATGGAGCAGATGTCCAGGGGTCAGTCATGCAGGGCCTGGGGCTGCAGGTCATGCTGAGGGGTGGCCATGCAGGGGTTGCGGATAAAGATGCGGGAACAGCCACTGGAACCAATTCACTCGGAAATTCAACCCGGCGTCGGGGGTTAGCCTGCAAACACGGCAAGAAGCGTGACAGCGTGACAAAGCCGGTAGAAAGGGTAGCGTGAGAGAGCGAGAGAGAGAAGGGGAGATAGGCTTGGCTGACAGTTCGAGTTCAAAGAGTTCCAGATCGAGAACCCCGACATCGAAAGAACTTCTCCATTGCTGCCCAACGTTCATTCAGGCTAGGCTGAGTGACATCGGGCCCCATGTGACCCGACATCCAGGATGTGTACAGGATGCAGCGTGGTAAGCTCCCACCCCAGTCATTCCATGGGCGTTTCTCCATGTCAACGTGGGGTGGTGAGAGATGAAGGGGCCATTGTCTGAGAGTGGAAAGGTCTGTCAAAGGCATAGGTACGTTCTAGGTATGGCCTCTTAGCACCTGACTAAATGGTTGACCTGGAAGCACTCACAGACTAAACAAACACTGAAAAACGACTTGTGTAAATCAGAGTTGCCAAAGACTAGAGATCTACTGTGGCATCAGGAAATGCATCGAATCACTGTGATGATGGGTCTGTGCATACTACTTTGGTGAATCTGAGAGACTCCATCACTCCACTGCAAGTTGGATTTACTCCAAATATACTACATGTAAGTTTATTTTTGAAGGAATTTTTGTATGCTGGCTCTAGGGGAGGCTGTACGCATTGGAGACATCTGTGGACCACGTTAGCAGAGACCTGGGGATCGTGGCTTCACAGAGAGGCTACTAGGTGCTTGACTGAGGCTTAATTAGTGGTGAGACATTGCAATTAGTCTGACCAGGCCAATCAGGGGAGGGAGGGTGGCCCCAAAGCGGTTTTACTTACTATCCCTGGGGTTTTTGGGGTCTCCGGGGCATTGTGGCTAAAGCTGCCACTGTGACTAGTGGAGACTGTGTGTGGCTTCCTGTTACTGAGGCCCATGGCGTCCATAGACTGGCTTCTGCTGCGGATCACCCTCTACGGAGAGAGACGCAGAGACACGTTGAGCTCGTAGTGCCCTAGGGTTAGACAGCAGGAGGTGCCGCGGAATGAGAGGAGAGTGTTAGACAAAGGGGGAGAATGAGTCAAGAGTCCCATGGAAAATGGTGATTGAAGGGCAGACTCAATGGAGGGCATAATTTTTGATGAAGGAGAGTTCTGGAAGGTACTAGCGATAAACATTTGGGCAAGAAATATGGAGGAGATATAGAGAGGCATCTAAAGGAAAGGGGGAAGCATGCATGCTGCCCAACACAACAGCTCAAAAAGGTGGAAGCCTCGGGGGTTCCAGAAGGTTCCCCTTGCCACAGGCCAGCACCCCCAGCCCAGCAAAAGAGCAGAGACAGCGCTTCTGATTCCTCCAGCACTTCTGGGCTTCTGAGAACCTCCACGTATCTTCACATCCAGGATTAGAGACCATGTTATGACTGGCAATGGGATCATGAGTAAGAACAGGCTGGTCAATCCCCCCCAAGAGAGGCATAGATGACCTGGATCTGAAGGATAGAGGCAGCAATCCGCAGTACACTGTGACAATCACGCCACAAATAGTCATATGAGAATCTTACGGAGAGGAATGAACTAACCAGTATATATTAGCAAACAGTTTCTTTTGATCTTAAAGTAACAACTGAAAGGAAGTTGACCAGAACTCCTTGATGTTCACACTAACAGAACCCCAAAGGCAAGAGGATATGTACACATCAAAGGGTTGCAGCTTTAGATAAAGGGCAAATTCCTTGGCTGTTAGTGTAGAAGGTCATAATTCAGAAATATGGAGCACAGTCTGAATTAACCTATTACTTAATTTGTTGGCAGTTTTGTTATCATTGTAGAATTCTTCCTCCATTCCTCAGTTTACAGCTGCAGGAGTAGAGTTTTTGAGTAAGTGTCCACTTTCATTGGCTAAGGAACATTAGCATGCAGCACTGCTGAATGGTCAGAGGGGATACCTTGAAGGACTCAAAGAAGCCGCCCCCTCCTGCACTGCCATTCTCCAGCTTCTCGTCCTCGCCCCCCAGGCCCATCATGGCCTGACTGTTGGCATGGAGCTCTTCGTACAGCGTCTCCAGCAGGGCAGTCCGTGTGCGCTCCTGGACATACAAACACACCAGACACAGAAACACACCGTTTTAGGCTCTGCCTTCAGGGGACCCCGACTCAGACGTTGACACCGACTTTCTCCCAATTAATGGGCGTTGATCATTATGCATACTTGACCATACTTGCGTACTCATTTGACGTCCATCTTCCATTACTGTTACCAGTTCCAATACTCAAGAACAGAAGTATGGAGGGCAGTAAAGATCTCCAGATGTCATTCTTGCCCAGTCCTATATATCAAGGATGCATTGGTTGCATCCTCACTAACGAGAACAATCCCATAATTCATTGCATCCCAAATTCATTCTTTGGAGGCAAAATAGCAAGACCGCTCTTGACAAGAACAGAAGTACGCTCTTTGTGTTCTTGGTATTGACAAACCCCCAATGACTCCTAAACGCATTTCAACAAGCTTAACATTAATCTTAAAATCTTTCTAGATGCCAAATATCATTTCGATGACATTTTGTCAAAAGATGTCCCAGCTGCAGCAAAACCAACAGATGTGCCGGCTAATTGGCTAAACCGCGCCATCGCAGAGATGTGTCGTGGGGAGATACCTCCAACTTGGCAAACTTCTCGGCCTTATAGCAAGCGTATTCGGCATTGATGAGCTTGGTGAGGAGGAACTCGTGGAATGCTGGGCCCTGCAGCAGGATTAGTGAGAAGCAGGAGGGAGAAAAACAGAAGTCATGCGGGAGATGTCAGGACCGAATGGTGCGACAGAGACACTTTCCCGGGTTATAGGTGACATCCATAAACAAGTGATTTTCAGTAACAATCTCTGACTTCAAAGCACAATGACTCAATGAAGCACCTACAGCTTTGAATTCTGAGTTTGTATACCCAAAAAATTAAAGAATAAGCATAAAGTTTCTGTAAGGTGGACAGCAATATGGACCCACCTTCCTGAATACTGCCGGATCTGGGAGGGTGGGTCCGAAGAAGGGCACATCGTCTCTGGCTGTCACAGACACCTGGATGGATGGTAAACTATGTGGGACTATGTCATAGGAAACACTGTGATTTCTCAGAGTATAGGGGGTGTGGCCTTTTGATAGGGGGCGTGGCCTTTTGACATAGCCGTGCCACCTGGAGGGAATGCTTCTGGATAAACTGTCTGCTCTGGTCATTTCAACCTGTTTCTTACTATGCTTACTATGAGGCCAGCAGTTCTCTTAGTGCATTGCATGATTGTATGTCCTGTATGTGGTTCTTACATGTAACCCAAGTACACAGAACATTTATAGAATACTTTCTGAAAATCTTCAAGGCACTGGAAAGCGAGTTAGACCAAGTTAGACAAGTTCAGTCACAGGGTGAAATGTTTTAAAAAGGGCTTCATTGCCTTAGTGAAGTTATTATTTGTGCAGCAGGTGTCCTCACCTGCCAAGATTTAAACAAAGAACTAATTAAAATGCATCCTGAATTCTGTGGACCCCCATGGAGGTGTTACCTTGTACAGGACATTATCCGAGCAGGGGTTCACCACCTGGACGACCACGTAGGCATGCAAGAAGTTGGATGCGATCATGTCTGGCACAAAGGGCGTGCTCTCTTCCTGGAACACGATGGCCACGATGTCGTTCCCGATGTGCCTCTTCCGCTGGAGCTGCAAGGCCAAGGAGTGACATCACTGGCCTTGCGGCAGCTGAACTCGTGAGTGTCCCCTCCCTCTGGTCTACCCAAGGCGAAGACACCCCTGTCCATTTGGAGGACCTCAATGCAACAGTCAGCTGGGTTCAGGGTCCTTCAGATCTGTCACCTTCTAAGGCTTGCAACAAGCGTCTCCTTCCAATGAACTTCAGCTAGGCTGAAAGCAGCTACATTGTCATGCAGATAAAAATGGGTGGATTGCAATGGCTGGATGAAAAAAAATATATTGCTGCAGTTTCTGACTTCATGTGGTGCTTATGAGAGCAAATATTTATATTCAGGGCTTTGCTCCTTATTGCTATATGGCTGTTTGTCACCATATCTGGTTAACAGTTTCTGCAATTAAGCAGCTGTTCCTAGGTCCAAACAGACATAACCATTGCCAAAAGGCTAAGCCTACAAGAGTGGGAATATATAAAAGGCAATGCAGATTGTCATAAAAAAAATCCATTGCCTAGTTGAAAATGCAAAAGGAAGGTACTCAGGGCTATGCGTAAACATTAAGCAGCAGACACAAAGCATACTCCCACATACTCCCACATACTCCATGAGGACCGGAACTTAACTTGCCCCCTTATCCTAACAGTTTGTCCTTATGTGACACGTTATATCCCAAAGTTTGCAGAGTCTGTCACTGAGCCTCTGGAAACTCCAGCATATCTCCCCCATTAGGTGAAACAGGGACTGTGGAAGAACTCAGACTGTGAGTATTAGCCAGAGATCAGAAATACCGTAACTGCAAGGGTTTGGGGAGCGATTAACCTGTCAAAACAATCGGCGAATTTTATGAAGTGATAAATTATGAAGAACATTATGAAGAATGTAAACGGTATTATAACTGTTTACATGAAATTGGGCACTCACATAAGTGGAGCACTGCAACACTTGGGAGAAAGCGGAGTACCCAAAGTTTATTAGTCTGTTGAATTATAAAGTGGCTTCTGGGAAATGAGATTTGGCAAAACAGAGCTAAACAAAGACAAAGCCACGATCCCTCCCATTAAAGAAGTTTACAATTGTTACACTCTGACAAATCTTAGATAATATTCTTTTTTTTTTGCTCAGGAGTCTCTTATTTCATGTACTCAAGCACGTAACTATAAACAGTCAATAAAAACATAAACATTCTGCGACTCAGCCACCTTCGTCCATCTCCATCCCATAGCCTCACCTCACCCAGCAGGGGTTGCTAACCCCCAAGATCACCTGCTCGCTCAGAATTTAACACACACCGTGACCTTCACAATTTATATCTGACATAGTTTGCTTTTGTTTCCAGGGATCAGAGAATAACCATTCATTTTAAATACATTAGTGATTTGATATTATTTTTTTGTTATTTTGATCTTCTAGAAGCTCTTTTCTTCAGAAAGAGACACTTCAGGCAGAAGCCGTCACAGAGGTGGCATTTTGAGGAGACCACACGTCGATCTGCTCTTTGGGTGCGTGACTGCTCAGAGTGACAAAAATGACAGTACCTGTTGGGAGTCTCCCTCTGTGTACGGCAGCTTGGTGGACACGTGAAACATGATCTCCTTGCTGTGGAAGTTGTGGTAGACAGACTCGGTACCGGTTTGTCCATGGGTCACATCCAGCCCACCTCGGAAACTAGATGGAAGAATCAAAGGGCATTAGCAATACTACCCACCTCATCACCTAGGAGAAATATCCGTCGCGAGCGGGGCTTTCTTCTTACTAAGGATAACATTTCAGGTGTAGGGTGATATCAGATTTCAGCAACGCTTTGTCCACTTTCACACGTGAACAATGGCCACAGCCAGTGCTAGGGTTAGGGCACACTTGGTCCATGGTTCTTAAGGCCGTGCACAGAATGTTTGGATAGCTCAGTCCTACCCTTTGAAATCATGTAGCTCAATCTTCTGACCCAGGAACTCCAGGAACTCCGTGAAGGCTGGACTCTCCTCACTGTTACCGAACAGCTCCTCCTCTGATGTCTACAGTAAGTGGTACAGCCATAGTCAATAGGAAATAGTAGAGCTATCATCTAAGGTTAACAGGAAATGGCAAAATAATCAGCTTTGGTCAACCGGAAATGGCAGAAGAATCAGCTGAGGTCAACAGGAAGTAGCAAAGCAATCAGCTATGGTCAACAGGAAGTGGAAAAACAGTCACGTAAACTCATAGGAAGTTGGAAGAAAATCTGCCTCTTGATATCTTCTTCCTTCCCAAAAGGGAATTCTACTCAAGTTATTTTTTTTAAATGGTTACATATTACAAATAGTTTTGGATACTGTGACTATTCGCAATGTTAGGTGATTATAGTATAGCCACCCTGGTCCTTTATTATCCATGTTCTGTAAAAGTTAACTCATTGTCAAGATATATAGGCAGGTAATAGTGATATAATGTAACCTTTAACGGCTCATACATTTCCCGTTTTTGAAGAACTCAGGAGATGAGTGTACAGTCAGATTTTCTACTGTTCTGCTACTGAGTCCATTTACGACTCATTGTGCTGTCAGCTTTTGTGCTGAAATGTCACAAGTGTTGCCTTTGAAAAACACGTTGCTAGCCTCCTTTTCACCTTCACCGGAACAAAATTCCAAATCACAAAGCTCTCACATGACTCATAAAGGACAATACAATGCCACCCTAGCTGTCTTTAGGTTTTACAGACAAGTAACAGCTAGAGACCCAATGATGTCCTTATTGTTGGTGGTCTCTGAAGCATATTAACACTAACTGGGTTAAGAATCTGTGCCAACATCCAGAAGGGCGTGCGTTCAAATCTTACAGCTGACAGATTAGTCATATCACTATTGGGCCCTTAACCCCAATCAGATCCTACTCTCTGATCCTCCATTGTATGTCACTTTGGACAAAAGGGTCTTCTAAATAAATGCTAAATGTTAATTTAAGCAACTGCTGGACAAGCCCAGTTTTTTAACTCTGTCAAAGCTGCTATCTCATCGTAAAACAAACACAAGCTTGACTGATTTGACCTGGCATTGCTTATTTTTTTCATTTATGTAGTGTGTAGATTAAAAAGTGGTCTTCTCATTAGCAGATGCCTCTTGGGCTAATACACAAAACCAAAAAAAGATCAGATCCTTTTAATAAAACAACAGCAGGTGCACGGGTGAGGTCACATAACACAACAAGTCAATTAACCTTTTCAAGAAGTAGAACAAAATCTCTATATATAAAATCTTGGAGCCTACCTGCCCAAACTTTTGGTAGATGACTCCAAATTTGAAATTGTTGCTGATGACATGTTCATCAAAAGTGACAATGAGCCTTGATGCCTGGGATATGTAGAGGGGACAACATGTTAGTAAGGTGGGTACCACGATTACTGGGCAATGTACAGGCAGGTCTTTCTCTATATAGCTCCTCTTCCCCCAATACTCCTGAGAAACAGCATATCTCTATCACAATAAAATTTGGCACCCACGTCACAGAATCACTGTTTACGCTGCAGGGTTGCCAGCTCTCGCGCATCTGGCGTAACACTCACATTTTCAGACTCTCACGCTCACTCAAGAAGCCTTACGGCAAATCTATATTATCCCATTATAAACCTAAAATTAGCTGCATGAAAAATGTTGGGGTAGTTTGCAAACCCTACAGACTATTTACAAGGTAATAAAACCGTTACATGCATGTAAATGTGTGTGCAGACTCGTCTCAAATCAAAAATCTCACTCCAGTCAGCTCTAGCAGATGACAACCCTGATGCTATGTATGTGAGTTTGCTAGGGTAGTTGCCATAGCATTCAAGGATGAGTACTCATAGCCCACAGATTCAACTCTTAGGACGGACACAGCTTTTGTGACTTTAATAATGGAGCTTAGCCTGAAATGCTATAAAAATTTAACCTGCCAAGTGTCAGATAAGCAGGTCTACAGTCTAATTAGTTACATAGATTGAAGACTCAATAACATAATAGTAGGAGTCATTGTTTGCAAATGATGAGGTGTACTCCTCCCTTGCTTAAGTGATTATCAGCAGCTGTGGTTACCATAACTTGACCGACTGTTACGGGAGAGGCTAGCAGGCTGGCAGAGTTTGGTGTTTACCTTTGGGTAGAGAACAGGGTAAAACCGGTCCACGTTCACTTCCTCACACACGAGCTGGTAAAGAGACAACAGAATACAGTTAGCAGGTGACAGAAGGTCTTTGTTTCCTGCAGCTTATGTCATGGCCAGAATTACTAATGGCAAGATGGATCCCACAGTATGAGGCTGGATACATCCGTCGTAGCTGGTACACCTTGGGATTTATGGCCTGGATTTTGCTAAGAGCTTACCTTGGCCATCTGGACAACGTTGGGGAACTCTGTTAGGCAGGATATCGGGATCACGTCATGATATGTCTTTGCTTTTGTCCTGAAAAACACAAAATGGGTATAAAAATATTCCCGTTTTATTATGTTGGCAGTTTTAGAAGTGCGAACAGCAAGTAATTTTCACCACAGTAAATTTATATGTGGGTTTGGGTAATACGAGGTGTAGCAATTATGGTATGGGACTTGCAGCTCAAAGTTTGCTTACTTAAGTCCCAGGAACCGGCCGCAGTTGGACCCTTAGGAGCTGTATGCTACCTAAATTGCTCCAGGAAAATATCCAGCTACATAAATGGATGAAAGCCATGAGGTCCTTAGGTTAAATTGTCAAAGGAGGAATTAAATGTGGATTTGAATGTAAGCATATGTATCTGTTAACAGCTATACACAAAAACTGACAGGAGAGATTTATCAGGAAAGTGAGTCATCTTGCCAATGTTAGATTTGACTTGTCTAATAACATTTTGAAAAACAATATGTATTATGCAATAAACACTGGCAGAAATGTGTATTTTTAGCCCCGAGATAAGCAGTGTTTGATCAAAGCTAATCCCTTTTTAGCCTCTCTGCCACAAACAAAACAAACAAGCACTACTTGTATAACTGTCAGTAGAAGAATATTAGGAATGGGAAAAGAGAGTTTGCAGGACCCAGAAGTAGTAAGATTCCTCTGTGCTAAAGGCTGCTAACTGGCCTGAACTGGTCATCTGTGGACGTGTCAGGTTGCCTGGCGACCGGTGACCCTTTTCATGTTCACTGATGGAAGGTGCCGTGTGTCAGTGCATAACCTGGTTATTTTGATATTTGCCCTGAATATTCCAGAAACACAGTAAAACATGCTTTTTGGGATCTTCTAGGATGCACAGGTTCTTTAGTGGTACAGAGAGATAGACGGAATCAACAAAGTAGAAGAGGTTGTGGTACACAGAGATGAAAAGATGTCAATGCAGGGAGATGAGAATGGAATAAGTTGGGAGGCTGGAGAAGCATCCAGAAAATGAGAAGAACCACTAATGCTGAGAAACGAATGAAAAGTTAGGATAAGGGAACAGGGGAAAAGAAAGGGGTGGAAATCAGACAAGGAGGGATGACAGGAAGGACAATGGGAATGTGACACCTTAGCAGCAGACGGAGGTGCTCCTGGTCCCCAATGACATCATACTTCACAGAGAAGACCAGGTGTCCGAGGGCGCTGTCCATGGAATAGTAGTTAAAGTGCTCCTGTTGGAACATCACCAAGGAGACAGCATTGTTGACATTCATAGATAACCTCATCATTCATACGTGCAATAAAAAGTCTCGTTAAACCAAGGATCAAACAAACATCTTCGCCATCTGACATCCAAACAAGGAGGACCAATCAAATGTATGTCACTGTTACAGTGAACCTGTAATGTATGCTACAATAAGGTACAGTATGCTACAATAAGGTATGCTACAATAAGGTATGCTACAATAAGGTACAGTATGCT
>JAODLC010000133.1:21178897-21200583 GCA_026781145.1 Hippopotamyrus pictus
TAAGGTATGCTACAATAAGGTACAGTATGCTACAATAAGGTATGCTACAATAAGGTACAGTATGCTACAATAAGGTACAGTATGCTACAATAAGGTATGCTGCAATAGAATTATCTGTCCTCAGTTCCCCACTGAAAATCTAAATTTTTGATAGAGACTTTATCCAGTCATCTCATTTGCATCAACCAGCAGCATTGCTTCCATTTTGCTCAGGACTTTGCTGAAAGAAGGAAAACATGGGACGTCTAAGGTAATTGACAGTGACTTGCTCATCTTCATTCAGCCAGTCAATTAAGCTCTCAATGGATAGATTGTATCTTTAAATGTGTATTTTCGATTCATGAGTCTGGGACTAATTTAATCCTATCGACCATAAGGACTCTCAAACTTCCACTTTGGTCATCAGAATAGCAGATTGAAAAAACACATCAAGGTCACTGCTATCTCCAGCAATGCAGAACAACACTCCTGTCCATACCGATAAAATATAGGTTAGCATGTTGTTCCCAGGAAGTCCCTGATTTGATCAGCGGTGACTTTTTTGGAACCTTTATCTGAGATGATAACTTCTTTAACTACACCATAACTTCTTTCATTGATCCCCTTTAGTTTCTTTTCAGGTTCTTTTATCTTTTTATGTTAATTTGCTAACTTTGTCATTTGAATCATGCCCCCCCCCCCCAGTTCCCATATGAATATTTTTTGTTATTTTATTTGATTCTGTTATTCTGCACTATGATGTCTTATCCAGCCAGGTGTACATCTGACCTTGCCCATGAAGTGCTTCCTGTATATCTTTGCTGTAGTGTTGCTCTCCAACTTGACTCGGGAAGCCGCAGACAGCAGCTGCTCCGGGTCGATTTCCCCGCCTAACTCGTGATTGGTCCCCTCGATCCAGTACCCTCCAAACTGGGGCAGTAGGATCAGTGGGAAGGGTCTTTCCCGGCCCAGCACCTGGGTGACCGTGGCAACAGTGAGGTCAATAAGAAGTCGGAATGGATTACCGTTCAAATGCCACCTCACCAAGCCTCAATGGGAAGCAGAGAGGCTCTCACCTCATGCACGCTGGGGTAGGGGATGTAGTCTTCCTCAGTCTAAGGAGACAATGGACACATGTCACAGAAAGGTGAGAGAGGCACTCTGAATTCAAATGATTTCAGTTCTCCATGGAGACCAGCCACGACGTGGAGGGAATGCTCAGTCTCATTTAATGTTACTGTCAATGCTGTCAGCGCTGTCTTGGTCGTAAGTAAGATGGAGTAGCTCAGGAGAGAGCAGCTGACAAATTTTTTGACACATCTGCATATTAGCACTGGGAGCTAAGTCGCCAGAACTGATGGATCTTGGAAAGATGGAGGGTAAAACTTACCTTAAGCGGGGGAGGGAATGTGCACCTCTGCTCATCCATTCTGCTGCCCTGAAAAGTAGCGAGAAGCCCACCATGAACGCATCCACCAGGGCAGAACACGTGTCATATAGGTGGTGAATCATACATCTTAGGCATCTTAGACTGGATAGGCTTGCTGACGTATGACCTCATACTCCATTATAATACAATTCAATGGCCTTCTGATGCATAGCACAGGGCACACAGCAAAGGTATGATACTGACACGTGATGTGCTATCAGCCCACAAATAGAGAAGACATTAGAAGTGTGAAACTAACAATCATGCAAAGCGATTGTTGAAAGGCCTAAGGAAATGTCAGAGGACAAAAGCAAGAGTAGCTGAAAGGCAGAGCAAGGAGCACTGTGTAGATGGAAGATAAAACAGCCGCTGGAGACGGTGTCACATGTGAAAGGCCAGCTTGGAACTGGTTTGACAAGCCCAGAGAATGACCCAGTGAGGCTGTCGCTCTTGATGTCACTGATATCATCGTACTGAAGGGTTGGAATTCACCCAGTCGCTGATAGCATAGATACAAAGCATCCCTCCATCGAAAATTCTTTTCTCACATGGGGAGTTCAAACAGAACGAGACACGAATGAGACATACAGTAAGATTGGGACAAAACAATGAACAAAATTCAAAGCCTCCCTGTTACACCAATCTTACTGGACGAACCTCAGCAGGGGGTGGGGGGGGGGCTAGAGCAATTTCAGTAAGAAGATTTTCATCAGAAGAGCAACCGTTTAGCAAAGGTTCAGCCTGAAGTCCACATGCGAATTAGCTGTGACTTGGTAGCTGTTGCTCTCTTTAGGGGTCCATATTTTGTCAGACGACACAAACACACACAACCATACACAGACAAGTAACAAATCTCTGAACCAAAGCAGTAATCCAACGAGAAGATCATGCACCTTCAAAGTGCACTTCAAAAGTAGCAGAGCAGAGAAAAACTATACAGGAAGTCAAAAACATGTAAAATCTGACTCACCTGCATCCTTGCAATCATGTTAAATAAGTCGGTAGTCTGGGGAGAGACAGCAATAAACCAGAGATAGTTTTACTTCTTTCCCATGACACAGGAACGCAACGGCCTGGAGGGCTGAATGCGGAATGAGCCCGGCCCTCTCAGCGATCAGCTCCTGAACCAGAATACTGCTTTACAAAGGAGCCTTTCTGGCACAACACCTTATATATAACACAGCATATATTCCATTTCATACGGCTACTCAGATGAATATGAAACACACACACACAGGAGAGACTGTCATGCTGACAAGACCTTATTCTGCCTTAACTCAAAGTGCTTACATTCTTTGGATACAATTTACATACATTTCTGCATTAGTATATCATCCTTATTTGATTATCATTCTTATAAATAGCAGTTTCTTCTACAATAGTTTATAAAAAACATAATGTGAAACATTTCTTTTTAGAAATCATTAATCATACATTAATATAAAAAATATTAGTTCTGAAATAGCTGTTTTTTTATATTTTGGCGTAGAAAACAAAAATGGCATTTCAGAATTAATAAAGCCACTGTAATCAATGAACTGTTAATGTCAGGGGCCAGTTTATTGTAATAAATAACATCATGCATGTAAAAATGCCCTTTTACAATGACATCATTCTACATTAGGGACAACTATTCAGGGAAAAATGACTAAATTACTGAGTATTTGATAACTGAATAAAAGTGAGAGGAAAGAGAAGCATGCATCAATATTTCTTCAATATCCATCTATCCATCCATCCATCCATCGCCTGGTGCCATTCGCAAGCAGCACACTGGGGTAGACTTTGGACAGTCAACACATTGCAGTGCAATAATATTTAAAAACAATGAACCTTCCAGCAAATAAATCTGCAGGTTGTGTGGTCAGTGATAAAGTTGGACTTAATAAAATGGAGCATTTGATTGGCTGGAATCCAGTATGCTAATGAATATGGAAATTCTCTCCTGAAAGCATGACATTGAAAAATGGAGTCAGATTAAAAGTGTATTTCAGTACTATTGTAAGCAGAGAAGCTCCAAGAAAAAGGTTGAATTTCTTATTTTGGACTCCTTATCTTTTGGCCTGGTATTACTCCCTTCAGCTACCATTGGAAATGCAGCAAAATTATCATTCGTCATGACCCAAAAAGAGGATGATCTCAAAGCTCCATAATTTAATGAACAAAACTGGGTCTTAGGAGTGTATATTACGACTATTAATCTGCCTGCAATGCTGGCATTCGTCAAAACAACCAGCGTGACCTCATCAGGTTAAGTTATGCTAATTAATTTGTGTTCTTGGAATTAATTAGTGCACGATGTACCGTATGAAGCATTTGCACTGCTGTTTAAAGAGGTTTAAATTTAATGAAGCCATTGAGGAAAAGTGATGTTTTTCATTCTGTAACGTTATTTGAATTAAACAACAAACAGAGTTTGCTCAGTCGGCAAAAAAACACACACGCACACATACACAGCAGACACCTCCAGGCTGGAATAGCGGGTACATCTTGCCTTGCAAGAGCTCCAAACAAAAGCCACAGCCCAGGGATATGTAAACAAAGCAGGGACACCACCTTAAAAGCAAACACACGGGACAGCCGGGCAAACAGAGCGGCTGTGAACCGGAGTTGGGGTGCGTCCTCGTCATGCCGGTCCCCGACCAGGCCAGCTGCGCCACGGACCCCCCCGGGCATCTCAGTTGGCTCCCCACACTGCCGTTTCTAAGGTTATTACCACCAGACGTCTTGTAATAATACAACATACTTATTCCTGGTAGAATTCTTTCATATCTGGTCCCAATGTATACCCAGGAACACAACTTACAGTATCACCCATTTAAAGTAAAATTGTTTATGTAAAATATAGATGTGTATTTCACTCTGCTTGGAGGACTCACTTGCTTACAAAATGGTAAAAATCCCTGTAACTAAATAGCTCTCACACAAATGTTTTCCTACTCTGAGTTCAGGTGTGAAGACATGAACGCATCATTTGGGATATGAATGCTTCTCCATGGGATTTGGCACATACAGTATATCACAGGGAAAAAGGTGAAAACCTAACAGATAAAGCATTGTAGCAACAGCAGAATTACACACTGCTCTTCTACTGGAATGTTTCATGTGTTAAGTTGGAGATTCAGCTGCCGTTATGAAGACTCTTACTACCCTATATGGCAGTAAATTGCATCCAGTACTGTACAGCAATGTAGTGTCTATAGGGTCACCTCTGTGTCCCTCTCTCTGAACTGCACACACACGACAAGGGAGTCATTTTTTTTTGCCCACATTTCCAAAAATGTTATATCAGGGATGAAGTTGGAATGGACCTCCGGAACCGACCCAGAAGGTATTCCAGCTCTGTCTCTGATGTAACCATGGGGCTGTGAGCCCCTGGCACACCCTCTACAGCACGGGTTTCAAACTCCAGTTCTGGGGGGCCGGAGTCCTGCACAGTTTTTGGTTTCCCCTCATTTAACACACCTGATTCAACTTCTTGTGCTAATTACCACACAGCTCTCGAGCTGAATCATTTGTGGTGGAACAGGGAAAGAACTAAGCTACACAGGGCTGTGGCCCCCCAGGACTGCAGTTTGACACCCCTGCTCTACAGCAAGACGCAATTTTTAATTTATGAAAAACGGCAGATGCGTGCAAACAGGTGGGACGGGTCCGACGTAGATAGATGCTTGACGAAACGCCTACACGCGTGTGGACACGCAGTCCTGACACGCTATAACGCTGCACACTGACACACACGCGTGTGGAACACTGGCCTTTTTCACCATTTCACCATGATGAGATAATATTATAAAAATAAACACTCTCAGTTACACACACACACACACACACAGGTGCCCAGCAGAGGACTTACATCACTGTGCCGTCTACGCTGGTCCCCCATCGTCAGTGGATAGCCCAGAGTCACACGGTAATTCTTTGCCATTTTTAACAGCCCCCCCACCCCCCCCGCTAGGTCCCGACGCTCCCGTGGAACAGGAGATCTGCCGGTGAGGGCGAGTCTGTTGGCCGGCTCACAGCTACACACGCCCACGTGGGCTCTAGGGGGGAGGACCGGTTCACTGGGTCCAGGCGTCACACCCCACAGGCACTGGGCACGGCTGTGCACGGTTGTTTGTGTGTGGGTGTGGGCACAGGTGTGTGTGTCCCTGCCTATACGCCGGATTATAGCAGCATATCCCCGTCTGTGTGTGTGTGTCTGTCTGTGTCAGTGTGTGTGACCCAGGTATGTATTACATTGTAGGGACCAAATTTCTTCCCAATGTAATAAAAAAACTGTAATTTTGACTTTGTAGGGACTATTTTTTTAAGTCCTCACACATAGTTTTTCCCATAGAAATGAATGGATAGTCCCCACAAAGATATGAATACAAATATGTGTGTGTCTCTGGGAGTGTTCGTGTGTGTGTGTGTGTGCAGTGTGTTTGTGTGTGTGTGTCTCTGGGAGTGTTTGTGTGTGTGTGTCTGTGAGTTTGTGTGTGTGTGTGTCTCTGGGAGTGTTTGTGTGTGTGTGTGTCTGTGTGTGTGTGTCTCTGGGAGTGTTTGTGTGTGTGTGCAGTGTGTTTGTGTGTGTGTGTCTGTGAGTGTGTGTGTGTGTGTGTGTGTCAGATCACCTTGTAGGTCTCCTTGTACACACTGTCATTTGCTTCTGCTCCTCTTCTCTCTTTTCACTATAAAGCTGTATTGCTCCCTTTCTCCCCCACCTCCTTCTCTCCTCTTTGAAAAACAGGTGGTTTTCTGCAGAAATGCCAGACAGGTTGTACTGGACTTCTTGGTATCAAATATTTGTCAAACTGATGACGGGCAAATTATCACTGTATTTCTGTCAACATTACCAGCAGACAGGATAATGTACTGATCTATGATGCAATCAGTGTGCGACTTGGGGAGTAAAAGAGTGTGTCTGTAATCGAGTACTGCACACTACATACTACACAGATATCTGCAAGGACAGAACATACTGTTCTCTTGGTGCACTTAGTACTTGGCATTCAAGTGAATGTGGAATGGACTTACGGCACCATCACAGCCCGTGATTCTATTAAACTTTGACCTTTTCATGGTGAAAAGACGCCACCTGTTGCACTGAGATGAGATGAATTTTGATAATTCCTGTTCAAACGTTTCGGTTTTAAATTGTTCACGACATATACAAAGTATGATAATCAAATATATTCTGTTAATAAGAATTAAACTTGAAAGCCGCTTCCTTCCTAAAGTGATGCACAAATAGAGAAACAATGTGGAATTAACCACTAAGCACATGATAGTGACAGAATACAAAACAAGGATTGAAAAAATAATAGAAAAAAGTACCATCTTGGCAAAATATCATGACAATAAACCAATTTTAGAAGCAAATTTACACCCATTTTTGCATTTGCTCAAGTTCACAGTAGAACTCAGAAACAATGGCAGAATCTTCTAAATACTACACTTCTGCAAGAAATGATTTTCAATGATAGTTAATTTACCAAATTAATTATCTTGACATTTGTGTTTACATTTGTGTCAAATTAAATGTCATTAAAGTGAAAATCACTTCAATAAATATCTTTCATGGTGATCAATTACATCAGAACCTTGGTTTTCAGCCTTTCTTGTAATAGGAAAAAACAAAAGCATAGGTAGCACTTTGGGATAAATGTTTTTTAGATGGGTGAAAGGCAGGTCAGACTACCCCCAACGTGGCTGAGAGGAGATGCAAATGAAAGCAGACCAGAGCTTGGGACCCCCTTCAGTTTTCAAGTAACCGGAGAAACGCTTTCATGTGAAACGAGCCGGCGAGCTCGAGACGGAGCGCCCAGTGCTCCCAGTGCTCCCAGTCAGTGTGGTGTTCGCTTCATTAAAAGCCACTCCGCCATCATAATAACAGAGATCATTCCCCGCTGTGTCCCCCAGACGTCCCCTCTCAGGGTACCACAAAGGACCATTCGCTGAAGTGTTTAGTCATGAGTCTCTCTGCCTTCCTCCTCTCCTTCTCCTCGAAGCTACCAACGATGTAGATGCCCGATGTAGATGACATGCCAACTGAGTAAGGGCCCAACTGAGTGGACCGATCTCTCTTAGCCTGGGGGGGGGGGGGGGGGGGAGGAGTCTTTGTCCTCCAGAGTGGCAGGAGGGGGGTCAGGTGACGGGAAACCCGAGTCTTTCTTGGCAGACAATAACCTTCTTGACTGTGTGTATATCAACACATAGATTGTACGCGGGTGGGGGGGGGGGATGTAGACACAATGGCTCAGTTGATTGCACGCCTGATGTGACAGCCTCCCAGCCTTGTGGTCAAACCCAGCCAGCATGCAACCCACTGTGCACCGTGCAACTTTGTATACTTAAGGAGCTGGGAGCTGGGAGAATTCAGTACTGTGATGTTGATTATTCTAAATAGGCAACCCACAGTGGGGCAAAGAGGCATGCACAAACACTTTGGCATTGTCCAGAGCCCAGATCTGTGCTGACTTGCTGTCCTTTTCCCCAGATTCTTCACAGCAAAAGGAGTTTTATGGATGTCAAATGAGGTGCAGCACAACAGTATAGCACCCCTTGTGGCTACAGCAGAGGTATACAGTTCCAGGGAGTCCAAGCTACTGCTATAGTCCAATTCATTTTAGATTATTGACAAGCTCCAAAGCTTTCACTTTCATTCCCCGATTCTGACCTCTCCAGCAGCCATCCATTCCAAGGGCACCATGGGAATTCTGCACCATAATAATTAACTTTGTGTTTACTCTGATCTGGTGTCTACATACAGTATTGTACTGTAATATATCAGTTATGTGTAAGTCACGAGGAAGGCATTTGAACCATGCAGTGTTGCACATGGCAAAGATCTGATCGATAATCTGAGCATTCTTTGGGTCAGCTGAGAACTCTCCATGAAAGAACATACTGGACTCTTTTGGGGCGGTACAGCCCATGTCAGATCTCACACCGGGCGTGGTTGCCATGTTTGGTGCAAGATTATTGCTAGGAACCACCTCCCAGGATCAACAAAGCGAGCAGTTACTAAGAAAAATAACAAAATGTATTTGTACAATCACCATGCAGCAAACTTCTTAGCCTGCTTCAGGATGCTTTTAGAAGCAGCTCTCAAATAGTGTCCAGATCAGGAATGAGGTAATTGTATTTCTAACTGAAACTTCCCACAGAGATTTACGAGTCCGTCAGATGGTTGTGGGTGACTTTATCGGGTCTCCAAATTGCCACAGAATGTTTGCAGGAATAACGCCACCAATCTCAGGAAAACCGAAAGTCTGCTTTTTTATCGGCAGCTCAAGAGGCAGTGGGGTGTGTTGTGCCACATGAGCGAGCAGCTCAAAAAGACTGCAAAGAGAAACTCCAGAACACCCCAGGAATTTGGTGTTTGGCCCAGGTAACTGTCTGGTTTGTTCCAAGAGGGAATGCAACATCAGTTAATCGTTGAAGGCAAATCTTGGACAGCTAGTTGGTACTATGGAGCACTATTGAGCATCCGCTACCCTAAATAGTCAAGCTGATATCAGAGCTCCGTATAACATGCTTTCAAACACAAGGCTGATGCTTCTTTAATGTATGTGATGCACAAAATATAAGGAAAGACTTGAAAGCGGATATACATCTCCTTCCCCATCTAAATCCCCATCTAAATCTGCATCAGGTAGACGCACGCTCATCCTGATCCTGTGTCCTGATCCTTTCTCTGAGCTCTGCCTGTTGGGTTTCAGATTAAAGGAATTTTTCTTCGCATTCAGAAATCTGTACGTTTTTTTTAAACACCTTTTCCCCTCGTATGTGGAAGGAAAGATGCAACTATTCTATGTGAGGTGGCTAATGGACCCAGTTTAGGTCAATCACTAATTACAAAGGGGTCTGACCCTCGTTCCCAAACTGCACCACTCAACATGCTGCTGATGTTCTGAGACCCAATGCTCCCAAACACTTAGACCCTCATCTTCAACATGGCTGAGCAGAACCACAAGTAAAACTGAATCCCCAGACACCTGAAGACTTACATCTGGAAAATGTTCTGCTGGGGCTAGCAGCTAGCAGCCATTCCATTCAGAGATGCTGGTTCTATTGGTCGTCTAAAGCATTATGGAAAGCAAAACCGTAAACGGAACAAAAACAAAAGCATTGCAATCCTATTGTTCCTCCCAGTTTTGGAGCACAGCAAGCCCAGATACTGTGAGATTTCTTTCTGGCCTGAAGAAAGATTCTGTATTGTTAAGCAGTTATGTGAGAGCTAAACCTATGGAGACAGAGCAGAGAATTTCACCTTGGATCACTTCAGATTCCCTGGTGCTGCTCTTACATCTGAGGCATGACTAGCACACGGTCACTGTTAGTTTCTGCAGGAAACAAAGCCGCTATTTTGTAAAATTCAAGGTTTTAGAGTAGTTGTAAATCTGATTTGTTAACTGGCAAAAGCCAGTTGTTACCTACATTACCTGCATGACAATAAAGTCTTGGATGTCCTCCCAGTGCTCTCGGGTGTTAAATGGTTGCATAAATGATGAAGCAGAGTGGTTACCCTGGTGATGGATCTGTTCCTGTTAGGAAGTGTGGCTGTTGTGAGAGGTGCATGTCAGCAGTCGTCTAACTCAGCGGAGGGATGGGTTTCAGGCTGCTGAAATGCTGCTAGACGTGACCGCAATGACCGTCATGGCTGGCCGGTGGCATTCAGCCCTGTGCTCTGTCTCTTCCCGGCACTTTTGACCCCAATCCGAGCGAGCACGCATGTCGTGATGGAGAGGCGATGGGAGGGGCAGTCAAGCTGGCTTTCAAAGTGACACCCCATCCAGGGAGAGAGTGTGAGGCACAAGGGGCAAGCAGGAGCAACAGGGCGGGGTGACCAGTGGCGGGCGGGGGGTGGGGGGGGGAATGCAGACCAGACTTACCTTCAGGAACAGGGGGGCGGAGTGTGGGGGTGGGCTGTTGGGCTGGGCTAGTGGTGACTCTACAGAGTTAGGGCCCTGCTGATTCTGTCCATCCTGTTCCCTATAAGGCAGAACAAGAAGAACACATAGTCAACACTGTGCCTGCGCAGTAAAGTTCACAGGGCGCCCTCTGCAGGGAGCACGGAGAAGTAACGCAACATGGCAGGCAGCACAGGCATGACTGTGCAAAGACTTTCGGAGGTCCAGAGGCTCAAAGCACTCACAAGCTCACTCACAGGCTCACTCACAGGCTCACTCACAGGCTCATAGACAAGCTCACTCACAGGCTCACTCACAGGCTCACTCACAGGCTCATAGACAAGCTCACACACAAGCTCACACACAGGCTCACACACAAACTCACATCCGCATGAATGAGGTCCGGAAAACAAAGTCACCACAAACCGAATACAGTTTTACAAAATGGGAAGCACTTTAAAAGGTTTGGACAAAAGGGGCATGCTCTCAGGAATGCCCCCCCCCCCCCCACGACCACTAACCTGCATAAAGACTAGAGGACATTATAGTGATAGCTATCAATAATGAAACAACCTGCACTAACCTGTATAAATCTGCCGTATCCTTATGTTTACTAAACGTGTCAAACTTTAAATGGCATGAAGTGCTGCCACACCACCGACATCTTTTTACCTTGTTTATCCACAGTATCTCCACTTTTAAAAGATCTTCTGGCTGCTGATCTGTCCCTTTCCTCACCGCCACTTCAGTGCTCATCGCTTCCATTACCAAAACTGTTGCATGTAGCGAGCTCCGCTAACTGAATGTAATAATGTCATACGCTGAATTTATACACATCCCATTAATGCTTACCAGATCGTGGGACTTTTAATAATTCCATAGAACTCCAAAAATTTATGTGGATATAGTTTTATGAAACAGATTTAGACTTTAAATTGTTCCGACAAAACAAATGGGACACACCCCCCCCCCCCCTCCAGACATGTGCTAAGATAACATCTCCATTGGACATCATAGCTTTATTTCAGGTAAGGAATGGTTAACAATAATATGGTAGCCTCCCCCCCAGCTCCTGACCCCCCTGCCACCAGCCAGTGGGGCTGGCATTTGATTTCAGCTCCTTTCACCTGTTTATACAACTGGCTTCATGCATTGTTTGTCATCCAGGATCTTGGCACTCCCAGTGTCACCGGGCTGTGACCGGCGGAGGCTGAAAGTTGACGCAAAGAGGCCGTTGAAGCTCCTCTCGTTCTGCCACACGGGAGTCTGTAATCAAACCGGTCGTTGGTCTGCGGCCAAACCCGAGCGTGTCATTTCAGATTATGTCTGCATGACGAGGGGCTACTCTGACAGGAGGAGTTTCTAATCGGACTGCGACCAGAGCGTGCATACGTGGCTTCCATCCAGACCAGAGCGATAGCTCCTGCTCCATAGAACTAGAGAAGGAAGTACCTGCTCTATTTTTAAGATTAAATTGTAAAATACGTAACTCTGAAATTACTCATTACTACAATTTTATGGTCATTTAAAAACAGATTTTCTCTCTTCTTTCGAAAAATGCAGTATTGTATTATTGTGAAATATATTATCTTCCTACCTCCTCCTCTTACCCACCAGCCACCCTGATCCACACCATCTGTGTCACGCACACTGCCTAACTCGGCACACCTTTTTAGCCCTTGCCAAGATCTGATGTCCATTTCATCTCCAGTGAGTCTTCCTTGTGCCTTCTGTCCTTGTTCCACCCCACCGTTTTCACTAAACACACATCCATCACCATCCCTGCTCCTTCCTTTCATCCGTGTCTTGTGGTTCTGTTCACCCTCTGACCCAGAGTCTAACAGAAGGCTACCAGTTAAAGAGTCACATGAGGCCTTGGGAAAAGAATTGGATTCTGTTTGATTGCAGTGGCAAGAATCCCTCTGGGGAATATATTAGACTCAATGCCACTGGTCGCAGGGATCGTGGTGTCACCATACAAGCGAGGAATGCCTGTCTTAAAGCGAACGGCAGACTGGCTTACTCCAAAAAGCATCCAGGAATCAGCTGCGTCTTACGATTCCCAATTTGTGAGCGCCAGCGGAAACGAAAATTCATAGGGTTTGTACAGAAACCGACGGCCTTGTTCGAACAAAACCCGGAGCACCCAGGCAGACCAATCTCCTGTCACGCCTATGAAAAGTGAGTCACGCTTCTGTGCGGCCTGGTCTGCACCCGCCGGTCTTCTGGTGGAGAGTCTGCATGAGTTGTTTTTTATCTCCGTGGCGCCTCTGTGACGTGACACCCCATATGGCTGGAGGCGTCAAACTCATGGCTGAACAATTATTTTAACTGCATGCACGGCAACAGACACTCAACACCAAACCAAACACATCAACATCAAACTAGACACAAAAAAACACAGACAGCTGAAGATCTGCTGTTTTCCTTACAGAAAACTGCTCTATGTTATCTATTCGACATTAACATTTTTTATTCTCCATGTAGATCAGTCGCAAATATGTCCGACAAATGAAGTGTAAACACAAAGCACCTGTTATCTGCCTACTCAAAAAAAATCATGTTATACTGTTCTGGACTGACAAGTTGACCAGCTGGTCTCTGCACTCAGTCTACAAGGTCGTGGTCTCTGCCAGACCAACCAAAAACCCACCACACACCTTCTGCTTCAGCATGGATGAAAGGAGGACTTTAAGTCTGTAACCTAGTCATTTAGAGTTTAGAAGCACAGCATCAAAGATTTAGTAGGTATGTTTTTGGACTGTAGGAAATCCCCACTAAGAAGACAAATAAAGAAGAACCAGCACTTAACCCCCCCAGGTATGTTTTCTTTTCAGTTACACTCCGCCACCCAACACGGTTGTAATCTGAGCTTCTGTTACTCCAGATTCCCCATCTCTCCAGATTCCCCAGATTCCCCGTCTCTCCAGGTTCCCCATCTCTCCAGATTCTCCAGGTTCCCCATCTCTCCAGATTCCCCAGATTCCCCATCTCTCCAGATTCCCCAGGTTCCCCCATCTCTCCAGATTCCCCATGCTCTCCAGATTCCCCATCTCTCCAGATTCCCCAGGTTCCCCATCTCTCCAGATTCCCCAGGTTCCCCCATCTCTCCAGATTCCCCAGGTTCCCCATCTCTCCAGATTCCCCAGGTTGCCCCATCTCTCCAGATTCCCCAGATTCCCCATCTCTCCAGATTCCCCATGCTCTTCGCATCCACTTTGCCAACATCGTACGCACGACCTAGGGCATACACACACACCCCCAACCCCCCAACACCCGTGGCCGGTTGTGTGTCCCAGCTGCCGGTGGAGCAGCCTAATGTAATAACAGACACAGACTTACTTCCACTGTGATGTCGTTCTCCGGATGCCCAGGGGCAGGAGGCGAGGTTAGTTTTACAGATCAGAACGAATCACCTGCATGATTCTCAGCCGCACTGGGGATATTTGTGAGGCAGCGTGGAGATCTGAAGAAGTCTTTCTTCATTCTCCCTCGCTTTGCGACTTTGTTTCCCTGCTTCCTCTCTCTCTCACTTGTTTTCCACACTTGCTCTCCTTCCATCTCCCTCCTTCTCATTTCCCCCTCTCCCACTCCCTCATTTTGTGTGCGCTCCCTCTTCCTGCTCTATGAGGCTGTCACTCATTCTACACCTGTACTTTCTCCCTCTGTCTCGACGATCTCTCCATCCAGTTCTCCTTCCCTCTACAGGTATCTCTTGCATTCATTCACGGACTGACACTGGAAGCGCAAGATCACCATCTCTCTGCATTGCGTTGGCTCCTTGTCTCTCTCTTTCTCCGTCTCTCCTGGCTCTCTGGCTTTCCCTGTGTCTCCCTCTCTTTTTTTCTTGCTTTCTGACTCCCCCCCCCCCCAACCTGCTCCCTAGGACCTGGGATGCACCCGCATGTCGACCCACCTGTCCAGAACCTCTGCCTTTCACCCACCCTGTAGCGGCCACACAATGTTGCCCACAATGGTTGTTCACATGTCGCACAGCCCCTGAAAAACACTCCACCAGGACAAGAGGCTTTGGCCACAATAATTCATTGTGTGCGACTAGCAAAACGCACACCTGAAAATAAATCATGCTCACAGCGCGGGGACTAACCAGGCCAGGCTGATAAGCTCAAAAAGCCAGAGCTGCCCAGTCTGACAGGGACCTGGGGATTTGCAGCCCGTGTTTGTTGTGTATTAAAGAAATCAAATCTTTTTCTGTAAGGAAAACAGCCAGACAGCACAAGAGTGAAATAGCTTAGCTGCAGCCTACAGTGTGCTTTTGCACACTACAGCGGCAGTCCCCAGCTGGCCAATAGCACGATTCAGAGCAGCAACAGAGCTGAGCACCATCCAGTTTCGTGGATCGGAACATATTGGTGACAGAGTGCATCATCAGCTAAAACCGTAGCTGGGAGAACATGTTGCACAGATTTGATCACTCCTTATGCATTATGATGGTTGTTATATATCATGCAAATATTATTTCCCTAAGGTTTGAGCTGACACACAATTTACACATTATAAATTATACATATTGTTTTGGAAGAAAAGTACATTATTCCAGACACAATGTTATCGCTGCCTCTGATGCTTTTGGTTAAGAATTCAGATATCCCAGTTTCTGGAAAGTTCTACTCTAGTTTGGTTCATGATTGAAACCTTACTAAAGCTGCCATTTCCCCCTCGCATTCTCACAAAGTGCCCCCCCCCCATCCTCAATGCCATTGCACACACTCAATTACCCCCTAAATGGATTTGTCAGTCACAGACACCTGACACTTCTTCACTGTGGAGTTTCACCCCTGATGGACCTCCCAGCGTAAACGGTTGAATGCTTTGCCTGGTGAAGCAAGCAGATATTGAGACTTTGTCAATATCCAGCCCAGGCATAAAAGTGTACCCTTCTCATACAGAAAGTGTTCTCTTCCACATATTACTAACACACATAACTGTCCAACACACCCTTCAAAGTTATAGCTGGTACCACAATGGAATGCTAACAGTTAGCGCACAGATAAGGAGCAATGACTATATCAGAAAGCCACAGATATAGCTTTTAGAAAAAGCAAACAGACAGACAGAATGAGCCCGCCCTCATACAATTTTAGCTCAGTGTCATTAGACTACAATTCCACAGATGCACCGAAGTGTCACTTCAGAAAATAGCAACAGCGAATTAGCAGTTAACCTGCGGAAATAGCTACCGTTTTTGAACTGCCGTTGCTAGCGATTCCATTAGCTTGTCTGAAATTAAATCACATCGGTAACAAACTGAGTTAGGATATTAAAAATTCTTCAACACCAACAGCAAAACCGTTGCTTTCCGGTGGAGATTCCTTGAGTAATTGGTTCCCTCGTTATTTTAAAATGTAATAAGACATGTAGTGACTCTAACAGCCACTAATAGCGGACAGGGAGGTACACTGTCCAAGAGACGGCTCAGAGCCACAAGGGAGAATACCAGGCTTCCATCTCCTGACCCCGAACGCAAGGAGGAGTGGCAGGGGTTCAACTGGAAAGAGGCGGGGCTTACCATAAGCGCTGTACTTTCTTCGTGAAAACTCTGGAGCACTGTTGAAAGAACATCCTCCTCCGGGGGCCTGATGCGAGGGCCATGTCCTCCCCGTCTCAGACACAGAGTCACACTGGAGGGACCCAAGCGAGGGAGCAGCCTTTGCCGGCCGACCCCCCGCCCCTTTCCCGGACCGCATATGAGTCCCGGCCGCGGGCCCTGTAGCTAACCTGGGGGAGCCGCGCCCCAGCATTTGGAAGGGAGTGGCTCATTTACACGCCCTCCTTAAAAGAAACACTAAACCAGCTTTTCAAAGTCTGAGCCCCAGGTAAGGTAGCTTGCATCTGGCAGGCTGCTTCCAGGTGCCTTGGCGCCCTCGAGGCGCTCTTTAGCGCTCCATAGCCGGAAAAACCGCATTCGTCTCATCTCCAGTGCTCTCTAGGCCTGAGCTGCTAAGCAAGGCTGAGTGGTGAGCGCAGCGCCCGAAACAGCTATAGAAGGGGCATGGTGCAGGGGGTTAGGGTTCTGAGCACCTCCCTGGCCAAGCATGCTGGGATATGCCTGGCATCCTTGAGAACTGCGTGAACTGGTGAACATTTATGCGAAAAAACGACGCCAGCAGCGATATGGCTGACGCTCTCTCGGCGTGAAAGGCCTTTTTCCATCCCAGTATCCTAGCTTGTTCCTCAATCACATCATCGCTCTTCCCCTGCCCAGCCCCCCCCTCCAGAATTCCTATGAAAATTTAAAGTCAAAGGCAGCTCATTTTCCCACAAGTAGAATTTTAAGTAGACAGAAAATTAATTGAACATAAAGTTCAAAAACTAAAAATGAGACAGAAGAATATTAGCAGGCAACAATAGACCAGAAGTGGCATTTAAACCCACAGGGGAAAAAGTTAAATACAGTGTGTCATAATAACATCGTTTATCCAACAAAAGCAAAAAAACACAAAAGAACACAAATGCCATTTTGCTGGCAGGTTTCACCTCAGGCTGAAATAGGCTGCTTCATATCGGGCTGCCAGATTGGCAGTAATCATCTTCCCACTACGGGATTCAATTGTTGTTTTTAATTTAAGTTCCCAAATATGGAGAAAAATGAGAGAGAGAGAGAGAGAGAGAGAGAGAGAGAAAGAGAGAGAGAGAGAGATTATGTATGTTTTTAATAATCAGAGTTTGGGATTTTTTAAATATTTATTATAAGTTTAGGAAGGATTGTCTCTGGGTCTATATACTGCTGTCGATAACGTTAATCAATCAGGGAACAGTGGCTCGTGGTGAAGGACAGGGACATTAAAATGGCTGCGCTGTAATTTAGAGAGTGCAGGCATGCTTTTGCACTTTGTTGTTATGTACTCTCTGGTACCACATGTTCTCATTCATCTACACCAGTTCTCTTCGTCTGTCCCTCTCCTCCTCCCTCTCTGTCTCTCCCTCTGTGATCTTTCCTCTATCTCTCCCTCTCAGAATGTCTTCCCCATCTCTCTAATTTAGCACATGTCTCTCTGTTTCTCCCCCTCTAATCTTCTCACCATCTCCTGTTCTCCTTCTCTCAGGCCATTCTCTTCTTGGAAGCATACCATACCTCACCCCCCACTACTGTAACAAAATGTTCTTTCATACATGGACAAACATGGAGGTAATTCTGCTGTCAGGCAGTACTTCAACCCCACCCAAGGTTCTGGCCTTCTCTTCACACACCCCCCCCCCACCATCGCAATCTGTGCTCCCCCCTTTCAATGACTTAGGTCACCTCAGCTTACCCTATGACACAGTCCACCCCGAGGCCAGTACTCTGGTTTCAGTAGCTTGACATGGCCACTCATTTGTATCTTGCATTACCGTGAGGATGGCTGGCCTTATGCACCAATCACCTAAACTTCCCCTGCTCTGATATTCCCTGGTACTCCCAGAATGCCCTGCTGCCTGGGGGAGGGGGGGTTGTTCCAGGTCGTTGCTGCTGGCCAAACCTCATTTCCTGTGGAAGGCGCCAACCGCAGCTGGTTTACATCAATGAAGCACCCATGGCACGACAACTGAAAACCGATGGTGTATGCAGGTGGGAGGGGGCTGCCCGAGAGGTCACGTCCTCAGAAATGTGCAGAGATAACCACCAGGGGGCACCATGGAGCCCTCTGGAAAATTACAGCCTTGCACTCCCCGATGGAACACACCTTCTGACCATTACCTGCTCATTATACAGGTATTTGAAGTGCCTGGCTCGCCCTGATAGAGCTCCGTCATTAAAGCCCTTTGAGTGCAGGAGGTCACTGTGAGCGTTTCTAGAAAGAACCCAATTTATTATTGTTTTAGAACCCTAGACTTGGAAGTACTTTTGGAACTTTCCGGGGTGATTGAAGGGCTGTTTAAGGTAACTATGATTGTACTTAACTTGTAGGGTTTCACTATTAATTCATTCTGTCCGGGACAGTACCCTTGGGACAGCAGGCTATGTTATTACATCACCAAAAATGCCCTTGGGCTCCTCCCTCCCATGCACTCTCTCCCCACCCCCCCTTCTGATGTCTGCCAGCAGAGGGTGGCTCTACCTTCCCTTAGTAACAAATGCCAAACATGACCTAAGAGGTGCCCACTTGTCCTCATTCATGCAGTGAAGCACAAAAGAATGACATCATTAGCATAACGTCTTTCCAGGAAGGTGCAGTCTATTTTAATAGCTTGATGCAGGATTTCAACATCATCAAACAGCAGACGTCCATCCATCTTCTGTATCCGCTCATCTCATTCAGGGTCTTGAGGTGTTTTGAGTCTATCCCTGAGGTTACAGGTGCAAGGCAGGGAACATCAACCCATCACAGGCAACACTACCTCACCAATCACACTAATGGGCAATTTGGTAACTCCAGCTCACCTCAGAATGTTTTTGGATAGTTGGGGGAGACCAGTGAATCCCAATGAGATGCCATGACAACACGAGGAGAACGGGCAAACTCCACACGCACAGAGCAATGGCAGAGACTCCATCCCTGGTCCCAGTGGCGTGAGGCAATCACTCCACTGCCATGCCACTACGTTAGCAAGGAGACGACTGACGGCTGGGAAGTTATACAGAAGGTGAAGGATGAGGAGGACCAGGGGATCCCCTTCATTCTTGGGAAAAAGTCTGTGAGGGGAAATCCCCCCTCAGGTAAGCACAGGCAGGTCACCCAAGGTGGTGTGTTCAGCAGGCCCTGGTCTCCTTGGTGTCCTTCTACATTTATTTACTGAAGGACTTACTGGCAGTCCTGCATGAGATCATTTCAGAGTGACTGATGTCAAATTTCTGGAACAGTGCTTCTGTGTGGATGGTATGCCTTGGATGCAACAAACAGCATGCCAACCTCAAGCCCCGCCCCCCATTAAGCCATTCCCAGCATGCACTGCTGAGAGAGCTGCACGAGGAATAACCTCAAAACTTAGTGTGGGGTAACATACCAGACAACGGGGATGCTCAACATTCCTTACACTTTGCATTTCGTGGCATTTTATTTGGCTTAAAATAAGCCAGCTACAGTCCTTGGGGTGCATCTAAAATAGATTTCCTATTTAGACAAAACATAGACGGTTACAACTATGTATAAATACATTGAGTATAGCTTGAGACTACTGCTCCAGCACAGATGCTCTGGGTTCACTATGGAGAACCTCATTCTCTGGTCACTGACATAGTGGCCATCTGAGTGTCAATGATACTGTCCTTCAAATGCCCAATATGTAGTGGTCGTTCTAGGCCTACGCCTTGACCATCAGTACTACAGCATAGAGCTGGGCGATATATTGATAAAATGCCATACCGTGATTATGAACATTCATATCGTCATCAGTTTCGATATTATGCGTATTGTGGTACAGCCAAAACACTTTTCCTGCATAATTAACTGTTATAATGCACTGTTTTTATACAAATTCCTTCAAGGTGTGAGTCTTTTGTTTGGACTCATTTATTATTACAGTATACCTATCAGACACTCCATACCTATTACTAAAACAATCTGGTCATCATAATCAGAAAAACTCAAAACCACCTGTCAAATTTTGCTGTTTCCAAAGCTGTTAGAATATCATGATGAATATTGATATTGTGAAAAACTCTGATATTGTGATAAAAAGCTTTATACAACATCATTTTGCTACACTCATAGCGGTCATGACAGTATCTCCTGCTGGAAGTTTTCTGTATTTGACATCCTTCTGGAGACTCATGTGGTGGCATCTTATAGAATAAACACGTTGTTTCCAGTTCCACCTCATATTCACAATAAAACTGTAAATCTCCTGGCACATACCCTCTCAGTCAGTTGGTACAGCAATATTTGTCTGGATTTTGTGCAAGAGGGTTTGCTTTGATCTTTAATGGAACAAGCACTCAGCTGTTCCAAGGACACGTCTCAGAACATCTGTCAATCATCTTCAGTCAGCCAATCATCTTCATGGGAGGGTTTCATACAGCCAGCAAGGACTTACCGATTATAAAGTGCCAGTAATTTAAATAACTGCTAATCAGTAGTTGACAAATCTAGCTGGCAGATGGTGGAGAGGAGAATGTCAGAAAGACTCGTGTTAGTCTGATTTCTGTTTCACTCAAAGAGCCCTTGAAATTGGATTCTTTATCTGTCCTAAAATAGCTGTTATTCTCATTTTGTGGATGCAGTTTTAGCCTCAAAATGGCGAAAATGAAAAAGATAAGAACTAGCAGTTCCATCACTGTCCCTGACTTATCCTCATTTCATCACAGGGGTGAAGCACCAACCAAATCCAACGTGTTTTTAATTCAATGCATCATTTATACGTCTATGACTGTGCAGTAAGTTATTAACTGGAATGGCTGCAATGAGTCCCACCATGCCCCAGAAAAAAATGGGGAGATTTAAAATCTATATGGTACAAACTTGCCAACTAAAATATATATAGTTTTTCATAACCACAAGATTTCCTTCAGCTATTAGCTGGGGGAGGGAATCAGATTTTACAAACTGGCGAGTAATACAGTAGAACATGTATGATTGATTTTTGCTGATGAGAAAAGCAAAGGAACAATTTCCTTCGAGTGGAGGTGGAGGGGACCATGTGGAGACCACCCAGAGGGTAGACATTCGCGTACAGCACGCACGCTGGGGCTCCGACAGGAAATGAAGCCCCAGAAACAGATTGCACCATCTTAACCACACTTTAATTAAAACTGACAGTGAGCAGCCATTGTGCTGAGCGGCAAGACGATAAAATGAGAAAAAGCAGGACGATGTCATAAAAGATGGGAACATCCTGAGGGCAGGAGAAACTTCTGGGTTCTTTACATCTGGGGCTTATCCAGCCTACAATCCGCAAGGTCCTCTGGCCTCATATATAACGTAAGCAGGCTAGGACTGAAAAGTCCATTGATCCCACAGCTTCTGTCATAAACAGGCTTCACCGTAACATTGACCTGAGAAAGCTGTAACTGAATAGCATGCGATTCAAATCCTAGCTAGTCCAAGATCCCACTTGGCCCACGGCAAACCACAAGCCCCCGTCAATTTTACCCAAACGCCCTATTTTCCCTGTTTATTTTTTGGAACTCTTATTATTAGAGCTGACGTATTTAGCTTCTTTTATTGGCCCTGTGTGTGGGAGTGTCATGTCATAGGTGATCTACTTGTTGGCAAGAGGTTAAAAACATATAAGGATAAAATTGTGGTTGGAGTTTTTTGGGAAGAAGTATCTATATTTGTGATATCAATGTGATATCTACGTTTGTGATATCCATGTGGCATCTATGTTTGTGATGTCTATGTGATATCTACATTTGTGACATCCATGTGATATCTACGTTTGTGATATCCATGTGGCATCTATGTTTGTGATGTCTATGTGATATCTACATTTGTGACATC
>JAODLC010000133.1:21223470-21243657 GCA_026781145.1 Hippopotamyrus pictus
TTCTAACAGACCAAAAGGTGAGCGCCGAGACTGAGGCAGCAGCCAGTGTGAGGGATTTCTAACAGACTAAAAGGTGAGCGCCGGGACCGAGGCTGCAGCCAGTGTGGATGATTTCTAACAAACCAAAAGGCGAGCGCCGGGACTGAGGCAGCAGCCTGTGTGGGGGGATTTCTAACAGACTAAAAGGTGAGCGCTGAGACTGAGGCAGCAGCCAGTGTGGCGGATTTCTAACAGACCAAAAGGCGAGCACTGGGACTGAGGCAGCAGCCAGTGTGGGGGATTTCTGACAGACCAACAGATGAGTGCCGGGACTGAGGCAGCAGCCAGTGTGGGGGATTTCTAAAAGGCGAGCGCCGGGACCGAGGCAGCAGCCAGCTCATGGCTCCAGGGAGAAGAGGGGCGCCAGACAGGCGGTCAAAGCGGCTTCATCTCGGCGAGATGTGTCTATGGCACGGCCTAAGACGTTCCTCCTGCAAAGACAGCTGCCTTCTCCTGCACCATTATCCTTAAAGGACACTTACAGCCGCTCTCCAGCACTAATCCCAGGGAAACTGGGCTCTCTCCCATGCTGCAGATACAATAAAAATTATATTTTTTCTCCATTATCCACATATTTTCCCAAGTGTAACAAAACATAAAATTAATTTGAGACTTTGTGTGCGCTCGATGTCATGACCATTCAAAGTTTATGGCACAAATTTGACCACTTTTGATCTAGAGTCAAATCATCAGACACAAGCAGGTCCTTAATATGACAGGAGAGAACCCTACCAAATTATGAGGGGCTTCCATCACTGACCCCATGCAAAACAGTTTTTTTTTACACATTATATTACAAAATATATGTAGCTTTCTTCACATTTATTTCCGCAAATGCATTACAGTTTGTGGTTATTTTTACTATTCATATGCTTTCCAAACTACACCGCTACCAAACGTTATGCCCAACTACAGCAACAATAATTTGACACAGCCTGACAAAAACCCTCTGTAAAGACATAATAAAAACACGATAATTTAACCACGGCAGAAAAGAAAAAAAACATAATGTGTTGTGCATCACTGAGGGAGTGAGTATGAGGCTTTGCGATCCCAGCAACCTTAGCATGAACTGTATTGCAGATATCAAGGGGACAATGTTACCCGGAGTCTGCAATGCACATAATTACCAGGGCGGGGGGAAGAAGGCAGACCCAAAGCCTCAGGCACAGTGCTTATTAAAAAAAACAGCAGAATATTTATTAAAGTGAGGCAAGATTTTAATTATGTGAATGCTAGAGTCTTCATCCCTGACACTGGAGAGTGGAAGGGAACCTGGTGATCCTTCTGGAACATTCCACAGATTCTGGAAGGAAGCTGCAGGCTTCAGGACCGTGGTCAGCACCCCCCCCCCCCACTCCACCCCCAGCCGGTCCAGTCCAGTGAGCACAGACATGGACACACATAGCTAGTCGTATCTAAGGAATGCACATCCTGAACGGCAATGAAGAGTGTGCAGAAAGTGCACTCAGCTGAAAAACATGAGTAATACGACAAAGACTGTATTGCATGTGAAGGCCATTTTCACAACTGGTGGTATTTTTTTATCCGGTATAAGGATGCCAGTAAGCTTGGAGTCTATATCAGAAAGTATGGGCCATCACATGGCACACAGACAAAATGGCCAATCACAGGCACTAATTCATCTAAACCACATGTGTTTAGACTGCGGGAGGAACCCCAAGTGAACACTGGAAGAACATGGGAACTCCACACGTATTGGGACCAGTAATCAGTCACACAACCCTGGGGTCAGGAAGCTACAGTGTTGCCACGGCGATATACCATTTTATTTGGGGGGGGGGGGGGGACCAAAAACTCATGCCCTTAAACAAGAAAAAAAATCTTCAGCAAACAATCGGGAAAACAGTCCAACAGTCCCAAGGAGTGTGAAAAAGCACACTGTAATATACAGCGATGTTGTTCATGGGCACTACTTTGTGTTAATCGATTTAGGTGGTCAGGCCCACCCATTTCCATCCTGTTAAATGGCAGTGCATTAATACTAAGTATTGTTTTCAGTCATTTTTTAAATTGGTTGTGAGAGAATGCCTGGTGATTTACTGTATAGGACTGATGTGATTAATGTGGCTCTTTTGCAGCTTACTCTGTCCTTAGCAGGCTTGTTTCACTGGTAAGTTTTTTTATAAAGGTGTTCTTTGCTTGTTTATGCTTTTCACGATCAGTGGAGGGGCGGGAGGCCTTGGGATGAGGAAGCTATCATGGCTGGTCTCTGAGGAACATTGGTGTGAAAATGTCACTTTGGTGTAAAGAACACCATGTCACCCTGAAAGGTGACCACATCTAAGAGCCAAGAGGATGTGGGGTCTGAACAGGATTTAAAAATGGCAAAATCAAAACAGCTTATTCCAGGAAGCAAAGGGCACAAGGCAGAGGACGTCCTGCACAAGATGCCAGTAATTCCTGAAGGAAATAATTACTTCAGTTCTAATCCCTTTCCCTGGTTTAATGGATCATTTTTTTACTTGATTATCTGTATTAATATCTGTCAACATAATTCACCTACAAAAGACAGCAGCAGAACACAATACATTTTTAATGTTTTTCTCTTGAATTCAAGAATAAAACCGGCATTTCATAATTTGACCAATGGAAAAAAATATACAAAAGAGAAAATTATTAGGGATAATTAATTACACCAATTAATTAAGAAAATCCACAATGTACCTCTAGCCTAGGGCCCCCCGTGACAGATTTCAAACCGAGCATTAAAGCAGGTGACAGCCAAGGACAAATCGAGGACGTGTACAGACATGGGGGCCTTGTACTCGTGCTGACAGCATCTGCAAGGGGGTTAAAATTTTGCGAACAGCTTCACTGCCCTTGTGTTGTCGGCAAAACAAAGGACTGTGCCCCTTACATCAATGACTTGGCCAATCGCCACGGCGACACTCACTGGTGGGCGGGGCAGGTCCCTTTCAGACACACTGTAATGTGTAACACCCTGTTTCATCCTCATTTCCTTTCTTGTGTGTTTGGGGGGCGCATTTGGGGTTTACACATAGTTCTCAAAGTAACCAGAGATATTATCTTATGTGCCTTGTGTTTCCTTTTATGTTTTCAGCCACATTTTGGCCATAGAGTAAGATAACCTGATTGACTATCAGTACGAAAACTCACAATTATAATGAAAATCACAATTATAAATCACAACTATAATGAAAGTGTGCATTTGCAAATTCATACATATAATCTGCCCTTGAGCAGAAGAAAATGAATACACAGCCACCACCCCAAGAGCCATACTCACCACCCCACCCCCACAGCCTTTCAGGAGGGAATCAGGTGACTGGGTTTATTTGTATTGATTAGTATTTTTTACCGATTCTGTTCCTCGTTCCCTTCTCACACAAATGGCTGCTCTCTGTTTCACCGCCTAGGAATCATACACGCTGATAGCCGTCTCCTGACCTATAATCCCTTTTTCTCATCTTTTCTCTTCCGTCTGGGAATCTAGTCTCTCAGTTGTATAGCATCAGCCCAATCTCCCCCTTGCCCAATGTCAAACACAGAAACCTTTCATTTAAACCAGTTTCCTGTTGTCTCAACGCCCCTTTCATGTTGCTCCATTTGCGTTCCTAATCTTGTGGGGTGGATCTGTCTCAATGCAAACCTGGAAGCAAGATGCCCTAACCTGTCTTCCCACCCCAAAATAGCTTTTTTTTGTTTTGTTTCTGAGTGAAAAGGATCCTTGCATAGTTTTCCCTGGGCAGTCTCCCATAGGAAAAGCCTCTCTACCCATTAAGAATTTCCACTAGGAGAACAGGGATAGAGCTGGCGGCATGGAAATGGATTGATAAATAATAGATGCACTTTCTCATCTGTGTATGGGGGAGAGTGGAGTCCCACTGGCTTCAGGTGGGCAGCAGAAAGCTTGAGCGGAGAGCAGGAGTAATGAGCTTGGGCTTTGATTCATTAATGAAGAGAAAAAAACAATGAATGAAAAAGGAAGAAAAAAGACACGTCTACCTTTATGTAATCCTCCAATGCAGTATTTCCCAGCCTGGTCCGTGAGGACCCCCAGACGGTCCACGTTTTTGCTCCCTCCCAGCTCCTGGAGCAAAAAACATGGACCGTCTGCAGGTCTCCGAGGACCGGATTAGGAAACGCTACCCTAATGTGGAGTTTCTTCCAACCCTAAGAGAACCTAGGAGAGATGGAACAACTGAGCAGCCCCCAACCAATGAGGGGCTGCGCTCGCAAAGAGCAAACACCGCCGTCTTCCTGAAAAGCATTTCCGGGAAAGCAACCTGTAATCTGAGACACAGTACGCTGCCCCTGCCAGGCCGACTCAATCGATGGAGAGTACAGCGGAAGGCTTTCAGACTTTGGAGCAGGTGTGCGGAGGCACTGGCTGTACAATAGTCCTGTCTTCGATCTCTGTAATAATCCCTTCAGTACCATTCCATCACTCCTTTATTTCCTGTCAGTGTTCTAGATTCTATTCAGCCTGAAGTGGGTGACCGATTTAAAGTATTTAAGAAGCACTTTGGTAAGACCCATAAGCTAATGTGTCTCTGTAAGCTTCAAGGTTCAGGATTATTAGGACTGAGAATAGCTGTTGGTCGTTCTGTTTGGGAGCCGCTGTGAAAAAGAAATAAACTCCTTATAAGTCATTGAGAAATAGGTTATAACTCTACAAATTGAATCATCATACTTATATGCTGAAACCTTTATCATTTGTGACTGGACTTAATAACCATCCAGGATCTTGTTAATAATTTGTAACTCCTAAATAAATAATGTGTTGTGTTATGGATGGGGCTCACCTGTTAGTCGACGTTTTCAAGAGACAAACTGACGACATAACAAACAGGATGAAATGCACCAATGCCCAGAGCACAAAAGATGAGGAGCAGAGGACCAGCTGCAGCGTGTGCCAAAGATGCATTAATGTTCAGACCATGTCACAGGAAACTAAGCGCTTATGTAAATATCGATGCTGCAGATGTGTGGCTTAAATTCCATGTTATTCATTATTACGTGGAAACAGACTCTGGCAGATTTTCACTCTGACTCATTAATAGCCAACGTGCCTCGCAGTGCCTTGTGTGGCAGATCAGTCACCGCGGGAACAGCGAGCGACCCAGATCAGCGCCAGGCATGGATGGCGATCGCTGCGGGAAAACTGCCGTACGTGAAATAACACAGGGAAAAAAAATGCTTATTCTGCACCAGCTGGACGCACTTGGCGATCAACGGCAACACCGCTTGGGAAGGGACACAAAAAGGATCTGAAGCCCCCAGAGAACGAAATGTTCAGAGATGCTTCACTGTAGAGCCAAAACAAACAATTTTATACAATCCTGCTTTTTGGACAGGCAGGCTCCAGGTTACGAATTAGATCTGTTCCCTTTGTCTGTCTCTAAGTCGAATTTGTAGGAAAGTCGGAAAAATAATAACACAGTACATAATAATAATTATACAGTAAAAATAAAAGAAGCTACATACGTTGCTGTACTGTGTCTTAAGCAAACGAACCAGCTTAAACTACGCGATGTTACAAAGAGCGTCACAAAGTGGTGCCTGTGTTCGTTATTACAGACCATTTTAACCCAATTTTTTTACATAATAGACTATACAGCAGGGGTCTCCAACTCCTGGGGAGCTACTATCCAGTAGGTTTTCTGTCCTACTTGACTTCTGATGAGCCACACCTGTTCCTGGTATTTACCTGAGAACAGGTGTGGCTCATCAGAAGCCGGGTATGATAGAAAACCTACTGGATAGTAGCTCTCCAGGACCGGAGTTGGAGACCCCTGCTATACAGTATAGCAGTCTGTTTGTAAGCGCAAGTTTCTGTAAGCTGGATATTCTTAACCCAGGCACTTCCTGTATGTCTCACCGACTCTCTGGAAAACGATCTCCCCAAAAATGGGCCTCAGCTTCTTCCTTTGGGCCGTAACCATGGGAAGGTCGGCCTAGGAGCCCTTTCTTCACCTCCGATAAAGACACCACAGCAGTGGGTGTCTGCATCCAGCACATCTGCCTGATCCTTCCGTTCCACTACACTGGTAGAAGATGTGCTTAGCTTGTGAGAGAGATACAGACCGTGTCATTTCCAGTGAGCCATCTTCCTAGGCCACAGAGGGGTCCCCCTGACTGACGAAGTGCTACAACAGCATGTCCAGGTCACCCTGGACCAGGACCAGGAAACCGTGTCCAGTCTAGGTGCCGTTGCCCAATGGCTGTGTGATGCCTGTTCACCACGTGGCTCTACAGCCTGTTGGACGTTGCCAAAGAGGCACTCACCCTTCCAGATGGCCCATCACCTTCTGCATCTCTCAAGCTGGGAAAATGGAATGTGAAGCAGCTGTACTATGGCAACCTCATCCTGTCCTCTTGCATAATTAAGCACCACATCTAGACACCTGGGTACTAGATGCTGTCTTTTGGGGTTCAAGGAGCACCTGACACATTCCAATGGATAACGGATCATACAGCGACTTAGCTGGTGAAGTATTATCAGTGCTTTTTGTTCCAGTTCTCCTCCATAGCAGCCGTTCACTCAGATCGTTAGGGCCTCCCACAGTGGGTACAGTGGTTATGCAAATGGAAGCCTTCACTTCAGTACTAAAGCATGCCCTAACATCAAAGATGGTGCATCCCAGGACTTTACCAAACCATTCTAACTGCAGACTGATGCCAGGGGACAGTGCCTAGGAGCTGTCCTAAGCCAGGACCTTAGGGCCTGAGCTAAGAGCATCCAGAACTCTACCAAACGGAAGCACACTACAGCATAACAGGAGGCCATGGCTATCAAGTGGGCTGTCCAGTGGCTCGCTATGGTGTTGCAGCGGTTGGCCCAGATAAAGGACACAAATGCCTCAATTTAGTGTTTCCCAATCCAGCCCTCGGGGAACCGCAGACAGTCCACATGGACTGTCTGGCAGGGAGCTGAGATGGAGCAAAGACATGGACCATCTATGGGTCCTCTAGGACCAGGTTGGGAAAAGCTGCTTTAATTGATTGATTCCTGAACCTGCAATAATGCACCTCTGAGATGATGCAGCGATGCACGCCTGCCCACAGCAGCGTGGTTAGCTCATCTCAAATGCACGGCCTCCGGCACTCCTCAGGCCCAGTCTGCTTCCTTCCCTCTTAACTGGTCGGAGAATGTGACTTGGAAGGGGTCTGTGGTAGATCATCTGTTACGGACGTGGTGAGCAACTGGATGAGCACCGTGTGGGAGAGCTGCTGCATGAGAAGTAACATAGTATATACGCTCGTACCACACTGAAGCAGGAAATCAGAGATCAATGACAGCACTGCCTTGCAACGGATATAAAAGGATCTGGAACACTTCAGGCAGAAACTCTGCCGTAGAGCCTAAGCATGCGACTTCTAAAGAAAAAAAAATTTGTCTCTACCACAGACTCCAGAGGAAGAATACCCTAAATAGGACTATCACCTCTGCCTCTTGTCCTGCCCGGTCCCCAGGAATGCATCACAGGAAAGTATGCTCACCTAGGGTCACCTCAGCAGTCCCTCAACTCTTGTTTTCCTGCTGTGTTTTAGCAGCAAAATTTTTAATTTCTTTTACCTTCTCTCCCGCCAGTTTTTCCCACCCTCAAATACCCCAGTAGATGATTTCTGACCCCTGTATACCTGCCCGGTCCATCCGTCCTGCCACACTCGCTCTCGACCCGAAGAGACGGACCTCACAGCCTCAAAAATCAAATGAGCAAAACTTTAGTATCAATGAATAATTAATAAGCAGCAATACCAGGTTTTGAAATGGATGCTGGATGCTTTGGTCCTGCAAAAAATATCCTGTGTGAGTAAGCAACTAAAACCATGATGACTACAAATACCAGAAAAGCTTTGGCTAATTCTTACGAGGATGGGAGGCAAGGGAAGCTGTCAACAATGCAAGAATTGTCACGGACTGGTTTCATTACTCTTCCTCTACTTATGCCCCGATAGGCCGACCGTTTAATGGAGATGTTTAATAAGAGTTATCTAAGGGTCCTCCAAGGACAAGACAGTTATGTGATCCGTCTTGAGATAAATGCTAAACAGGCTAACCTCGCAGCATGCTGCAATGACAAAATGTGCCGCATGTTATGCAGTTGGACATGTAACATGTTAGAAAAAAAGCGTAAATGAGAGAGACGCACATGTGACTAACTGAGCCAATCGCTGGCTCGTTCCCAGCCGCCCTTGGATCTCTTGGGCCTGCTGACCATGTGGTCCCTCTTTTTTCCTGCAAGCTGCCCCTGGAAATCGGTCAACTCACCATACTGGCCAAAAGTCGTTAGCAAAAACCTGTCTCTGTGTTTGTTCGGAAGAGCGTAGATCTGCCTCACTGCCACTGGTCTGGTTTCACAGAAAAACGCACAGAACTGGAACTTCTGTATCAAAGCTACACCAAAACTCATTGTGGGTATATGGTTAGTTATGACAAAACCACCAATCTTCTGAAAAACAGATCTGACCTTATCTATATGCGACTTTAGTAATCCAATTTTCTATCCAGAAAGCGAATAAATAATGCTATCACATTAACCAAGCCAATGTTGAGTTTTAACCTGAAGGACAATCATGCAACAGAAATGTTTTGAAAGAATGTATTTTCTTATAAGTACAGGAAACCACGTGTTGTACTGTAAGCCAATGTAAAGCTGAGGACTCGGACAAAAGCTACGACGACAGAATTGAGACAATAGTCTCAAGCTAAGAAATATATAGAACTGAACTGAGCATCACTGTTTTATTGAGAAGCACAGAGAAGCAAGCAGCATCCTTCCATTAGGTTATATGCAGCATACAAATAGCTAAATGGGATCTACTAATTCCACCACCCACTATGAATTCCACCATTTTCTCACGCTGAAAACAGCTCTGCATCTAAAAATGCATGCATCCTGCTAATGAGTATAGACCCATTGGTGTAAAAGATGATATTTAAAGCAAGTGAGTTGGACAAGCAAGCTGAAAGTGTCACTTTAGAGGTCAATGGCATGCATCACTAATGATTCGCCTAAGAAATGTTATACCAGAGATAGAAAAAGACAGATGCATCCCACAGAGTGATCATTTCATCCTAGTATATTTTACAAGATGGGATATTTGAGTGACGACTTAATAATCAGGTCCCTAAGGTAACAGCTCTGATTGGGGGGGAATGTGTAATTAGCTGACAAGAGAGAGCGCCACCTCGAACGGTGGCCCCACTGCCAATGGGCACTAGAGAAGCCGCAGCAGATAGGATCATAGCTGGCGTAGTGCGGCAAGGCGTGATGCTGAACCAGAAATACCCTCCTTTCCCGAACGCAGCCCTTAAATATAATTAGTGTCCCGCGGCTGTCCTGCCTCAGCTCCTCTCACGCCCAGCGATCATGCCATTAATGTGCCTTTTCCGCTTCCCATTGATCAGTACGAATATGTACCTTTCTCTCTCTTCCCTACTAAACTGAAACTGAAATTTCCTCCTCCTCCTCATCATCATTCAGTCAACAGACGCTCTGTCCCTTCCACGCCCACCCGGACCCAAACACCGTATCTTTCCTATGTCCTCCATATGACCCCATATCACATGATGGCATGGGCCATTTGGATCCGGCAGACCAGATGCACAGGTGCATGAGAAATGACCTGCACCAGAAGTCCCAGCTGGGAGAATAAGACTCAGCACATCAAACGACTGGTCCACTTTGAAGACCTGCAGCTGGCAGGTAGAAAAGGATATTTAACTCATCACCATAGTTACTATTACACATGAATTCTCATTCATACCGAATAGTGTCATTACATATAATTATACAATCCATTTTCTTTGTATACATCAGGAAACAATGTATCTTTGTATTCAAAGGTAATGCAGCTGAAATTCATCATACATCATAACCGTAACCATAATCACAATTGCTGCATCATCCCACTGAAAGAAAACAAAATTGCCAAAGTGCCGGATGTCGGCGACAGACTGGAGAGCAATCTTTAGATGAAAGGCCCCTGGTCAAAAGCAAAGGTCATTCCTGCGATGTGTGGAAGTCATCAGACTAGACGAAGGGGTCCTTGTCACTATTCCTGAAACCACAGAGCCGAACAGCGGTAGGAGAAAAAAAGAGAAATTAATTATTCGTTTAACAAGGGGTCTAGACAACAGAGAAAATTGCTTTTTGTAAAGTTTAGAAAGGAAACTGCACTGTGAATAAAAGGACCACAGTGGGTGTAGAAGGACTCCTCTGGAGAGAAATCAGCGCCGGAACTCGCCGGAGAGCTCACAACAATTAATGTCACCGCCTTCCCCGTTTGGCTTTGCCGTGCCGTGTGTGAGGACGAACTCGCGTGTTCTACGCACGCACACACACCAGCACGTTACAGAAGCACCATTTTCACTGTATTCACCATACACACACCACAGGAGGCCGATGTTACACTATGGCTTATTTGTTCTAATTGCAGTAGGAATTCACGATTTGGGTGACCAGATATTCCATGTCAGGGAGGACACTTTCAGCTACTTCAGGTTTTACAAACCACTTTATAACTGAACGATTCCTGTGCTAGGCTAAAGAGCTCAGTTCTTCTTGTGCTTCGACTGAATTGTTTACTTGACTGAAATGATGCAGATGAGGCACAATGTCCCGGAAATCTTTCGTAAAATACCACCACTCTCTAGCCCCGGACAGCAAATTATTCCTGCCCACCAACCCCCACCCCAGTCAGCAATATATATGCGGTATTACCATAATACCAGCCAAGCCCTGGCCATCACCATCGCCGTTCCGGATGCCCCTTATCTGCCTCCCTGAAGTCGACGTCTCTAAGGTGGGATTTCTGACATTTTATTTATTGTGTTACATGGGATCCTTCTAGCCTTTGAAATCTTCTTACACCCTTCACCTAACTTATAACACCATACTTCACCTAACTTGTGCCATCTTGGTTCTTATGAAAAAATTACCGGTCCATCCATCCATCCATCCATTTTCTGTAACCGTTTGATCTATTCAGAGTTGCAAGGGGTCCGGAGCATATCCCAGAGGCTACAGGTGCAAGGCAAGGAACAACCCAGGACAGGGCGCCAACTCATCACAGGGCACAGTCACACACCATTCATTCACACATGCACACTTATGCGTACAAGGCAGGGCTAATCAAAGTCAGAACCATAAGATCAGAAGTGGACCCCGATTATCTTGTTCTGTGATCTGTTCGGCGGTTGATTTTACTTGATACAGATACATTTGGGAAGGACGTATTCTCTTTCCAAATAAGGAATTAACTGTTACTGTGATCATTTTAATGAATCATCTTAATTTTTGGAATTTTGTTTTCACTTGACTATCAGTGAATCATTTCACTGACAGTAACCCTGAAGTCATCAGCTGACTACCCAACCCTCATTGAGTGTCAGGCAATGAAAAACAAACACCTATATTTCGTACTATGAAGAATCTATACTGCATGTTTGAGGTAAACAATAATTAATTTAATTGCAGATTTCTTTCTTATTAACAAATAGCCTTCTGCTTAAATTACATGGATATATGGATACACAGAGATAAGCCTAATTTTTTAACTCTCAGAGTGTAATCCTACAAAAAGTGCGAATTCTGAAAGGGGTGACGACTTTCTGTTCTCACAAGAAACCACAGACACCCAAATGTCACACTCTAGTTGCTTGGCCGTACATAAACCACATAAAACAAAATATTTTATTGTTACTTCAGCGCTGAAGTGCTCAAATTATTTCATTTCCCAAGCTTTTCCCAGCCCAGTAACTTCAGAATTTTTTGGCTGGGCAGAACTGTTGGGTCTAATGTCACGTCAGTTTTGGCTGTCTGTGTGATGCGAAGTTTCAGGGATCAAAAACATTCTATTGATTCTAACGCAAAAAAAAATAAAAAATAAGCTACACTCAAATTATAAATGTACCCCCTTCGCCCTCTACTGGTAGGTCACGTTAAAAATGACCAATTGCACGCAGAGATAATTGTCACTGCTCGATGAAAACGGGTTGCTCGGAGGGAGACAAATGTGCACACTGTGGCTCTCGCTGTTCGTTATGGACACCAAGGGCTGACTGGTCATGCCCTGGGAATTTATTCAAGCCCAGTACAAGCTGGCAGTGTGCATGCGGGATACTTGGTACTTCCTGAGTTAGATGAGTCTGCTTCTGAGGTATATTTTTTCTGTCAGTGCTCATCCTCAGGTTCAGGTGCTATGAGTCACACGCACAGACACACACCAGCCCACACGAATAAAAGTCGGCCCATTCGCAAACTCAAGTCGCATGCACACAAGTTTAGCGGAGCATATGTGATTATTTTGCTGCACAGCTAGACACTAAATCCATAAAGCAGTTACGGTCTCACCTTCAGTGTAAGACGGGCATCTAAAGAAAATTCAACTCTAACGCGCTACTATTCCAAGAAATACCCTCAGTGAAATTTTCCTCTTGGACAGCCCCAAAGATTTGTTGCCCCTGGTAAAATCAATCCGAAATTCCAAGGAAAGCTTATACATGAGATAAGAATAGTAGCAAATCCTGCATTAATCTGTCCACCCATCTTCCGTAACCAATTATCCAGTAAGGGGTCATGGAGAGCCTGGAACCTCTCAGAAAGCAAAGTGCACAGCGTCAGGATAACCGGGAGACAATGCCAGTCAGTGGCAGCACATATAATTCTTGCACATGTTTTTGGACCGCTGATGGAAACCAGAGAACCAGGTCAGTAAATTTGGGCTGACCCCCCCCCCCTCCAAAACAATGACGTACTGCCTTTCTCATCTGTAGGGTGATTGCAATCATAATTGTTTTGAGCTTTTTTTCCATGTTAAATGCTCCAGGGTACCTATGCTGCATAAGTACCACAAAGGGCTGAATCCTGGTTAACAGAAGCTACAGTATCCCCAAGCGTCTGACAGCTCTGCCATAATGGACAGACAGCACTTTAAAATATACTGCCGTAGGCTCACATAAACGTTGGTGACCTGGCATTTTTACCCAAACTGAGGAAGCATTTTGTGACAAGTTCAGCCAGGGATTCTCAGCTTTTTGAATTCAGTCAGAAAGTCTCCATTCTAAGACTCAGGGATCTAATGTATCTATCTAATTAAGAACAGAAGGGAAGCTTGACCATAATGCAATATCCATCCATCCATCCATCCATCCATCCATCTTCTATACCCGCTTTTTCCTGTGCAGGGTTACAGGGGTATCTCCTGTGCCATCCCCAGACTACGTTTCGTACACAGGTATTGGCTTCTGCCTCCTTGATCTCCCACTGGTGCTTTCCACAGACCCAAGCTGCTCTCAGAAATGAAAGATCTCTTGCTGGCCCACAGAACCCATGAAAACGCACAGTACTTTTCTTTGATCCATCCATCTTCCAGCCACTTCTCCAGTACAGGGTCACGATCACCGCAGAACCCCTCAGAGCCTCAGCATGACACCGCTTTGTGACATCAGCTCCCCGATGCAAGAGTCCCAATCTGGATGTGCGTCCTTCAGTCGGTCATTGGAACAATGTCGGGACACCCCAACAAAAACAACAAAACAAAACAAACAAGCAAGCAAAAAAACAATAAATAAGCCTCGTTTATTTACACCGTGATGATACTTCAGATGTACAAAGACAAAACAAAGGAAGAGAATGTCACAGTGGGAGAAAGATCTCGATCGCACTCCTTAATGGTTACTCTCACACAATTTGCGAGACACAGGAAGCTCCTCTAGGCTTGCCAATTTTCATCCAACCTGCACGGGGTCCCTAGGGACAGACCACTGCAAACTCTTAAATCAATTTGAGAGCCAAGCCCCCACCCCCTCCTCCGACCTTGACCTTAACGCTATTGCCTGATGTTCACTGTCTCATGAAGAAAATGCAATCAAATACCGTGTTTCTCTTCACCTGAAAATTCAAACAAATTTCACTATGAAAGGAAAAAAACACTTCACTGCAACATCATCTTTAATCTAACGTGCACTAAGTTAATAATCATGCATTTGCAGCACATAAGAGACGGAACAAAAGTAACATAAAACACTAAGCTGTACGCAGTGGGACTGAAACCCAGGCTGAAAACGGCAGGTCCCAGACAGGGGGCGAGACACTATAGTTAACAAAGAGCCACAGGAGAGGCGAACACAGAGGCGTCAGGCTGCTGCCTGGTACCAGAGACGCATGACAAACTGACTGGGGTGACATGAAGGCAAGGGTAAAGGTTTATTTCAGTGACACGGGGCTATAAAAAAGGTCTGGCTGATGGGGGAGAGAAAACAAAAACAAACACAAAAAAAAAGAAAAGGTCAAGTATGCAGCAACATTTCTACCCTACGGTGTTTGCTAGGTGCAGATGTGACTTAAAATGTCCCCAAACCCATCATTTGATTTATATGCCCTTTTCAGGAGTAAAATAATGCATTTCCTGGGATGGAGGAATGAACAGCAGGATCCACTGACCCCTAAAATGAGTCCTTTTAAGCCACCTTGAACCCCTATGGAATCTATGCCTGAGCAGGAAGCCAACCTGACAGAGGGTGACGTACGTGGAAAGATAGCATGTTCAGCTTCAGTCTGTCTGTATGTCATTAAATCCCCCCACCCTGCCCCGCCCCCCCCATTTAGCTATGAGATGATCAGTAGACGCTCAAAATTATTTCAAAAGCTCTTATTTTCCCCACTGACAGAAGAATCGTTCAGTCCTGCCATTTGGTTGAGAGTGTGGGGTTGGAAAGGCAGTCAGTGACCCTTTTAAGTACAGCTTCCTACCCCGCCAAAGCATGACAGAGAGCTGGTGGGCCCGGGAGGACACCGCTGGGGGCATATCGCCTGCACAACACTAATGCGGCACGCTAAGTGTCCTCACCATCTTCAGTGCAGCAGTTAAGGCCGATGAATGTACTCAGTCTTTCCGAGGAAAGAAGGAGATTAACTCAGACGGCTCCTGCTTGCTGTCCGTGGTAAAAGCAGAGGATCATTAACCCACGATGGCTTTGGTAATACAGAGAGAGCATGCATATACACTTCCACACAGAGTCCTCTCAGTACATTCAAACGCAAAAGCCCCTCGAGACAAAATCGTGGCCTACTCCAACGTGAAGGTCTTCTGCGGCTAGGTCCTCCATGTAGGCAGAGGTACTGAGAGCCAGATCTGAAGCTGTGCTGCCTGCCAACCAGGGGAAGGTTTCATTTGGACAAAGGAACCACTCTTTAGATGCCTCTCATTGACCTTTTGGGTACATGGTTAAATAACTGTTATCTTTGGCTCCATAGCTGGTGTAAGATTTCTGCAAAGTGGAATCTGAGCAGCATCATTATAGAGGGTTGGATACAGACATGGCTCAGCCATGGAGTTCAGTGCGTTAACATGCCAGACTGACACCACTGGCTAACAGCGCCTTAGCTAATAAGGTTCGGCTGGCCTTATTTATCAGACGTTTGACATTGACTTGTACATCTCTTTTATTAGGGTCAGCAGGATGGCTTGAAGCGTTTCAGTGCAATGAGGGATTGGGCTTCATTAATGAAAGCCTTTATGCAGAAACCCTGCTGTCTAGTGAAGCATATGCAGTTGCCATCAACATGAAAAAGATCATAGTGAGAACTTGTTTCATCCAACAGCACAGCAGGTCAGATTGAACCAATTTTTAATTGTGTGACAGATAAAAAAGCAATTAACCCCCTAGAGTAGAGTAGAGTAGGGTAGAGTAGAGCAGTGGTTCTCAACCTTTCTTGCCCTGCAACCAAATTTTTAGCATGCCAGCTCAGTCGCCAATTTTAAATTAAGCATCTGTGGTTTGGCTTCCTGGATTGGTTGACTGTTCGCTAATTTTGCGATTTTTACAGACCCAAGGTTTTAAAATACTCACATTTCCAGCTCTGCCTCGCGACCCTTTCAGAATTTTGGTCGTGACCCATGGATAGAGTAGAGTAGAGTAGAGTAGAGTAGAGGTCAATGCCATGAGCTTGACCCTTAGGCTTAAGGTTGCTCCACTCTAATATATCTACCCTACTCCGTCCTACTCCCATGTGATGGGAGAAGAAATATCTCCACCTGGTGTCATTGGAATGTAGGCCACTAGGCGTGCCTCAGTCCAGCTGGCTGCAGATGACCAGTCCAAAGATAACAGATGACAGAGCTGCAGATTGTTGGCTGCCTGGTGTTTGACGCATGGCTAATGGATCTGGGTCAAAGCTAGGTGGTAAAGAGGCTGGGGGGGGAGTGCCACCAGCTATTACAGGCTGATCAGCCAGCCAAGTTTATAAGCCACATTGCAGGGAAAGCAAACTTTAATGGAATTCATTTTTAATGCAATTCTTATAATTATTGCCAGATAAGGCCAAGATCTGGCATCATAGAAATCAGGATAATAACAGAACATTGAACAAGCTGACAAGTCCAGGAGGGTACAGCTTTTGTACCCTTAATGAACATCCTTAAACTGTATCGCTCAGGTAAAATAACCAAGCTGTGTAAATAAAATTGCATTTATGTGAAGCAAATTACATCAGCAAAGTAACTAAATACAGCAAACCAAGGAACTAAGTCAGGTGACTAGGTTTGTTTGTGTTGATACCCTCCATGTGTCCCTTGTTCATGTCTGTCAGTAAACAGTAATGTGATCTGCACATTACCACCCCCACCATGTCTGTTTAACCTTCCCCTATTACTCCAATGAAATTTTACAATATTGTTTTGTTTCCCCTTTGTCTCGCTGACCCAGCCTTCATTCTTTTCAACCACCTGACTGAAGCAATTCTCATCATATGTTGTGCAACAATACAAGAAACTGAAAATAAACTTAACACCGCATTACTGAAATGGCATTTCTCAACACTTACTGTAATGTCATGAACCATGACAGGACAGCTTTCAGATTTACTTCAGAGAGCATCCTCAGAAAGCCAGTGATGACGACAACGCTGGAGATGCTTCAGTCCAAACTGCAGCAAGCTTGTCAAACAACATGGACGGTTAACATTAACTTTACTGCCCAATAACCAAGAGAGGTCTTAAATGTCATTCATTCAGCCAACTGTCTCCCACAGCAACATACATGTAAAATGCACCAAAACCTAATCGATAACAAACAATGGGCATTCAAGTTCATTAACACAGAATGTTAGTGATTAATTAACACTACCAAAGTTTCAAGAACAACAGTCAGTTGCTTTATGTGGGAGCAAGAGAGAGAGGCTGAAAATGTGAGCCCTTAGTTTGAGTTAGGGAAGAGGAAATTAGGGAAGAGGTTCACAATTTATGACAGATGTCTGAAACACTTCCAGCAGTGGTAACGGGGGGGTGAGTGAGCTCTGGAAGGGTGACTCAGGCAGACAGGGATGCAGGGTAATTATCCTGTACATAATGAGGTCAGGGGCTGCCTTTTGCTCAAGCTCCCAGCACCGGGGTCTTGATTTTAGGCTTGACTCCTGCCTTGACCAGCATCCAATGGAACTGGGAGTGGCAAAAGAGAAACCAGGAGGGGGTGACCTGCATCTCTTTGGGGCTGGAAGCCGAGCATGAGTGACAACTCTGAGAGATGTGGCTTCACACCAAATTAGCCAGGAGTCAAGTCGCAATATTTAGTTGATGCTTTGACAGTTATGAAACGTAACATTTTTGTATGGAAATGAAATTACTTTTTTTCCCCATCTCAGTCTCATTTAGCTTCAGAATCGAGCTTCAAGTTTTAAAAACTTACCAAGAAAACAAAGGAGATTATTTCTTCATTTCATATATATTCTTTAACTCTTTCTTCAACATAGGTGACAGGGGTACAAAACGTTTGGCACACTACATGAAAACCATGAACGTAGTCATTTAATTACTTACACTGAATTTAAGTATCACAATACAATAGTGTGTAGGGGTCAACACCGTGAAGAATTTGGAAGGACACTTTAATCAAAATGCAATTTTGACCACAGACACGGTATTTAAAAACGTGGCTTGCACAGGTTTTTCCCCTTAATCAATTTTGCCAGGGATGCAGATGAGTCTTGCCGGTGACAGGTCGACGATCCCTGGTACAGTGTGTTAATTATAGCATTGACTCATCTTCATAACTGCTCATATATTACAGGGTCAAGGAGAGCCTGGGGGGTTTACGAGGAATCCTAGGGCGCATGGCAGGGGACGCCCTAGACCAGACGCCAGCTCATCACAGCGCACACACGCGCACAAACATGCACACACACGCCCAAACACGCACACAGATGGAAATTTAGAGACGCTTTAATAGCTGATGGCAATTTACAGTCCAACTACACTGCATGCAATATTAAACTCCACACACAGCTTTGGGCAGAAATTAAGCTCTGCAGCTCTGGTGTCCAAAGGGGTAATCACTGTATCACCACGACACACAAGATATCACCAAAATAGCAATTACTTCTAAATATTTACATACCGAGTACAAAATTTGGTTATTCTGCCTAGTAATCAATCTTCAGATGTATTTAATTTAATACACAGGAAGCTGCCAAAATCAAATGCATGGCTTTAGAGATGAATGATTGATAGTGTGGATACATTTTCATTGTGCTGTCAAATCTGTCAGAAACTAATGAGTCCCGTGCCGCCCACCACAGCCAGCCCTGCTCTGCCTCTCATTTTCTCCAAGGCTGGAAATCGGTCTCCCCTCCAGCGATTCCTGCAGACTGAAGCGCCTGTGAGTCTTTTTCAGTTGTTTCGAAGTTGCCGGCTTTGAAAGCCCATTCCTGAATCACGTGTCGTTTTAGACTCACGGGGGAGAGGTCAGGCAAAACTGTTACCTGGAAACCAGCCAAACCCATTTTTATGTGCAAAGCTGGAAAATATCGAGCCGACCCCTTTGTCCCCGTGATAGCTGTTCAATTCACACTTCCTTCGCACCTACACCTCATGATTACGACATCCTGACTGGGGACATCAACAGCCTTGCCCAAGCCAAAGATGAATGTACACCAAATTAATTATAATTCACCTGCCATCCTAATAATATCAGCATTGACTGGATCATTCACTGCAGCTTTGCAGAAAAGGTATGAAGGTCAGAATAAGTTATAAGGACATGACAGGTGTTATAACGACATGACAGGTGTTATAACGACATGACATTAGCCCATTATATTATTTATACTAAAAATGACAGTAATAAGTAATGATGCCATTTAATTGAGCATGCGTGTGTAAAGGCACTCAAGCCCACTCCTAGATCTGTACACGCATATATTTACTTCATTAATTAGTGCAGCAGCTGGCCATAACAATTTCCAATAACACTTTACTTGAGAGGGCACAAGTAACTTAGTAACTCAATTACTACTCAAGCACAATCATGAATAAATATAGTAATCGAGGAGCACTTCAACAACAACGACCCTCGGTGCATGTGGCAGGGAATCAAGTCCATTATCGGCTACAAAAAACAGCAACACCTGTCCAACCAGCGCAGTGACCTCATCCCTCCCCGACGACCTGAACCACTTCTTTGCACGGTTCGACAAAGACACCAACCATCACCACACCAAACTGGCCCTGCAGGAGGTCCTACCGAACACCCTGGTGCTCAACCCACGTGAGGTGAGAAGGGCCCTCAGGTTCATCAACCCCAGCAAAGCAGCCGGACCTGACGGTGTCCCGGGACGAGTGCTGAAACACTGTGCAGCTCTGCTGACTGCAGTCTTCACCAGCCTGTTCAACATCTCCCTGGAGCAGGCCAACGTCCCCTCCTGCCTCAAATCTGCCACCATCATCCACGTCCCTAAACAGGCAGCGGTCAGGAACTCGAACGACTACCGTCCAGTGGCCCTGACCTCTATTGTTATGAAGTGCTTTGAGCGACTGGTCTTAGCACACATCAAGAACAACATCCCTCCCTCCCTGGACCAACATCAGTTTGCCTACAGGTCAAACGGGTCAGCTGAGGATGCCATTACACTGACCCTCCACACTGCCCTATCACACCTGGAGCAGTGGGACATCCAGCTCCGCCTTTAACACCATCCCCCCCACCAAGCTGGCCATCAAACTGCACAACCTTGGACTAAACACACACCTGTGCAACTGGGTCTTGGACTTTCTGACCAACCGACCACAGATAGTGTGCATGGGTAACCACACCTCCACCTCCATCACTCTCAATACAGGAGCACCTCAGGGCTGTGTGCTCAGCCCCCTCCTCTACTC
>JAODLC010000133.1:21248123-21266527 GCA_026781145.1 Hippopotamyrus pictus
TTAAATCTATATTCATTCATATTGTCAAATCAAGAATTGAAATCGAAATCGAATCGAAAATCGAAATCGAATCGAATCGGAACATCTGAATCGATACCCAGCCCTACTCCACCCCTTCTGGCAAAAAGGCTCTGTGACTCCACCCCCTCTGGCAAAAAGGCCCTGTGACTCCACCCCCTCTGGCAAAAAGGCCATGTGACTCCACCCCTTCTGGCAAAAAGGCCCTGTGACTCCACCCCCTCCGGCAAAAAGGCCCATGCGACTCCACCTCCTCTGGCAAAAAATCCTTTTTAAGCATCACAAACATTGCAGGAAAATACAAGCACAGTGCTGTTTAATTCCCATGGGTTTAACCCAGTGGCTGACAGGTGACATTATATAGATCCAACTTGGCCTAATTTGGAACCCAGGGGAACATTGTAAAGGCAACTGCATGTCATTAGCCTGCTTGTCTGTGAAGGCGCACCACCTTTAATAGGGGGGTGTGGAGGTATCTGACAGGAAACTCAACTCCGCTACATGTGGCCTGTCTTTACCTATAAACTGACCAGCCATCCCAATCGATAGGCTTTCCACTCCCACAAAAATAACAACACAAAGTTATAACTGAGGGGGGGCTAATCGGTCATCACGAATTCCCACTGCTGCACATTAACCATCATTTCTCTCGGCAGCTGTGCTGCCCCCATCACGCTGCCTGGGTCATACATCACTGGGGGGGGTCCCTGTCTTGTGCCTTTAACAACCCTAGTGGTCTTCACTGCCCTCATTTCAGCTTGACATACGCTGCTAAATTAATCAACCGTGAGACCCCTACAGAGAAAATACAATGAGTACCCTGCCCCCCCCCGCAGAAAAAAAGGCTTTGGTATCATCACCTAGACGGTAAAAGATACACACCAGTGGACCTGCACCATATACAAAAATGGATTAACGATGGTGATGACAGACGCTTCATTAAACAGCTGCCAGTCTCCAGCTGTACTCTAAAACCCCTCCCATACTTCAACTATCAGTCCTCGAAACCTCCTACTATCCAAATACTTCAACATACAGCCTTCTTTGTCAGTACAGCCTTTAAACCTTCACTCACCTTGATGTCTTCTCTCTCTCTCCCTCTACATACAGACCTGTTAGTATCTCAGAGCTCTCTACCAGCCCTCGTTTAGCCATATACCAGCCGTGTGCTCTCCAGTCATCAGTCTCCTTCTTTCATGCATCTCATTTATTCACATTTCGCTTTTGTTTAATTTCTATCTTGCTACAGGAATCGGTTTGGGAAACAACTCAGTGAACAGTCGGAGAAAGAAGGAAAAAATAGCATTGGGCGAATAGGTGTTCCCAGCTGAATACTGGATTTTCTCTGAAACACTTACAGATTACTGAAGGTCTTCCCCCTCATCATTGTACATGTACATAGTATATAGTACATAGGGCGTTTATGAATTAGTTCGTTTTTGCGTATCCCATCATGCTCTGCATGAACAAACACATGTACATACAGGGAAATTTATATCTGTGGTCCAAGTGAGCCTTATTCTCAAAGCATGATTTAATTAACCCTAGCGAGCGTGAGCAAAATGAAAATGCTGAGCATAATTATCTCAGTATAGGAAGCGGCGGGTGAAACACAGATCAGCTCGGGCGAAACATCACGTTCTGCCGTCGACAGCATCACTCTCTGCTGTTGGCTTTGGGTGGAGTGCAGTAGCGTACAGAACGGTCGCACGTGTGGGACGTAGGGATGTCCTGGGCGTTTTTGGGGAGGGAACAGGGTCAGTGGGTGAGTCCCTCTAATGAAATGCATCTGTGGTTATGAATATGACGCAAATCCATGTTTTGTGAAAAGGAAGAAAAGACAGGGATCAATGCCGTGGCTCTGGGGCCCCTAGCCGTCTTCCTTTTGGGTTAGATGGCAAAATGACTTTTGTTTTTATTTATCTTTGCTTGACTTGCCCACCCTTATGCATTCAGAGAAATAATCACCCCAACCCCGAACGCAGACCTCTAGTATCTGTTCTCCGTTTTGAGTTTTCCACAGGGCACTTTTCCGTTTTGTATTCCTGGCTCACCCCTTCCATGTTCTCTACCCAACATTTCACTTGGAGCGTGTTTCAGTCTGGGAACAGCTCCAGAGAGATATTTTTGGCTTCGTAAGAATTATTAAATAGACAAAAATGTCAACTGCCTTTTTTAATATCAGGAACCTGAGCCACCAGAAGCTTCATTTTATTCAAGAAAGTTGGTGATTTTGTTGTAGACAATGGTTTGTTGGATGGATGGATGGATGGATGGATGGATGGATGGATGGATGGATGGAATGGATGGGAAAGGGACAGCAGAGGTCAGCCCCTGTGGCAGCCGAAATAATAGCCTGTGGGGAGGGAAGCAACGCTGCACAAGTCCCTCATCCCTCCATCCAAAGCTCAGAGAAACACAGTAGACAAGAAAGGAGGAGAGGAGAGCTGGGTGATCTCTCAGCTATTTATTAATATACCAGTGCCTTCATGGACACCCACAGGCAAGCCGGGTATGGATGAAACACCAAGCAGCTAGGAGAATTACAGCCCTCCCACCCCCACCATCCAAGAAAGACAGACTTTCAGCAACTGAATATATTAAACAAGCGACGAAATCCTCAGCCACCGGCTCGTCTCGCCATCCCACTGAGATAAAAGACCAGGGAGAGTGAACTCTGAAATAAAATCCGAAGGAACAAATGACAGTACAGCCCACTTGGATTACTGAAGACCTCCTGAAGTGTAAAGATTAGCACCACTGCCGGCACTTTAGGCAGTGCAGTCGCACTGGGGCCCACAGAAACGGGGGCCCCAAGGGGGTTCAGGGGCCCCTTCACGGGAAGCATCAGGAGGCTATTAATCCATTTGGTTAAATTACCAAAATGTGTTACATTGCATTACAAACCACTGGAAACCAAACCTTATATGTACCCTTTACCTGAAGGGCAAATCTCACTCAGAGTGTCCAATTTTTAATGTTTTATGGAATGCCTATTATTGATCCCCCCACAGTCCAAAAACATGCTGAGGCTGATTGGAGTCACCAAATCACATACTGAATCACATATGTGAGAGAATTTCAGTAGGGAAGAAAATCTCAAATAAAAAGCGAAATGCATACATGTATATACCCAAAATTGGCATAATAATTTAACACAATGGGGACTGTGTTAGGCCTGTTTTAAGGAGCTTTATACCCCCACATCTACAGCAATTAATCATGAGAAATGTAATAATTGGTCATTTATTGTTGCGTTAACAAAAGTAATTGTAAGAGTAGAAGGCTTTTTACTCGATTCTTGCTCAATTTACACCGCGACAGAAGGCGATGTGCGCTCTACCTCCGGACACGGGAAAGGATCACAGCAAAATCCCGTGAGCGTCAATTAAATTAACGCCAATCCGGGAAAACTGGAAATTGACGACCCTGGGCACGATGGAGGGACCGATTTTTACAGTGAAAAACAGTCTGACGAGATCAAACGTTATGACATTGATGAAATCCGCAAGGTATCTGTTCGTACACCTGTTCCGTCTGGCTGTAATTTCCACGTATGAGATCTTAAGACCCCCCCTCAAAAACTTTAATATGGAGCAATATTTTATTTACCCACCCGATGTACTCATTTCCATTAACCATCGAGTTATACAATGCGTTTAAATCACTTTCAATTCAAATAACGACCAATTACGTTGCTCCTTCAATGATGTTGCCACATCATCAACTATTAGCCTACTGTAGATCCTCCCAGTGCGAAACAGACCAAGTTATATAGGATATGAAAAATTTACGAGATGGAAGCTTGGATGAAACGTATGTATTTTTAAAGAGCAATTATTTTAATAATGTCTTATTGCTTTCATTACATTAAATATGCAAACTGAAAAATGAGACGCCGATCGTAGTGCGCTGTATCGCAAAGAAATTGGCTAACATGCCTTTCCAGTTTTAAAACAGATGCGACGATTCTCAGATATAATGGTGTATAATGAAGGAGATAATGAAAGCAACGCAAACCAAAGATTCCTCAACCGGGTCGATGTGCATGGAGTAGGTTTGTAAAATGGGAGTTTGTTCGAGTCAGCGATGCGCTTTGCATTGTGTGTATAAATAATTCGCATTTAAACCAACGATATTTATTTACGTAAAATCCCAAGCGCACACTGGCAGTATATGATTATAATAAGCTTCTTTACAGCTATACGAAGCAGTTAATCCCGAAACCCGCTTTTTTCCAATTAAATTCGCGTTGCATCTGGGGCAAATGGAGATAAGAGGACTTTTCGGTAGAACACTGTTCAAAAGTTCGATATCAAGCAATTATTGTTCTGTCGTGGAAATTAATACGCATATTGGTTCGTGTAACACATGGGTCGGTGATCTTGACATTTTCAGTTCACTGTCAGGACATGTTTTTATGATCTTAAACCACCAAAAGCGAACAAAAGGCTGCTGAACGGAAACGTTTCGTTTATTTTCGGTTTGGATCGGTTACTATGAAAGGACACGCTGCAGTGCCACTTCAACAGCTCCGCGTATAAGAAGATCGTACGATTATTTGAGTTACGTCAATATTTACGAGCAGAAGCTCTCAAGCGTAATCGTGCATGCACCTTATTCTTACCTCCAGTATGAAGCAGAAAAGAAGTCCTCAGCCTCTCAGTTAGTGGGAAAACTCCGTAGGATCTGGGCGTTCACCCAAGCGCCGGGGCAGGTGAGCGAAGCCTTAGGAAATCTGCGCACTTTTCCGCGGCGGAGACCTTTATGGCGCAAAGCGAAAATTCGCCGAGCGAGGCTCTGAAGCATCAGCAAACAACATCTGCCCCTCCGCGCTTCTGATGCGAGATCTCCGTCCCTCTGCCTTTCTTCAGATGCGCGGAATAGTCGGCTGTCACATGACTTAAAGCGCAGAAGGTTCCCTGGAAAGAGAACAGGACTGATTCATAGTACAATATGAGATACGCTTGACTGTAATGAGTATACCATTTCTATGTATTGATTCATACTCTTCCTATAGTTTACTGCAGGTTACTTAATTGTCTCACATTTAAAATCTAGGTTTATTGCAATTTCTCAGCCTCCTACAGCCCATCGATGTGTTGTTCCTGTGAACCGGTGAATTAATTTAATGTTTCACGTGTGGGTTCTCCCTGTTCTTTCCGGGACAGCCGAGAATGAGCGTTCATTAAAACTGAATGAATGGACAAATATTGAATTTTTCCTCAAAACAAAGTAACCTCACTTGTCGATCGACGAAATCACTCGTATAGCGCGTTATTCCTCATCCACGGACCCGACGAATTATTGGTAGTGGCGAGGCAGGAATTAAACTCTCTTCTCGTTATTTAGAAATTCCATCTTGTTATATTATGGATATCATCCAAAATGTAATGAGTAGAAATAGGCGTTACGCCAGTGACCTGGACCAGGGAGGGATCCCTGATCTTATACCAGAACCTCACGTTTCCACACAAGTCCTGCTAGCAATTTAATAGACGACCTGCACATTTTATATATAGCCTATAACCTAAGGCATTTTGCGCTATGACATTTTTTACTCTGGTTACACCCCAGCAACGTAGCTGCCCTACTGTGTATATAATTCAGTGAATGATAAATTACAGTTCAGTATTAAACGCCACCTTCAGTTAATTAAATATCACTATTACATAGGGAGTGGCGTGTGGCTCAGTCTGTTAGGTCTTTGTGCCTGTGCGCAGAAGGTTGCTGGTTCAGATCCTATAGGCTCAGCATAATAGTCATGTCACTGCTAGGCCCTTACCCCCTACCCCAAAAAAATAATTTAAATACAAATCTAATCTCAAATTTTACTTTCACCTGTGTCTGTCTGTCTAAAAGCAAAGCAAAATGGGATATGTCAAAACCAAAGAATTATGATGGGCTTTTACTTGTCCAAATGGCAAATAAAATGTCATTTCATAAGCATTTAGAAGATTGATGGATGTTCCTGTCTGATAGGTTTCCTCAGCACTGCCTGATAGCTACATGGAGAACCCCCCTCGCCAGGTGTCAGGTGGTTCAATAAATGCCCAGCTTAGGGGGAAACTTAATCAGAGACATAACAGTATTTATCTACAACTTGCTTCTGCTGCTGTTACCAGCATCGCCAGCCCAGTCTCCCTCTCCACTGTAGCCGGCTTGAAATATGGCCTACAGGTACATAGGAAAATACAGAGCCCCCTCAATAAAGCCTCCTCATCCCCACACTGTGCTCTACAGTTTTCCATATGACTATTGCTTCCATTCTGATATACGTGTGTCCACCCGCTTTTGCTTTGCTTATTTATTTATCTTGTTTTAAAGCATTTGGTGACATAATCGTTATATATCAGCTCAGTTCCTGCTTGCACAGGCATTGCATTCGTGCTGTGGACCAGTTCAGCCATGCCTGTGCAGCACCTGGTTGTACTGGGGCAGCCTTACTGCTGCGTCGGGGTCACGGATCTCATTCCAGGTACCTTATTGTTTTGCTCCTGGGCCAACGTGGGGGTGCTTCCCCGTAGGATCAAGGGGACAGCGGCAGCCCCCACACTCTTTGAAGACGTAGGGTCGCGATCGATCCATGAGGTCAATCTCCTTCCTTTACTCTCAAGCGGTGCTGGATAGTGGGAGAGCAGTGACATTTACCCCGTTTGCCGTTAGGCATAGCAGGTGGGCTGGGGGGGGGGTGGCAGGCGGCGTGTGTCAGCTGCCCTGCAAAGCTTACGTCCTCGAGAATAGCATCTGACAGCAAAAGGCAGAGCCACCTCTGAAGCTTGTGTCTGAAGCAGAAGCTTCAGACACAATTCAACCAGGAGGGGTGTCACATTGGGGGGTGGGGGTTGATCAAATTTGGCAATACAGGGGGGTGGGGGGTTCTCGGTAAATTGCTGTGAATTTTACATCATCTGCTATCAAAAAGGGTGCTCTCTAAAATTTGTTGCCAGGGGTGTATCCTGCTTGCCCCCCCCGGTCATGAAGGCAGGGGCATAGCTAGAAAAATGTCATCTTGGGCCCCCCCTGCATGATGGACACGGGGCTGGATGCCGCTCCACCCCTCCCCCCCCCCAACCGCACTGCTACTAGTCTGAAGTTTTTCCAGTGAACCAGAAAAAAACAGGTATTTTAAATATAATTTATAAGTAAATTCGTAAAAGAACTATGCAGTATTAGTAGACTGAATCCTTCTTGGTAGTGAATCTTTTCATTGTAATATTGTTTGAACCTTCTTAATGATGCCACGTTAATTAGCATATCTGCTTACACACTTACCCTATTGCTAATGGGCAGTCGCAGAACAGACTGCATTCAGACTGTCGTGCTGTTTTTGTCCACGCTGCCGTCGCTTCCGCCCCGTTTCCGCCTGCAGGGACTCCTGGCCAACAGCTCGGTTGGTAGCTTCTGACCACTCAAGCAAAAGCTTGGCACACGTGCAGAGTGAAAACCTGCCAGCTGGGTGGACAGAAGAGGCGTTTATGCAAATGATTCCTCTCCCTGTGGAATGAAGTGGAAATGTTTTCATCTCCTGAATGGACACAGACCCCACCCACCCTCAGAGGTACCATGCTGACCCTTACTAAACCTGACTGAACCTTTGCTAATTTTCTTCCTTATTTTACTGGGTTCTAGTCTCAGTGTTTCCCAATCCGGTCCACGTCTTTGCTTCCTCCGAGCTCCCTGTCAGACAGTCCAAATTTTTGCTGCCTTGCAGAGGGAGCTAGGAGGGAGCAAAAATTTGGGCTGTCTGACACGGAGCTCGGAGGAAGTGTGGACTGTGTGAATCCCCAAGGACCGGATTAGAAACCCGGATGATTAGAGAAAGATGGAATGCCTATACACACACTTGTGGCTGACGTATATTGGACCTGTAATGGACCTGGGTGGAAAGAGCCAGGCTTCCATAACATATTTTGGGAAGACCACCATGATTCTGTGATGGGTAAATGATATGGAAGATGGATGGATGAGGAAAAGATGAGACAGGTTGAGAGCAATATGTGGAAATCCAGCACTTCAAATAGTAAACCCGCTGGTGCTTCCTGGATGCCATTTTCTTTTCCCATTTTAAGTAAAACATTTATCAGCACATGTACCTGTGTTCAAACAGGCAGCAGGAAACTCAATACTGCACCAGGCAGTTAACAAACTTCTCAGCATCTTCTCAGCCATTACATCTCATTACTGCTTGCAACAGCTGGTCAATGTTGTTGGTAGCCTCCTGACCAGTTTGAACACTTTGTAAGACATGTGCACCTGGGTGGTGGAGCTGAATTCCAATAGTGTCCTAAGGTGCAACTTTATTAAGTGAGATTAATAACCTCCACTGATCCTACACACATCCAGAGTGTCCAACAGCATCTCCCATGTCCTCACAGAGTCCAGCCTGTCCAACTGCATCTCCCACATCCTCACAGAGTCCAGCCTGTCCAACTGCATCTCCCATGTCCTCATGGAGTCCAGCATGTCCAACTGCATCTCTCACGTCCTCACAGAGTCCAGCCTGTCCAACTGCATCTCCTTCGTCCTCACGGAGTCCAGCGTGTCCAACTGCATCTCCTTCGTCCTCACGGAGTCCAGCATGTCCAACTGCATCTCCCACGTCCTCACGGAGTCCAGCCTGTCCAACTGCATCTCCTTCGTCCTCATGGATTCCAGCGTGTCCAACTGCATCTCCCATGTCCTCACAGAGTCCAGCGTGTCCAACTGCATCTCCCATGTCCTCACGGAGTCCAGCCTCTCCAACTGCATCTCCCATGTCCTCACGGATTCCAGCGTGTCCAACTGCATCTCCCACGTCCTCACAGAGTCCAGCCTGTCCAACTGCATCTCCTTCATCCTCACGGATTCCAGCATGTCCAACTGCATCTACCACGTCCTCACAGAGTCCAGCCTGTCCAACTGCATATCCTTCGTCCTCACGGATTCCAGCGTGTCCAACTGCATCTCCCATGTCCTCACAGAGTCCAGCCTCTCCAACTGCATCTCCCATGTCCTCACGGACGCCAGCCTGTCCAACTGCATCTCCCATGTCCTCACGGACGCCAGCCTGTCCAACTGCATCTCCCATGTCCTCACAGAGTCCAGCGTGTCCAACTGCATCTCCCATGTCCTCACGGAGTCCAGCATGTCCAACTGCATCTCTTTCGTCCTCATGAAGTCCAGCCTGTCCAACTGCATCTCCCATGTCCTCACGGATGCCAGCCTGTCCAACTGCATCTCCCATGTCCTCACAGAGTCCAGCCTGTCCAACTGCATCTCCCATGTCCTCACAGAGTCCAGCATGTCCAACTGCATCTCCCATGTCCTCACGGAGTCCAGCATGTCCAACTGCATCTCCCATGTCCTCACGGAGAACGATTGTTCCTGTTATTTTATTTTTTATTATCTGCAGACTTCATTGTTAGAAACCTGGCTCAGGCCAGCGCAGCATGACAATGGAGACCTCATGTAGTTTATACTGGAGTAATTATGTTAGCTAGAAATTTCCATCCAAAGAAATACAGAATACAGTAGAATCTGCCATGATGGGGGGGGGGTAATGTTTCTTGAACATATAATTTATAATTTAGCGTATTTAAGGGCCCCTATAAAGTGCTGGGCCCCCTGAATGTGCTGGCTATCCATGCCTCTCCAACTCCCCTGAAGACAACAGTGTAAGTGGTTAAAGGAAAAACAGTACGATCGCTCTGTACCGTGCTCGGCGTGCTCAGGTCCAGAACGTTAAGCGCAAGGCAAGTGCAGACCAGTGGGGGAGTGGGGGGGGGGGCAATCGTGCTCAGGCATGGTACAAGACAACCGGGCCAAGTGTGAGTACAGTACACCCTAAGAGTCACCATCTATACCTGCTCTCCACCCTGTAAGAGAAACACAAAACATCTTATCATCTGTTACTTAGCTTCCATTTTTCCCACCCAGGATGTCTCAGCATATTTTATTAAATTATCTTCATTGGATGAATAACATGTCATTCAGACAGTGTCGGAATATTACGGCCTCATGGAAGGTTCTAGAAGTGTCACCCTGTAGCAGTGTCTCAAATTAGCAACTATATACCAACATAGCACCGGTTAGATTAGCACTGCGATGGGGTGCAGGGGGTGTGCCTCCCACAGCTAGCCAGTGGGAGGTGCCACTTAAGGAAATTGGACCAAAGCTGCCTTTGAGACCTCCAGTCCTTGCTGAAAGTCATTCCACCGCAAGGAGACGGCTGCAGGAGAAAGGTCTCATGCTATGCAATGTCACCCTACTTTTAAATGCCCCCCTAAATTACAGTTTTTCCCATATTCTGCAGTGTCTTATATGACCCCCTGCACAGCACTAATTCTGCCCTTCTGTTGTGTAATGTTGCTGTACTCTTAAATGTCCACAAACCATATAATGTTTCTTCAAAGTCCCTTGTGTAGAATGAACCCCCCCTCACCCCCACCCCCATCGACATCTGAATAACATTTATTGGCAGACACTCTTGCAGGGGTCACCAACCTCTTTTACAATGAAAATACTCTGTAGTTGGGGTTCCAAGTCTTGAAAGGGTCATGGTGACAGTCAGAGTCATGGAGCCATTTGTTATGCAAGCTTCTCTCATTGGCTCATGGTCGACTACTGGTCTAACGTGACAGGGTCACATAGTTGACCCTGGAGGGATTGGTCTTCAGGGCACTGGTCAATAGCGCAACAGTGAAATCACTTTTCCAACCATGGAATTTGAACTGGCAATCTTCTGATCGTGGACACAGAGCCCTAAGCCACAGAGCAACATACCACCCCATTGTCATCTATAATTCATGTGCTCTCACCCTTGGGGAATCACTATACCTCTCTTACCATTCCTGGAATCGGGTCTTTTACTTAATGCCAGGTTTCCCAGGTTTCTTTTGAGAGAACATCTGACCTTATGTGTCATTGGATGCCATTCTACTGTGACCCACATCTTATCATGACCTGAATGTGTCCCATAATGCCCTCTTCCATTGTACCTTTGAGAGGATACCTATTTGGAATCACCCCAGTAAAGTATTCCTCGGTGTAAATTTGTCAACACAGTAAGTTGCTTTAGACACGAGCTTCACTGGAGCAAATAAAAAATATACGAATGGGACTAGGGTCTCCCAATTGAGACTGATGACCCATTTCTGTGAGGAAGCATTGGACCTGAGGGGAAAGCAGAGAAATGTCTTCGCCAGAGACAATGGCGTACATCTCTGTCAATCAGTGACACAGTCACATACCCTGGAGCCTCAGAATTTTCCCCTGAACATTCACGGGCGTGTTCGAAGCAATGTTTTAGAAAGATGTAACACTGAACCGTTAAATTCACTTCTTTTCGTGCTGCCACCCTTTCCTCTGATGGGTAGGTGCTAGCAGGCTAATCAAGCACCCTTTTACATTGATCCGGCGGAGCTCCATTTATTACCTGGGATTCAGGCATACAATTACACAGATTACATCAGTCGCACTTCAGATGAAGGGTCAAGATGCTTAAAGTTACTTCACTCTGCTCTCGTCGGTCGAAATCAAAGCATGAGTGTTCAGTGGAGAGAATCACTTGATGCAAAAAAATAGCCTTTAACTGAGTGATGTGGGCGTGAGTCATGCATCTCGGAGCTGCAGTCATTATAACTGCGCAGTCGTGCTGCATTGTGTCTTTCCACAGCCGTCGTGCATGATTGGAATTTCCTGTGAGGCAGCAGAGTGATGAGCTGGGATCCGGATGGCAGGGTTTAAATGGAGGTCCGGGGGCTTGCTGGGTGGATCCTGAAAGGGAGCGGTCCGAGTGTAATTGCGAGCATGGAGCTGGGAATATCTTTATGGGCGGAGCTTCAGATTATACTGCAGCCAGAGGTGAGGGTGTGGGCGGAGCTGAGAGCAGCACTGAGGAGTGGATGTGGGCGGAGCCATTAGCGGTGTGAGCAGAATGTGAAGCCGGTGTTGGGGTGGAATGGGGCTGAGGAGGAGACTGTAAGGATGGTGGGGTGGGCGGCACTGCAGGATCACGGCGCTGAGGTTGGTACTTTGAGCTGAGGGTCAGGCTGACAGCAGCTGGAGGGGGTGCCTGGAAGGCAAAGCGCCAAAGAGAAAGAAGAGGACCTACGGCAAGATGCTGTTAAACAGGCACCATGTTTTACTGTATCCGATCCATATATAGATTTTCATGTGCCAGTGTTCTTCAAAGATAACAGACATGAATTCCAGCACATAACAAGGCACCTTGGCCAGGGAGGGATGGTTTTCCATGACGTTACCCTGCTAACTGGGTCATGATCTTCACTAAAAACTGAATAGGAAGCGAAGATAGGTGTGTAGCTTCGGCTAATAAAAACGTCCCTTCAGCAGAGCATCCCTGGCTTTGATGGAGGGAACCACATCAGTGTTATGGAAGGCGGGGCGAGTGCTGTGCCACTTCGATCCAGTGCTGGCAGGTTACTGGTATCGGACCTGCTGTTTGCAAATTTATGTTTTTATAAGGTTCAAAATGAAAAAAGAGAGGGAAATGGCCCAGACCGTTGTTTATACACAGACAGCTTTATTTTTATCATGCCATTTCAAAGTGATTCTCAATGGCGTCATGCAGTTCATAGGTAAAGTAAACCAAAGATGTTTCAGTAGTGACCTGTAGTACACATTAATAAAGCAGTTTATTGCAGTTTTTCAAGGGAAGGTCCAGTCGCTTAGATGAATGGAAGAGTCCAAGAATCTTATGACCTGTATTTACAGGGAGCATAGTAACTCACACAGCTGATAGCCGCGCGGAGGGTAATACTTAAAGCGATTTAGATGAGTGCTCTGTCTTGATGACATCATAAGTAGCTGTTCTCCTGGGATCTGACTGGGTCACGAGCTATTAATATTAATGATTTGGTTTTGGTAAGTAAAGCTCTGTTTCAGGGGAATGCTCCCCCCTCCAGGCCATGCCTGACGGGCAGTGTCTGCGGTAGGGGCTCGTGTGGGTACTCTCAGAAAAAAATGTGTACCGTGCCTTTAATAATACATCAAACATCTTCAGCTTCATTGCAAGCTCACATAGCCCTGATTGACCGCTCTGGGATGTCTGCATCGCATGCGTATGGTCCCGTCTGTTCTGTCCAGGCATCACAAGCTGAGCCTGAGGACGACTTCATACTGTAGCAGTCACACATCACCACAGGGTGGAAACACGTGATTTAATTTTTAAATTTTTTTGCAACTACAATCGCCAATCTGTGTGGCTCAGCTGCTCCATTCTCTGCCATATTCTACGTCTTGCCTCAAAAGGAAACGTTATCACTTACTGCATAATGGCAGCACGCTGCAAATGAAGATCTGGTTCAAACTGCGGGTGTGCTGATGGTGGGGGCCGCCCCACACAGACAGACCCCTCCCCACCCCCCAGCTCCTTTCAGAGCTCCTGATAAATCCCTTTTAAATCGGTTCACCTCCGTACCTCTCCTCAGGAGCCCAGCAGAGACAGAAAGGTTAACATAAAGACAGAGGGATTATAATGCCAGTATAAACACCCCCCCCACCACCACCTCTGGGAGACGCTCCAGATATCAGGCATTTTCGTATAAATTATTAGAGATTTCCTCACAGACTGTAAATGGTATGTTCATAGAAAAATGGGGCTATTAATTCCTGCCACTGTTATTGCAGACAGCGCTGTTTTTGTTGCTGCTGATGTTGAACAAATAATCAAAGGGCATTCATGTTCCATTCGACAACAAAAGGTTCCTGAGTGATCAATATCCTGCGCCGTCTAGAATCCAAAATGTTTCCAATGATAGTCTGCCATCCAAGTTTTGTGTTTCAATTCGACTATCTGACTCTAGCTTATAATGGCAAAAAACACAGACTGAACATCACTGCCTTCACGAGACAAGGGAACAGGACCTGAAAAACAAAAGCAAACAATCTGAGAACTTCCCTGGTCCATTTTACAATGAAAAGTGCGCCTAGACATAGTCAAACCCAGTGTCGTCCACGTGAAGGTCTGGTTTACCTATTGCGTATTCGTGCTAACTAACATGAAAAAAATTATGATTTTTAACATAAAAATCTCCGTCTATAGAGCGAGCAGAAGCCCTGCATGTCCTGCCTGGAGAATGCAAAGCACCACTGTGAGGTTTCCTGCTAGAGAATTGCACAGAAAGGGCAGAGGACGGAAACAATTAACTTGACCGCTTCCTTGTAATTATGGGCGCTAAATATCAATTGCTTTCCGTGAGCATTGCATGGAATAATGAGCAGTAAGAAGAATGTGGTTGGCAAGTTCAAATCACTTCGGAACTGCTTTCAAAGACCCATTTTTATTCCACATGGAACAGGAAAAAAGAGAAAGGGTGAAATTCCCCAATCAGGAAAAAACTGTATATATTTTTTAATGAACCAGATCCTGAAAGCTGTAAAGTTTTTAAACTGACAGACAGCTGTTTTGATGTATATTTCATCACAAAATGTTATTTTTACATAATAAATCCAAGCTGGAGGAACTTTCCTCCCTTCGGGTTCAAATTGGCTACCCCATTTTATGGAGACACACTTTGAATACCAACCCCTCCCCATTGGGGTCCACAGAAGTACTCAGAAATTGTGTTTGATGCCAGATTCAGGAACGGGGGCACAGCCAATATTTCCCACACCATCCAGCCTGTGTTGCCTCTCACAACATAGGAGCAACATATATACAATCAAAAGCCTCCTGTCAGCAACAATGTGGTTTCTGTTACAAAGTGGTGGTCACTGCCATCTCCAACTACCCAGAATCCTCTCCATGAAATGCATGACTGATTATTCCACCTGGTGTACAAGAAATTAAGCCCCATATCTTTACATCAGCAAGAGTGGCGGACGGCAGGAGAAAGGAAAGATCGCATTCATCTGGGGGAGGAAAGGCAAAATACAGAAATGTGGTAAAAACCCAGATCTCAGAACAGCTAATGAAACCCTCACTACTGAGTAAAACAGAGTGTCAAGTCAGCACAGTGCACTCTGATAAAAACCAGCTGATTTTGCTCTGTATAGTTATATTGCACACATTTAACAGTCAGTATAGTGGTAAACTGCAAGCTCATTTGCCTTTGAACCTGTTTTAATTTAGTGTAAATTTAGCAACACTTTACTAAGGCCATGTTTTTAGTCATAAACATTCATAATGCATTAATAAATCATTATTAATAAGGCTATATATAGTTATGAAAAGGCATAACACATTATAGCCATGTTTATTACGCATTTACTGCCTTATGAAGCTCTCATCTATAATGCACTATGGATACCTTTATACTACAGGACAAAGCATCCTTAATTCTTATACTGACCATTAAAATGCATTATAAATCCATAGTGCATTATAGATGAAAGCTTCATGAAGCATACATAATGCATAATACACATGGCTATAATGTGTTATGTTAATAATGTTTTCTAAATGTATGATTATTTGTCATGAATGTGTTTATAAATGACTAAAAATGTGGTCTTAAGTAAAGTGTTACCTTAAACTCATCTTCTGCTAAAAGCTAAATAATAATAATAATAATAATAATAATAATAATAATAATAATAATAATAATAATAATAATAATAAAATAATATTTTATTTAATGGCACCTTTCAGGACACTCAAGTTCACCTCACAAAGAAAAAAAATATAAACATATCACAGAAATATTTCCTCTAGCATTGGTTCCTGGAGCCTGGAGTCACAATGTCATGACTTGAGGGATCTCAGCAGGGACACAGGAAGCACACAGCATGAGGCAGGGAACACGCTGGGCGGGATGTCAGTCTCAGCAAGGAGAGACAGAGTATATATGACGTGCCACCAGTGACAGCCTGTGTGCCAGAGTTCCTGCAGACGCTGCTGGACAGCATGAGCCAAGTAAACAAAGGGGTTTTCTTCCTTGAGGTATGGATATTGAACAAGAACGATGCTGCTTTAAGAAAGGCATGGATGATGCCCCTTTAACAAAGGCAAACACAGCTTTCTGAGAAGATTGACATAAAAGCATCCAAGTTCACACAAACACAGCTGACCAAAACCCATGAACGCTCTTCATCTGGGGGAGCCTTCCCTGATCCTGATCTCCTTTAGCCCACTTCTCCCCGAATCTGTGAGGCAGACCCTATGACAAGCGTAAAGATCTAATTTGTCAAGGCCAGATGGATGTCATTAAGGCGCTGCCTGTGGCCACAGTGCTGGTGATCAATTGTCATGTAAACGCTGAAGATCCCAGGTCAAATGATTCTCCTCTGACCCAAGTGCAGTTATGGTACCTGCTGCTGAGAGTCATGGGTGATGAATGATCCAGTACAGTGTCAGAGCACCCGACCCCCCAGCTACCTCACCCCGCCCCCCCGCCTGCCATTCTGCACCACAAACACTAAAACTCCCCTTGCACATTTAAACGTGCGTACAGGAGTGCTCTCATCCTCAATCAAACTTCCCCGACCAAGAGACTCTAATCCTGGGTGGAATGTGGCAGCTAATCCCACCTTCAGAGGTGGATAGTTCAGGTCCAGAAAGTAAAAACCCACACCAAGATTTTGTTTCAACCAACCAGTTGAGTATAAAGAGTCACAGTCACATAGTACTTAGTATGGATATTTACTTTCTATACCTAAACTATCCACCTTTGCCTGCATGGGTGGTTATGGAACCTTTATGGAGGTCATATCTGGACAGAGGGAACATTGAATTCATATCCCTTTCACTAGGAGTGTTAGAATGAGGCTTAGGGCTGAAACATGGGTGAAGTGTTTCGTGTATCTAGCATAACACTCATGCTTTCAGACTCTCATACAGCAGATCTATATTATTCCATTATAAACCTAAAATTAGCTACATCAAAAGTGTTGGGGATAGTTTGCAAACCCTACGGACTATTTACAAGGTAATAACACATATTCTCATATTGAAAATCTCATACCAGCCAGCGGACCAAAGTTGGCAACTCTGTATACATCTCAGTCCATGAATCTCCAGGTCAAAGATCACAGGGCCCCAGAGTCACGCTCCCATCCACAACCATACACATTTTTTTTGGCCCAACATATAAACATCAGCGATGCACAGTCCACCAAAAATGAGTGGTATCTCATAATTTACATTTATCTGACTCACAGTAGAGGGAAGGGTTGCAGTTTATTTGTGCACCACCGGCACCCACAACCTTTGTGTTGTTAACGTAGTAATCTACTTGTTGAGCTACGGGGAGCACAATTTATAATGTCAGCTTTGGACCTGGGCACCACAGGTGAGCTTGATGGCACGAATGAGGCACCTCCCAGGAACCGGGAGCATAAAAGCATTAGGTTAGCACAAATTAATTCTATTTTGTGAGCCTTATCAGATCAACCTGACCAGCTGCAGCAGCCCCTGCCCAGCGGTGTAGCTCATCACCATGCAATCTGATTTCGCATTTCCCTCACGGGCAACTAAAGTGCGACCGCGCGACTCCTGGTATGAACCTCTAAATGTCACTCCAGGGAGACATTTTGAAGAATTAAGATGAAATGCCAAATATTGTAGCTGCATAACAAAGTGACAAGCGACGGATCTCGCTAAACGTGTCGCCTCGTTATCAAGGCTTAGACCTCCAATTAAAGTTTCACATATTTCCTCTGTCTGTGCTTGAAAACAATCCGGAGCTCCAGGACGATGTAGGATGGAATAAAATCCAGTTTAGCCGCAGGTTGTGGCACCAGACCACGGGAGCTATAATTACCTGCAGTCTAGGCCCTATTCATTTGTCTGAGTTTCATTTGCTTTAGTTTCCCCTTTTTATTCTTATCACTTTCTTCTTTTCCAGGACAGAGAAGCCCTTGGATTTGGGCCCAGGCATGATGCTGTTTGAAGAAGTGGCTTCATCATGAACCACCTCCCTCAGTCCCAAATGCCTTTACACCGGCGTTTTACAAACTGGTCCTCGGGGACCCCTAGACTGGCAAGCGGCTGAAAGGGAGCAGAAACGTGGACCAATGTGTGAGTATGGATGCTTATTAATATCTGAGAGGGAGGCGGTGTGTCCCAGGAGGCGGCTCCGGGGGGGTCGAACCCCTGTCCACTGCCTTTGTTACTTTTTTTCTCAAAAGGAGGATGAGGACAAGCAAAGAGATGGATTGTCAGGCCAGATCATTAACGAACGAGTCTGCAAAGCCACAAACGGCCCAGTGTGAGATGACAACACCTTACTCTCCGAGGGACTTATCATTTTAATTTATGTATTGTTTCATCTGGGGCGGGAGGTTCGTGATTTATGTTACCTGCATCAAACTGCATCAGACTGATTCACTTGATACAGTTACTGTTTTTTTACACTTAGTAAACGCTAGGGCTGGGTATCGATTCAGATGTTCCGATTCGATTTCGATTTTCAAGTTCTTAATTCGATTCGATTTCGATTTTC